>BLBF01000032.1:1910527-2034500 GCA_015471245.1 Laticauda colubrina | reverse complement strand
TCCTTCCTTCCTTCCTTCCTTCCTTCCTTCCTTCCTTCCTTCCTTCCTTCCTTTCTTTCTTTCTTTCTAGGAGTCAGGGTTGAATCATCAATTTTATTTGTGGAAATTTCAAAAGCATTCAGGAAATTAGGAGGAAGAAGCATGCATTAATTTGGCCTTTACTTTGGCAAATCAAAACAAACAAAAAACATCTTTACCAGGAAAAAATAATAATTTTGTTCCTGAATTTCTGTGTGCCACTTTGGAATATTCTCAGGACCACAAAGTCTATGGTCTTGTTACCTAAATAATATGATAGATTGGTTCCATTCTTCCCACCTCCAACTTCTCTGATGAACCACTGCAAATTAAACTTCATTATGTGATATCATAAAGCCAATTGAGAGATAAGGTACAGGTAGTCCTTGATTTACAATCAAGGGTGGTGGAGAATCAAGTCCCATGTACAATTGAGATTGGAACCTCTATCATTAAGCAAGATGGTTGTTAACGGAGTTGCATCCAATTTTACAACATTTTTTCTGCGGTCATTACATTAATCACATCATTGTTAAGTGACCCTGGCTTCCCCCACTGACTTTACTGGTCAGAAGTCAGCTAGAAAAGTTGCAAATGTGATCGCAGGACACTGCAAACATCATGAATACATGCCAATTTGCAAGCTCCTTAATTTTGATCATGGGCCATGGGACTGCTGAGATGCTTGTAAGTATGAGCACTGATTGTAAGTCATATTTTTCAACACCTTTGTAACTTCAGTCATTGAATGAATGGTTGTAACCTGAAGACCACCATGTCATTCTTATCCCAGAATCGGTATTATCCTCATTGTAAATCATCCCTCTTTGGTATTTTCAACATATGCACTGGAAAATCCACCATAAAATATTTTATAAAAACAACTTACTTTTCAGCAGGATCAGAGAATCAGGTCATGTAGTTGAAAATGATGAACCAAATACACTTACAAACCATATAATATATTTGTGATGACCCAGGGTGTGGCACAAAGGCAACACAGCCTGAATAATAAGTAAGGGTCTCTTTATTATCCCCAACTTTGCTCCCAGTGTCCCAATTACCTTCCAGTCTGGAGAAAAAACTCTCCCAGAAACCTGCAAAAGCCTTTGACTACAGATATTCCAGTCCAAAACATTTTAAGCAGAAAATTCAACAGGGCAAGATAAGGAGTTCCAGAAGTGAAGTAACACAACAGTAAATCAAACCAGTTGGGAGGATGCCAGGAACTCACATAACAGCAGCCAACATGAAAATAACTCAACATTTGTTTCCGACAAACACCCCTCCTAAACTGCCTCTCCTTTAAACTCCCTCCCCAGGTGTGAAGGGAATCAGAGTCCTTTCCTCTCTCATAAGCCACACAGCCCACATTGCTCTCTTCTCCATTCTTCCCTGCGTACCCTAGGATGAAGAGAGGGTAGGCCTGGGTCTTCCTCTGAACCCCCTCTCCCTTGTTTGACCAGCTTGACTTTGCCTTTGCCCAGTTTCCTCCACAGCCAATGGAGCCTCTCTCCTGCTCCCTGTCAGCTGTTCGTCTTTCTCCTTGGATTCAGACTCCGATGGGGGTATGACAATATTTTATATATTTGCCTTTGATGAAAATATAATATATAAATAAGTTCACTTCTTGCCTTCTACTTATGGTATCCAGCTGTAACATTCAGATATTGATGGAGAAGGAAGACACCAATATTACAATCCCAATTTTGTTTCGAGGGAAGAGTGAATTAATTACTATTTCCTAGATTTATCTCATACAGATAGTCCTCGAATGACAATCACTTCTGAGCCAAAAATTTCCATCGCTTTGCAAGGCAGTTGTTAAGTGAATTTTGCTCCATTTTATGACCTTTACTGCCATAGTTGTTAAGTGAATCACTGCAGTTGTTAGGTTACTAACATCATTGTTAACTGAATCTGGCTCCCCCATTGATTTTGCTTGCCAGAAGATGACAAAAGGTGATCATGTGACCTCCAAGACACTGTAACTTATAAATACATGCCAGTTGCCAATGTCCAAGTTTTAATCAGACAAAAAATGGTCATAAGTCACGTTTTCTGTTCCATTGTAATTTCAAGTGGTCACTAAACAAATGGTTATAAGTTGGGGACTACCTGTACAGGTGAATGCAATATTGAAACAATATATTTCAGCTTGGTAGCATCTATCAATAAAAACTGTCCAGTATTCAATATGTCAGAATCGGATTTTCAATATATGGTGGAACCTTAGCGGCTTCCAGCTACATCAAGCAGAATTTGAAAGAGTGATTTATGTTGTTGTAGAAAAAAAAGCTATTAGATTGGGGAAGTAAAGGAATATATAGAAAAGCACACAAAATCTTATTTCATTATTGTAGTTTTCTTAGCAGAACAGAAATAAACGTACATCGTATTCAGTCGACAGTAAATAAAACAATGACTGAACATTTCTGCACTACAGAGGTTAGTCTAGCTGTTTCATTACATTGGTTTATTAATGGGTGAATTCTCCCATTGTCGAAATATGCCTGTTAATAATGTAATAAGATTTTTTTTTTTTACTGTTTCAGGCCTAGTAGGAAAAAAAAGTTTCCTAGGAAAGGAACTCTGGAGACAAGCTTATTTGCTTTTGATGCAGATTAATGTAATTTTCTTTAAAAATAAAATAAAATCATCCTGCCATAATTTTTTGATAGCACAAAGGAAATAAATATAGACTTCTGATCTGATTAAAAAATTGTTTACCAATGTTACTTTTAAGAATGGTTTATTTTGGTTTATTTTTGAAAGAATCCAACCATTAATTCAATAATGTAATGAAGTCAATGTTCGTTCATAGCAGTACGAATTTAATAAAGTAACAATTTCACCAAGAAAATGATGTGATTTTCCACAAAGATGGATATACTCTGCTTCCAAGTAAATTAATTCATTAATTCTTGATTAAAGACTATGTTATAAATGCAAAATATGAAGCAAAACCACATCCACAGTCCATTTTCAGACTTCATTCCGGTAACTTCCTTTACTGGGAATAAAACATTTGTCAGGTGGAACAATTGACGTTTGTGGATGCAGGAATACAATGCCAGCTTTAGTTAACAGGACTGAATTTTGGGGGGGTGGGCTGTTATAAATTGATTTAATTATGTAATTAATGGCTATCCACTTCTCATCATGTGGCTGGGTGGTTACCAAACAACTAAAAAGATCAGTGAGATAACAGAAGCATAAATTAAAAGATATATCTATGTGTCATACATCCCAAATGAATAAACCATTTTAAAGCAAGTTCATCCTACTCCTGGCTCAGGGTTTGGGAGAAGGGCAAGTGCAGCCACAGAGAAGGCCCCTGTTTAATCAAGTACATTTCCCTTGGGAAATGGGCTATAATAATTGGAAAAATTGAGTGCCTGTTGGTGCCTAAGATGTAGGTAAAGGCTAGGTCACACTGGCCGATGGATGCAAAATGTATGCAAAAAGGACACAGCAGATGAGCAAAATTTCAGGGGTGGCTCCATCCGTTGTTACCTGCTCTCAAAAGTGCCCCAAATTTGCATAAACAGAATGGAAAACAATGGAAAGGAAAGGACGTGGGGAGGATGTAGCAGGGATGTAAAGTGGATGTTCTTAGGAAGCCTAGCAGATGGAAGCGAATGGAAGCAGATGACACATCCGCAGGGCTTCCGGGGGAGAATAGCGAAGCGGACGTGTAGCGGAAGGAGCGGATGCATAGTGGATGACGCGGATGCATCACGAACGCCTATAGGAAGCATAGCGGATGCCTAGCAGATGCCTAGCAGATGTAAAGCATTCACTGCGCATGCGGGGAGGATGAATTGCGTCAGATCCATGGATATAAAAGGATACAGCTGGCAAGCAGTCACCATTCAGAGGAAAGACCTGCTGCCAGAGACATCTTGAGAGTACACCATGGGGAAGAAGAGGAAGCCTGTGCCTACACCTGCCAGCCCTGGCAAGAAGGAGAGAACCACCATCCCACCCCCTGGTGCTGACTCTGAAGCTGCTGGTGCTTCTGCTGCTGCTCCTGGTGCTCCTGGTGTTGCTGCTGCTGGTGCTTCTCCTGCTGCTGCTGGTGGTGGTGGTGCTGCTGCTGGTGTTGCTTCTCCTGCTGGTGCTGCTAGTGCTGCTGGTGCTGCTGCTTCTGCTGGTGCTTCTCCTGCTGCTGCTGCTGCTGTGGTGGACCAGCCCCAAGGCCCTCAAAGCCCTGCTGCTGAAGGCCCTGAAGCCCCTGCCAGAGGGAGGAAGAGGCAAGGCAAGGAGAAGGGAGAGAGGAAACAGTCCTCCATTTCCGAAGACCATGAGGAGGAGGTGCTGGAATGGCTGAGGGAGAATGAGTACCTGTGGAGGAAGGGCCACAGGCTCTATTGCGACACCAAGAGAAAGCAGGCAGCTTGGAGAGAGAAGGCGGAGAGTCTGGGCTACACTTCAGATGTACTCCTTGGATGGTGGAAGCACATACACACCTGGTATGGGAAGCTGCACCTGAAGAAATCCGGGCAGACCGCTGTCAAGCTCACTGACTGGGAGACTTACGTCATGGCCAGGTGCAGCTTCCTGGAGGGTGAGATCTGCCACTGAGGAGCAGCCCCTCTGTCAACCATCTCCCTCAGACAGCCCACAGAGAGCCACTCCTCTTCCAGCCAGGAGACAGCTATCATGTCCAGGCAGGTGTCTTTGGAGGGCCCCACGACAGACACCCCCCCGACAGCTGCACTCCCCATGCCGGAGGATGTGGAGGATCCCCTGTCTCAGATGGAGCAAGAAGGAGCAGCCACCAGAGACCAACCCACCCCCAGCTCCACCTCCATAGAAAGCAGGCAGAGAGGCAGACCGGAGGGACAGAGCCACACTGTCCACTTGGAGATCAGGGACACAATCAAAGCCAGCACAGATCTCCTCTCCCAGCTGGTCCACTTCGACATACCATCCTCTAACCGCAAGCCCTTCATCACCTACGTGAGCCAGACCCTCGTGGACATGCCCGAGGCCCAGTACCAGGTGATGAAGGAGAGGATCACAGCTCTTCTGCACCACCCTTCAGGCCCAGCTGAACCTGCTCCTACCCACTCCGGGTCTGCTCCTCCACCCCAGGCGATGTCACAGCCCTTCCACGGATTTCAACAGCCCCTCAACTACCAAGCCTACAACTACCAGGACTTCCCACAGTAGAGGCAGCCCTTCCCAGTCCAGGCCCAGGTTCATCAGACACCACAGATGCCACAGATGCCTCACCTGACCCAGCTGCAGACCAGACAGCCCCACTACACTCCTCCTTCCTCCACCCCACAGCCAAGCCCTTCGTCAGAACATCTGTCATCAGTCTTGGGCCTCACATCCCAGGTACTTGATGAAGGGCCTCTCTGAGAGCTTCCTGCACACACCATCTCCTGTTGTACTCTCAGGGCCTGGCACCCCAATGGCGCCTCAGACCAGCACTCCAGCAACAGCCACCTCCACAGTCCCTGGCCCCTTTACATCTGAGACCATGGGCACGCCTCAGAGTGACTGAGAAGAGTGCCAGAGACTGAGTTGTTACCTGTTCACTGTATCTTTGCTTAAGACACTTTACTTGCATCATTTTGCTTTTTAATAAAGTCATATAGTTTGTTATTAATAAAGGTTATATTTGCTTCACACACTTGGTTCATTTTTTTTCCTTAATAAAGTGTTGGTGAAAACTTTGAAAAAAGGGTTAAGCCTTTGGATGCTTGTGGGATTGGTAAGGGTAGCTGTGGGATGGATAGCTGTGGTATGGGTAAGGATAGCTGTGGGATTGGTAAGGATAGCTGTGGGATAGATAAATCTCCTGTGCAAGCATAGTGGGACTGATTGGTCCACCCTCCCAGCTGCCACACATATGGCCCTTTATTATCAATAACAATTTATTCATTGATCAACACATTTCAAAATAAACAAAACTCTTTATTAATGACCTATTCATTGTAGGGCCACTCAACATACATGGCACAATCTCATCAGTATGATGAGACAGGCTCAAGGAAGCATCCATTAAGCATCTACCATCCTGTCTTGCCACTCCACTCCTCCAGCTGGGGAGTTGCACCAGTGTTTCAGGAGCTTGTGCTGCTTCTTCCCTTCACGTGAAGCTCTGTTGGGGCCTTGCACATCCACAGTGTCTATCAGGTTTTGTCTTTGCCTCCATTCACCAGGCTCCATGTCCCCATTGCCTTGTTGACAGTCCACAAGCCTGTTCTGCAACACTGGGTAGTGGGTGCGCATGAGATTGTGCAAGATGCAACAAGCTTCCACAATGCTCCTCACGGTCTGTGGGCAATGCTGCATGGTGGTGACAAGTACCTGGAACCTGTTGGCCAGGATGCCAAAGTCATTGTCCACCACCCGCCTTGCCCTGGACAGCCTGTAGTTGAAGTTCGTCTCTTTACAGATGAGGCGTCTGGAGGTGTAGGGCTTCATGAGGTAGGTTTTGAGGGAGAAGGCGTCATCCCCCACGATGAAGTAGGGCACATCTTGCTTGTCGTTGGGCAGCGGGTCCGGATCTGGGAAGCCCACGATGAGGTTGCGTTCCAGCCCCTCCTTGAGGTGACTGGCGTTGTATACCTGGGCATCTGAAGATGAGCCGTTGCCTGAAGCATCGATGTACATGAACTTGTAGTCAGCATCAACCATAGCAAAGAGGATGATGCTGAAGAAGCCCTTGGAGTTGTAATAATTGGACCCTGAGTTGGCTGGAGCTTTGCAGGCCATGTGCTTCCCATCTGTGGCTCCAATGGTGTGGGGAAAGTTCCACCTCTGATACCACTGCTCTGCAACTTTCCTCCAGCCTTCTTCAGTGGTGGGACACTGGAGGAGTTCTTCCATGTATTCTTCGATGATGGCCTGTACCACTTCTCTGACCACAATGCTAATGGTGTTGTGTGGCATCCTCCAGGCATACTGCATGTTTCTGTATGTGGTTCCAGAGGCCAGGTGGCGCAGAATCAGTGCCACCTTCAGTCCAGGGTCCAGGCTGGGACAGAAGTTGGTGTTTGCCTTGGTCAACCTCGGTCTCAGACACTCCACAACTTCTTCAAACATGGCTGGTGGCATCCTCAAGAAGTGCTGGAATGCACAAGGGTCTTCATTCCTCAGCTCCACCATCAGCTTGTCATACACTCCAAACTCCACTCTTCTCCTGATCCATCTTCAGACCCAGACAGCTCTTGGATGTCTTTTTCTTCTCCTTGCGTAGAAAAGGTGAAACTGTCTGAAGAGGACTTGGTTCTGGTGTCGAATGATGGCGGCTACCAAAAGGAGTGTGCAATGATCCATGGTGGAGATCCATGGATGGTGTGGAAGAGCAAGAGCAAGGCTGAAGAGGTCTGCACACCATGGCTGCTGGACTGATAGTGAGATCCAGGTGATTTCCTCCCCCTTTTTGTAGGAAATGTCTGTTTTCCATGAGGTGTCCTTCCACATACTCTAGACATCCTTCAGACATCCTACATATCCGAGATACATCCCATATGCGAACGTTTTGTCCGTTTTAATGCTTTATATATGAGATGCATCCGCTTACATCCTTTCTATATCCGTGCTACTAACGCTGTGTGGACGTTCCGTGTACCTTTCGCTTCCTCCCTCTTTCCGCTTTCCACTGGAGCGGATGTGAGTTGTGCGGATGCTGAGAGGATGCTGAGAGGATACAGCAGATGTGTAATGGATGACAACTGACGTAGAATGTTTGTTGCCCGTATGTGTCGCGGATGTAGATCGTACACGGCGGAAAGTTCATCCGCTCAAAAAGTTTTGTGCAGCTCAAAACTTTTTGAGCGGATGAAATAGCAGTAGACGGATGTTTCACGGATAGAGCGTATGAAAGACATACGCAATGAGTACAGAACGGATGCATCGCGTTTTCCAATGGATGGCAAGTGTTTTTCTCCATTTTACATCCTCTTTGCATCCATTGGTGCAGTGTGACATGGGCTTAAGTAGGTAGGTAGATAGGTAGATAATAAAAACATTATATTTTACAGGTAATTGCAACAGTTCATTTAGAGACTGTCTGAAGTGACAATAACACTGTAAAAAGTGACTTCCAGTCATTTTTCACATTTATGATCATTTCAGCATCCCCATGATCACATGATCAAATTTGGATGCTTAAGAACTTTTGCTTCTTCTTGGAAACCTCTTCTGGTCTTTGTGCTTGAGGTGGGAAAAAAAATGAAACTTTGATTTTGGGTCTTACCGATTAGATAGATTTGTTGATATAGAAATGGCTAGTTTATACTACTATGTAAAAATAAAAACTTGAGATTGGATGTTCCTATCTTATTTTAGGGTGTCGGAAGTCAATGCCTTTTCTTTATTTTTCCTTTCTTTTCTGCATTCTTCCTTTCCCCTTTCCCTCCACTATTTTTCCAGTATTCATTTTTGTATTTTTTTTTTGTATTTTATATTGTAAACAATTTTTTTAAAAAGTAGAAATGAAAAGAAATGGATGATTGGCAACTGGTTCATATTCATGATAGTTGCAATGTCCCGGGGTCATGTAATCACCTTTTTCAATCTTCTCATGAGCAAAGTCAAGTAGAGAAGCCAGATTCACTTAATAATCATGTTACCAATTTAACAACTGCAGTGATTCACTTGACAAATGTTGTAAGACAGATTGTAAAATGAGGCAAAACTCACTTAAAAAGTACCTCACCTAGCAGTAGAAATTTTGAGCTCAGTTATGGTTGTAAGTAGAGGACTACCTGTATACTGATTTGAAGGAAACATTTTCAACTGAGCATTCTTCACTTTATCACAGGCTGATCTCTCTCTGTTATAAAATATTAGGTTGCTATGCATCGTTTACATTTAAGTTGTTAGCAATGTTCTCTGAAGACCATATCTTTTTCAGCAATTTTCCATTTTGACATGAAATGCTAGCCCATGACACATTTTTAGCCTCCAGAAACTTCAGGAGGTAGTAGCATAGCTCAGGCTATTAGTCCTTGTGCAAACTAATTTGCTTGACAAAAGCGCTTCCTACATCCATATTCACAAGAACAGGATTTAAATGTAATGGACACTTTTAGCAGTTTACAGGAACTGTTCTTCCGAGGGTTTTGATAGAACGCAATTGGCCTGACTAGAAAATACAAAACAAGGGCATTTATTTACTTATTTAAAAGATTTATATGGACACTTATCTTGTGAAACAGAACTCTGGGAAAGTCACATCAATACCTCACCCCAAACTCAGCCCTCCAAGAAAAAACAGGCAGCTATTCTGTCATCCCTGTGCATTCATCTAGGCAATCCTTTTGCTATTCCAATGTCTGGGAGAAAAAACAGTTCTTGCCCTAACTGGGAGAGCCAGTTTCATATGGTGGTTAAGGCACAAGACAAGAAACTAGGAGATTGTGAGTTCTAATCCTGCCTTGGGCAGAAAATCAGCCAGGTGAAAATTTTGGAATAATAGTTGCTACAGCTACAAATGAATAAGAGCCAGCAGTGTGAGTGTGAGCCAACAATGAGAACAATTAACCAGTGAAAAGGCTTGCCTTCTGGAGTTGTGTGTGCTGAATCACTGGAAGTTTTTTTTTTTAAAGACTGGACATTTATTTGTCAAGGGTCACCTGCTTAGAAGATTAGAAGACTTGACTGTTCTGACAACAGGACTGAAAAAAGTAACTTAAGACTGTTTTTCACACTTATGACAGTTACAGCATCCCTATTGTCAAATGATCAAAATCCAGAAGCTTGGCAACTGGCTCATATTTATGATGGTTGCAGTGTCCCAGGATCTTCTGATCACCTTTTGCGACCTTCTGACAAGCAAGGTCAATTGGGAAGCCAGATTGACTTAACAACTGGATTTATCAACCAGATTCACTTAACTCACTTTATCAACCAGATTCACTTAACAATTGAAAAAATGGTTCATCACTTAACCATCTCACTTAACAACATAAGTTTTTGACTCAATTGTGGTCATAAGTCAAGGACAACAAGGATTGCAGTCAAGTTCAAATGTAAACAAGGACTGCAGTCAAGTTCAAATTCTGTGCCCAGCTTGGGACATCACACTTTAAGGAGAATTCTGAGATATTTTGCCTAATCTCACCTTTCCCTCTTCCAAGGGTGGCTCTTCCAAAACTTCTCCTTCCTAGGGAATGTTTTGCTGGGTTCTAGCGCTGAGCCTTCAGTCTTGCTATCCTCAGCCCAAGTGTGCTGGTCCCTGTTAAAGGAAGAGTATTGTTAAAGAGATTCTATGTTTGGTATTTGAAATTGAGGAAGTGGAAAGATGTAACAGATCTGAATGAAAATGGTCTGATCGTATGGATGGAATAGATAAATATATGCATTCCTTTCTTATAGATGGATCTTCATCAAAGATAGATATGTCCCTCCTACACTCTGTTGGTTTTAGTTGCCATGTCTCTGGGACTTCTCTTCCCACAGGGAAGCTACCCTCATGGAGTTTTCTTCTCCGTCTCCAACTATGAACTGGCAACTCTTCTGCAGACTCATGTAACTTTACTTTCCAATTTTTCTCTCCATCCATTTCATTTTACTTAATCACTTTCTCTCTCAGCCTTTCTCCACCAGTTTTCTTTCCTCTATTTTTCTCTTTCTTCAGTTTTGGGTCAGTGGTTAAGGAATCAGTTTACAAGGCAGGAGGTGGTGAGATCTAATCCCACCTTAGGCATGGAAGCTGGCTCACCCACCCCCCTTCCAATAGGATGGTTGTTGTGGGAAAATTGGGAGGATGAAGGAGTGTTAAGTATGCTATCTGCTTTGTGTTATTTATCACAATAATAAAGAAAAAATGATGAAAAAGAAATTTATAAATTCTTGAAGAATGTTGAAAAAACAGTGATGGTATCACAAGAAGAATTTTGACATATTAATATGTGTTCTTTATGGGGAGGTTGTGTAGTTTGTTTAACATATGTGTGTCATAATTGCAGCTGTGCCTGGCCATTGGAAGAATGTTTCTATTGTTTGTATGGTAAAAAGAAATGAATAATAGGAATGAATGCAAACACTATAGAAGGATTAATTAAATGGCCCTGGGAAAGTATTTGACATAATTCTGATGAAAAAGGTAGAAAAGTTGAATGGTTAAAATATGAGAAATGCATTGTGCTTTTATGCCACACAATGGGGCTTGGGGATGAGAATACAGACCATATTTTTTTTCTTTATCAGGACATTGATAGATGTATTAATGTGAGAAAGGTATATTTGTTAATTGAAAGAAAAGTATAGGATAAAATGAACAGGCTTGGATTATGGAACAGTGTGTATAAATATGGAGTTGAAAATTGCTGCTGAATATGATTAAAGCAATACATGATGCATGAAACCAGTGGAATGCTTAGTGACTAGCTTAACATTTAGCAAGGAAAAAGCTGTGATATTCCCACAGTTGCTTTAGGTAAATAAAATAAATGGATAAATGTTTAAGGAATGCATGTTGGGTAGTTAGAAGTGTTGGTTGGGTAGGATCAAATGGCAATGGGTCAAACGCAAATGACAAAGCAACTATAGGAAGACTGAATAGGTTGAATGGAAGAGGAAGAGTTAGAAAGTTATGGTTGAATAGATTTCTTCTTAAAATTTTCAAGAAGAGAATGATGAGAAGTTTAAAACAAACTGGAAGTGGAAGACAAATGTTTTGCAAAAACAAAAACAAAAAAACCATGGAGAATTATCCTGAATAGTATTGGGACAAAGTAGATTTTTCCTGTATTTCCTTTCCTTTTTCTCTTAGTTCCTGTCTTTATTTTCTTTGGCTTACTATTTCTTACTTTTCCTTTGGACTGCTCCTAATACTGTTTACTGTGAAAGGGAATAGCCTGATTGGTAAGTATGTAGGACTTGGAAATGTTATTACTTACATCTGGCTCAATTAATTCCAGCAGGGTGAGAAACACAGAGTTAAGAGCTATGGGAAGATGCCTTTGGGATGAAGCCTGTAGTTAAGATGACTGCTTGTTCTCAGAGGCTTTGGGCTTTGGCTGGGTTACAACAAGCTTAACACATGATCATGACATGGTAGATACTTTTTCCTTCCACAAGCAAGATTTTCAATTGTACAAACATTGACAGAGAAAGGCACTCAGAACAGAGAAATAGGCTTAGCAAAATAGGCTTGCAAAGTCTAACCTGAACTTGTGTTTGCTTGAGTTTTTATAAAATGAAGTTAAGTTTGTTATTTTTCCTAAGAAAAAACGATGTTATTTGTGTGTGGGGGGGGGGGGGTTGGTCACAATAAAGCTAATGTAGATGTTGCCATTTCCTAGGAGCTGCTAACCAATATTGTGGAGGACTTTGTATAAGTAACCTATGAGTTAAGCAACATGTATTAAGAATGGGTTTGTATGAATTCCCATGAAAATTTGAAGAGGGATATCCAATATGGAGAACAGGTGGCCCAGGAGAATTTGATCAATTAATTCACCAAGGTCTTTGGAAGCAATTAGTCAATTCATTCTCAACATTCTTTATTGATAGAAAGGGACCAAACCTGAATGGCTGGATTTGTGTGGAGCTCAGATTGAATGGACCAAGGAAAAATCTAGCAAAAAGAATGTCTTCCAGGTAGGACATGATTTATTTTTATCCCCTTGTTCTTTGTCAGTCAACAGTCTCCTGTTTTATTTTATTGTTGTTCTCTATCAGAATTCCTTCCCAGGGGCAGCTGTTAATGACTATAGTACAATGAGGCAATGGTTGCTTTTTCTCTGTTAAAGCAATTGGAAAGCATAATATTTTATTCAGTATTTTCCCCCTCTCCCTTGGCTAAAGTGTCTTGATGACTGAATTAACTCAAAACCCTCCAGAACCTGTTGATTTGCTGATTAATGTGCTACATGCAATTTGTTTATGAAAGTTGGGAGGTGATTTGTTTTGGGTTTAAAAACTGGGATCCTTGACCTAATGAACTTCTGTAAACAGAACTTTCACATGCTGCTTATAGGATTTGTATTCCCAACTGAATGGAATTTGACTGTTTATTTTTGTGATTTCTCAGGGCTTTAATGACAGGCAGGGGGCAAAGTGCTGGGGAAGGAAAAATGCACCATTTTTCCAAAGTTAATTCAAAGAGCACTGCCTTTTCTTCAAAGTCAAATAATAAGTTGCTTTCTGATAATATTTAGCAGGTTAATTATGGTAGAAGCAATTTCCAACTAACAATTATGTGGATTACAGCCTTATATTACAATTCATGACAACTCAGAAATCTCATTGGAGTAGGGTTACAACCACAGCTATCTGTGCTGACTCCATGAAAGAAGGAAATCAATAGAATGTAGTGTTAATGAACCCTTCTAAAGAGAATAGATTCCATAAGGTTCATGTGGATACCTTGAGTTATTTCATTAGGAGATAGGTGGCAAATAAATTCAATGAACAAATAAAATAACTTGAATGGCACAAGCCAAGCTTGTAAGAGACAAATGATTACAGGTGAAACTTAAAAAATTAGAATATTATGCAAAAGTTCATTATTTCAGTAATGCAACTTAAAAGGTGAACCTAATATATGAGATAGACTCATTACATGCAAAGCAAGATAGTTCAAGCTGTGATGTGTCATAATTGAGATGATTATGGCTTACAGCTCATGAAAACCCCAAATCCACAATCTCAGAAAATTAAAATATTGTGAAAAGGTTCAATATTCTAGGCTCAAAGTGTCCCACTCTAATCAGCCAATTAAAGCATAACACCTGCAAAGGGTTCCTGAGCCTTTAAATGGTCTCTCAGTCTGGTTCAGTAGGAATCACAATCATGGGAAAGACTGTTGACCTGACAGTTGTGCAGAAAATCATCATTGACACCCTCCATAAGGAGGGAAAGCCTCAAAAGGTAATTGCAGAAGAAGTTGGATGTTCCCAAAGTGCTGTATCAAAGCACATTAATAGAAAGTTATGTGGAAGGAAAAAATGTGGAAGAAAAAGGTGCACAAGCAGCAGGGATGACCACAGCCTGGAGAGGATTGTCAGGAAAGGGCCATTCAAAAGTGTTGGGGACTTTCACAAGGAATGGACTGAGGCTGGAGTCAGGGCATCAAGAGCCACCACACACAGACGGATCCTGGACATGGACTTCAAATGTCGTATTGCTCTTGTCAAGCCACTCCTGAAACAACAAACATCAGAAGCGTCTTACTTAGGCTAAAGAAAAGCAGACCTGGTCTGTTGCTCAGTGGTCCAAAGTCCTCTTTTCTGATGAGAGCAACTTTTGCAACTTTTAACACTCAGAGTCTGGAAGAAGAATGGAAAGGCACACATTGCAAAATGCTTGAAGTCCAGTGTGAAGTTTCCACAGTCTGTGTTGATTTAGGGTCCCATGTCATCTGCTGGTGTTGGTCCACCGTGCTTCATTAAGTCCAGGGTCAATGCAGCCATCTCCCAGGAGATTTTGGAGCACTTCATGCTTCCTTCCACAGACAAGCTTTATGGGGATGCTGACTTCATTTTCCAGCAGGACTTGGTACCTGCCCACACTGCCAAAAGCACCAAAACCTGGTTCAATGACCGTGGGATTACTGTGCTTGATTGGCCAGCAAACTCGCCTGACCTGAACACCATAGTGAATCTATGGGGCATTGCCAAGAGAAAGATGAGAGACATGAGGCTGAACAATGCAGAAGAGCTGAAGGCCACTATTGAAGCATCCTGGTCTTCCATAACGCCTCAGCAGTGCCACAGCTGATAGCTTCCATGCCATGCCACATTGAGGCAATAATTGCTGGAAAAGGGGCCCAAACCAAGTACTGAGTACATATGCATGCTTATACTTTTCAGACGTCCGACATTGTTCGATGTACAATCCTTGTTTTATTGATTGCATGTAATATTCTAATTTTGTGAGATTGTGGATTTGGAGTTTTCATGATCTGTAAGCCATCATCATCACAATTATGACACATCAAGGCTTGAACTATCTTGCTTTGCATGTAATGAGTCTATCTCATACATTAGTTTCACCTTTTAAGTTGCATTCCTGAAAAAATGAACTTTTGCATAATATTCTAATTTTTTGAGTTTCACCTGTGCTTCCACGAAAATACCATGATCACCTGTGAAATGTTGCCATGATTTTATAGCAATATGCATCTCTCCTCCATGGCCATGAATAAAAGTTCAATCATACCAAGTGATCCAATTACAATTGATATGACAGTTCTTTCCCCCTCTATTATCTTCCAACTCCAATCTGTAAATCATATCTTGTTATTTTCGCCAATTGTTTTTCATCAATTCAGTTGTCTCTAGATATTGCCAAAATAATAAACCACTTCATCTTCTTTTCTATAATAGTAATGACTGGTATATTTTATACCCTAAGTACCTATCAGTCTGAATTTTGAAATCCTACAAAATTTTGATCTTGTTTTTGCAACTTTTTCAGATCCTTGGTCCTATTGTTGTGGTTATATTGTTGTTATGGTTTTATTTATCAAGAAACAACACAATAGAAAGAAAAAACAAAAATATATCACATATTATTGGTGTTTAGAAATTCAAGTAATGTCCTCGGTAATGTGCCCAACAAGATGGCTCTTATTGCATTATATTCACATTTCTGTAAATCCACAGTTGATATTCATAATTCTGGCTAAGGTACTAATGACTAGAGGGATGATTTTGCAAGATCTTTTCTATAATCTCTCCATTTGGATTGTTCAGTCTTTATGTATTGTAACTTTTTTCAATTCAATTCTTACGCCCGTGCACACACATACATAAAACATCTTTTCAATTGTTATATTTGATGTATGGTGTGCTAAATTGTGACTTTTAATTAATAAAATTATAAAATCATTTTCTTTTTTTTTAATAAATAAATTTTATTGATTTTACAATTAAAACAAATTGACAACACATACACAAATGAAAGAAAAGAGAAGAAAAAAGGAGTAGAGAAAAGAAAAAAGATCAAAAATAATTTAAAACATTCTCATTTTCAACAGTTTGTAAGATATTTTCTTTCCTTAATTTATGCCATATTCACGCACCTAATTCTTACGTGCATCTGAATATCACTCCTATGAATTTATTCTATTCTCTTTTGCCTTATAGTGTAAAGTCTATCTTTGGTCTAACCATTTATACCAGCAGTTCCAGCTATTGTAGTATA
Organism: Laticauda colubrina; assembly: GCA_015471245.1. Lineage (NCBI taxonomy): Eukaryota > Metazoa > Chordata > Lepidosauria > Squamata > Elapidae > Laticauda > Laticauda colubrina. Next base: position 2,018,360 of record BLBF01000032.1, on the reverse strand, counting down.
TTGAGGTGTCTACTTTTTAATGCCAGGGTTAATTTGTCCATTTCTGCACAGCTTGAAATTTTTTGAGTGATCATCTCCTCTGATGGAATATGAGGCTGCTTCCAACATTGGGCAAAAGCTAATCTGGCCACTGTTAGAATGTGTATTGTTATATATTTCGCTTTTTTTGGTATTGTTTATCAAAAATTCCGAACAGAAAGGACTCTGGTTTGTACTCAATCTGTTCTTTTGTTATTTCTTCCAGCCAATTTATAATTTTCTGCCAATATTTTCGGGCTTCTGTACAGGACCACCACATATGAAAAAAAGTTCCGTCTTTTTTTTTGTATTTCCATACAAAAGCATTTCAGACTCATATTGGGGCGCATCTTCACTAATCTCAAAGGGGGAAGGTGCCATCTATAAAACATTTTATAGGCATTTTCTTTATATGCTGCTGATTTTGTAATCTTACTATTTCTACCACAGACCTTTTCCCATTCTATTAAAGTGATGCTACGTCCTACATTCCTACTCTAGGCTATCATATTCCCTTTAACAATTTCTTCTTCTAATTCTACTTCTAATAAATAATTATAAAATTTTGTTGTATTTTTTTTGCCTGATCCTAATAAAATTTTATCTAATTGCTGGAGTTTGTTGTTGATTTCGAATTCTTTCTTATCCTGTTTATATCTACTTTGAATTTGAAGGTATGCCCACTGATCAATTTTTAATGCCCGCTCTTGAAGTTCTTGCCGCAATTTCAGATTTCCTTGTGTATCAAGTAGATCCTTATATTTAATCATTTTAGTGATATCCAGATTGTTTGGGTGAATCATCGCCTCCATTGTTGAAATCCAAATTGGTACTTTTGAATAGTGTTTTTACCGTATTTTTTCCCAATTACCAGCTAGTTAATAATGAGTCTCTTATTAGATGTCTATGGAAATATTTCTGACTAATTTTCCCTACATCCCATAAAAAAGCATGCCACCCCCTCTGCAAATCATGGCCTTCTAAAAATAATATTCTCTTGTTGGTTAAATTCACCCATTCCTTTAACCATACTAGAGAGGCAGCAATATAATACAACTCCCAATCTGAAAGTGCCAGCCCTCCCCTGCTCTTCATATCCTGCATTGCCTTTAAATTTATTCTAGGTTTTTTCCCTTGCCAAATAAATTTAACAGTTATTTTATTAAGATCTTCAAAAAAAAAATTGTGTATTTTGATTGGTATTGTCTGGAATAAATATAGAAATTTTGGAAGAATATTCATTTTAATGGCAGCGATCCTGCCAAAGTTGCAACCTACCCCATGTTTCTAGATCCTTCTTTACCTGTTGCATCAATTTATCATAATTATTTTCCTTAAGTGTCTTGCAATGTGCTGTCAATCATGTTCCTAAGTATTTAATTTTCTTTATCACTTGTATTCCCATAACTTTTCTAATTCTTTTTTCTGTTTTCTGTTAGATTTTTAGTCATTAATTTTGTTTTCTTCCTATTAATTTTGAGTCCTGCTACTGCTCCAAATTGTTCCAATTCATTCATCAATTTTTGTCCTCTTTCTATTGGTTCCTCAATGAAAAATATCATATTGTCAGCAAACGCCTGCAACTTGTATTCTTCTTTCTTAACCTTTAATCCTTTTATATCTGGATTCTGTCTAATTCGCATTAATAATGTTTCTAATGATAGTATGAAGAGCAGCGGTGAGAGTGGGCAGTCTTGTCTAACTCCTTTTTCTATTTTTATTGGGCGGGTATATTCCCCGTTTATTATAATATTAGCCTGTTGTGTGTCAAAAATAGTTGTTATAATATTTTCAAATTTAGTGTCTAGATTCATATTATAAAATTTTTGAATTAAAAATTTCCAATTTAAATTGTTGAAGGCCTTCTCTGCATCTAAAAACATAAGTGCAATTTGTTTTTCGGGGTGGGCTTCATAAAATTCTAAGACATCTAATACTGTTCTTAAGTTGTTCCTAATCTGTCTGGTTGGGAGAAATCCATTTTGATCTTCATGTATATACACATTTAACATTCTTTTTAGTCTATTTGCTATAATGGAGGTGAATATTTTGTAGTCAGTATTTAACAGTGAAATTGGCCTATAATTATTTATATATCGAAGATCTGATTCCTCCTTCGGATCATTTTCAATAACTTTTTCAATGTTGGGATTATGCCACATTCAGGAAATTCAAAAATTGTAATTTTTGCACAACTGCCAATAACTCATAGTGGCTGCACTGTCATGATATTTACAGTCTGTCCATTTTTTTCTTTTTTTAAAATATATATTATTTTGTTTTATCAACAAAAATGAACTAGAAAAGGGAAAAAAATACATCAAACACCAAGAACAAAAGATGGGGTGGGAAATGACCCTAAATAACAAATAAATTTAACATTAAACATATCAACCCTGGCTCGGTGCTTAAAAAAAAGAAGAAAAAGATGAATTCTCTTCCCCTTTCCATAATGGGTCTACAAATAGTACCATTTTGTGGCATCAACAAATTACATATAGTTTTATTATTATTTTAAAAATTTTTACAGAGGTTTTATTTGCTGCTGTTACATTGAATCTTTGATTATTATTTTTTTATAAAGCTTCTTATAGAATTGCAAAAAATATCTTTTTGAATGGAAAATTGGGGACAAAATCATTCCAGAAAATTCAGCATTCCCATTGACTTTGCTTGTCAGATGTCAGAATGTCAGGTTGCAAATTGCGATCACATGACTCTGGCACATTGCAACACATTGCCAAGTTGCCTGAATTTTGATCACATAACTGTGGGGATATTGCAACAACCTTTAGTGTGAAGACTGGTTGTGGGTCATTTTTTTCAGTGCTATTGAAAGGTTGTAAGTTGATTATCTGTGATCATGTAACCCATGTTTTCTTTTTCAGTTACCTGTTTTACATACTGTACACCCAGTTTCCAATTTTTTTTATGCTAAATATAATCAGTCAGCATCACATCAACTTATTTGCAATAAGAGTGAGGGGTATCAATGAGTTGATAAAAGGCAATGGAAGCAGTGAATCTCCTTGAAAAATCCTGCTCCTGGTGTTTGTATTCTAATTTCTTTGTCATTGAACATTAATGGTTTTCCATTTCCTCAAACCTTTTATAAAATTCTGGATGATTGTTCCAGCCACACATGTCTATATCAAATCAATATGTGGAAAAGAAACAAATGCCTTTTTATAATCATTTCACGTCATACATTGGGTTTTGTATTCATTTGAAGTATTGTTAGTATCATTTTGTCAATCGCTGACCAATCTTTAGTTTCTTGTGAATTTTTATTTGTAATTTGAAATTGCAGTTTTTAATATAAGAGTTAGCCAATGAAACATTCTTTCTTCTGTCTTTTACTATTAAAAAATGTTCTACCAGCTGTCATCCATTCTTCAACTTTTCCCATTTGTAATATTTCATTCAATATTGCAATTAATTTGCAATTAATCTCTCATGGAGCATCACATGTTTCAGTCAAAATCAGCTTATCTGATCTTTTCATGATACACTCCCATTCTTAACCTTTGTTGCTTACTATTTAATCATTTCTGGTAATGCACCATCCATTTTGATTGAACAAATGTTCTTTTTAGTCTCTTTAAACCATATTGCATCTTTATTATGTTCTGGATTACATGACATTCCAACATTTAAATGTTTTATCTTTATCAGGGCAAGCATCTGTATTTGTAGTGTTTCCCAGCAATAAAACATGGTTTATTCAAAAAAATATTATTTATAAAACTTGGTTTATTCAAAGTTATTGACTTCATTGAAAAGAATTTATTTTATCTTTCATTCAATTTTCCTTGAAACAATGACTCATTTTAATTCATAGGGTTTTTTTAAATCATTGTGTGAAGATTATATATTCTCTGTAAATTTTACTTGATCCTATTTTTTAAAAACTTTCAGATTCTTCAGATTGTTGTTACCTAATTTGCTGAATTGTTTTCCCCAGTCAATTTTTCCACTTTGGGACTGATTTTTTGCTTTGGTTGCAAATTCTAATAATATTTGCAACAAAAATGCCAGAAATGAAACTGAAAATCATTAGCAATTTGATGATGCTTTTCCTAAACATCACTCAGGTTTTAATGTAATCTGAAGGGTTTTGCTAAGACCTCACTAGTTGACAGCATCAGAAACATTACTATATAAAGTTCCCCAACAATGAAAGCAAACTGAAAGGACAGTTTTATACATATGAGATTGAACACATAGCTTGCTTCTGTGCAGCTTCAATGTTCCGTATTATGATAGTTCATGCCTGTATTTTGTATCATTTTTGAATCTTGCCTTGTGACTGCTTATTTTTGTGGACAAAAGAGAACCTGGAAATAGTTTCACGGGACATGTGAGAGTGTGGTGCAGTCTTGCAACCAGATAGCAGTTTGGCTCCCACAGCATGCAATCTGACATGTTGTATTTAGGTCTCCATCAGAGGAGTAATGAATAAAAGGAGATTTATGTTCAAATCATATGCTTTAAACATTTCTGCTAAGTGCCAGTTTGCTCTTTGGTGTTCAGCCTGCAGTTTAAGGCACAGAGGATTAAAAGGATTACAACATAATCTTAAATAATCCTAAGTGTCATTTATAGAGAGATGGTTGTATAATAACTAAATAAAACCACATGTCTTGTCAGTCTGCCACTGAACCACGTCTCTGTTGCCCTTTCATTCCTCTCCTTCCTCAACTCCAATGCATATCAGAAAGGCAGTCTTGATAGAAATTGCCACAGAAGATAGTCATCAAGTTGCAAGATGTTATATTTTTGCAGTCCAGGCTAACATGGTTACCAAAGCATTAATAACTCGATTAGTTTTTAAAAATCATTTCAAGTTTCCATGTTTTATATTCATAGAAAGACCTGATTTATTTCCCTGATTTTTCACCTTGCTCTTTGTTTATCGTAACATGAAACTTAGTCACTATTTGCTGAATTTAGCATTGAAATAATAATCGAGGAGGGGGGCGGGAATTGCTTGATGTGTTTCATTTTAGCATCATGATGAATATCCAACTCTATTGAGGATGTTATATGTACAAATCATGTTATACTAAGCATTTATTTAGAGTCAACTGTGTGCTTGCCATTGGCATAACAAGCAGGAATATGATTATTCTTTTATATTCAGAGAACCACTTATCTGTGACTTTTTCTATATTTCTTTATCTGAAGAACAAAAGTGTGGAGATACCATTTATACATACCATAAGCTGGATCAAAGGAGTGGCCAACTATTGATGAGTCTAATCATGCAATACATACATATATGTAGTAGGAGTTCTGTTAATGAAGAAAAATATTGTTGTACCTAACTTTCCTTGTAATGACATTTAGCAGTAGTCTCTGGTGAGAGTTTCTTCACTTCAATTGTTTTTGTTTTGTTTGAGAGGTATCTGGATTTCATACTGATATTGTTAAATATATAAACTTATCTTTCCATTAATATTGCAAAAAAGATGATACTCTTTTAAGTCCACCAGTTTTTCATAAAATTATGAAAACAATAGGAGTATTTGCTTAAAATATCTTGACCACTGGAAAAGCTATTTTTGAAAAGAAAATTGTAATTTTTACACTGTAGATTTCTATGCCAATAAAAGACACTTTGTTGTAACTAGATATTTTATATTTCTGTATGCTAATTGTCACAGAATGCCAAATATTAACATATTCCAAATTCTATAGTTCATTAAGAAGTAAGAATGACATGTAGTTCATTACAGAATTATACCATATTTTTAAATAACTTAGTGAACAAATTACAGTTTTAGAATGTTGGAAATTTAGTTCTATTTAGTTGAAAAAATAAGGATTCCTTTAAGTTAGGCTCAGCCTTATGGTTTCAGGTACATGTCCTTCTATTTTCCTTGGCAAGTAGTTCCCTATGTCTTTTCCTGTGGTTAGTTTTAGGTTTCTTTGGCTTGGTGTGTTCTACTTCCCACTCTAGTGTAGCTTTTGCAGTTTATTAAAATGAAACATACCAATCTTCTTGCCTTTGGTTTTTAACTTATTTACCTAATGTTGTTAATATTTTAAATATTTTTATATTTATGATTTTAAATGTACGTTACCCAGAATTGCTTTATAGAATAAAATGGGGGGTATATAAATTTAATAAGTAAATAAACAGTTGTTGCTAGTTGTAATGGCTATATGTTAATGGCTATATACTAATGGCTAGTCACTGAGGCAATAGGGCTCTCTGAATTAATTCCTGCTATTATATTCATATCCTTCTTTATGGTCTTCCTACTGGTATATGTTTGGAGGAAAAAAATGGGGGAGAGGGTGGATTTCTTCCTCTGATTAAAAATGGTGCTTCTCATGCACTTAGGTTTGAAGTATAAATTGTTTACACAGAAGGCGATGCAGTAGAACAGATGTATATTAATTTACTGTTTACTTTCCTTAGAATTCTGTTCTAGCTGATTCTATAGTGCCAAGATAGAACAGTATCTCAACTCACTTCAATGCTTTTAATTATTCTTTGTAAGAAGAAGAGGCCAGAAAGAGAACAGCCAAATCTCTCTTCCATTAGCAGTCAACATTGCCATATTTATTTGCTTTGTACCCATAACAAGGGGACACGGAGCCTATGACCAATATGCTATGGCAATTGTTCCTGCCATATGTCTCTGGCAAACAAGGCATGAACTAGGCTAGGGAGACCCAGGTTCAAGTCCACCCTCAACCAGGGAAGCTCCATGGATGTCTTTGATCCAGTCACTCTCTCAGCTCAACTTCCCGCTGCTGAAAAAAATGAGAAGAGAGCCTGATGTGTACACTGCCTTGAACTCCGAGAGCAGGGGTGTCAAGCTTGATTTCATTGAGGGCTGCATCAGGGTTGTGTTTGACCTCAGGGGGCCAGGGTGGGCTTGATGTCATTTGTGTCATGGGCACCTTTAGTACTGTAGTCTGGGTGCTCTGCCAGCAAAAATGGGCTCCCAAGCTCCACTTCTGACTGCAGTGGCCTTCTACAACCATCTGCTAGTGAAAACAGAGCTCAGGAGGGCCATCTGCAGCCCTCGCAAGCTCCGTTTCCAGCTGCGATGGCCTCCTGCAACCTCTAGATCCCAGGTGAATCTCACATGGCCCTCTTGAGCTCTATTTTCACTGACAAAGGCACTGCAAGCCAGTCCTTCACTGTTTCCAAGGTGGCCCTGCGGGTCAGATCTAAGCACCTGATGGGCTGAATCCAGCCCCTGGGCCTTGAGTTTAACACTCCTGTCCTAGAGGAAAGATAAGATACAAATCTAATCAATAAGCACACTAAAAACTATAGGTGAAGAAGAACGGGTGGTAATCAAATGACTGAATCTGTTCATCCTTTTTTTAGAAGAAATATAAAAGACACAGGAAAGTGGAAAAACTGGTTTTCCTTTTCTGACATCCCTGGAGAAAACAAATCCAGGAAATGCTTTGGAAGAATTCACTTATATTTTAGTCATGTGTTGATAATCTCAGAAATTCACATTTAGGAAATTACAGGTTTTACAATGTAATCTTAAATTGAATTTCATCTCATCACATTTCTCTCAAATACTAGATCCACTGAGTTCAGAGCAGGTGTTTATGTGTATATGTATATCTGCAGACTTATTCTTCTTTCTGTTATTAGCTCCTTGCAGCTTCATAGCTGCACTGCAGACGTTATTTGTCCATCAGAACAAAAATATTTATTTTGAGCTAGAGGCTCTTCTAGGCTGTTAAAAATGAAGCATAGCAATAATTTCTGCTTACTATTCACATAAAATTATAATTGTCTCTACACCAGAAGTACAGGAGAACATTAAGACCGATGTGGAACTGCTAATACAAGGTAAAAGCAATACCGGAGTCCCCTCTAGAGTACGAAAAAAAGATGCCAGACATGCAGTAGTATCAGTGTAAGAACGTACTGCCTGTATATTTTTTTAAAAGCATGTTGACTATGTTTTGAAAAGTCGTCATTAATTTGTAATTTTAATACAATATTGAATGGCACTGTCTTACTGCATTATTCATAAAAAACATTGCTGCCCTCTTGTGGTCAATTGCTATGTTGGCTCTGATTTTTCATCTGACAATTTTGTTTGGTTTGCAGCTTTGAGGTTGTGATCTTCAACAAACGAACTTTGGAAGAAAAGAGGATCACTGGAAACATAGCAGTTTTTGATTTTTTGTTTAGCATCTAAGTAACTGTGACTAGCCAAGATGCCAAATTAGATGTCGTTTTCCAGGATAAGATTTTCTATTGATATTTCAGTGTAACAATAAATACATGTGTCTACATATATAGCATGCATTCGTAGATTACAGCATGCTCACAGCTCAGCCACTGGGTATAATAGCTGCTCAACCCTTGGCCAGTAATCTTGTGCATGCTTCTCTATTAGGGCTCTCATATTTGGGTTGCAAGATTTAGGTGATCATCGAACAGGTGTAAAAAGCCTTTATTGTCATTTAATGATGTCTAGAATTCTATAACCCAGATCTGGTAAGTAAAGGTAAAGGTTCCCTACATGCTAGTCATTTCCAGTTCTAGGGGGCGATGCTCATCTCTGTTACAAAGCCAAAGAGCCAGCACTGTCCGAAGACTTCTCTGTGGTCATGTGGCCAGCATGACTAGCACGGAACACTGTTACCTTCCCACCAAAGTGGTCCCTATTTTTCTACTTGCATTTTTACATGCTTTTGAACTGCTAGGTTGGCAGAAGCTGGGACAAGTAAGAGGAGTCCACTCTTTTATGCGGTGCTAGGGATTAGAACTGCTGAACTACTGACCTTTCTGATCGACAAGCTCAGCGTCTTAGCCACTGAGCCAATGGTGATTGCCTGTTTGGTACACTCAGGTTGATGGGTGATACATTATGCAAGACACACCAAGACATCCTTTACCAAAGGCTCAGAAATAACTGTCATTCTTTCTCCCACACATAGGCATAAATATTAGAGTATAATATTAAATATATTAAATATATTTTAATATTAAATATAGAGTGCTGTATTTTATAAAATATAATTTTGCTCACACCTTGCTTTATTACCTTTTGTTAGCCAAAACTGGTTAAATCCCTTATTGATAGGTTGGGACTATATTTAATTATGAAAACAATTTCTTACTGGTATTAACAACTGTTAGTCACTTGCAGCTGGAATTTGGAAAATACCTTTTTTGAAAACATAGGAGAATAAACAGGGCCAGCTCGCCTTGTTGAAATAGTAACATTTAAGACTTTTTCAACGCTGCTTGTTTAATGAGGTAATGCATGATTTAATAGAGATACTGTTCCTGGGGTTCTGTGTGTGTTGAAGTCATTTTTATATTATAAAATAACTTATAGTATGGGAAATGCCAAGGAGTGTCCTTTTTTAAAAAAAATGTGGTTCCAAATAGCCTACTGGTATTTGAGAACACCTTAAATTCAAACCAATAATTAAAACTGTATTGCCAGTGATTATTTGCAGCCCCTGGAGTCTTGATGGGTACAAGATTACCTAATGTGTTCAGATGTTTTTATTTAAGAAAGATGACAGTTATGAGTAACCATTAGGGAAATGAACACCTCTGCTCTTTGTGTACAGGTAAACAATAGAATCCATTTATGTAGAAACTCATTTAATAAAGACAACAGAGAGAATTCTGGAACAATGTTGTAACTCAAAGTGCATTATTATTAAGTTTTTGGCTTATATATCTGTTGTGATCATGGGACATCTACTGGCTATTTTAAACACACTATTATAAGATGTTAATTGAGACAATATTTTCCCTGCTTTCTATGTAGAAAAAATATTATTTTTCAATTTATCTCAATTTAAAATTGTACTATGCACTTAAGTAGAGATTGGGAAAATTCTTCCCTTTCCATATTTTTATGATAACAACTTTGTGCCAATTTGACATTTTCTGGAGATGTTGAAATATAGTTTCAGTCAATGTGCCATTTTGTTATGTCATAAGTAAATTACTTCTCATTGCATCAGGAAGGTAACAAGTTTGGGAAGAATGTTGTAATAACTGCATTTCTCAAAAGCTGGAAAGGTTAGATGGGGTCATAACTATAGAATATAAAATGAGTCCATAACTCAAATCTGGCAGGAAATTAACAGTGTTGCTATGTTCTTTCTTGTTCTTGGTTGTTACCTGTGAGATACTTTGATACACAGATTCAGGAAGAACTTAAAGCCCATGTCACACTGCACCAACGGATGCAAAGAGGATGTAAAACAGACAAAAAAGCTTGCCATCCGTTGGTTAACGCGATGTACTCACTGCCTCCATTTTGCTTCCTCTCTATCCGTCCAGCATCCGTTTATTGACGTTTCATCCACTCAGAAAGTTTTGAGCTGCCCAAAACTTTTGAGCGGAAAATGTATCCAATGCATCCATTCTGCATCCTCTAGGCATACGGGGGACATCCGTTCTGCATCCATTACGCATCTGCTATATCTGCTAGGCATCTGCTGTGCATCCACACAACTCAAATCCATTCCAGCGGTAAACGGACGCAGGGAGGAAGCAGAACGGACGCACAGCATTAGTAGCACGGATGAAGAAAGGATGAAAGCGGATGCAGCTCATCCGCTCTGCATCCGCTCTGCATCCGCTCTGCATCCTCTATGCATCCACTCTGCATCCTCTACGCATCTGCTCTGCATCCGCTCTGCATCCTCTACGCATCCTCTTCGCATCCTCTACGCATCCTCTACGAATCCTCTATACATCCTCTCTGCATCCTCTATACATCCGCTCTGTGTCCTCCCCACGTCCGTTCCTTTCCGTGTTATCCACTCTGCTTATGCAAATTTTTTCCCCTTTTGAGAGCGGATAACAACGGATGGAACATTTTGCTCATCCGTTGTGTCCTTTTTGCATCTGTTGGGCAGTGTGACATGGCCTTAAAATACATGCAACTAGGATTCACCATATTTCCAAAGTAAGATTGTGTGAAATGGATTTACTAGTATTCACCGAGTATATTTACTGGGCAGCTTAGAGATCAAAATGGGAAACTTAATGAATTGGGAAAAATGCAGGTAATAATGTAAATTTAGAGACATTTGTAATGCTTTCCATAGATCAATGAGATACATTATGGTGGTTTGCCTATATTCAGGGGTGGGTTTCTACCAGTTCTGTCCACCTTTGTAGAACCAGTAGTTCTGAAAAGCAGAAAACAGAGCATACATAGAAAGCAGCAAACAGAGCATACATAGAACCGGTTCTGTGTCTGATGCTGTTTTGCTCCACCCACCTGCTCGGGCTCTTATCTGACCTTTATTTCCTGCATTTTCAACCACAGCTGCTTTGCGCGACACAGCTGCAGTTGAAAAAGCAGGAAAAAAGGGCTTTTCCAACCGCTGCGCACTTGCACGCAGCACTGCTCAGCTGTTCGGGCAGCTCAGCAGGTCGTAAATTGCACTTGCGCGACTCACGTGATTCACGCGATGCAGAGCAACAGAACCGGTAGTGATACTGATCGGATCCCATCCTTGCCACTTGCAGAAACATTTTTTTTAACAAAATAGACAACAATAAATATGATAAGAGTGGTGCAACTCAATAGAACAAGGCTGCCTTGAACGGTTTGAGATAACAAGAGTTTAATATAGTATTTCTAAATCCTTTTATCAGAAAGTAAATTTCTTTGAACTTAGCAAGATTTACCTTTAAGTATAGTTATGCAGGATTTCACTGTAAATTAATGTAGATTTCCAGTTTTTAAAAGTCAACATTTCTGTGTTGGTATTGGAAATGTGAAAAGCTCAGGTTTTTGTAATCAGATTCCTTGTTCAGATGTTCACTTCAATTGGAAGGAATTACTCCTGAGAGAATTTGAGGAAGACAGATGTAGGGAGATGTATATTAGCTGCCTTTTATCATTCAGAATGAAGACATTCCAAAGGTTCAGACATGCAAATACACAATTTAGAGTTCTTTTAAAAATTGTCTGTGTTCCTGAAATAAATAAACCAGCAAATAAACAAATAAACAAGTAAATGAGTTCAAGAGGCCTTGAAATAATCATCACTGAGGGAGTCACATTCCTGTTGAGTTGCCATTACAATTTTAAGGGGAAGCAAGAAGAATCCGTAAATAACAACATGTTGTCGAGATAGGGCCCTGGTATGGATTATTAACAACCTTGCAGCACAGAGGGCCTTCAGGAGAAATGGTGTCATTTCATAACTTGCATGCAGCTTCCACTGAGCTGACAGAATCATGTACATATTTGTACCTTCACATATCCAAACATGGCATGTTTCCTTAATTTACCAGTCATGCAAATCAAAGAAGGAAACAAAATGAATCCTACAGGAACTCACTCATAGATAATAAAATCTGATTTGTTTACATGTTTAGTACTGGCATTTTGTTGCTCAACCACTACAATTTTTTTAGGAGAGAGGAAGGAAAAAAAAAACTTGGCTTAAAAAAAATTGTTCAATTTTTCTTCTCTCTTTTTAGAAAGGGAGACTGATATTTTGGTGCTGGCTGCTTGAAGAGAGTGTTGGCTCTCCTCTTTTAGAAAAACAGCACTTCAGGCTTGTACAGAAATGCTTGCCAAAGGATGGGAACCATTTTTTTTTTATGTTTTTCACGGTGACTGGGGTCTTTTTGCACAGGAAAAAATCCTGCTGTGGAAAAGCAGTGCTGTGAAAAGCGTGTGGTTTAAAGCTTCAGAGAATGCTGTGACTTTAACAGGCTTCGAAGAAGCTACATGCTACAGATGCTTCAGAAAGTCTGTGTGTTTGAAAGCCACTGATTCCTAGATAACCGAGGCTATTCTATTTGTGCTTTTGGTTGCTGTCATGCTAATGCTATCACTAGGAAAAAATATTAATACTACAGAAGAAAGGCATCTGTGAGGGAGACAAATCCATGGGGACCTTTTACTTCAGGGGGTCTTGGCCTTACATTACTCTTGGGATATAATCTCATGAAAAGTTTTCTGCGAGTGAGAGGGGTAGAATTCTGGAATTTCCAGTAACTTTGAATAGCTCTGTCATACACATCTTTTCAGTGAGGTTAATAGCAGCACAGTACATGTTTCATATATGTTGTTACTTAAGGGCTTGAGAACCGTTTTGTGTTAAGCTCCTGATTCATAACTCAAGCTGATGCTGCACAAAAGGAAGTTCAGGAGACACTGTGATTTAGTAGAGAAACTGAGGAGCGAAGAAGGGGGAGTTGCCCATTTTTCCTGTCAGAATCAATTATTCAAAGATTCAAAGGAAAGAGGTAAGATTTGCTGCTAATTTTTCCTCTCTGGGAATGAAGACCCTGGATGAGTGGGAGGAAATCTGAAGGAGGAATGTCATTTGGCACTAAGTTTGATTAGCCCCTCATGGTCTATTTCTCTTCTTAATCTTCTAGGACACTTTCACATGGGAACATTATACTAGTTTGGGATCAGATTTGGACCTGTGATTTCTCATGGCCGTTGGTGTCTGATAATTGAATCTATGTATTACTGGCTTTGGTGTGGTGTATGTGAAACCATAACCAACCTAGTCTTTAGAGGGGGCCATCTGAGTAGGCTATTCTCTGATGGGTGGGAATTTTTCTCTTCACTATAGCCTTATTCTCCTTTCATGGGAACAATGCTTTGAATCAAGGAATCTTTCAATGCCACCTTTGTATTTTCAAATGGTAAAAACAAAATGCATACAACTGCAAATCCATCCCTGGGTTTAAGTTGATGTATTATACGATAGAAGGTCTCGTCATCACGCGGTCTACAACCATCACAGATGGTGATACCTGTTTAGCCACTGCATTAACAAAATTCCCGAGTTAGAAGGGAACTTGAAGTTTTCTAGTCCAAAACTGGCTTATATTATTCCAGACAAGTGACTGTCCAAACTCTTTTTAAAAGCCTCCAGTGGAGGCCAGTTGTTCCATTGATTAATTGTTCTAACTGTCAGAAAAGGCCTCCTTAGTTCTCGGTTGCTTCTCTCCTTCATTAGTTTCTCTCCATTGTTGCTTATCCTGCCTTCAGGTGCTTTGGAGAATAGGTTGACTTTGTGCCAGCCCCTTAAATATTGGAACCCTGCTACAAGGTCCTTCTTTTCATTAAAGTAGACATACCTAATTTCTGGAAAGAAGGGCCTATGATTGTAACACAGGTGTACCGCAATTCTACCAAAAATTATCCTATGGTGACACCTATTTTTATACATGTGTAAGGCTCTCTCCACTTCTGCTAATATCAAGTTTTCATCTTGAGGGTGAAATTAAGTACATGATATTGGACAATGGGGATTTATTTATTTATTTGGTATCAGTGGTAGGATTTAAAGATGTTTACCACCAGTTCAGTGGGCATGGCTTGGTGGGTGTGCTTTGCGCACATGCACATACTTTGCATATGCACGCATGCCAAACACACACTTTGTGTAGGCACAGAGGTGTTTCAACTCACCTCCTGCAAGCCTGCACTCTCCCTGTCACTTCAGAAGCTGCTGCACAGCACTGTGCTGTGCTGCACAAAGCAGCTGCGCTTCAAAAGAAGGGAATAATGGTGAGTATGGGAGCCTAGGCAGGCGGGCCCAATAGCAGAGCAGTGGAGAGAACTGGTTCAATCTCCACTGCTCATCAGAACTACTGGCCTGGTAGAACTGGGCCAAACCAGTAGAATACCACTACTGTTTGGTATCCTGCCTTTATTATTTTTAGAAATAGTTCAAAGCAGTGAATGTATCTAATACACATTTCTCCTCATATTTTTCTCCACAACTACCTTGTGAAATGAATTGCCCTAAGAGAGAGAGATTGGCCCAAAGTCACCCAGCTGGTTTTCAAGGCTAAGATGGAATTGAAACTCACAGTTTCCTGCCATTTTAATTTCTTGGCCTTAATCATAAGACCAAACTGGCTTTCATGGTGACTACATATCATTTGCCCTCTTATGTTTGTTAAACAGTTATTCAGTGCATTGGTGGGATTCAAATTTTTTTATTACCAGTTCTGTGGGCGTGGCTTGATGAGGGTGGCAAGGGAAGGTTACTGCAAAATCCCCATTCCCTCCCCACCCCACTAACCTGCTTTCCAGCTCCCTTCTCCTGTGCAGGGCAACCAAAGGAAGATCCGCCTGATCAGCTGGGACTCGGGAGGCAGAGAAGAGGTGGGGGTGGAGCCATCAGAGGTGGTATTTGTTGGTTCTCTGAACTACTCAAAATTTCCACTATCGGTTCTCCAGAACTGGTCAGAACCAGCTGAATACCACCTCTGATTCAGTGTTATACTTAATCTCAGTCTCTTGTCTATTACCTAAAAGTAATTCAAAAGAACTATCTGGTTTTCATTGCTTCTGTTAATCTTTTGTTTCAAGTGAGCATTTCTAACTCCAACTCGATCTTTCTCTGTTCAGTGCTTGAAGATTTTAGTTTGATCCAGATTTATACTCTTTGCTAATGGACAGGCTTCTTTCCGTTGTGTGGAGAACCAGCAGAGGTTCCTCCATGGAAGAACAGGGCAGAACAATCATTTCCTTGATTGCTTCCCTTTCTTGTATGAGCATCATTTTCGATTCTATTCTGAAAGCTCTCTCAATGCATTAAGGCAAGGGTCCCCAAACTTGGAGACTGTTCCGTCCGGAAAAACGCGAGGTAGACCAGGTTCCAACAACAAAGTCTTTATTATATACAGCAGTTGAAAAACGGAACATTGGCTCAAGCCGCGGCAGCCTTTTTATAGGGATTTGCCTGCCGGCTTGTAGCCAATGACAGGTATTTAGATTTGCCGCCTTTTGAGCAGCTTCGTGGATTGGTTCCTATTGAACCAATCCCCATTTAGGTTTTTTACCAATCAGAATCCTGTATTAGGAGTCTACTATTCTATATACAGAACACCCCTCCCCTCTTGGTTTAGTCCTACGTGGTGACGTAGTCGCGCAGGTAGGTGGCGCTTCTTTTGACTCGACTGGACTTGCACGGTTCTTTTCTGCTGGAGACTTCGACCGGTTCGGATGGGGTTGCTGTCTCTCTGGTCCTTCTCCATGGAATCGCCTGGAAGGGTGAGTCAGCCATTTTACTGCCGCCTGAGTTTCTTAGGCCGGCAGTTTTGCCACTCCCTCCTGTTTTCTCCGGGCAGGTCGAGTTGGCCTGGCTGGCCCCTTCGAGTGGACTCTTCTCGCAATTTTCTTCTAACTGTAAGTCTCTTTTTTGCTCTTTTTGTTTGTTATCATATTCTGTGTTTAATTTAAATGGTTCTTTATTATTTTCTCATATTTCCCCCCTTCTCTTTGGTTTGATTTTTGTCATTTTTTAATATTTGTGTTTGTTTGTTTGTACTTCTTTCTATGTTTCGGGACCGAAGCTGGTCTATGTGCCGCTTCCATTCCCTGCCATCATCTATGGTTAGTTGGTAGGACCGGGGGGCTGTAATTTGTGTTATTGTACCTAGAAGCCATAATGGGTCCCCGGTAAAGTTTCTTGCATAGACTAGGTCGCCTATTTGAAATGTCCTGAAATGGGTGGAGGAGTCGGGGGGGTTTTCTGGCGTATAGTTTGGGTGCAATCTGTCTAATTGCGACCTCAGTTTTCTTCCCATTAGTAATTCCGCCGGGCTTTTGTTTGTTATAGTACCCGGTGTAATATGCTGGAGAGTGAGTAGGCAACTTATTTTATCTTGGACATCCCCAATGTCCATTTTTTCTAACCCTTCTTTGGTAAACCTGACCATTCTCTCTGCCCTACCATTTGCAGCCGGGTGGGCCGGCGCGGTTAGGGCATGTCTGATACCTAGGGAGGCTAGGTATTGTTCGAATTGGATACTTGTTAATTGTGGCCCGTTGTCGGACACTAGGACGCCCAGCAGGCCATGGGTTGCGAAGAGTTTGTCAAGTTGTTTAATAATGGTTTCAGTTGTCGTAGATGGCATAATTTTAACCTCCAGCCAATTTGAGTATGCATATACGACAATTAGAAAAGTATGCCCCTTAGTAGGACCTGCAAAGTCAATGTGAATTCATGACCAGGAGCCTCGTGGGGTTTTCCAGTCCCTAATGGGTGCTTTTGGTGGGGAAGGTCTGGTTCTTTGGCATTTGTTGCAAGAATTTACCCAGTATTCGATGTCCCTGTCTATACCTGGCCACCAGACATAGCTTCTAACAAGGCTTTTCATTTTAACAATTCCAGGGTGGCCTTCATGAAGCATACCCAGTACCTTAGTTTGTAATTTGGAAGGGATAATTACCCGATCACCCCACAACAAACAACCCTTTTGAATTGAGAGTTCGGTTTGTCTGGTCCGGAAAGGTTTAACGTTCTCAGTTTTTTGATTTTCCAGACAGCCTTTACCTACCCAGTTCAGTACACGGGCAGTCAATGGGTCCCTTGCAGTGGCTCTGGCGACATCATTTGCAGATATAGGTAGATTGGGGCATGTCTCTATCTGCAAGGTGGTCATCGTCAGTGCCGGGTCTTCCTCTATATTCGGTAATGGTGCTCTGCTCAATGCGTCTGCATGGGGAATTTGTTTCCCAGGGCGATGTGTCAGAGTATAAGAGTAGGCTGCTAGGAATTCTGACCATCTAGTCATTCACAGGGACAAAATGTTCGGTGTCGGCTTGTTTCCCGCCAAAATTCCCAGTAGCGGTTTATGGTCCGTTACTATCAAAAATGTTCTTCCATATAGATATTCGTGGAAGTGTTTTACTCCGGCGATGATTGCCAGGGCTTATCTGTCCAACTGACTATAATCATGCTCGGTTTTAGACAGAGTCTTTGAATAATATGCGATGGGTGCCTCTCTCCTATCTGGCAATTGGTGGCTCAGAATGGCACCGACTCCAAACGGTGAGGCGTCGCAGGTCACCGTCAATGGAAGTGTGTTACTAAACTGGATAAGAACGGTGTTTGATGTTAATAAGTTTTTTATTTTTTGGAAGGCTTTCTTTTCTCTGCAACCCCAAGTCCAAATTGTTTTTTTATCCAGTAATCAGTGTAATAGTTCCGCTATTGTTGCTTTGTGGGGTAGGAACACGTTATAAAAATTTATTAGTCCTAAAAATGCCTGCAGTTCAGTTTTGTTCCTTGGTTCTGGTGCGTCTTTAATAGCTTTGACTTTTTTGTCAGTAGGGTGTATACCCTCTCCGTCTATTAAGTAGCCCAGGAATTTGACGCGATCAGTCATTAAACAGCATTTTTCTTTTTTTACTTTTAGGCCAGATTCTCTGAATTTAGTTAGTACATCTTTTAGTCTTTTTTTTAGTTGAGTCGCATCTTTGGCCGAAATTAGGACATCGTTGAAGTAGGGTACAACCCCTTTTATACCATTCAATAGGCGTTCCATGAGGCTCTGGAAAACGCCTGGAGCTACACTCACTCCAAATTGGAGTCTGTTGCATTTGAATGCCCTTTGTGGGTCACTATAGTTTGTGCTTCAGCCGTTAATGGGTCTACTGGGAGCTGTTGGTAAGCTTGTGCTAGATCTAGTTTCGTGAAAACTTTTCCTTCCCCAAGAGAATGTAATAAGTGTTGTACAACTGGCACCGGGTATGCGCTTTGTTGCAATGCGTGGTTCAGGGTAGCCTTGTAGTCACCACAAATTCGAACTGACCCGTCTGGTTTAATTGGTGTTACGATCAGCGTTTCCCACTTAGCATGGTCAACAGGTTCTAAAACCCCTTGGTCTATTAATTTATTTAGTTGTTCCTCTATTTTTGCTTTCAGAGCAAAAGGAACTCATCTAGCCTTTAGTCTTCTAGGGGCTACCTGGGGGTCTAGATTAAAGGAAATTGGGGTCCCCTGATACCTGCTCAGGGAGCCATCAAAAATGTCCTGGAACTCTTGGATCAGGTTTTCTTCCCAGTTGGTTGCGGCCACCCGGTCTACTCCGGTCATTCCGATGCCCAATGGTGCGAACCATTCGATGCCCAGGAGGCTTGGTCGGTCTCGGTTGACTATTGTCAATGGTAGTACTTCGACATGTTGTTTGTAGGCGACTCGGAAATATCCTACAGGAATTCCTACTACAGGAATTAGGTTTCCTTGGTAGTCCTTCAGGGTTAATTTTTGTCTCTGGAGTTCTTTGAGTTTGATATCTGGGACCAGTTGATTGATGGTGTCCCATGATACCATTGATAGGAAAGACCCAGAGTCTACCTCCATTTCGCAGGGGTTGCCTTCTATTTTTACAATTATTTTTACTTTCTTCCCGCTTTCCGTCTGAGCACTTCCGATAGTGAAAGTCTGATGTGTTTTCTCTCGGTTAATGGCTCGCTTTTTCCACTGCCACTTTCTCTCAGTTTTTTTTGGCTCAGTTTGTGCGGGGGAGTTGCTGCGTCTGTTTGGGCTGTAATTTTTTTTATTCCTGCAGACTTTCTCGATATGCCCTCTTTTCTTGCACACTTTGCAAATGGCATCGAGAAATCTGCAATCGGCCCAAGGATGCTTTCCTCCGCAGCCAGCGCATTCCCACCAATTCCTTTTTTCGCGCCCTTTTTTATTGGTGTATAGGTGGTGGACTTCGTCGTCTTCCTCCCTGGATTCTGACATCTCGTCAAAAATCCTCGTGGTGAGTGGTGATGGGAAATTGTTTCTTCCCTCTGGCCAGGCTCGTTTCGTCATTCGTGTTCATCTGTTTTATTTTGACCGCCAATTTTTTCGCAGCTTCAGCGGCTGTGGCTTCTGTGATGGCTTCGGCTACGGTTATATTGGGTTTATTTAGCAGCTTGCTCTGTACTTTAGAGTTTTTTAAACCCAGTATTACTCGATCCCGCATCGCTTCATCCAAATTTAGAAATTCGCATGCTCCCCCTATTTGTCAGAGAGCTGCCCCAAAATCAGTGATGGTCTCGCCTTCTTTCTGGTCTCTTCGGTAAAATTCGTGCCGCTTAGTAAGTTTTGACACCACCGGTGCGTAGTGAGCCTTTAGTATTCTTTGGAGCTCTGGCCAAGTCAATTGTTTCACATCTCGGGGCTTTGCCAAAGCCCTGGCCATTTTGAAGATTGTGGGCCCGCAGTGTGTCAAGAAAACAGCTCTCTTACGCTGGTCTGAGATCTCTTCCATCTCGTTACTTTCCAAATACATCTGGAAACGGTCTACGTAGGATTCCCAATCCTCTTCATTGGGATTGAAGGGTGCGGGCGGCGCATTATTTCTAGCCATTTTTCTTCGTCTAGTTTTATTTGTCGTCGTGTGCTCAGTTTCGCATTTAGGATGATCCCATCCTCGTTGCCAGTGTTCCGTCCGGAAAAACATGAGGTAGACCGGGTTCCAACAACAAAGTCTTTATTATATTCAGCAGTTGAAAAACGGAACATTGGCTCAAGCCACAGCAGCCTTTTTATAGGGATTTGCCTGCCGGCTTGTAGCCAATGACAGGTATTTAGGTTTTCCGCCTTTTGAGCAGCTTCGTGGATTGGTTCCTATTGAACAAATCCCCATTTAGGTTTTTTAGCCAATCAGAATCCTGTTTTAGGAGTCTACTATTCTATATACAGAACAGAGACCTCTGCATTAAAGGATAAATTGATATAGAGGAAAATGGTGGTAATAATAATAATAATAATAATAATAATAATAATAATAATAATAATATTTTAATATGGGAAGACCACTGAGGATATCTAGATAAGACCTTTAAAGTATAATAGAATATCTTATAAATTAGAAGTGTTCAGTTAACAGAAATAAAAAATAAGATAAAAATAAGATGAAAAATAAGATAGGCTTAACAATCCAGAGTGTCCAGCTTAAAATGTGATATTGTAATGTAATGCAATATCATAGAGTCACAGAATTCGAAATAATCTTGTGGTCATCTAATCCAATCATCATCTTGATGCACAATGTACAAAGCACAATGAAATTATGTCACTTTCTATTCTGGAAATACAGTACTATTTCTACCAGCTGTTTCTCTTCTATCAGGGTAGGAAAAAGAGAGCCATTTATTATAATGTTTAAGGCATCAGGCTAGAAATTGAGAGATTGTGAGTTCTAGTGCCACTTTAGGCACAAAGCCAGCTGGATGACCTTGGGCCAGTCATTTTCTCTCAGCTCTTGGAAGGAGACAATGGCGAACCACTTCTGAAAAACCTTGCTAAGAAAACTTCAGGACTTCTCCAGGCAGCCTCCAAGAATCAGAGATGATTGAACAAAAGGGGGGGGGGAAAGAGAGGATAAGAAAAGAAATGAACTTGAAAAAGCAAACTCTTGCCATTAAAGTGACCTATTAATTTGCAGAATGAAGTGTGTAGATCAGGATGCTTTGCATTTTGATGCAGATCATACAAAATCCTTGAGTTTAGCCTGGGAATTTTCCAAGGTGGCAACTTCAGGGAAGAGGCAATAGACAAGATGCCAGCAGCAACTGTGCCATCAACCCCCACGTTTTTGTTTATGTGACATTGCTGCACATATAATAGCACAGAACTTTAATCTATAGTCACCTTTGCCACTTTCTCCCCACCTCCCCACTTTCTCCTGTTGGTGTCCCAAGATATAAACTGTCAGGTCCAAAACTAAGAATGACACATGATGATTCTTTCAAGCCAAGTTCTTTATCGTTTTCACACCTATAGACAGAGTCTTGCCAGACTGAAGATTCTACCATCTGCACCTACAGTATACTCTGTGAACTATTGGAAAAGAGCTGTCTTCATCTTCTTTCTCACACATCTAACTTCAGGACTGAGTTGCCTCTTACTCCTCTGGAATGACCCTCCTCTCTCTTGGAGATCCACTTCCTTACTACATCCCATCACATGAAATTTCCTACTCACCCCCCCCCCCAAAAAAAAAAAAATGAAGTGGACATTCTCATATTTTCTTCCTTGGAAACTTTTGTAAACAATGTTTATTGTTTCTGTACATTCAATAAAATCTGTGTGGTATCCTCACCTTTAATTTGGCAGCTTCTGTATAGTGCTTCAAATCCTAAAATGCATGAAGAATAGGCAACCATCCTCCATATGTTTAAATAAATTATGATAAGATATTTTTACGTGGTACATTTTTTTAAAAAAAAGCAAAGGGACTCCTAACTCCATTGCTTTTCTGCAGCAGTTGTAATGGTGGTGAGCACTGAGGATGAAAAAAAATATGAAATTTTTCCATTAGCATTTTATAAAGGAGAAAAATCCTTAAGTTTTCATTTCATAATACAAAAATAGCTTTTTAGTTGTTTAGCTCTGGACTCCAATTTCAAATTAAACAAACATAACTCTTGTACATCTGCTGCTCCTAATGTAGCAAAGGCTATGATTAACTTTCACAAATGAATCTGGTATTTTCTGGGGAACCATACTGTATCTTTTCTCTTTTTTTTCTCCATCTTGTTTTATTTTTTCTCTGTTGGGCATGAAAGTTTATGAATAAATGCAACCTTATGGCTGCTGGACCAAGAAGGACAATTCTTACTGGGCATCACAGACTGATTCAAGTAACTAAAGTTTTACACCACAGTTAAATGTGCTTAAATTGTGTAGTGAAAAAATATGTTCACATACATAATTTCCTCTTTTTATCATTGCCAGCCGCTCTTTTGTATTACACAAAGGAAGTTGTCCCAGGTAGAGTATCTGTTGCTTCTGCACCAAGGCAAGATTTACTCTGAAATTATATGGTGCCATGCACTGAAGCAAAAACAAACAAGATAAACAGAACCAAAGACCCCACAACATTAGAAGCTGATGTGTCGTATGCTTCATAATCATTATTTTCCAAGGTAGCATTTCTTACACTAACGCATATAGCTGAGGTCTTGGGGTAAAGAAGGTGGCTGATCTTTTCTGTTTTCCAAAATTAAGCAGAATTGGATTTATTAGTTCTTGGAAGGGACTTTCTGGGTGAATCCCAATGCAATTGGCTAAATTTCCAGAAGAGGCAAATGCTTGACATTCCCATAAAATCACCAAATTAAGCTCAGGTTAAAGATATCTTTACCTTGCTATCAATAATCCAATCCCCAAATAAGACTTTATGTATAAAATATCAGTATTATTCTTGCTACTATTATAATAGGCTATTCCTATATATCCAACATTGTTAATGTATAAAATGGTTGCCAATCCTTTTTTTCAAGCTCCAGACTGATTGCAGTATTAGTGAGGGACCTATGAGGGACCATCCCGGGGTTGGGGGGGGTTTGTCAAAAAAGTCAAGGTGGCAGGTATAAACATAGAATCAAACCCTTCCCCTTTTTTATATCCATATTTTTTATCCATATTTTTTATATCCTTTCTGTTACAGTAGCAAGAGAAGTTATGTGAGAGCAATGGTAGTTATATGATCCTGTATGTGAGGTAATTTGTAATTTGTTTGTATCCCACTTTTCTTATTTTTAAAAATAACTCAGTGAAGGCAGTGAACAAATTTTCTCCTCAACAGCAACCCTGTGAGGTGAGTTTGGCTGAGAGAGAGAGTGATTGGTTCAAGATCATCCATCTGGCTTTGTGCTTAAGGCAGGACTAAAATCCACAGTCTCCAGGTTATTATAGTTGCTGGTGCTTTAACAACTAGACAAAAGTGGCTCTTAGTTTAAATTTAATTTCAATGGATCCTAACCTAGTTGAATCAATGGATTCAACTAGGTTGAATCAACCCCCTTCTACTTATTTATACTTTATCTCAGTCATCCTCACAACAGACTTGTAAAGAAGGTTATTTATTTTTGTGACCAGTGAAGCACTGTAGCTGAGACACAATGATTGTTTAAAACTGGGGGGGGGGGGGGTTGAAAGATTTTTTTCCCATGAAATACAAATTCTTCTGCTTCTCTCTCTCTTTTGGCAAATTTATAACCATATCCTTTCTCCTCCTCCATTCACATTAAAAAATGCTGAACAGTTTTCAAAAACTGTTCCCTAGATTAACAATAAATGAATTAATAAATGGCTACTATATCAGGAGCATTTTTTAACATCTCTATTTGAGCTTATAGTCTAATGAGAAATTTGTATAAATAAAATATATGTTTATTTACTATCAAAAGGTTCCTTGTATGTTTCCATTTAGGATCATTTGAAGAAATAGCCTCTTAAAACAAAAAACAACCCACAACAAACCAAACTACAATTAACTACTGCTCATGGGAAATCATATAGTGTTGGGATACAGGCTCTTGGAATATCTATGCTTTCTAAAAGTGAAAAGATTGAAAAATTCTGTCAAGCAATTAATCTAATGGGTATTCCCAAGGTTGGAAAAATAAGTCATGTGCCAGAAAGACTGAGTCTTGTGAGAACTATAAATAGGAGTATCCTTTTGACCCTTTTTTCCTTCTTCCATTAATGATTTGGGGGGAAATCAAAGAAGAAACTGACAACGTGAGGTTGAAAAATAAGTTATGCAATCTGGCAAATTGTCTTGCTGATATGTAAGCTAAGACAAAAATATTCATTGCAAAAAAGGAAGTTGGTCCCAGAGGAGAGTTGAAAATTGAAATTATTTCTCTGCCCAGACAGTCTACCAATATCACTTTTCTTGTGACTTTTAACTATCCCAATTGTCTCAGTTCACACAACTTGCAAAATAACAAACCCAGATGAAAGCAAACAAACTGACTATATTGGCTAGATTTTTAACTGACCTGGTTGAGAAAGTCAAGCAAGGAATATGCTCTTTGAAGGCTTAATTAAGCAAGAGATTCATGCATGTCAGAGATTCATACATTTCATGTGATAAAGAAAAATACCTTTGAAGTTACTATTCCATCTCATGCCTACTTGGGATCTGGTCCATTTCCTGTTAAAAGTAAGACCCATAGGACCAAAGTGTGACAGAGGAAGCATGAAGTGCTTCCTGCTACTCCTTTTCTTGACATCCCTTCCTGACAGTCCACTCTCTCCTATTTCCTCTCCAGAATGGATCACCTAGGAGAGAACTTTGATCAGTTTCTTAATAAACCAAATGCCAACTTCTAGCATATGCTTATTCTTGCTTATTAAGGTAATTATTGTGGTACAATATTGCATTAATTGGTGTTCTGCCCAACTCAAACACACACATGTAATTGTAGTTTTCTGAGTCTATTAATATTTCCCAGCAATTCTCTTCACCAAAACCCATAACTCTCCCAGTTAAGTCTGGCCATGAGCAGGGCAAGATTATTGTATGGCCTAATAGTCCACAAAGCAATTGAAAGTTGCTCAAACGAAATAACTCCACCAGAAGAACCTAAACCTGCCAGGCAAAACACAAAGCCACACATAAGAGAGCTCATATGGCAAGAAAAGTTCATAGTCCCCAAGGGACAATTCCAAACAGGGTATCAATCCAGAGTGAAGCAAGAATCACCACAATCAAACAAACAGCTAGAAAATCAACATGTTGTTCCCAGCAATGCCTCCATCTGTCTGCTGTAATAAATAGCCAGCTTTCTTGTGCAACCGATTTAGACTGATGGGGCCTTCTCTCAAGTAGTCTTGCTGACCTCCACTGCTACTTCCTTTTCTCCACCTTACGTGCTCTCAGATCAGTGCAGAAGGCAGTTTCCTCCTCCTCTTCGCTGGCCATCTGCCACTGCAAACTTTCCCCAACTGACACCTCCTCCAAATCTTGGACAGCTGTTCAGAAGACTCATCAATCAACTCAGTTCCTGATATGCCATGAATGGGCTCAACCACCTCTGAACTCACTTCTCAGGAGGAATCTGGGGAATAGCTCGAGGGAGACATCATAATTGGTGTCATTCTCACCTTAAGGATTATGAGTGGTATGTTTGAGTTGAAAGACCCCTGCAATTTTCTTTCAAAATTAGTAATGGAATGTCAATTTTCAAGTTCTCATCTCCAGAAGCCAATTGGCATAACCAAGGGATCCAAGCTATGTCCTATTGGTGGATAATTTTGCTTCCTATGACTCTCAAGGAGAGGTCCCAGTAAGCAGGTTCCTAGGGGGTTTCTCTGGTACTAGAGAACAGGAGAGATCAGGTTCTTTGACACAGTTTGCTGTCTAAAAGTGGAAAATATGCACATACACACACACACTTTAATGTAACCCCATCAAGAACTACCTTATCATTTACGGGCAGTCCTCAACTTACAACAATTCATTTAGCAACCATTCAAAGTTGCCATAGCACTGTAAGATGCAATTTAAAACTGGTCCTTACACTTAGAACCATCATAGCATCTCCATGGTCATGTGATCTAAATTCAGGCACTTGACAACTGGCATGTATTTACAACAGTTGTGATGTCCTGGCATCATGTGATCATCATTTGTGACCTTCCCAGCTGGCTTCCAACAAACAAAATCAATGGGCAAAGCTGGATTCATTTAACATCATGTGAATCACTTAAAATAACTGTAATAATTTTCTTAACGACCCTGGCAAAATCATAAAATTAGAAGTGACTCACTTAACAGTCACCTTGTGACAGTCACCAGTGACAGAAATTCTGGTCTCAATTGTGGTCATAACTCAAAGCCTACCTGCATTGGATTGTACAAATACACTGAAATGATCTTGGGAGTCTCTATTGGTCCCCAGACAATTCTTTCAAAACCACTGAGATATAGAGTGATGTAGAATGCATTTATCATTGCTTGGTCTTTGAGGAAGTTGAGAGGCCCCATTTCAACACCCAGGCAAGAAACAGATAAATGTGGCTTTAACCTATATGAAGATAGAGATTTATAAAAACAGGTGCCCAACTTTGTCAGATGAAAAAAGGTGGGAGGGTAAAGTACATTCAGACTTGCAAGAATCTGTTACTATAGTTATTCTAATAAAATAAGTTTTAGACTTACTGATTTTTTAAATCGTGTCTTCCTCGTAGGGCTGATACCTATTCTACTCATATATAGCAAACCTCCTGCCTCAGATTCCAGCTTTTCCTCCATGCTTACCTATCTTCACTTCATTTATCTGGCTGCACTTGTCCAGTTTCTGTCAGGCATGGAGAAACCCAGAACAACATGATGAATTGCTCAAAGAAGTTTCTTTATTGCTGTTAGCCTAAAGACAAGGACCGGTCTTGCCAGACTAAAGCACACTCTGCATAGCTATGAGATAAATGTGAAATATAGAGAGGAACATTTCCAGGCTTCTTCCTGCATACTGATCATTCAATGCTCTTTGCTGACATCTGATCATTATGCTGATAGATCAACATCTTTGGACAAAATAATAAGGGGAAACAGTGATTGGACAGAACACTCACATCTGGTACCAGCACACATTCTTCCCAAGAATCAGAGACAATTTCTCCTGTGCTTGATATTTGAATTTCATGCAAATGAAACCACCAGCTCCTGTTATTTTTACAACATTGTGGGATGAAGCTGTATAGACCCCCTCATTGTTCTATTTTGGATTAACAAAAAGACTGCATTGTGGGGCAGCACAATTTATGAACATTCTAGAAGAACATTCTAAAACAAGATGGACACAACTGAGGACATTAACCTTTAGATAATACACCCTGCAATTAAATTTTCATATGTAATTAAAGCTTCAGTTCAAGATTCCCCTCAGACAGACAGCACATAAGCATCTAAGGTGATTATGTGCCATCAAGTTGTTGTTGATTCTTAGAAACTATACAGATAGATATTTTTTTCCATGAAAGTAACTCAGTAGTTAAGTTAGACTATCTCTATTTTATTTGAAATTCTGCTTGCATGATAGCTGCATTCCTTTGTGGTGGTGGTTTTTTTCTGGCTTGTTATATATGCACTGAATTGTTGGTTGTGCACATGAAGAGCATATCGCCGTTCAAACAAATCCAGTTTCCAGTAAGAGGTTTCTCATTCTCCTCTTCCTCTTTCTTGTTTCTGCTCTTTCTCTTCTTGCAAAGGTCTGTACTTGCTGAGTAAGACAAACCACCTATCATTTTACATTATCAAAGAGTTGGATGGAAAAAGGTGAGGGCTCATTGGAATATAGCTTGATTCTATCTTTGAGTAGAGAATATCTTCCTCTGCTCTAATTGATTACAATCACCTAGTAAAAGGGGTGGGGGGACTAGTCTTTCAACAAAAATGATTTCAGTGCTTTGGCATGAAAGCCATGGAATGTTGTTTACATTTTATAATTCAATGAATGGAGTCATGTGTACAAATCCAATTCTTATTGAGAGAGAGAGATATCCTGTCTTCACTGTACAGTGGGAAAAACAAGGTTTAGTAAAAAATCAAATGATTCTTCAATTGGATAATAAACAACACAGATTAAGTGAATATGAATTCCATTTTAGGACTTTCTTATGAACAGGTTGTTTTTTCTACATGTATTTTCAGTTTTTACAGAAGTAACAGCATCGGGCTATGGAAATGTGGAACTGGTATACAAGCTAGTGTTAATATTTGTTATAAGGCTCTTTCATTCTCTTATGTTATTTGGCAGAAAGAACCATGGAGATGTAATTCTATATTTCATGTTATGTAGAATATAAGAAGAAGAATTTTTTTTTTCTGGACAATACTCTTATAGGATGCTTACCTGGCCAAGGGTAACAATAAAGTAGTTATAATAATGCAATAATAATCAATAATCAAGTGTTCAATCATCTTATTTATGACCTACAAGTCTCCTTGGTTTTTTGCACTTTAGTTAAATCCCAAAAGACACAGAGAAATATGATCCATGATTTGTTTTTTTATAAATGGAAAAATAAAAAGAAGAAGCAGTCAGTAAAGATGAAGTAAAGTATCACAGGAAATAATGCCCACATTATCCACCATTTTGCGACAAAATACGTTTAACTTATCACATAAGGAATTTCTCAAACAGAAGTCTGGAAATAAAAGGGAAATTGGAGGCAAATTTTAGCACATTTTTCTCTTAAAAGATCAGATTTCTTCCCTGCTACAGATAGTCCTCAATTTACAACCACAATTGAGCCAAAATTTCCATTACTAAGCAAGAGTAATGAGTTAAATGAGTTTTGCCCCATTTTTCAACCTTTCTTGCCAGAATTGTTAAGTAACACAATGTGTTATAATTTAACAATAGTTAGTTAAGGTAGCAGTTGTTAAGTTAGTTACACATTGTTAGGTGAATTTGGATTCCCCATTGTGTGTTGTAGCTGCCAAAAAAGCCAACACGCTCCTGGGCTGCATTAATAGAGGGATAGAATCAAGATCATGTGAAATGTTAGTACCACTTTATAATGCCTTGGAAAGACCACAGTTAGAATTGTGCATCTAGTTTTGCTCACCATGATATAAAAAGATGTCAAGACTCTAGGAAGACAAGAGCAACAATGATGATTAGGAGATTGAAGGTTAAAACATATGAAGAATGGTTGCAGGAATTGGATATGTCTAGTTTAATGAAAAGAAGGATTAGGGGAGGCATGATAGCAGTGTTCCAATATCTCAGAGGCTGCCACAAAGAAGAGGGAGTTAAGCTATTCTCCAAAGCACCCGAAGGCAGGACAAGAAGCAATGGAGGGAAACTAATCAAGGAGAGAAGCAACTTAGAACTAAGGAGAAATTTCCTGATGAAACAGTTTGTCTCTAGAAGTTGTGGATGCTCCATCATTGGAAGTATTTAAGAAGAGACTGGACAACCATTTGTCTGAAATGGTATAGAGTTTCCTGCTGGAGCAAGGGTTGGACTAGAAGACCTCTAAGGTTTCTTCCATCTCTGTTATTCTGTCAAAATGTGGCAAAAGATTATCACATGACCATGGAACATTGCACCCATCATAAATAAATGGCTGTTACCAAGCATCTGAATTTTGAACATGGGACCACAGGGATATTTCAATGGTCATGTGAAAAAGGCTCATAAGCCACTTTTTTCAGTGTTGTAACTTTGAATAGTCATTAAATGAATGGTTGTAACCCTGTGCAGAAAAGTATCCTGCTCAAACAAAATGCTATCTCAAAGAGATCTGTCCCCATTATGAATCCTGTTCAAAGAGGATTGGATGAAATCATGCTAATGAGTAGATAAACAGATGAAAAGCAGTATTCTCCAAATCAAAACCAAATGTTCCCTGCTAATTTTCTATTAAATATTTTCCCTAAAAATAAAAAAAAAATATTTCTGAGGTACCTGAAGAATTAAATCTACTTGAGTTGACTACCTTTTCCTGGTGAAATATCTTCTTGACTTTTTTTTTTAAGTGATGCCTTTGTTGAACTTTTAAAAAGAATGAATGCCATTTCTGCTTTGTAAAAGCAACAGAACAAAAACAGGAATTCTGTACAGAAATATGGCATGAGAAGGTTCTGCAAGACTTGTTCAGTTTGTCTAGCAAACTAAACATTTCCTTCAGTTTGTGACTCCTTCTTAGCTAGCTGTGACTAAATAAGTTATTTCAGTCCTCCAAGACTCCCAAGTGTTAAAAGTGCAAAGCTGTCTTCAATAAAGGTTGGTTTGCTCAGCCAAGCAAGTCGTACATGAATTTTCATTGTTGCAAAGGACTGGCTGCTTCACAGCACTCCTCATCTGTATTTCATTAAGTCACATTCAAGGGTGTAACATGGCAAGTTTGAAAATGCAGAGAAACAGTGCAAGGAATTGATTCATATTTGTTGTTTCAGTTCAATAGACCTTTGATCGAAAATGTTTAAAAGTGCCAGGCTGTTACACTTGAGCCACTTTTAACCATTGTTAGCATAATAATAACCTTGTTATCAAGTTGTTTGAATTAATTCTATCAGATTGGTGGTAGGAAGCTATAATTTCACGATGCCGGGAAACAGTATTCATTGCTTGGGGTAATACTTCAGAAGATTCACTAATTGCAATATATTCAAAATACTTGTCTGCTATTTTGTATTGCTGACTACTCTTTTTTTGAAAAATGATATAATAAAATTATGTGTTCATGAAGGACTACAGCATGACAGCATGGTAGCATTTCAACTTCTGTTCTTTAATGATTTATCAAATACTGATTGCAACAGCTTTTTAAGTTACATGAAGTTTATTTCACAAAACCTTCCTATTTAAATAGTAATATTGCTACTATAGGTATTCTTGAATTTTTAATTATGTATGTATGTATGAGGCAGGATCAGCGGTGGGATTCAATTTTGTTCACTACTGGTTGTGTGGACGTGGCTTGGTGGGCATGGCAGGGGAAGGATACTGTAAAATCTCCAGTCAGAAGTTGTATTTGCTGGCTCGCTGAACTACTCAAAATTTCCACTACTGGTTCTCCAGAACTGGTTAGAACCTGCTGAAGACCAGTTCTGGGCAAGATCCAATCTGGGTCAGTCACTAGGACCAGAGGTTTAGTCTTCCAAGCTTTCGGACTTGTGCCAGAGCCCATCCTCAGGGAACTTCTTTGTATCAGAATGTTGTGGAGCTATTTTATGTGTAGCATTTATGTTTCACCTGGTGGTGTGTGGCTTTTTATTTGTTCATTGGAGTGTTGATGGTCAGCTATTAAGTCATTGGATGTTGTTTGTGTTTTGTTCGGAAAACACACGAGGTAGACCGGGTTCCAACAACAAATACTTTTATTTTAAACCAGTCAGTAAAACGGAACACCGGCTGAAGCCGGGGCCAACCCTTTTATACAGGCTGGCTTGCCTGCTTGCAGCCAATGGCAGTTATTTGGATTTGCCGCCTTTTTGGCAGCTCTTTGGATTGGTTCCTAGTGAACCAATCCACTGTTCTTTTTCTTAGCCAATCAGGTTTGTAGATTTGGAGTCATCCACTTTACATACAGAACACCCCTCCCCCCTTAGTTCAGTCCTACATGGTGACGTAGTCTCGCAGGTAGGTGGGGCTTTTCCGGACTCGACTTGACCTGCGCGGTTCATTTTCAGTGAAGACTTCGACCGGTTCGGATGGGGCTGCTGTGTCGTCCGTCCTTCTCCCTGGAACCGTCTGGAAGGGTGAGTCAGCCATTTTACTGCCGCCTGAGTTTCTTAGGCCGGCAGTTTTGCCGCTCCCTCCCGTTTCCTCGGGGCAGGTCGAGCTGGCTTGGCTGGCCCCTTCCGATGGTCTTTTCCCATGGGTCTCTTCAAACGGTGAGTCTTTTGTTGGCTCTTTTTGATCGTATTGAATGTTAGGTTTATTTTTAAACAGTTCTTTATTTGTTTCTCGTCTTTCCCCCCCCACCTTGGTTTGCATTTCGCCGGGTTTTTTTGTGAATGTTTGTACGTCTGTGGTTCTTTCTATAATTCGAGATCGAAGCTGGTCTATGTGCCGCTTCCATTCCCTGCCATCGTCTAATTTTACTCGGTAGGATTTGGGGCCTGTAATTTGGATAATTTGCCCTGGTAGCCATACCGGGTCCCCGGTGAAGTTTTTTGCGTATACCAAATCGTCTGTTTCGAATTGTCTGAACCGTGTTGAGGAGTCAGGGGGTTTTCTGGGGTAAAATTTGGGTGTAACCTATCCAGGTGAGATCTTAATTTTCGCCCCATGAGTAGTTCTGCTGGTGATTTATTTGTTATAGTACTGGGCGTTATGTGCTGGAGTGTGAGCAAACGGTTTACTTTTTGTTGGATATCTCCAGCGTCCATTCGTTCCAACCCTTCTTTGGTAAACCGGACCATTCTCTCAGCCCTGCCATTCGCAGCCGGGTGAGCCGGCGCGGTCAGTGCATGTCTTATACCTAGGGAGGCTAGGTATTGCTCAAATGGTATGCTGGTTAGCTGTGGCCCGTTATCTGAGACGAGAATGTCCGGTATGCCATGGGTGGCAAACAGGCTGTCTAGTTTCTTTATTACGGCTTCTGTTGTCGTTGATGGCATAATTTTTACTTCAAGCCAATTGGAATAGGCATCAACGACAATCAGAAAGGTATGCCCCTTGGTAGGCCCCGCGAAGTCAATGTGTATTCTTGACCACGGTCCTCGAGGGGTTTCCCAGTCCTTAACAGGTGCCTTTGGTGGGGATGGTCTAATTGCCTGGCATTTGTGGCATGAGCTTACCCAATACTCTATGTCCTTATCAATACCCGGCCACCACACATAACTTCTGGCAAGGCTTTTCATCTTAACCATTCCCAGGTGCCCTTCATGTAACAGCATAAGTACCCTGGGCTGTAGTTTAGCAGGGATTACTACCCAATCACCCCACAACAAACACCCCTTTTGGATAGAAAGTTCAGTCTGTCTGGACCGGAAAGTTTTAAAGTTTTCAGTTTTTTGATTCTCCGGCCAGCCTTTACCTACCCAGCTAAGAACGCGGGCAGTCAATGAGTCTTTCTCGGTGGCTCTGGCGACATCATACGCTGATATGGGTAGATCGGGGCAAGTCTCGATTTGTAGCGTTGTCATCACTGGTGCCGGGTCTGCGTCGGTTGCTGGTAAGGGCGCTCTGCTCAAAGCGTCCGCATGGGAAATTTGTTTCCCTGGCCGGTGTGTCAGAGTGTAGGAATAAGCTGCCAGGAACTCTGACCATCTCGTCATTTTTGGGGACAGTATATTAGGTGTTGGCTTGTTTCCCGCCAAAATCCCCATTAACGGTTTGTGATCCGTTATGATTCGAAAAGTTCTCCCATATAAATATTCGTGGAATCGTTTTACTCCAGCGACAATTGCTAGAGCTTCCCTGTCCAATTGGCTATAATTCCGCTCGGTTTTTGATAGAGTCCTAGAATAATATGCGACGGGTGCTTCTCTGCCATCCGGTAGTTGGTGGCTCAGGATGGCACCTACTCCATATGGTGAAGCGTCGCAGGTCACTGTTAATGGCAGAGTGTCGCTAAATTGGATGAGAACGTTTGTTGATGTTAGCAAGCTTTTAATATTTTGGAAGGCTTTTTTTTCTTTGTAACCCCAAGTCCAAGTTGCCTTTTTGTCTAGCAGACGGTGTAACGGTTCTGCTATAGTGGCTTTGTTTGGCAGGAACACATTATAAAAATTAATTAATCCTAAGAACGCTTGTAGTTCTGTTTTATTTCTTGGTTCAGGAGCGTCATTTATCGCCTTAACTTTTTTATCTGTGGGGTGGATACCCTCTCCGTCTATTGAGTAGCCCAGGAATTCGACGCTGTTCTTAACTAGACAGCACTTTTCTCTTTTAACCTTGAGGCCAGATTCTCTAAACTTAGTCAGAACCTTTTTCAGTCTGTTCCTTAATTGTGTTTCATCTCTGGCCGAGATTAGGACGTCGTCGAAATAGGGAACGACTCCTTGTATGCCATTTAGAAGGCGTTCCATTAGACTCTGGAAGACGCCAGGGGCTACGCTTACTCCAAATTGGAGTCGGTGGCATTTGAATGCACCCTTATGGGTGACTATAGTCTGCGCTTCTGCTGTTTCTGGGTCCACTGGGAGTTGTTGATAGGCTTGTGCCAAGTCGAGTTTGGCGAAAACTTTGCCATTTCCCAGGGAATGAAGCAAATGTTTGACTACTGGCACCGGGTATGCACTTGGTTGTAATGCGTGGTTCAGGGTAGCCTTATAGTCACCACAGATTCTGATGGACCCGTCAGGTTTAATGGGTGTGACGATAGGCGTTTCCCACTTTGCATGGTCCACAGGTTCTAAAACTCCTTGGGCTACTAATTTGTCCAGCTGTTCCTCTATTTTTGCCTTTAGTGCAAAAGGAACTCGCCTGGCTTTTATTCTTCGTGGGGCTATTTGGGGGTTTAAATTGAAAGAAATGGGGTTTCCCCGGTACTTGCCCAGTGAGCCGTCAAAAACGTCCTGGAACTCTCGGATGAGGTCGTCTTCCCAGCCGGTTGTAGTCACTTGATCGACCCCGGTCATCCCGATGCCCAATGGCGCGAACCACTCGATGCCCAGGAGGCTTGGTCTGTCTTGGTTGACTATGGTCAGTGGGAGCACCTTGATGTGATTCTTGTAGGCGACTCGGAAATGTCCCATGCCAATCACAGGGATTTGGTTTCCCTGATAGTCTTTGAGGGTTAGGTGCTGCTTCTTCAAGTCTTTGGTTTTGATACCTGGGACTAACTGTTTAATTGTGTCCCACGATACCATGGAGAGGAAGGGCCCCGAGTCCACTTCCATCTTGCAGTGTTTTCCCTCGATTTCTACGATGATTTTAATTTTTCTCCCACTTTCTGTCTGGGAGCTCTGAATAATGACAGTTTGGTGTGTATTGGCTCGCTTCTCTTGTTGCCATTTTCTTTCGGCTCGTTTAGGCTCGGCTCGTGTTGGGGAATTTCTGCGTCTCGTCGGGCTGTAGAATTTTTTGTTTCTGCAGACCTTCTCGATGTGCCCTCGTTTTTTGCAATATCGGCAGATGGCATCGAGAAATCTGCATTCGTCTCGTGGATGGTTTCCTCCGCAGCCAGCGCATTCCCGCCAATTTCTCCTTTCGCGCTCTTTTTTGTTTGTGAGCAAACGGTGGACCTCGTCGTCCTCTTCACTCGATTCGTTTGTTTCGCCCGACTCTTCATAGTGGGTCGTGGTGGCAGGATGCTTTCTATCTTTGGCTGGTGTTTCATCGCTGTGTGTGTTCATCTTTTTAAGGGCCACTGCAGATTTTTTCGCGGCTTCAGCGGCTGTAGCTTCTGCAATGGCTTCGGTAACGGTGATGTTGGGCTTGTTGAGCATTTTACTCTGTGCGGTCGAGTCTCTCAGGCCCAACACCACGCGATCTCTCATTGCCTTGTCTATGTTTAAGAATTCACACTCACCCCCTATTTGTCTGAGTGCAGCGATGAAATCGGCGATGGTTTCTCCTTCTCTCTGGTCTCTTCGGTAAAATTCGTGTCGCTTTATTAAGTTAGACACCATCGGAGCGTAGTGTGCTTTGAGGAGTCTCTGCAATTCTGTCCACGTTAATTGTTTAACGTCCCGGGGCTTCGCGAGGGCTTTTGCCATTTTAAACACTGTTGGTCCGCAGTGCGTCAGGAACACGGCTCTCTTGCGTTGTTCGGAAATGCCTTCCATTTCATTGCTCTCCAAGTACATTTGGAAGCGATCAGCATAGGAATCCCAATCCTCTTCGTTGGGATTGAAGGGTGCGGGCGGTGCGTTGTTTCCAGACATCTTGGTTGTAATCTGGACTTCTTATCACCGCGTGCAGGTTTCTCTGTTCTGGACGATCCCATCCTCGTCGCCAGTGTTTTGTTCGGAAAACACACGAGGTAGACCGGGTTCCAACAACAAATACTTTTATTTTAAACCAGTCAGTAAAACGGAACACCGGCTGAAGCCGGGGCCAGCCCTTTTATACAGGCTGGCTTGCCTGCTTGCAGCCAATGGCAGTTATTTGGATTTGCCGCCTTTTTGGCAGCTCTTTGGATTGGTTCCTAGTGAACCAATCCACTGTTCTTTTTCTTAGCCAATCAGGTTTGTAGATTTGGAGTCATCCACTTTACATACAGAACAGTTTGTCTTAGGATACAAACATCACAGTAAGAAGTTTTGGAACAATGATGTTTGTATGTGTGTGGGTATATGATTTATGTGTTTGTAAACTCCTTTCTCACTTTTAAGGATGGTCTGTGTCTTTCTCAATCTTGGATAATCTCCTGGCTTGGGAGTTTGTAGGTTCTGTGCAGTATCTTAACTACTTGTTTGTTCCAGTAGTTCATTTATAATTATATAGTCCTGGTTCTCCAACATCTAATACAATTTCATTCATAATAGGTTATTTTTAAACTGTCTTTCTCATTTCTAGATCACTATTCTATGCACATTATAAGTGCTCATTTAATGGTAGATAGCAATAGACCATGTTCTTGTCTGCTCATCCCTTTGATAAATGTCCACAATTAATGTTTCTGCAGTGAGGTGGAGGATTGGAAGACCCCCCCCCTCCACTGCAGACAATGAGTGTGTTGTTTTTGTATAATGATCCAAAGCAAAGTGTCCCAGCCAAAGAGTCATAAATGAATATTGTAAGGATCATCAAATTATGTTAGATCTTTCTTCATGATCAACAAACAGAGAGTATTTAAGAGAACTCCTTCTCTATATGGAACTCATAGAAATCTATCCTTAAGCTGCTCCTTCTTTCTCTTCCTTCTGACTCTGAAGGCCAGTGGTTCTGACTCACTGGAGTTATCTTTCTTTTTAATTGTGGAGGGCATAGGAAGGAAAAAGAGATGTAAGATTTGAACCTGGAGACAAAGATTCTAGAGGAAGGGGAGGAGATAGGTTATAGTTAATAGTTGATGATTGTTTTTTGCTCTGACCAGAGTTTTTCTTATATTTGAGCTAAAATATTTTATTGCAGAACTGCCTTCCTGTTAGCATTCAAAGTCAAAGAATGGTTTGAGTAATGCCAAAGCAAAGTTCAAATGAGATGCCACCATCTGTATCCATATTGTCTATGGAAATTCTGCCAACCAAAATTTGCTCTACTTTTGTCATTTTTCAGCTTGTTGTATACTGCTCATGAGGTCTTTTACAGTTCAATTTGATTTTTTAAAAAAATTTATTGAGCCCAAGGTAGGGATGTCCCAGCCTATTGTTCAATGGATAATCTTGATGAGATATGACCTATCAAAGTCATTGTATCTAATCACCATTAAGGCTTATTTTCCAACACAAGAAAACTTTATCCAGTTGTGGGACTTGACTGAAAAAAAAGATCATATGTTAGGTCCAATTTATGCAGAAATATTGAAAATTCAAAAGGGTTCACAAATTTTTAAATATCCCTGTAAGTATGTACTCAGAGGAATTGAAGGATGGATAGGAATCTTCCCAATGGTTGGTACCAAAAAAACTCCTCTCACTAAAAACTACATATACAGAGTTCTGAATAGTTCTGCACAATCATAAAATCCATATGCATTAAGTAATAGATGATCATTGAAGAATCTCATTTAGTGGTAATAACTGCTCCTTTTACTTCTTCTTTGTCTTTTTCTTCATCATCATCATCTTTCATCATATTATTAATTTACTGCTCTTCCTTTTAGAAGAGTCCAGAGTGGTATTCTTTGTATTCTTTGATTATTAATTGATGTAGACAAAGGCTGCATTACGTCAAATCCCTTGGAAGCTTATTAAAATTAGATATATGCCAGATTATTCTGTAGCAGGTTGAAAAGTAAGTGAACCATTGGATCCTGTTGTTCAAAAATGGCAAAGGCAACAGATGAATCTGTTTGCTTGTTTTCAAGGTCCAGTGGCAGATGACATTGAAGGAACATTTTTTTAAAAAATATTCAAAAAATTTCCTTAATGACTACCGTTGCATATGTTTTGTTAGTTACATGGATCAATGTGCTTTTAGAAACTATTAAAATATGGAAATAATTTTTCCTGTGTGCATTTCAAGTAGTTTCCTTTATCATTACGTGTTGTTTATTTATGTTATTTATTTACAACATGGACTTTTCATTTAAACAATTAATAACTAAATATCCAAACAACCAATCCCCACAACCCTGCCAAACTTATTTAATAGGACTGTATTACTATTATTATTCTCATCTTTCCTATTACCTATCTCCTTATCTTCTTATAACTTTAACTTTGTTGCTTGTATCTTAAAATTTATATTGTTTTCTTTAGTATCCTAGAATGATTTATGTTCATTGCTTATTTGGTATCCTATGACTATCCCAAGTGTTGTATCTTATTATTTATGATAAATGCATTTTTATGATCATGATTTTTCACTTGTTGCTTTTATGTACACTGAAACAAATTCCTTGTGTATCCAGTCACACTTGGCCAATGAAGAATTCAATTCAATTCAATTCTATTCTATTTTCAATTTCACTACAACTGACATTAGAAGTATAATAGAAATCTAGCTTTCTGGTCATATAGTAAATAAAAGGGAGCTGTCACAATGTAAGACTGTCCTTATGTCCCTTCTCCATGCCACTTTTTCCATATTGGAATTTGCATAGATCAATGTGGTCCAGAAACTGCAGCTTGGGCAGTGAGAGTATTGCCTTCCTGAGATCTCACTTTACATTGAAACAGCTGCACTAGTTGCCAATTGCCTTCCAAGCCCAATTTAGAATTCACACAATGCTGAATAAAGTCTCTTTTGACTTAGAGCTAAGCTCCTTAGAAAGCCACCTACTCCTGTGCAATCTGTTCTGTGCCCTTAATTCAGCTCCTTTTGTGGATTTTGCTCTCTTGGAGCACTCTTAGAACACTTGATCTCTTAGAGCACTGTTGTTAGAAAAGAAACAACCCCCCCTCTCTTTATATATATGTATATGTATGTCTCTCTCTCTGTGTGTGTATGTGTGTTTGTGTGTGTGTATATATATAGATCAAGTGCTCTAAGAGTGGGAGGGGAGAAGGGCTTAAACATATTAATTCAGCTGGGTCTTTAATTAATTTTAGTTTTGAATTTTATATTTTCTAATGCTTTTAATGTTGGTTTTATGGATGTTTTTACTCTAAGCTGCCCAGAGCCATTAAAGAAGTGGGCAGCACATAAATCTTCTGGATAAATAAAAAATAATGTACATTCAATTCTCTAAACAATCTGAAGTGCTGCATAAACAGAAAAATATTATTGTGCTCTTTGTAAATATTCCTTCTTCTTTGTGATCAGTATTTGGCTAGTAAAGATACATTAAAGGGCTAAACTTTAATTTTCTTTTCCATTAAAGACTTGCTATACTCAAAGTTAAGCACCCTTCAGTTATTCTATAACAAGGAGAAGGAGACTGTGAATGGCTTCGAAGTCTTCTAATCAGAAAGTAAGGCTATTGATAAAATAAACAAATGAAATAATAATGATAACAAATAATTTTTAAAATTAAAGCTGGAATGAAACCACAAAAAGGGAAAGCAGTAATTTATCATGAGATTGTCTCACAGAAGAAAATCTGTGGGATGTGTGTCGAATGTGGAAATGTGACCCTTGACTGAATTCATGTGCTGTGTGAGAATCTTGAGAAGATTCACAATGCAAAGCTTGAAAATTCCCTACAGTTTTGTTTGTCTGTGCCCCTGACCAGAATAGAAATGCTGGATTTGGAGATGCTCTTGAAAAAAAGAAGTGTCAGTATTAAGCAGTATGTCTGATATCCTTTATCCAAATATAAACATAGAGAATATGCATCTCTCACTTAGGAGGGTTCTGTGAGCTAGGGACCATGTGTTGAGGGAGGGTGGTTGCCTTTGGGGAGAATGTCAAATGATGAAGAATGGACTAAATACAAATCAACAAGCAATGCCTTAACTTCTTTAGGTTAGAAATTTAAATTTCCCCCACATAACATTTTTGTTTGTTTAAGGGATGTCATCTGATGCCCTCATCTTCACTTGCAAATCAAGGTTTAGGCAGAGTGTTCCAGATGTGCACTAGAAGATTGCAATCCTTAAGCACATCTCTCTCTCTAATCCCATCTGAAACAATATTTAATGTCAACATGTCACTATCCATTTTGACAAAGTTCTTTCTTTCATTTACCTTTTTCTCCCTTTCCAAACCCTTTCCCTTATTTCCTTTCCCTCTCCTCCCTCCCCTCCCCCTCGCTGGAATAAACTGGAATAAACAGGGATTCTGGGAAGATCATGTAAATCTCATATAATATGCAATGCCATATGTCACTTTTTTCAGTGCCATTGTAACTTAGAACAGTCACTAAAAGAAAGGCTACAAGTCAAGAACTACCAGTATTGCAAACCCAATCTTCCATCAATTCCTTTTATTGCTATCGAAATTGATAATGCTTACTACATCTGATAGAAGTGAATTTTACTAGTCCTGAATCAATAGAAGACATTG
The DNA here is from genome assembly GCA_015471245.1 of Laticauda colubrina. Taxonomy (NCBI): domain Eukaryota; kingdom Metazoa; phylum Chordata; class Lepidosauria; order Squamata; family Elapidae; genus Laticauda; species Laticauda colubrina. The sequence goes on along the minus strand of BLBF01000032.1, from coordinate 1,977,840 downwards.
AATTCTGGCAGTGGGAATTTCTTTTTAAAAACATTTCTTTTTATCCACATTATCTAAAACGTGCTTGATTTATTTACCTCAAGCTTAAAAGTCTCTGCTAGGTGAGCTATTCTACTTCTGTAATCATTTTGAGAAGCAAGATAAAATCATGAAATAATTGAAAGTAAAAATTCGATCAAGGGTTCTTTGAAAGACCATATATACAATATATGTTTAGAACTTGTAATATCTCTCAATAAAATTTGTAATAAGTCCTTATTTTTATGGAAGTTATCTATATTTATTTTCACAATATTGGTTCTTTTGTATATTGGATTATTTGGTCTTTAATAATCCTTGCATTTTGTTTGCCTCTATAAATTAACATTTCTATAGTTCTTCCATTCTTATAAAAATGAGAGTTATGTAGACTTTTTGATATCTCAACTACAGGTGCCAATCTTAGAAAGAAGTTGCACATTTTTTCTGGAAGATCCACATTTTGCATTTCAGTTCTTTAAGAATTCTCAAGTGAATACCATCTGTACCCAGGAATGTATTTATTTTTAGTCAGGCAGACTTATAACTTTATTTCTCATTGCCTCTATTTGTCTCTGTTCATCTCATCCCTCTAGAAAAAGCCATCTTAGACATGGGCATCTGTTTTCTGCCCTTAGCAGTTTTGATCAAAGCAAAGAATTGCTGCTGTGCAGCCTCTCCTGTCTTTCTTTAGCACATATTCAATGCCCATTGCCTAATAGACCAATGATTTCTATGATCAGTTTGCCTTTTAAAATATATTTAAAGGGACTTTTTGCTGACATTCATATTAATGTTACCATATGCTCTTCCATCTTCCTCCTCCTCCTCTCCCCCCTCTCCCTCTCCCTCTTCTTCCCCTTCCCCTCACATCTTTAATGAAATACATTTCTGAATTTCTTTTGTCTAAATGTATGTTAATATAATTCTTATCTAGCCAAAACTTGGATTTTATTTTATTTTTCATCCTTTAGTAACTTTTCTTACTTTTTTCATTATTTTTTTTCTGGCATCCAATTGGACTCTGGCACAACTTTCCTGGTCTGGGATAGACATTTTCAGTAGTTTTTTGGTTCTAATCTAGCTGTGCACAATACAGGTATGACTTTTCATGAGATGGTAACGTATTGTGATCTACTTTGTTGTTATTGTTAACTTCCTGCAAGCTCCTGCATTATGCAGTGCCAGGGAAATAGCAAAGATATATCTATAAAAATAATGATGGGCTGAAAATAGCTTGATAGGTTAGAGGATGGCAATTCAATTGTATTAATATTTACTGAGGGTGGAAAATCTTCACTTTATTGCTGAATAATTATGTCTAGAATTAAAACAAGCCAATTAAGTTTTTTCTGTTTTTTTCTGCTTATATATTACTGAGTCCCCTTGTCTAAAAATAAATTCTGTAATATAGCATAAATGTCAAAGCAATTGTCATTTGTTAACAAAAAAAACAAAACACAGAGATTTCATTCACTGCAAATGTGAGTCTTGTATGGAATATAATTTTGGGCATAATGGTATCTATGATGAATATGTAAGAATGGACATTTTCATACAGTCATTACATGAATATACTTTTCACAGACAATGACATGGCTCATGCCTGCCTTCTAAACTGCTGATTAAAAGGCAAATGATACTGTGACCCTTTCTGAACAAATATGGCCAAAATTGATAACTTTATCAAAAAGGCAACATGTATTTTGATGAAAAAGAAAGTGCACAAAGGGTTAATTTTCTTTAGAAAAGCTACCCAATCTAGTAATTCTCAGCACTTATAAGTGCAAACTGCAACCCTACTTTCAACTCCCTCCACTTTGCCAACATTTTAGTCTTGTGATTTTTTTTTACTTTTTACTTGTACATTTTAATAATTTTCTTTTTAAAAAAATGTTTTAACTGTGCTTTTAGTCTTGTTTTTAAACATTTTATTTTCTTGTTTGTAGGCCACACACTCACTTAGGTAAGATGGGTGGTATAGAAATTTGGTAAATGATAAAACTTTGTGGTACAAATTCAAGGTTAAAGAAACCAGATTTATCAACTACTTATTTATCAAATTTGCATAGCTGCCTATCTCACAAAAAGTGACTCTGGGTGGCATACAACAATGCCTGTTGAGTGAAGCAAATCTTTGATTTTCTATCTAAACAGGGATTCAGTGAAAAAAAAAAAAGATGAGGAAAAAAAAAGTCTAGTAAACAATATGCCAAATGATCTCAAATGCTGCAGGCTAGTCAGTGCAACTGGGAAGATAATTAGCTAGCAGCCATATTTGAAACTATAAGCAAAGGCTCTTTTGCAAAGCCTAAGCAAATAGATTGGTGCATCTAAATATATTTTATGTCAGAGTAGTTTCTTTTTGTAAGTCTGAGCACAAATAATTCCTTTAGAAAAAAAAAGCCTGGATGTTGAAAAATATCTTCGCTTTTATAGGATAATGTTATTTTGGTCTGCAACTCGAAAAAGACATGTTGATTTTCATAAGCAATTTGGGAGGCAGGAAAGGTAGCTTTGTTCAAGACTTTCTGTAATGTGGAATTTGGTTTCTTTTTTACCACTGTTTTTAAAACCAGAACTCAATCACGATGTATATATTTTTTTAATATCACTGCTGCTAAAGCACTGTGGTCCATCAGCCATTGTAGCACCTTTTCAGATGATTACTTCAGCATAGTGTGTTTGATCAGGATACCAAGAAATTCAGCTGTATGGGCTTAATTCAGAGGTGGTATTCAGCAGGTTCTGACTAGTTCTGGAGAACCGATAGTGGACATTTTGAGTAGTTCAGAGACCGGCAAATACCACCTCTGACTGGCCCCACCCCCATTTATTCTCTGCCTCATGAGTCCCAGCTGATCAGGCAGATCTTCCTTTGTTGCCCTGCACAGGAGAACGGAGCTGAAAAGCAGGTAAGTGGGGTGGGGAAGGAATGGAGATTTTGCAGTATCCTTCTCTGATACACCCACCAAGCTATACCCACAAGCCAAGCCATGCCCTCCAAGCCACGCCCACAGAACTAGTAGTAAAAAAAAATTGAATCCCACCACTGGGTTAATTACATTTCTTGAGAAAACTTCAGGTTCAGATTTGTTGATTTTCTCCCAATTAGTTCCGTCTGTTCACATTTAGCGAGTGATCCTCTCTCATTCTTCTTTAATCTTCTCCATATCCTTACCCACTCTTCAACCAGGAGCTGCACCATAGCTTAATAGGTAACAACCACCACTTTGGTTTATACCCAGAAGCCCAATGGCAATCAATGTGACTTGCAGAGCAGATGTGTTAGGCAGGTGTACTGAGGGCTACCCATAACTATTCATATTGATGTATTCTGGACTTGACTATAGCTTTTGGATGGTTTTCAAGGGCTATGCATTGCAGAAGTGATTACAGTAATTCACTCATGTGGTGTGCTGAATAATTTATTTCTATAATTATTTTTGGAACAATAGTAATAAAATTACATTCTATGAACTTTAACTTTACATCTTTCCTTTTGCTATTTTTTCAACTATATATTTTATCAGTCTTCCCTATGCAAGCCTGATATTTGTCCAAAATCCTTGATTATTTGGGTATGGTAGACACACTCAGAAGCACACTTGAATACAAGTATGGAAAAAAAATGAAAGAAATATTGTATGGACAAGTGACTATTCCTTTATACATAGAAATGGAAAGTCAGTTTCATGTAATGTGTGAGGTATGAAGCTAGAAACAGGGAGACTGTGAGTTCTAGTATTGCCTTAGACACAAAGTCAGCTGGCTTATCTTCGGCCAGTCTCTCTCCCTCAACCCTAGAAAGGAAGCAGCGGCAAACCACTTCTGAAAAAACTGCAGGAAGTTTTCAGGCAGTTGCCAGAAGTCAAGACTGACTCGAACACACATACATAAACACACACGGGGGGTGGGGGGTGGGGGGCACGCATATTCTTTATGTGAAATAAGTGAAGATTGCCTGTTTTCAAGTTACAGAACTGAACTGATCTTCAGTATGGAGGCTGACTGCAGTATGAGAAGCTCCAGCATTAAAAATCTGGATTCTCCGGAGCATTCCCATCCAAGGAGCTATTAGAGCTTATTCTCTTTATTTTTAAATCCCAGAAAAGTTCAGCCACCTGCTGAGACTAAAACAGAATAATAGAGATTGAAGGGACCTTACAGGTCTTCTAGTCCAACCTTTATAAATAAGTGATAAATGGTTGTGTCGATGGAACCCCTAAAGTTTCCTAAAAGAGTAGTCTCAGTGAAGAATTGATTTCATGTAATATCGAAAGTTAAAAGAATATTTAGCAGGATTTTAAGAGTCAAGGAGAACAAGTTTTGTTATCTGTTACAAGGATAATATGAACATCTCAATTTTCTTACTTTGGGTTTCACTCATACAAAATGTTGGGGACAATAATTTTATATAATCTATACTATAATTTTATGTCATCTAATATGTTTCTCCCTTGTTTTTGTTGAGACCAGCATCATCATTTGCTGTGTGGCACAGCAATAGAGTCGGCACTTTGGTTCACATATAAAATTACATAATTTGTCTCAGTGTTAAAAAGAAATAGGTGAAAAGTATAGTTCTTTTGTGATCTAATGGCTTCCTCTAGCCATGACAGTGAGATTTAATGTTATAAACTTTCTCACACAGTAGAAACAACCTTAGTTGAAGGATTCAATAAATAATATCTTACATTATGAAAAGTGTTTGTGTAGCTCTTGTTACTCACCTTTAATATACCATAAATTACCAGTAACTGATACAGAAGAGGAGAGATAATAGGAAAGATAAAATAAAAGAAGAAAAGACTGCCTCCATCCCCCCAAGGCAGGAGAATAATCCTAAAATTCTGAAAACTAGTCATTATTCTTTTATAGCTCTAATCCTGCTGTTCTTGTAATAATCAAAGGAAATAGCAGTTATAGTTATCTATCTCAGGAGACTGAGAGTTTTAATCCTGCCTTAGGTAAGAAAACCAGCTGAGTGACTTTGAGCCAGCTGGTTTTCTCGCAGTCCAGGCCACCTCACAGGTTTGTTGTAGGGAAAATAGGAAGAAGAATGATGTATGTCCACTGCCTTGAATTATTTATAAAATAACAATAGCAGGATGTGTGTGTATGTGTGTGTAACGTAATAATTTGTTTTAATAACATATAATATAACAATATTATTATGATAATTACGGGATATTATTACACGGTATCAGTGGTTATATTCTAGATCATTTTGCTGCTCATGGTTGAAACAACTGAGAAAAATGCATCATTAATTCATACTTTATTTCAGAATATGTTTTGGAAGGAAGGTTTGGAAGGAAAGTGGTTAACGTAACATAGATGAATGCTTAGAAAATATTTCCATCTTCCAAGCTTCCGGTTTGAGCTTCTTCAGTGACAGACTAAAACCTCATCTCTGCAAGGTTTTGATCCGTGCTTGCCGCTGGAGCACTCTGAGCCAGCTGATTTTGGGGCTAAGTCACCCTGTAGAGGTGTTGAAGAGGGGGGAGACTGCTTGCAGGGTTGAGGAGAGATGCATCTCTCCTCCCCAGCTGGCCGTTACTCCCTTTCCCAAAGGTGGTTGCAACAGTAGTCAGAAATGGCCACCACAAAGAAGAACTAGACCGGAAAAGAGTGTGTAGGAGGAAGATAACAACAAAAAGTTTGGTTGACCGGGTCAAACAGCAAAAGCAACAAATAAGGTACCCTGAAATTGAAACTCATAAAAAACAAAAACATTGTCCCCCTAAGAAGATTTTTAAGTTGCAAAGGAGAGAGAAAAGGGAAAAGATTTAGTTTTCTCCTTTTCCTGTACTGACAGCTAAGAGACTTAAGCAAGAAATTAGAAAAAAATCCACTTTGACATCAATAGGCATTTCATGCTGAAAATAAAAAGTCAGAGAGATAATAAAGATTTCTGGATAATTAAAAGCTTTTGAAAACAGGAAAGGAGAGAAAAAAAATAAAAGGGGAGGATCTGGAAAAATGGAAGAGACTGCCTGGAATTAAAAAAGAGCTTACAGCAAAATTTCAACAAGACTTCCAAAAGATACATTCTAACTGAATTATCACAACAAAAACCCCAGGAAGAGAAAGTCGAAAAAGAAATAAGAAGATATAACTCGGGACTATCTGGATTACTTGATGATTTCTGGATTCTTGGTTATTGTTTTGAATGACTAAAATCAATCAGGTGGTTGTTTAAAACGGCTCTACTTCTGGAAGAACTGAAAATGGAACTTAAAAAGTACAAAGAAGATGCACAAGAAGGGAGAGGTTCTTTTGCCTTCGTATTTCAGTTTTTAGAAACGGAGATTTGGAATTATGAGAAACAAAAAGAAATGGCTGCAGAACAAGAAGATTGCGACAAAGAAGAAGCCATCTTTATTGAACAAGTAATCTTAGATGGGGGAAAAAAAGGAAAGGGGGAAAAGAGAATGAAAAGTTTAAGATTGGGAAAAACAACTCAAAAAAAATAGAGCGAAAAATAAGTATAAACTCAGAAAGCAACAGAAGAGGGAAATGCAGAAGAGAGAGTTAGAACTAGAGAGACAAGGGGGCAAAAAGGGGAGGGAGAAGATGAGAGGAAAGAAAGAAAGGAAAAGAAGTTATAAAGGACAGCAGCAAAATGTAGAGAAACAGGGCCTATTTAGAGATAAAGGGTGAAAACTTTATGGAAAAAGGGATTCTGCAAAGGTACATAAGATAGTATGGTTACATTAGAAACAGAAATAATTTTAGAAAATATGAAACAATGTATGATTAAAATGTCTGATAAAATAGCTATTGTAATTCAGTGGAATGCTTGTCAATAAATAAATGCAACAAAAGGTATATTTAATGATTTATAAAACATATGTGAAGAGAAATAAGGGAAAATTAATTATGGAGATTATATGTGTTTTTAAGGAAGTATGATATTTAATTGAAAAGAAGCATTAAAGATGTTAAGATTTTAATGATTATTAATGATAGAACTGAACTGGAATGGAATGAGGGTTTATAATTGCATATATTTACAATCTTTCTTTTTTTTAAAGAATATAGTATGTATTATAAGAATGTACCAAGCAGAGTTCGATTGGAAGTTATGTATTATATATTATATTGAAGGTCATAAACTTAAGGTATCTATTGAAGTTTAAATAAGAGTTGAATGGATGTAATTAAAAGATATAAAGGTGTCATACTCCAATTAGTAACTACAGGAGAAAATTTGTTTAATGAGAAAAGATAATATGAAATTGAAACAGAACGCACAAAAGTATAAATATAATGATTTGAATTGAGATGAGATAATCAAAATAAAATTGAGAAAATTAAAAGAGGGGAAAAACTGTATAGAAAATGTAAAATAGTATAAGATATGGAATAGAATACAAAAAGGAGCATGAAATTGAGTTTTGTATAAAGAAGTTCAACCTGGGACCATGCTATTTTCCAAAAAGAAGTTTTACTTGTATTTTGTATGTGTGAAAACCCAAATAAAACTTTATTAAAAAAAAAGAAAGAAAGGAAATATTTCCATTTTATCCTTAGGTCTGCCATGTAAGAATTTTACCGATACTCTGACTAATAGGAAAGGGATCTCAATATGCTGATCTGTAGAAAGTGTCCAGGTGCTTGCCTTGATTGTGGTACAGAGATTTTTTGTTGTTGTTTGTGAGTGCAGGCTTCCAGATGATTGATAGTCTGGTGGAGTCATCTCTTCTATTCATACAGTTAAGTCTTTTATCAATTTTGATGGCTTCTCTGATGATTCTGTAGTGGGTTTTTCTATAGCTTTTGGTGCCATTGAAGTCGATGCTATGACCTGTGGCTTTCATAAGTTGGACTAGTGAGGAAGTGTGTTCCAGATTTTTTATTATATTCTTGTGTTCTTCAAGGCAGGTACTTATCCTTCTGTTGGTTTGTCCTATGCATGTGGCAGGCCATGATGTGCAGGGCACTTCATATATGCCTTGGTTTTCTAGATCAGTTTTATCTTTGGGGTTTCTTAGGATGGCTGCTATTTTTCTGTCCATTTTGAACGCAGTCTTGATGTGATGCCTGCGTAGTATCTTACTGATTTTGTCTTTAGTACCTCTTATGTAGGGAAGGACAGCTGTTCCATAGGTCTGTTGATCTTCTAGGTCTCTATTATGTCTTAGTGTGTTTTTGTGGATCAAGCTGGTGATTTTGTTTTTGTGGAAGCCGTTGGCTGTCAGTACTTTTGTCAGGGTGCATAGTTCAGTCTTTATATGTGTCTTGTCTGCCAGGCATTTGGTTCTAGTAATTAGTGTTTTGGCTACGGAGTTTATTTGTGCTGGGTGGTGGTGGGATTGGGTGTTGAGGTAGCGGTTGGTGTATGTTTTCTTCTGTTATATGGTGTGTCCTAGTGTGCCATCTGTTTTTTTGTAGATTAGTACATCTAGGAATAATAGTTGTTTGTTTGTTTCCATTTCCATGGTGAATTTGATTTTGGGGTGTGTACTGTTTAGGTGTGTTAGGAAATTGTTTAGGTTTTCTATTCCATGGGGCCAAATCACAAATGTGTCATCGATGTATCTTAGCCATAGTTTGGGTTTGTGGGTGGCATTAGCCAGGGCTTTGGATTCAAATTCTTACATGAACAGATTTGCAATAACGGGTGACAGTGATGTTCCCATGGGCTCCTTCGATCTGCTTGTATCTTTGTCCTTTGTATATGAAACATGTGTTGGTTAAGCAGTGTTATGTTAGTTCCATAAGGTGCTTGGGTGGTTTGAATTTGTTTTTGATGATTTCTAGGGTTTCTTTCACTGGGACTTGGGTGAATAGTGAAACCACATCAAAACTTACTAGCAGATCTCTTTGTTCCACGTGTAGATTTTTGCTCATTTCTAAGAAGTGGTGTGAGTTTTGTACATGTGAAGCTGGTGCTTCAGCATGGGGCTGTAGCTGTTTTGCTAGGTAGGTATTTGGCCAGGTTTTGTAGTGGTGTTCCTATGGAGCTGACTATGGGTCTTAGAGGTATGCCTTCTTTGTGTATTTTTGGGAGGCCATATAATTTGGGGCATCTGGAAGATTTTTCTTTTGGGATGATCTTCTGTTGGATCTCTTTGCTAATGTTGCTGGTTATGATATTTTCTTGGTTATTTTTTCCAGATATGTGGTTGGGTCAGTGTTTATGGGTTTGTATGTGGAGTAGTAGTAGGTCTACAAGGAGTAGACCTTGTACGTCTGCCAGTTTTGTTTCATAGTCTTTCTTGTTCATTAGTACTAGTACTGTGGCATTGCCTTTATCTGCTGGAAGTATGATAATGTTGCTGTCATTTTTTAGGGCTTGTAGGGCATTTTTTCTTTTTCTTTTTGTAAGTTGCTTTTGAGTGCTTTGCTTGTGCATAGGATATTTGTGACTTGATGTCTCATTGTAACAGCTTCATCTGTTTTTAATTTAGTTAGGCTGGATTCTATTCCGCATATGATGGATTCTATGGGGATTTTTTTGGGTGCTATTCAACTAAGCATAGCTTTCCTCGAGCCTCTGGGAGGGGAAAAACGGCCTCCCTGGGCTCCAGGGGCTCTCTGAAAGCCAGAAATGGGCCTGTTTCTGGCCTTCCTGAACTTCTGGGAGGCCCATTTTTTTACCTTCCCCATACCCTGCACTTACCTGCATCCAAAACGGGCCACGTGGTGACTCCTGGGAGGGGAGGGGAGGGGAGGGGTGTGCAGGGCCAGCCAGGAGTGGGCTTTGGGGGTTCTTTGAACTGTGCAGAATCTTAGGGGTTCTCCTGAACCCTCATGAATTCCCAGCAGCCCATCCCTGCTATGCACCCAATTACTATATATCTCCTATTGATAATTATTACTTCATTTTATTTTGGGTTGTGAAACAATCTTGACTTCTGGAGACTGCTTGGACCAGTCCTTGCAAATTTTATAAGAGGTTTGCCGTTCATTGCTTCCTTCCCAGAGCTGAGAAAAAGTGACTGTCTCAAGATCATCCAGCTAGCTTCATGTCTAAAGTGGTATTACAACTTACAATGTCCTGGTTTCTGTCTGATTCCTTAACCACTACACCAAACTGGCTCTAATTTTAATGTTCTGTCTGTGACTATAGATGTACAGTACGACTGTGGCTTTTTTCAAAGGGAAATGTGTAATCAATGGGAAGGTGTGCTCTTTAGTTCTGTATGAATATAGTTCAATCCAAATACTTTGAATTCTTATGAGGATCAATGAATCTTGCATTGTAGAAAAAAACATTATTTCTAGGAATTGGTACGAAAAATTTATCTATCAAAATAGCCGAGTGTAATTTTTAAAAAATGAGAATATTCTTACAGGAGAGGGAAAAGATCTGTTAAACATCATAAATAAGGTATCTGCTTTAAATATCAGCTTTTCCTGTTTTCTTTCTTAAGAAATAGAGTTTTGAATTGGAGGTGATTAAACTTATCTCTTCCAGGGCTTTCTGCATAGGTTAAGGGCCAAATGAAAAAAGAAAGAAAGAACCTCAGCCTTCATGTTTGAAACCTTGGAGACATTTGTCTGTGTTATATATTTTCAGCTCCTTAGGGAATTTCACTTCCATTTCTTTCTCCCTCTGCAGATATGATAGGACATTTTTCTATGTATATCTGAGTGATACTGCTCAGAACCATATATCCACTCTGTCCACCTTCAACTTCACCTGAAGGGCAAAAATTCCTCTAAGACCTTGACAGAATTCTGATAAATACATGAAATTATTAAAATTGCCATCTTGGAGGAAGACAATAGCACCCGCCTTTGTTTTTCGAGGAGTCCATATTTCACCTAGTAGCAAGGAACATCATAACTGCTGCTATAATAGCAGCTATAACAATAACAACTCTCTGAAATGTATGTAAACTAATCTTTGAACATCAGCCCTTGTAGCTGTATTGGGGACCTTCCAAATGTAAGTTGAAGAAGCCTTTTTTTTTCTTTTCTATCCAATTCTCTTTCTACCTTGTACAAAACAGTGTTAAGCTTGTCATTGCTGACAGTAAGGTTCAGTGATCTGTCAACATTTACCCCTGATAAAGACAGTGAGAGAAATCCATGGCTCTAGAGAGTTCAGCAGAGACCAAACAGAATGTTTGCAAAATAGCATTTTTATATGTTTTCTGTTGTGACAGCAACAGAAAATAGTTGGAGTGTGCCAGGAAAAAAAAAGACAGTATAGTAAGTTAGGCTAGCATGACATGATGGATCTGGAGTATGACAAACAGAATTGGAAAAAAACATCCCTGGAGACCAACTATACCAGGTTTGCTGAATTTATTTTGTGATTTCTTACTGTGCAACAGTGCTTTTTAATGTTAGACTGACTGAGCTTCAGAATATTTTTTAAATTGTACAAATCAAGATCCATGTAGCTTAACAATGAAAGATGTAAAAGGTTTAAGAGTTTGATGTATTGAAAGGCATTCTGTACTCCCTCATGTAAGTACTAAATGTACACACTTTGTCCAATGAATTTTAAATCCTTCTAGAAAGCAACATGCACTGTGGTTAGTTTGGTTACTTGCTAGAAAAAGATTGCAGAGGCCTTAAGGACAAAAAATACATTTGCTCCTAAGATTTCAAGCCTTGCAAGACCTGGATTTAATCAGTATTTTAAAACAACTACAAAGCACAGCTCAGGACCAATTTGTACACAATGAAATCTCTACCCTGTCCATTGTGCTGAATTAATCTGGTATTTTTGCAGCTCATAAATTCCAGTGACTTTCTGATTAAAATATAAAAGAACAGTGACCTAAAATGGTGGAAATCTTGATATATTTTTTTATCCCAGCCAGTGGAAAAATGATGCATTGCCTGAGGCAAAAGCTAGGGGCAAAAGCTATTGGTGAAGTACAGTACTGGATTGATGTCAATGGGAATTTCAGTTGATTGGCACAATCATAAAGCTTATTATTTGTCAGCACAAGGAAACAACAACCAACAACTTAATAACCAACCATCAACATCCCAAACTACAACTAAAAAGCTACACACAATAGTCACCATATAAATACCACCCACAAAACAGCCTAAAGCACACGAAGAAGTTCCCTGAGGATGAGCTCCAGAATGAGTTTGAAAGTTCAGAAGACAAAACCTCTGCTCCTAGTGACAACCCAGATTGGATCCTACAATATTATCCTGAGACACATATATTCCCTTCATCCCTATGTCAACTCACAACCATTTTCAATTTGTTTTCAGCATGTATTAAATCCTGTTGTTTCAAAATCCTAGCTTGTAGCATGTGTGGGGGTTATCAATCTAATATTTTATCCAAGGGAAAAAGATCATTTGCCAGTTGCTGTGAAATATCTACTTCAGATTATTACTTTAAATTGATATGATGTATACTCTTCTCTCTGTCAAATTTCAGTTGATTTTTAAATTGATAATTTGGGCAGAGGTTTGGGTTTGTAGATTCAAATAATTGATCAATGAATTATCTGTCAATGAATTTACCTGGAACATGCTTTCCTGTGGGCTCTCTGCCTGAAACATTTGGATCCATGTTCAGGGCTGTTATTGTTCCTGTGTGGGATTCCTTACACAGTATATAATTGGCTGCTAAGCTCAGTCAGAGACTTATTAGAAGCTTAATGTCACTCTCTCTTCCATGACCATCACAGTTTAAATCAAGGTCATCCAAGACATTGTAAGTAATCCTGCAGAAGGAGGTATATCCTAGTGTTGCTGCCAATTGATTTGACGTACACTATCAGTCATGGTGTTGCCAATCATAAAGCTGATTATTTGTCAGGCCTGTAATGCTTCCAGGCACTGCTTTCTGGCATTGATAAGGGGTGTGTAACAAACTAAGGCCTCAAAGGTATGTATGCTTTATGTAGTGAAACAAATACTTTAGCTTAAATATTAGAAAAAGGATCTCATTCCTATATTCCACTGTTTTATTGGTCTACATTGCTATTAGATTGTTCTATGTATGCACACACTTGGCTCTGATTGTAATCTGGTTTTCTGGAACTTTGCAGGAATAAAAAGTAGTAGCACCATCGCAAAACACAATGAACACACAATACTTACATAATATGCCATTGTGTGAGAAAAGAAAGGGGAGAATATTGCATACAGTGACGGTGTAACCTTCATCAGTTTATCAGTAGCTCATCCAATAACAACATTTTGAGAGAGGAAAAAATGATGGAGGGATTTTTAGACTGAATTTTTGTGCCATATCATGGCACCCTTCTTTCCATCACTCCCCTATCATGAATTGGTTTGTTAAAAGCAAACTAATTTGTTCATGAACCTTTTTTTAAATAGAAAAGTCCCATAATTGCCTTATTCTTCAGAACCAAATCCTGGCAATTAACATCAATTCTGTAAATAAAATTATTCTTCCTTAAGGGAAAAAAACGTATTCTTTAATTTTACAATTACTAAAGTTTAAATAAAATAATATGTCCAGTAAAACCAGCTAACCAGGAGGGCACGTGTCCAATGGAAAAACTGTGGAAGCTGGCAATTTGGTCTGAAAAAGCCAGACATTTTTTCTGAAATATCCCAATTTGTACAGAATTTGCTTGAATGGATTTAAAATCTAGCCAAGATCAGCTCAGGACAGGAGCATTTTAAGCTTGTAGTATGAAAGTACCCCCAAAAAGAAAGAAAGAACACATTTCTATTTCTCTGATTTTCATTCACAGTTCTAGCACAAAATTTGATCAAACTGTACTAAAACTAAGTGGGCTATTTGAAAATAACCCTCAAATCCAAGAATCTAGAAACAAGCATGAAAATCAGCTGGATGACTTTGAGCCATTCAATCTCTCTCAGCCTAACCCACTTCACAGGGTTGTTGACGGTTCAAGAATGTTAACCTGCAGTAATTTCCACCATTTGTAGGCCTAGCCCAGTGTTTTGCTTTTAAAACATAAAGCTGTAAATAGCCTGAGATCATAATACATGAAGGAACATTTCCTCCATATTTATGAGCAACCTTCATCTTCTGAAGCCTTTGATTGGATATCTGTGGTGGAATCTGCAGGTGGGAGGAGTTAAGTGTCTGGCTAGCCTGAAATCAATGAAGGAGAAGAAGCAAAAGAAAATGGATCCTCCTTCCACTCTCCCACCCCAACCTTGAAGTGCTTATGTGATGGTTCTGTAGAGAGTGGAGTTTGGTGAGATTCTTGTAAAAGCTGAGTAGAAACAAACACACTGCTCTGATTAACTCTCAGTGTCATTCTGGTTCCTTGCACCTGTCAGTTTCTGATGAAACATAATGTAGTAAACAGCTTCTTGGGTGAAAGTCTTTTTAATGATGTCACCTTGATTATTTTGGGGACTATAAAAATCCAAACAAACAGTGGATAACAGTGATCTTAAAGTTTTTGAAATTGTTTTGCTGTCTAACTGGTCACAACCAGATATTTTTCAATTCAGTTCTGGTAGCCCTAGTTTCTTCACCTTTCACTTGTCTTGCACCTTTTGTGTCATCAAGGGACTATCTTCTTATTTCCCCAAACACTTTACTTTCTTAAGCTGTGATACTATGCATGCTTGTTTGGGAATCTTATTGAATTTAGTGACACTAATTTATGAGCAAAAAATTGGTACTGTAGTTTCAATGCTAGTGTCAGCTACAAATTTTATCTCTCTGTTAATATATATATATAGGATTTATTTTCACTTGATACAATTTATTTTCACTTGATACATGCATGATGCTTTTAGTTCAATTGAGGTTTTTTATTTATGTATATAAACATTTTTATATTGATTTACTATAAGGTGCCTGCCACCACTTAAAGTTGGAATTCAACTTTTATTTATGCACACATAGGTGTTATAAGCAATCCGGAGAAGAGAATACCTGGATATGCAGTAACATTTGTTGCTCTTATTTTTATTTTCTGTTCCTAAAATTACTCTATTGTCTCCAACAGTATGCATTCTGGGAACCTAACGATCAGTGAGAAATTTGCAGACAAAATAATTTTGGATCAGTCAAAATTTTGGAATAGTTCAGTCACTTTCATTCTTCCATAGCAATTTTTACTTTTACTTACTATGAACATCAAATAACCCACATTATTCAAAGAAATTATGGTCAAGTTGCTTTCCACTTCCAGTTTAGTGTTAATTATAGTTAAGAGGATACCGTATATACTCGCATATAAGCCGATCTCGCATATAAGCCGACCCTTAAAAAACTGCCCCAAAATGAGGAATTTTGCAAAAACTCGCATATAAGCCGACCCCCAATTACCATGGTGTGTTGCAGCCTTCACTACTTTTAGTTTAAAAGAAGCAGCATAAGACATTCTTTTTCTTTTAACATCAGACATGGGTATATTTTAATGAATTTTACTTCGGAACTTTACTAAATGCAGAGAAACTAGACACAAAGTTGCAAAATTGTGACGATCGCAAACACTAAAGTGGTCATGTGAATGACTAGCCAATCAGAGCGTGTTCTATCCGGTGGTAGAAAAAGCAAAATGGAGGCACCCAGAGTAAAAAGAAATGTGCTGTATGTATATATCGCTGTATGGTAATATCGATATTGCATGATCTGAGAAGTGGTGTCATATCGTCATGTCATTTGTGTCAGAAATCAGATTTATGCGCGTATAAGCCAACCCCCAAATTTAAAAAAAAAAAAAGTGTTCTAAAGTCGGCTTATATGCGAGTATATACGGTATTCAACTCTGACAATTAACTTCATGCAGGACTTACCTTTTCATATATTACTAAAAATGATATATCTCAATCCTGTTTTTTTTTAGTTTAAATTTATCATTAAAACAAGTAAATCTTGAAGGTTATGCCTCTTGGGCTGAGTCAATTGATGTCATAATTTATGATGCAATACACACAGAGAGACTGGGTAGAAGGGAGGGAGGGAGAGAGAAAGAGATAGACAGGCAGGCAGGCAGGCAAGCAGACAGACACACACACACACACACACACACACACACACAGGGAAAGAGACAGAGTTTTACAATACATGGCTTATTCCAATATGTTGTAATTAAATGCCAGATTATTAGAGATACCTAAACTGAATTCTCCCCAGATAGCTATTTCAGAAACTACAAGCTATTTTATTTAAACACTGTTTTCTTTCCTTATTTTAAATCCTAAATTTACTTGGCTATCCTACATGAACAGATAAATTTGAATTGCTGTAGTTTTGTTTCTTGAAGATATAGTTTCTTCCGCTCTTGAATAGTGATGAAAGAAATACAGCATCATCATCCATATAGAGCATATGGTTGATTTTATCATAATCTTGAGATTACTGTTGATTTTAAATTTTGACATGCTATTGTGTCTTCTCATGTTTTGCTCTTGTAAATTCCTTTCTTTAGTTGGAAAAACAAAACAAAAAATAAATGCCCAGCCAAGGATACATAATTATATATACTCTGAGGGGTATGGTTATGTGCAGTTGTAAATTTACTTATAATATATGTCAAGATTTATCTATCAGATGTATTTCTATTATTAATTGAACTAAGTATTCATATTATTTTTAATCAACTCATATATGAGTTCTCACAACATGCTTAATTAGATAATTTAAATGTGTGATCCTATAAATCTGATCATTTCTGAATCAGGTCTGAGCTTCAGATAAACTCACTGAATCTTGGTTAAGTCCTGCTATGCTGAATAGATATAGAGATAAATGGTATAGATCAGGGTTGTCAAACTCCTGGCCCACAGGCTGGATAAGTCACGTGCAGGCCCACGCATGGTTTAGTGAAGGGGGGAAAAGTCCTGTTACATCACGTGATGAAGTTGTGATGTCGTGAGTTTGACAACCCTGGTATAGATTATATAGATAGCAACAATGGGTGGAATATAAATAAATAAAATGTGGATCAATAGGCTTCCTCACCATTTTGGTCTCAAGACATAGAGACTGGAAACTGGAATAGCCAATTGGAAAAACTGATACACTCTTTTTATATGAGTTAAAGAAATACTCCTGAAGCTCCATAATTGTGCAGAGAGTCAGAAGATAGAAAGGCAGAGGAAGGAAATCCAAGCAGGTTTTTGGCATAGACCATTTTACAATATGGGGTGTTTTCAGTCCACTTCGTAAACCAGAGTGAGTCCTCTTGTCTCTGGGGACTGGTTAAATAAGATTTGTCCCCAAACCCAGGCAGGATTTACAACCCCAAAACAGAGAGGCAGCATGATTAAAATGAGCATGGGATGCCTCATAGTTGGGGAGGACCAGTGCAGGCTGCCTCTCGAATCAGGGACTGAAAATCCTGCTTAGATTTCAGCAGAAAGGATGATTTAGTTCCTGTTTGGAGAGAAAGTCCTGTGCAGGCTGCCCTGGACCTCCAATGATATGTACTCTCCCCCCGCAAGACTCTTTACCTGGGACTTTATCCACTTAACAACCTATGAGATCATTTAACAACCAAAACCAGGAATGCGAAAGTTGAGGTTGTTGAGTGAAGAACTCATATGATATCTCACTTTGTTCAATGACTGAGATACTGGGCCCAGTTGTGGTCATTGAGCAAGGACTACCTGTAAATAATTTGTTTAGGATACAGTTTAGCATGTGACAGTAATTATTACAATAAGGTAATCTACCATTGATACAGTAATTGGGTCTAAAGAATGACCAGGAATATCATTTGAGATTTACTTTTGTTGAAATTCAAAGTGTGATAGAAAATACAGGTACCTCTATCTTAAAGTAAGGTAATAAACCCAAGTGGAGAGCCATTGTAGTCTGATTATAAATTGTGGCCATTGCAGGAAGACTATAGAATTATTGTTTGCATTTTTTTCTTTCCTTTGTTTCATCATATTGGTCTCTATTTGGCTTGCTATTTTTTTTAAAAAAACCTCCATATATTTGATTAGTAGTTTAAAAAAAACCCAATCTCTATAACCATTTCAGACAAATGGTTGTCCATTCTCTTTTTGAAAGCCTCCA
Organism: Laticauda colubrina; assembly: GCA_015471245.1. Classification (NCBI taxonomy): domain Eukaryota; kingdom Metazoa; phylum Chordata; class Lepidosauria; order Squamata; family Elapidae; genus Laticauda; species Laticauda colubrina. The sequence continues at coordinate 1,959,899 of BLBF01000032.1, read as the reverse complement.
GTGATTGAGCACCCACAACTTCTGAAGGCAAGCCGTTCCACTGATTAATTGTTTTCATCATTAGGAAATTTCTCCTTAGTTCTAAGTTGCTTCTCTCTTTGGTTAGTTTCCATCCTTTGTCCTGCCTTTAGATGCTTTGGAGAATAGATTGGCCCCCTCCTCTTTGTGGGAGCCCTTTAATATTGGAATAATATTCCTATATTATTAAATATTGTGTAGAAGCCCCTCAAATATTGGAATATTGCTATTTTCCCTAGGTAGTTTCATCAATACAATATGACATCACTCTGCCCAAAAACCTGTTACATTATAGAAATAGTGTAGTCAATTTTAAATAATTGTACTATGCCATAAGATTATTATAAGATTAGCAATCATTACCTATGAAATCTTCTTGATTCTTCAGCAGTGCTCCAATCGAAGGGAATTTGAATGAGGTGGATCTCATTATGAACACAAAATAGATGTGCTTGAATAATGATTATATTTACTTCCCATAGATAATCATTTCATTTCTTGTGCTGTCTATCCAAATCTTACAAAATAAATTGTTCTAATCCATTCTGTGAAAAAAAAAAGCCATGAATTTATTTTTTTCTGAAGCAAAGTAGCTGTATATATTCATAAAAATTGTTAACTGAGTTATTTATACAAAGAAGTGGTGCTCCCTTACCTTAAATTTCATTTACATACTTCATTTGCTTTCTGACAAATTCTTCTCTTTCCTCGTTTATTTATGGCCCAAAAGCACGTCTTTTCAGATAAGTCACCAAACCTTTAATGTATTGTATATTTTAAAAGTACATAAAATGCTTTCGCTGGATTTTCCCCTGCCACACAAGCATTTGTTAAAGGTAATGCTGTATCAAGATGAGATGTATTTTACTGCTGATAATGGCATAATGGCATTGTATTTCTTAAATATTATGAACAAATATATATGTTCTATTTTAAAGTCTAATCTGACATTTACACTGAATTATCAAGCATTAAAAAAGAAACTTTATCACCAGAAAGTTAAAAAATGTTGGCAGGCTGTCTTTTATAAATATAGACACTGGGGCCCACTCCCTGAGAAAGAATGTGACCAATTTATTTTAAATGTGCAAAAGATGTCAACTGCCTAACTATGTTTCTGTCCAAACGTGGAGAATAATCAAAGTTTCCAATAGGTAGTTCTTAGGGCTGTGATTTATGTCATTTGTTAGTGAAGGAAAAAGAGTCAGGATGTTGATATAATAGGGTCAAGCAGTGAAAATACCAGTTTAACTCTTGCTTTCCTTTAGCAGGTCCTAGCAGGCATGAATATGAATTTAATTTGCATAACCCATCATTAAACCAGCGAATGTGAGATAGACAAGACATACAATCTCCTTTATTTCTTCAAATTGTTCATTATTATGAAAAATTACTTTCGCTATTATTCTTGTCAATATGTAAAAGCTAAGAAGAATTTATGTTTAAATATATGAAGTAAATAAAGACAGTATTTTCATAGATAAACATGTCTTGCTAGACTTGGAAATGTTACAGTTTCTAGTATTTGTATGCAGCATTCACAGACTGGGATTGAATGTACTCTAGGATCAAGAAGGATACAGATTCTGGACTTATTCAAATCGATCCTATCAGTTTTAATTTAAGAGTTATCGGACCAAACAACTTCTAAATATAAAATGATCTGTGATTCGATAGGATAGCTGCAACCTTTTAATAGCAATCTGGCAAAATATTGCATCTGTTTGAACTTAGTCTTATATTGCTGCCTATAAAAATAAAACAAAACAAATTTTATACTGCCCTCCTAATTAATTCAAAAGGATGCAGTTAATATTATGAACAAATCAGGGGTGGGATTCAAAATTTTTAACAACCGGTTCTGTGGGCATGGTTTAGTTGGTGGGTGTGGCTTGGTGGTCATGTGATTGGGTGGACATGGCTTGATGGTCATGTTATTGGCTGGGCATGGCCAACTCAATGTCACTCACATCGAGGTATGCATCTCCTTGCCTGGCTTCTCATGACTGTGGGGATGCTGCAACAGTCATAAGTATGAAAAATTGTCATAAGTCACTTTTTTCAGTGCCATTGTAACTTTGAATGGTCACTCCACACAAGCAAAGTACCAGCAAAGGAGGGAAAAAAACTCTAGAGAAGTTTCTGAGAAACAAAGTCTAGTCCCGCCTAGAATGTAACAAGGGTTAACAGAGAGGCAGTTTCTGGAAGCAACACCAGAATGTTTCCTTCCTGCCTTCCTTACAGGATTAGGCCAATAATTCCTTCTAACAACTGGTTCTCCACACTGCGTAGAATTTTAACAACTGGTTCTAGCGAATAGGTGCAAACTGGTAGAATCCCACCCCTGGAACAAATCCAAAACTTTAACCATGGCAAACGTATGAATAAGGCTTGATTGTTTGAAGGTTGACTTGGCCTTCCATCCTCCTGAGGTTAGTAAAATAAGGACCCAGATTGTTGGGGGCAATATGCTGATATTTGTAAACTTCTGGGAGAACAGTAAAGCACTTTGAAGCTACAAATAAATCTAAGGCAGGGATGTTAAATTTGATTTCACTGAGGGTCGCATTAGGCTTGTGTTTGACCTTGGGTTGTGGTGGGGTGGGATGGCCAGGGTGGGGATGGCCAACTCAATATCACTCATATTGGGGTGCCTGTGGTAGCCTGAGCATTCTGCCAACAAAAACAGATTCTATGCCCAGTTTTTGGCTGTGACGGCCTCCTGCAACTCTTTGCAAGCAAAAACGGAGCTCAGGAGAGCTCCCTCCCAAGCTCCATTTTCACTGACAGAGGCACTGTGGGCCAATCCTTCACTGTTTCCAGGGAAGGTTCACAGGCCAGGTCTAAGCACCCCACAGGCCCGATCTGGCCCCCCTTGGCCTTCAGTTTGACCCCCCTGGTCTAAGGGCTGTTGTTATTATTTGGTTCATATAAAGTCCAATGTTTGCAACAATACTTCCTATCTCAAGATTATGATATTATAATAGGACCCAGTGTAAACAGATAAATCTTATTCTGATGGTATCTGCTCTAAGAATCAATTCAGTGAAGATTTTATTTATTCAAACTCCAGTTGAAATAGCAACTAACATTCTGGTTTCTCTTGTGGTCATAACTCAAGAACTACACATAATATTAATGACTCCTTGGATAGTTCCATCAACCCTTGAGAATCAATATAAACCACTTTGGAGAACTCTAGTTTAAGGACAGAAGTTCTGATGAAATAGATTTTTTTAAAAAAAGAACATTCAAATTTACTTTTTCTGATAGCTCATTAGGAATTGAAATAATCTAAGCTACACTTTAGCAACACGTTTTGCAAGTTTAAATTCCACTTCTAATAATATAATTGCTGAAGGTTTCTTCACTTCAAAATACAAAAGTAATGGAATAGATTTCCTTTAAAAATTAAATGCACTTGACAGAAGGGAAGAAATAGGTGATGGAAATTAAGATAGAACAGATGGATCTGATAGGTAGAACAAGAGAGAACAGATGGATCTAGTTTTTATAGTCCATTTTACCTTCCTTTCTCTTTGCTAGATGTGGCTATCAAAGGTATTCATTTCGCTGCTTTGTGGCTACGGCACAATAGGTGCTTATTCATAATGTTATCAGCTGAAAGTTTTCAGAATATGTTTTCCTCTCGAAAGGTTGCGGGTAATTATAAATGTTCTGTACCTGAGAAGCTATAATTTGTCAATATTTAAAATATTCTTGCATTGTTTAAAAACAACTTTCTAGATTGAACTGAAGTGCAGTGCTCCCCTGAGAGTGCTAACTTTGTATTTATTCCACATCACTGTAACATTAGTTCTGTGTTTTTACAGTGCTTAACACTTTTTCCTAAAAAGGAACCACCATTTCTAGTTAGCAGTAATCTTTGTCCTTCCTATAATATATAGACTTTCAATCAGTGGTGCTATTTGACCGGTTCTGCCCAGTTCTGGAGAGCCAATAGGAATGATGAGCAGTGGAGACCAAACCCGTTATCTCCGCTGTTCTAATGGTCCTGCTGTTGGGCCCAGCCACCCACCTGAGCTCCCATTCTCACCTTTATCCGCTGAATTTGAAGCATAGATACTTTGCGGGGCACAGAATAGTGCTGTGCAGCAACTGCTGAAGCGACCGGGATCATGCAGGCTTGCAGGAGGCAAGTTAGAATGCCTGTGCAAAATGCGCGTTTGGCACATGTGAGCACGCAAAATGTATGGACACATGCAAAGCACGGCCACCAAGCCATGCCCACTAAACTGGTGGCAACAATATTTGAATCCCACCACTGCTTTCAATGGTCCTCTTACTTATAACCCTTCATTTAGCAACTGTTGAATTCACAATAGCATTTTAAAAAGTGACTGGGAATCAGTTCTCACACTTGAAATTGCTGTTGCAACCCAGAACCAAACATTCTAGTTGCAACCAAGAACCAAACATTGTATTCATGACTGTTGCAGCATTCCAAGTAGTTGCTATTTTGCAACATTTTTTAGGTGGCTTCCCACATGCAAAGTCAATGGGTAGCCAACCACATGATTCACTTAACAACCATGGCAATTTGCTTAACAACCATGGCCCAAAAAAGAGTGTAAAATTGAGCATGACTCACTTATCAACCATCTTGCTGAGCCACAGAAATTCTGGTCTTAGTTTTGGTCATAAGTTGAGATCTGCCTGTAGGTAAGCTGGTGCTGGGTAGAGAAATGTATCAATTTTTTCCCCTGCCAGTTTTACTCCATTTATTTTATAAAATATTTCAGACAAGAAGAGAAATTAGAAGACATTTTGTAGAAATTCTTATGGATTCCTTGGGGTTCTCATACTTACTTTCTTAGAAGAGAATGAAGGGGCATGGATATGATGAATGTCCTATCTTTAGTGATAAGAAGACTTTCCTTGTGGGGAGATTTCTCCTGGTATACATTTTAAGAAGCCCATCAGTGGTGGGATTCAATTTTTTTACTACCAGTTCAGTGGGCATGGCTTGGTGGGTGTAGTGTGGTGTGGTGTGGTGTGCGTGGCTTGGTGTGCGTGGCAGGGGAAGGTTGCTGTAAAATCCCATTCCTTCCCCACCACACTAACCTGCTTTCCAGCTCTGTTCTCCTGTGCAGATCAACAAAAGAAGACCCAGCCAATCACCTGGGACTTGGGAGGCAGAGAATAGATATGAGTGGGGCCAGTCAGAGGTGGTATTTGCCAGTTCTCCGAATAACTCAAGATTTCCATTACCGGTTCTTCAGAACTGGTCAGAACCAGGAGTGGGATTAAGTTTTTTAACAACCGGTTCTATGGGCATGGTTAGTTGGTGGGTGTGGCTTGGTGGTCGGTCATGTGGCTGGGTGGGCATGGCCAATTCAACATCACTCATGTCAAGGGGCACTTCTCCTCACCTGGCCTCTCATGACAGTGGGGATGCTGCAGTGGTCATAAATGTGAAAAATGGTCATAAGTCCCTTTTTTCAGTGCCATTGTAACTTTGAATGGTCACTAAATGAACTGTTGTCAGTCAAGGATTACCTGTACAAAAATACAAAAAACTTCTTTGCTTGCAAAAAGCTGCCCTAAATACCAATCATTAGATAAAAAATATCTGCAAGCCAGAGTTACAAATCAGGCAGGGTGGCCAGAGCACCTTGAGGAATTAAAATAGTTAAAATGCAGTGATAACTATCAAGCAGCCAACTCTTGCTCTTAATGTGAAACCCTTTAGCAGAGAGGTCATTTAAGCTCTCCAGAAAGTGCTGATTGTCCAGGAAAGTATTTCCTCTCAACAGCAGTGTAAAAATCCTAAAACAATCCTTCCCCTTTAAGAAAGCTTCAGAAGCTCCAGAGACAGCAAGTGTAGGCTGTCTGCCAACAGCCTAGGTGGAAAAAAACAAACTGAGATTGCTTCTAACTACTGGTTCTCTGAACTACTTAGAAAGTTAACAAGGGGTTCTATAGAACCGGACAGAATCGGTAGAATCCCACCCCTGGTCAGAATCTGCTGAATACCACCTCTGAAGCCCACCCTATCAGTTTTTTCACAAACTGGTTAGAGTTATGAAAGGACATTTATTTTGAAATCGTCAAATAATCTCAATATTTTTTTAAAAATATTTGTATATAGATGACAAGTCATTTTGGAACATCTTAGTTAAATCATAGGTTGTACTGGTATGCAAACTGCAGATAAGCATGTTACATGAATATATAACATGCAGAACATATGAACATGTAACAAGTACAGATAAAATAGATTTTCATATCATGTTTTGTTATTATATTCTTTCATTCTAATTAAGCCCGACTGGATATAAGAAATTCAAACTATTGCTTACTTAGTGTGATCCAATGCATTTAAAAAAAAAAAAAAACTTTATCCTATCCTGAGAGAGTTGTTTCTCAGGATTGGCACTGTATTTATTTTTACTTTGTAAAACTACAATTCTTGCAAAAAATAACTCCCAAAATTTTGAAGAGGGATGCATTTATTTATTTTTACCTTTTTACTTGTAAGAAGATGGAACACATCTTTTAAGAACATTTTAAAACAATCCCTTTGTGATAAAAATCAAGCTTCAATAATTCTAAGTACTTCTGGAACCTGTAAACTATTGTTATGGTTATGATTACTTTCTATAATTAAATGCTAACCTCTGGTACACTACCTCTGTTTGTGGAACTTTCCTTTGGCTCTAATAACTATCCTTTTATAATGCATATTCCTTGAGATTCTATATCTCTCTTAGCTGTGGGAATTATTCTTTTACTTTATTTTTTATTAAGAATGCTCTTCTTTTCAGTGCTGAAATTCTAAAATAAAGTCTCAGTCTGGTCCACGATGCTTTAGCTGCATTTAATGTATGGTGAACTATACGCCGAAGTTTCCAAAGACACAAAAGAAAAAATAAATACATCCCTTTTCAAAATGTAGAAGTTATTTTTGCAGTAACGTATGTCATGATTTTTAAACATTCAGGCCTTTAAACTTTTTTTTATAGTGTATGTTCTTGCCAATCTCAGCACACAGTACTACAAAGTAAAATATTTGGCAGTGGATTCATATTAACAGATGGAACAAGAAATTAACACATTTTTGCTTCGCTAATTCACAGTTCTTTTAATACGCTAATTCTAAATCACCTGTTCTGACTTTGACAGGCTACAGACACCTGTTTTGGGGTAATATTCCACTGCTAATTATTACATGAGAAATTCAGTTTCCAACAAAAGGCTTTCTGTGTGAAATTGCCACAGCTAACAAACCGGTATTACTAACTTTATGTAAAAATAGCTCACCATGTAATCTTAAATGTGCTTAACCTTACTTAAAGAACCACGAGGAGAGAATTTACACAGTGTGGGCAGCTCTTTGGTTAGAAGGCTATTGAACAGAATGTCCTTGTTGGTGGGTCTTTAAATAATGAACAAGAAATTCACTTGGAATAACCAGCTGAGTCAGTATTTTCTTTGTGGTATCATCCTAATAATGCAGTACTGCACTTTGAAATTTGGGGCAAACGATTAACCTTCCTCTGGTTGTTTTTTTTGTTTTTGTTTTAATTATTCCATTGAGATAAATTGAGATATTGTGTACATGTGTGTGAGAGAGCAAGAGAGCACTTGTGTTCCCTTTCAAGGAAATAAATAAAGAAATAGCACAAAAGGACCAACATATTCCCTAAATAATGACCACTCTGCAGCATAAAAGAGCTAGTTGTCACCTTGATCTTACTTACATGGCACCGCGTCACTTTCAAGGGAGCTGAACTGCAAATTGTGGTGTTAAAGGACTGTCACGGCAACTGACAGGGAAATAATTCTATCATCTATCATTGTGAGAGTGTTAGCTTCATGCTCACTGTCTCTCGCCTCAGGAAAATACTTATTTTTCTACCCCCTACACACATATACACAGTTATTTCTGTAAATAATATTTACTTCATTTTTTGTTATTTTAAGGAGGACAGCACATGTCAAAGTTCAAAATCAACTTTTTGGGCTTTGTCTACAATAGACAAGTTTGGTCTAATTGAGAAGTCGAAAGAGTAGAAGCTGAGAAGAAGCCAAGAAAGCTCAGAATTGATATGAGGACTTTAGACAGAAGGATAAGGTGTTTTTTTTTTTTTTAACTGAATGAATGTCTATCTATCATCTTCCTAGAAAACTAACAATTTAAAATGGGCCCAGCAAAGGACTGGCAGCCAATTCATAGGTCAGAGTATAGCTGTAAGGTGTTTAAGATATCCAGCTTCAGCTAATAATAATGTAGCCAATTTTTCATTACTACACCCTATGTGAAAGCAGCCTCATGTACAACATATCAAAGTAGACTAGACTGGATACTATTGAGGTTGAGTACTTCTGGAAGAATGGTAACAGCAAAGTAAGAAAAGTAACAGCAGATTTGTTAGCCAAATCTAATAAAGTATCCTTGGAACTACAGAAATCACTTGATAATGTCATGTTATGATGTAGATTTTCAATTCAAAAGGTGATTGTTGTGGGATTAAAATTATTAAAACATCTCACCTGGATCATCTTGAGCTTCCCCCAAGAAGGTGGATATAAATATATCATTGTTGTTATTTGTCAGTATGTAATCTTACATTAAAATCTGATCCTTTCAAGAAGCATGTTCTGATTTAGATCAGGTTAAAAACTATTTGTTCATATCAAGAAACTATAGAGCAAAATTACATTTATTTCTCCAGGCTGTGTCTTCTTGTTTCCTCTCACCTAATTTATTTCCACAATTGAATATATAGATAGTCCTCTATTTATGACAGGGGTCTTCAAACTTGACAGCTTCAAGATTTGTGGACTTCAACTCCCAGAATTCCTCCTCCAGCCATGTTAGCTCAGGAATTCTGGGAGTTGAAGTCCACAAGTCTTAGACTTGCCAAGTTTGAAGACCCTTGATTTATGACCACAGTTGGGATTGGAACTTCTTTCACCAAAGGATGCAGTCATTAAGGGAGGCATTGCATGACTGTGCCAAGTTAAATGAATCTGGCTTTGCTTAATTTACAATGCTTGGCAGAAGGAGGCTGGGAAGGTTGCAACTCTCACAGACACATGGTAGTTGCCAAACGCCTGAATTGCTACCCCTTAATTGCAGAGAAATTACAATGTTCTAAGTGTGAGGACTGATCATAAGTCTCTTTTTTTCAGTACCACTGTAACTTTGAACAGTTGCTAAATGAATGGTCATAATTTTACAACTATCTTGGTACTCAGAGTAAATCTTTCAATCAGTAACATTTTCCAGAATTTTCATACCTAATATTCACATAAAAATTGAAAAAAAATAGACTCTTGTAACATCTCAAAAAAACAGTGCCAAGAGTTCAAAGTATTCCATCATACTTGGTTAAGAAAAAAAAGCTATCAGCAAGTTTGCTTATAAATAATGGTATTAAAAAACATTAGGAGATCAAAGAGCATTAATAGGGCCACAGTTCTTCTGCCTTTCTCTCAAGAAGCTTCAGTCTAGAAGAACTGAGTGTGACCAATATTGAAATCTAGTTGCAATGAATCTATTCTCCAATGCACTCAAGAGCAGATGGAGACTTGTCAAAGAGAAATCCAACCTACAATTAAGGAAAATTTGCTGACTGTGAAAACAATTAACCAGTGGGAATTACTTGCCTTCAGAATCTGTGGGAACCATCACTGGAGGCTTTTAAGAAGAGATTGGACAACCATTTGTCTGGAATGGTATAGATCTGTTTGGACAGGGAGTTGAAGACCTCCAGAATCCTTCCAACTCTGTGATTCTTCTGTATTCAGATTGACAATTATTAGTTCCATATGATCACCCTATTTACTTATTTATTTATTTATTAATTATTTGTCAAAAGTTTACAATATAACAGAAACAAGAATAAACATAAGTTTAAATATAAGAAATAGGAACTAATAATTGGGGCCAATAGGACAGAGATGGTAGGCATGATTGTGCACTTATGCATGCCCCTTATAGACCTCTTAGGAATGGGGTGAGGTCAACAGAGCTTAGTTTGAGGATAAAGGAGTGGGGGTTTGAGCAGGTGACAACAGAATCAGGTAGTGAGTTCCAGACATTGACCACTCTGTTGCTGAAATCATACTTCCTGCAATTGAGTTTGGAGTGGTTTACATTTAGTTTACCTGTTGTGCGCTCTAGTGTTGTTGTTAAAGCTGAAATATTCATTAACTGGTAAGATGTCGAAACATAAGATTTTATGTACTATGCTTAAGTCTAATCTAAGTCAGCATAGTTCAAGGTTGTCTAAGCCAAGAATCTCAAGTCTGGTGCTGTAGGGTATTCTACTGAGAACAGAGGAGTGTAGTACTCTTCTGGTAAAATACTTCCAGACTCGCTCAGTTGTATTTATGTCAGATATACAGTGCAGATTCCAGATAGCACACCTGAATTGAAGTATTGGTCTAGCAAAGGTTTTGCCCTAGTTAGCAAAACAGTATTACCAGAGGAGAAGCTTTGTAAAATTAAATTTACAACTCTTAAAGCCTTTTTGACAATACTGTTGCAGTGAGCTTTGGCACCTAGATCATTCGATATGAGAACTTCAAGGTCCTTGACAAAGTGAGGGTCATCAACAAGTTCATATCCGCCTAGATTGTATTTGGTATATAGATTTTTTTTACCAATGTGTGGGACAGAGCATTTGTTGATAGATATTTGGAGTTGCCATTTGTTAAACCATTCAGACACATAATCAAGGTCTTTTTGAAGGACGGTAGCATTGATGGTGTTGAATAGTTTAATATCATCCTGCCCAGAAATGCAGTGAGCTAGGATGAAACTAGTTACACTAGTTAATATCATATAAGTCCAGACTTCTTTTGTCTGTGGAGCTCCTTCCATTCCCCTCCATTCATCCAGAGCTGAAGAAGTTTCTTGGATGAGAAGTGAAACATCTTCAGAGAAAAACAAGGAAGTCCGGTTGCCTCTTGAAAAAGCACCTTTTGAACTAGACTTATTTTCTTGTAAATCAGGGGCGTCAAACTTGCAACCACACATCATCACGTGACGTGTCACAACTTTCCCCCCCTTTGATAAACTGGGGGTGGGGGTGGCCAGGGTGTGATGAATCCAGCCCTCAGGCTGCGAGTTTGACACCCCTGTTGTAAGTGACCAATACTGCCTTAAACAACAGAAAACTATGCATTTTCTGTGTAACACAACCTACATCAAGAGTTTAATTTTTATCACTCTCAAGATTCCAATTTACTTTAAGTTATGTTTTGTTGATTAGTAGTCTTGTAGATGACTAGCTGACATCTGTGAAGTTTATTTGCAGTGTCCATGTTCTGACTGAGTATGTTTAGCAGATTTAAAATAGGAGTTATAACAAGTCTTTGTTTGCTTGTTATCCAGCTCTCTGATACTTCTTTTTAGTTAAAGAGTTTTAATAGTATTAATCCATAGTGTTAATTTAACCTGATATATCTGTATCTTTTATTTTACTTCTTCATAGAAATACACAAATAAATAAATGGTGAAAATGTGTATATATTAGAATAATTAACTATCTGAAAATATTACCTGCTGATGAAAGATAATAGGCATGCAATTTCATTGTCAATGAGATTTCTTTTCAGAGAAATTATATGAAACCAGATCAATAATGGGGAAAAATCTGACTGAAGCCTTGAAGGTATCAATTCAATTGATATACAATCTAAGAAATGTCAGGTACCTTTGCGGTAAGAAATCCAATTGATGGAAAATATCTTCCAGCTACACATTACATGACTAAAGAGAATTATGCTACTGAATAATGAAAATGTTGTTTTCATCCTGGAAAATTGATTAAATTTTGTTTTCTTTTTAATATTGAAGCAGACCTGAAATAACATACCCTTAGAAAGAGGATTCATGCTGCTCTTTATTATATTAGTTTTCTTTCTTCTTTTCAGTTGTGTCTGATTCTTGAAAACTACCTGGACAAGTCCTTGCAATTTTCTTAGCAATCTTTTTCAAAAGTGGCTTGCCCTTGCCTTCTTCCTAGAGCTAGGATAGAGTGACTGGCTCCAGCTGGCTTTGTATCTAAGGTGGAACTAGAACTCACAGTTTCTTGGTTTGTAGCCTGATGGTCTTAAATCTTATTGTTTTCCTTCATCTTGTCTATAATATCAAGGTAAGCATTATCCAAGAAAACTTGGGCAAGAAAAAACAAATGCACAGATAGAAATAGGTGGTACCAGGTCGTAACTGCAAGAGGGATCTTGAAGTCATAGTGGACAATCACTTAAATATGAGCCAACAGCATGATGCAGCTGCCAAAATGTCAATGCAGTCCTAGGCTGCATAAACAGAGAGATAGAACCAAGATCATGTGAAGTATTAATACCACTTAATGATTCCTTGGTAAGACCACACCTGGAATATTGCATCCAGTTTTGGTTGCCATGATGTAAAAAAGATGTTGAGACTCTATAAAGAGTGGGTCAACTTATAAAACATTTTGTATACATGTTTTATAGTTGACAATAGAAAGAAGGGGGGGAGTTTCAAAGAGCAGGCAATAGTGTGGAATCAAAAGAACATTCCATATTTTCTTCTGAGACTGATTAGATGACTGAAGCTTCTGCCATGAAAAAATCTAATTGGAGAGCATGATTGATGACTCTTGGCTATGGACATTTTTTGTTGGATGATACACCCAGAGGGGTGAGGGGAAAAGCAGGATCAAGGATGACAGTTAGTGCCAGACGTAGAATGGTAGCTTCAAATAAATCCTCTTTAGTTTTGGGAGTGTGGCTCAAGGCTAATGATTTAATTGGAGTAACTACCAGAACCCTGACAGAGTGCAGAATAGAGCGACAAAGATGATTAGGGGACTAGAGGCTAGAACTTATAAAGTATAATTGCAGGAATTGGGTAGCTTAATGAAAAGAGGGATCGGGGTGACATGACAGTAGCTTTTCAATATTTGAGAAGCTGCTACAAAGAAGAGGAGGCCAACCTATCCTCCAAAGTACCTGAAGGCAGGACAAGAAGCAAGAGATGGAAACTAATTAAGGAGAGAACCAACCTACAACTAAGAAGAAATTTCCTGACAGTTAGGAAAACTAATCATTGGAACTACTTGCCTTCGGAAGTTGTGGGTGCTCAAACACTGAAGATTTTTAAGGAGAGATTGGACAATCATTCATTTGAATGATATAGGGTTTCCTGCTTGAGCAGGAGGCTGGACTAGAAGATCTCCAATGTCCCTTTCAACTATAGAGTGAAGTTTAAGACAAATATCTGAAAAATGAAATGACAATACTAGGTAGTACATTCTGGCACCACAATAAAGGATCTTTCTGATAGTTTGCATCAGGATCAAACAGATGGAGTGTGTATGTAGAATGGATGTATCCAGTGGACCAGTGACATTGTTGTACAATAGGTCCTCCCTAATGCCCCCCTCACAACCCCTTCCATATAATAAAATTCCTTAGAGTTACCTTATTATGTCTTCTATTGTGCCTCTATGATTGATCTCATCAATTGGTATCATTGATGATTGTACAATTGTCTGCAGTGAAGGGTGTTGGAGGTTGGTAGTATTATGCCTGTAATCATCAGTGATCCTGCAGACATCTCCATTAATGCATGCTAAGACTGCTCCTACTTTTGACTTAAATGGAAAATGGCATGTTGTGGAGCAAAGCATTGGATTCTTTGGGTGAGCAACATTTTGCGGCTGGAAGAGATATTGGATTCATGCAGAAGCAGACTTTAAGCAATATTCTGTTTAGGATATATGTATTATGTGAAACATGCATAATTTTTGAATTATCTGAAATATATTGTTTCATAATAAATACCAGAGGGTTTGCTTATAAATTCCTTTAAAAAACAAAACAAAAAGCATTGTTAGATGTTGTAAAACTAATCTTACTTTATTCTCAGGTTTGTTAGAAAGTTTTAGAACACATTTGACTGCTTTATCTTTATATAATTTTTTTGTATAATGTATTTTTTGTAACATAACTAACTTGTACAACATAGATTTTCAGTCTACATGGAAGAGCTATTGAGTCTCTTCTCAGCTGGTATAGCTGAAATATTAGAAGCTTTCCCTTTTGTTATACATGAACTGCTTCTTTTTGGATTCATCCAATTCATAATCTTCAATGATTCAATGAACTATGCAGCTTTCTTTATCTAAGTTTACAGTTAGCTTAGGCTAACAAATCATCACTAAGATTAATCATATATTGTTCAAATAATGAACTATGGATAATAAAAAGTAGAAGCAAATACTTCTTTTTGTAAGACCACATCAGAGGGTTTTTCTTTTTTGGAGCAAAAGTTTCACTTTAACCAATTTAACCTGATCATGCAGAAGAGAAGGGAAGGTTAAATGTGCCTGAGATATGATACAGCTTATTCCCATAATGGCAACCTATCATTTATCATTACATCTACTGCATACCATAAAATGCAATATTATCATTATTACGAGGATTCCCATGTGTTAACTTCATAATGAATGTCTGTTTACTTCACTGTTGGGTAACATGCTATGATTTATTGGCCATTGTCTCAGCTGGATACCAACAACAGGGTGAAGTTGTTTTCAAAATGTATAAATTCAGTAGTGGTGAATGACCCTATTGTTGCAGGTTGATAAAAGTGCAATACAACTGTCTCTGAAATTTGCTGGAAAGATAAAAAAAATAATACTATTCAGAGACGTGCAGATTAAAATTCAGGAGTGGCTGCCACTCTGTTTTGTGTGCGCAACAAAACAGAATATCTATTTTGAATACAAAGTTTAAATGAAGAAGAATATACCTTTTAATTCTACTTTCAAAGCTTTGGCACATGCTCTTTGACTAGATTTCAATAATAAAGAAAAAGTATGGATCCAAAGATATCTAAGGGAGTTAAAATGCTGTGAACCATTCTTCTTCCTTCCTCACTGTGGAGCCCTAACCTCAAAAGGAGATAGGAACTTTCTGGAAAGACATGGGATAGGTTTTAGAAGGTATGTGGAAGGATCATCAAAACTGGAGACAAAAATATCTTCTACTTTCACAGGAGATGATTTAAATTCAAACATGGATGTGGTCCATTGAAGACCTGGCATTTCAGATTTCAAGTTTGAAGCAATTATACGTTGCTCTCCTCTGAATTCTAGACCTCAGTCATTGCTTCTTTTTTAAAAAAAAACAAACCAAAGTATAGTTCTGTACAATATTTCACAGAAAGCACATTTTTTCAAAGTTAGAACCATTGCTTTATAAACATGAAATTGAAAAAAAAATTAATTATTTGCAAATGAAGAAGCATGGGATGTCCAAAGTCATTTATGCAAACCTGAGCAGGATAAATCAGAGCTGTGTTATAGGACCCATCAACAATGGCTCCAAGCTCCAGATGGTAGATTCAGCTTATTGACTAAACCTGCTCTAGCTGTCTGGTCATGAGTTGTCAGAAACAACATTATGCCAATTATATCACCTCAAAAACGTATTAAAAACACTATTAATCACAAATATTTTGAAATGTGCATATAGTCATAATTTCAAAACAAGGCAATATCTTTGTCAATAGTATTATACATCCATAAATATCTTCCAATCCAGAATGAGAAGAGCAGAATTTTTAATGGCCTGCTGATTATGTGAATGGAAACAGTAAGAGACAGTTGGTACAGAAAATTAATGAAGTAGAGTTTCATGGCTCCAACCTACCTTATGTTACTAGTAAAATGAATTTGGGCATCTCATAGTCAGTCCTTTGGAGTTTTTATGCATTTCACCAAATGTACAACCAAGCACATGTTAGTTAACATACTGTTTTTTTCCCCACATTTATAATATCAAGTTTCATTACAAGTGGCATTGCTTTAAAAACAAATATTGAGTAATTTTACAAGTTCCTATATTTCAGAATATTCATCTGTGCATTCTATTTGTGTGTGTGTGCAACTGAATCATTGTTGACTCCTGTCAACTGACTAGACCCTGAAGTTTCCTTGGCAAGATTTTGGATGTGCATTGCCATTGCCTCCTTCCTGGGACTGAGAAAAAAGGACTGGCCCAACTGGCAGTCAGCTGGCTTTGTTTCTAAGTGGGACTGGAACTCAACTTTATTTATTTATTT
The DNA here is from genome assembly GCA_015471245.1 of Laticauda colubrina. Classification (NCBI taxonomy): domain Eukaryota; kingdom Metazoa; phylum Chordata; class Lepidosauria; order Squamata; family Elapidae; genus Laticauda; species Laticauda colubrina. The sequence continues at coordinate 1,943,785 of BLBF01000032.1, read as the reverse complement.
GTCAAACATGTACAAGATAACAAATATAGCTATTAACATAAACTTGAAGAAAGGAAGTAAATACAGATAAATGGGGACAGTAAGACAGAGACAGTAGGCATGCTGATGAGCTTATGCATGCCCTCTCTTCTTGAACTAGCAGAACAATAATTTTTAACCATACAGCTAATCCTTGATTTACAACCAGTCACAGCAACTGTTCCAAGTCACAACAGGCCTTCTGAAAGGTATTTGTGACTGAAAGTTGTGTTGGCCAGTCTTTCCACAGCCAGGTGATTGTATTTTGGGTGCTCAGTAACTGGCTGGCATTTACATCAATTTACAGTAGTCCACTGACAAACATTTTATCTAATCATGATTTATGATGTTAAGGCCCTGTCACACTGCCCAATGGATGCAAAACGGACACAACGGACGAGCAAAATGTTCCATCCGTTGTTATCCACTCTCAAAAGGGGCAAAAATTTGCATAACCGGAACGGATAACACGGACGCGGGGAGGATGCAGGGCGGATGGAAAGTGGATGCGGAACGGAAGCCTAGCGGATGGAAGCGGATGGGAGTGGATGGCACATCCGCAGGGCTTCCGGGGGGCCTTAGCAAAGCGGACATGGAACGGATGAAGCGGATGCAGAGCAGATGCACAGCAGATGAAGCGGATGCAGAGCGGAAGCCTAGCGGATGCCTGGCGTTAATTGCGCATGCGGGAGGGATGCATTGCGCAAGCCACCCAGATATAAAGGGAAGCAGCTCGCACGTGACTTATGACCATTTTTCATACTTGAAAAATTATGACCGTTGCAGCATCCCCGCAGTAAGGTGATAAAAATTCAGACACTTGGAAACTGGCATTTATTTATAGCAGTTACACTATCCAGTGTCATATGAATACATTTTGGAGTTTGATCCTGATGAGGCTCAAGATTGACCCAGTCTTCCATCTTTCTGAGATCAGTAAAATGAGGACCCAGATCGTTGGGGCCAATTTGCTAACATTATAAACTTCCAGAGAGTACTCTAAAGCCTTCTGGAGCACTATTTAAGTCTAGGTATTGTTGTTGCTATTCTGACAAGCCAAGTCAATGGAGAAGCTAGATTCACTTAACAACTGTGTTACTGTGTGGGATTCTACTGGCTCAGACTGATTTGGGTACACTGAATGTTAAATTTACATTTGGTTTGCTGAATCGGTAGTTGAACCGACCAACTGGCCCTGCCCACCCCTCTCTCCCCTTCCAGGAGTCTCCACACAGCCCATTTTGGATGCAGATAAGTGCAGGGTTTGTGAGGAGACTCTGGGAGGCCCAAGCGAAGGGGTGGGAGTCTTCCGGAAGTCTGAGGGAGCCCAGGGAAGGCTGTTTTTGCCCTCCCAAAGGCCTGAGAGAAGCAAAAAACGGCCCTCCTGGAAGTTCTGGTAGACCATGCCCACCATGGCCACCCCCACCCCCACAACCAGGCAGCAAACCAGTTGCTGGGATGTTTGAATCCCACCCCTGTTTAAGGCCCTGTCACACTGCCCAACAGATGCAAAACAGACACAACGGACGAACAAAATGTTCCATCTGTTGTTATCCGCTCTCAAAAGGGGCAAAAATTTGCATAACCGGAGCGGATAACAAGGACGGGGGGAGGACGCAGGGCGGATGGAAAGCAGAGGCGGAACGGAAGCCTAGCGGATGGAAGCGGATGGAAGCGGATGGCACATCCGCAGGGCTTCCGGGGGGCCTCAGCAAAGTGGACGCGGAATGGATGAAGCGGATGCAGAGCAGATGCACAGCAGATGAAGCAGATCCAGAGCGGAAGCCTAGCGGATACACAGGGGAAGCCTAGCGGATGCCTGGCGTTAATTGCGCATGCGGGGGGGATGCATTGCGCAAGCCCCCCGGATATAAAGGGAAGCAGCTTGCACGTGGCCAGCATTCGGAGGAACGACCTGCTGCAGGATACATTGAGTCCTTGCCTGCCCTGCCTGCATGCCTGCCTGCAAGCCTTCCTGCCAGCCCTCCTGCCAGCCTTGCTGCCTGCCTGCCTGCAAGCCTTGCTGCCAGCCTGCCTTCCAGCCTCCCTGCCAGCCAGTCTGCCTGCAAGCCTTGGTGCCTGCCTGCTTGCCAGCCTTGCTGCCTGCCTGCCTTCCTTCCTGCCAGGCTTCCTGCCAGCCTTGGTGACAGGCCTCCTGCCAGGCTTCCTACCAGCCTTGGTGCCAAGCTTCCTGCCAGCCTTCCTGCCAGCCTTGATGCCTGCCAGCCTCCCTGCCAGCCAGCAACCCCACAACCATGGGGAAGAAGCGAAAGTCTCAGCAACCTGCCGCCATCCCTGGCAAGAGGGACAGGGCCACCCTCCCGCCCCCTGTCCCTGACTCTGCTTCTGCTGGGGCTTCTGCTGCTCGGGCTCGCTCTTCTGGTGCTGGAGCTTCTGCTGAAGCTGCTCCTGGCAGTGGTGCTTCTGCTGCGTACTCTGCTGAAGCTGCTGCTGGTCCTACTGGTCCTGCTCGTGCTCCTGGACTTGCTCGTCCTGCTCGTCCTGCTCTTGCTCCTGGTCTTGCTCGTCCTGTTCATCCTGCTCATGCTCCTGGTCCTGCTGGTGCTGCTGGTGCTGCTGGTGATGCTGGTGCTGGGGCTCCAGGTGATTACTCTGCTGCTGCTGATCCTGGTCCTGCTGATCCTGCTGCTGCTGCTGATGATGATGATGATGATCCTGCTGCTGCTGCTGCTGCTGATGATGATGATGATGATTATGATCCTGCTGGTGATGATGATGATGATGATGATGATGATGATACTGCTGGTGCTGCTGCTGCTGGTGGTGTGGAGGAGCAGCCCCTACCACCTGGGAGCCCCTCTGATGAGGGCCCATCTGGTCCTGGCAAAGGGAGGAAGAGGCATATGCAGGGACGGGAGAGGAGGCAATACTTCATTGAGGAGGAACACGAGGATGAGGTTCTGGAGTGGCTGAGAGAGAATGACTATCTGTGGCGGAAGGGACATTGGCTGTACAGGGACACCAAGCAGAAGCAGGTTGCTTGGAGAGAGAAGGCGGAGAGTATGGGTTACACTTCGGAGGTGCTCCTCGGCTGGTGGAAACATGCACACCTGGTACGGGAAGCTGCACCTGAAGAAATCTGGCCAGGCCACAGTAAAGCTGACAGACAGAGAGACCTACGTGATGGCAAGGTGCAGCTTCCTGGAGGGTGAGATCCGCCACCGAGGAGCACCAGGAGCCCCTCTGTCTACCCTCTCCCTCCGGCAGCCTGCTGAGACCCAGTCCTCTTCTGGCCGAGAGTCAGTCCCTGTCTCCAGGCAGGTTTCTGTGGAGCGTGCCACGGCGGAGAAACCGTGGACAGCTGTTGTCACCGTGGTAGAGCGCGTGGAGGACTCCCTGGTGCGGTGGGAGAAAGGAGACATTGAGTCCACCACAGTCATAGCCGCATCCACCACCCCCAGCTCCGCCTCCACAGAAAGGCAGAGAGCCAGACAGCAGGAGGGGCAGAGCCACACTGTCCTGCTGGAGATCAGGGACACCATCCTCACCAGTATAGATCTCCTCTCTCAGCTGGTCAGCACCGACTCCTCATCCTCCAACCGCAAGCCCTTCCTCACCTATGTCAACCAGACCCTCAAGAACATGGAGGAACCCCAGTACCAGGTGGTGAAGCACCGGATCACGGAGCTGTTTCACAACCCTCCAGACCCAGAGGAACCTGCTCCCACCCAGTCCAGGTCTGCTCCTCCACCCCAGGTGATGTCCCTCCCATACCAAGGCTTCCCACAGGCCCCCACCTACCAGGGCTATGGCTACCAGGAGGTCCAGCAGCACAGGCAGCAGCCCTTCCCAGCCCAGGCACAGAGTCATCGGGCGACACCGTTGCCACCGGTTCCACTGATGCCACCGATGCCAGCCATGCCAATGATGCCACCGACAACAGCGATGCCACCCACACCACCGATGCCACCCACGCCAGTCCTCACCCAGCTGCAGACCAGACAGCCCCACTACAAGCCGGCCTCAGTACATCTCTCATCAGTACTGGGGCTGACACCCCATGGCATGGAGGAAGGACCTCTCAGCATCATGGGTCTGAGCCAGCTGTCTGAGAGCTTCCTCAACACACCGTCCCCTGTTGTCCTTTTGGGGCCAGGCACCCCAATAACGATACAGACCAGCACTCCAGCACCACCCACCTCCACAGCACCTGGACCCTTCAACTCTGAGACTGGGCACACATCCGAGTGACCAATAAGAGTGCCAGAGACTGGGTAGCTGGCTACCTGTAGAGTTTATTTGGACACTTGACTTGGGTCATTTTTATTTTACAGCTTGTTGTTCAATAAAGTTTATGTTTGATTCACACACTTGCCTCGTTTCTTTTTTTTAATAAAGTCTTGGTGGAAACTTTTAGAAATGGTTTAAGCCTTTGCATGCTTGTGGGATGGGTTAAGATAGCAGTGGGATGGGCAGGGAAACCTGTGGAATGGGTAATAGCTGTGGGATGGGCAGGGATACCTTTGGGATGGGTAATAGCTGTGGGATGGGCAGGGATACCTTTGGGATGGGTAATAGCTGTGGGATGGGTAAGGATAGCAGTGGTATAGATAAGCCTCCAGTGCAAGCATAGTGGGACTGTATGGTCCACCCTCCCTGGTGCCACACCTATGGCCCTCTATTATCAATAATAATGTAATAATCATCCACACATGTCAACACAAACACAACTCATTATTAAACACCCTGTTCATTGTAGGGACACCCAACATACATGGCCCAATCTCATCAGTGTGATGAGACAGGCTGAAGGAAGCACTCATTAATCATCTATCATGGCCACTCCACTGCTCCAGCTGGGGAGTTGCACCAGTGTCTCAGGAGGTTGCGCTGCTTCTTCCCTTCACATGAGGCTCTGTTGGGGCCTTGCACATCCTGAGTGTCTATCAGGTTTCGCCCTTGCCTCCATTCCCCAGGCTCCATGTCCCCATTGCCTTGTTGGAGGTCCACGAGCCTGTTCTGCAAGACCGGGTAGCAGGTGCGCATGAGATTGTGCAGGATGCAGCAAGCTTCCACGATCCTCCTCACGGTCTCTGGGCGATGCTGCATGGTGGTGAGAAGTACCTGGAACCTATTGTCCAGGATGCCAAAGGCGTCCACCACCTGCCTTGCCCTGGACAGCCTGTAGTTGAAGATCCTCTCTTCATGGGTGAGGTGTCTTGAAGTGTAGGGCTTCATGAGGTAGGTTCTGAGGGAGAAGGCGTCATCCCCCATGATGAAGTAGGGAACATCTTGCGTGTCGTTGGGCAGGGGGTCTGGATCTGGAAAGCCCATGATGAGGTTGCCTTCCAGCCCCTCCTTGAGGTGACTGGCGTTGTATACCTGGGCATCTGAACATGAGCCGCTGCCTGAAGCATCGATGTACATGAACTTGTAGTCAGCATCGAACATGGTGAAGAGGACGATGCTGAAGAAGCCCTTGTAGTTGAAATAAGTGGAGCCCGACTTGGGTGGTGCTTTGCAGGCCATGTGCTTCCCATCTATGGCTCCAACGGTGTGGGGGAAGTTCCACCTCTGGTCCCGCTGCTCTGCAACTTTCTTCCATCCTTCATCAGTGGAGGGGCACTGGAGGAGTTCCTGCAGGTATTCTTCGATGATGGCCTGCACCACTTCTCTGACCACAATGCTGATGGTCTTGTGTGGCACCCTCCAGCCGTACTGCATGCTCCTGTAGGTGGTCACTGAGGCCAGGTGACGCAGAGTGAGTGCCACCTTGAGCCCAGGTTCCAGGCTGGGCCGGAAGTTGGTGTTTGCCTTGGTCAACCTGGGTGTCAGCTGCTGCACAACTTCATCAAACATGGCTGGAGGCATCCTCATGAAGTTCTGGAATGCCCGAGTGTCTTCGTTCCTAAGCTCCACCATCAGCTTGTTGTACAGCCCGTACTCTGCTCTTCTCCCGATCCATCTTCGGACCCAGACGCTTCTTGGCCGCCTCCTTTTCTTCCCGTAGTAGAGTTCACAGAGCCTGTAGATGGCTTCGCACTGTTGCAGAAGGATGGTGGCTGCCAAAAGGACTGTGTTACGATCCACAATTGATATGACTGGATGCTATGGAAGAGGAAGAGTCAGATGAAGGCTGCAGAGGTCTGCACAGCTGGTCTGCTGGTCTGAAAGTGAGATGCAGATGAGTTGCTCCCCCCTTTTATAGGCAGTATAGGTGTCCCTTTCATCCTCTAGGCATCCTCTAGGCATCCTCTAGGCATCCTGTAGACATCCTTAATATCCGAGATAGGTCCCCTCTGCAAACGTTTTTTCCATTTTAAATGCTTTGTTTCTGCTTGGCATCCGTTCTGCATCCGTTCTTCATCCGTTCTGCGTCCGTTCCGCTTCTTCCCTGCGTCCGAGCGGATGCTCGTTGCGCGGATGCGGAACGGATGCCTAGCAGATATAGCGGATGCATAACGGACGAATTGGATACATTTTCCGCGCAAAAGTTTTGGGCAGCTCAAAACTTTTGGAGCGGATGAAACGTCAATAGACAGATGCTGGACGGATAGAGAGGAAGCAAAACAGAGGCAGTGAGTGCATTGCGTTAACCAACGAATGGCAAGCTTTTTTGTCTGTTTTACATCCTCTTTCCATCCATTGGTGCAGTGTGACAGGGGCTTTATTGGCAGAAACCAGCATTTCCTTCTGGTTTCCAACAACAAATATCAATAGTGAACAATGATTTTCCATCATGAGTGAAGCATTTCAACTAAAGCAATCATATAGTGATGTCACAATAGAGGTCATAAAATTTGATATAGTCATATGATGACTGTCTTAACAATCGATGTGCCTTTATTTTGGGCTCAGTTAGAGGTGTACGTTGAGAGCTATCTGTGCTGTATTTTGTCTTTCACAAAATGTTACTTTCTGTATAGCAATTGTGTGTTTTTTGAACACTAGTCACACCAGCTTTTTTCTGCCTCTTCAATGCCTAAAATTCTCAAGTACTAGTGAATGGTCTCAACAACTATTCTACTCCTTACACTTTTGTTCCTTCCTTTCTCTTGCTAGCCATTCCTGGTTACTGAGCATTACTGAGCTCATCTCTTCTGCACAGAAATGACCTGCCTTGCTGAAATCATCATACTGACAAGGTTTGTCAAGATAAACTTCTTGAGAAACTGGTTAGATTTTGTTTTGCTCACAATCTAGGATGCTGACCCACCAGCACAGAGCAAAATAGAGCACCATTTGGACCCCATTCTGAAAGATTTGTGAGTTTGAAGGTGAAGGATCTCTGGGTCAGCGAAGTGGAAGTATTTCTGCATGAGAGTAGGAGCCAAGTCAATCCTTAGCCCTGTTGTCCATTGCACAGACCAGAGTACTCCTATGTCACCTGAAATATATGTCTAATGTCAACGGGCAATTCTTGTGGATTATATGAGATGTTGGCAAGGCAGCATAAAGCAGAGTGATGCTGAGCACTGGTTTTGTTTCTGCTTTGATTTAGAACTATTGCCGCCACTTATAGGATCAGCTTGACAGGGATTGCTGGGTGAGCATGGGCCTTTTGAGCCAGAGAGCTATTAGCAATTGCCTCAATGTGCCAAGCAAAGATGCTGGTTTTGAGAAGAATCTTGCTGTTTGCTCCTGTTGGTTATTTTTCAGTTCAGTCTGCAACTTAATTAAGCAGAACAGCTTAACTAAGTCTGAGTGTAAATCCAAATGCTTAGTTAGGTGTTGATCAGAACTCTTGAAATTTAGATGATCTTGACCAAAATGCTTGTGTCATTTAAATATGCAGAACCTTAATATAGTTTTATATAGCAAACTCTTCTGGCACTATGATTATCATTAATTGATGAACAGTTCTCCTGCTTTTTAGTTTCTTCTCAATATTTCACTAAAACTACAGCTGCAACGTTTTATTTTATGTCAGAAGAGAATGGGATGTTCCATCCCATCCCATCCCAGAGTGGAATTCTACCAATTTGGCCTGGTTCAGGCAAACACACCATGCACATTCACTAGTGGTGGGATTCAAATGTTTTTACGACTGGTTCTGTGGCCGTGGCTTGGTGGGCATGGCAGGGGAAGGATACTGTAAAATTTCCATTCCCACCCCACCCCACTAACCTGCTTTCCAGCTCCGTTCTCCTCTGCAGGGCAACAAAAGAAGACCCAGCCAATCAGATGAAACTTGGGAGGCAGAGAAGATGGGTCGGGGCCAGTCAGAGGTGGTATTCCAAACTACACAAAATTTCCACTACCAGTTGTCCGAAGTACTCAAAATTTCCGCTACCGGTTCTCCAGAAGTGGTCAGAACCTGTTGAATACCACCTCTGGCATTCACCAAACTGGTTGTTATACCAGTTGAATTGCACCCCAGATCCCATCTCATCCCATCCCGTGGTGGCGCAGTGGTTAGAATGCAGGATACTTCTGCTAACTGCCAGTTGACTGCAATTTGGCAGTTCAAATCTCACCAGGCTCAAGATTGACTCAGCCTTCCATGCTTCCAAGGTGGGTAAAATGAGGACCCAGATTGTTGGGGGCAATATGCTGACTCTGTAAACTGCTTACAGAGGGTTGTAAAGCACTGTCAAGTGGTATATAAGTCTAAGTGCTATTGCTATTGCTATTCTCTTGGATCTGTATCTTGGTTGTTCTTTCTAATAAAATTGTTGTATCTAATTGTGATTATTATGACCAGAAAATGAAGTGTACAGTAAGAACAAGAAAGGTAGAAGGGGAATGTAAATGTTTGGGGTATGGTGGTCATTTTTGAATTATTGGTCCTGGTAATCCTGAATCATAGCTGGCAGCAGTTGTTTTTCTTTCAATGTGTGAAAATAAAGCAATCAACATCTGTTCCAGTTTTCTTTTGTTTTTGTTTGTTTTAAGTAAATCATTAAACTGTTTCACATGATAAGATTTATTTTAGATGAAAGGAATAATTAAGAGATATTTTTAGTATCAATAATTTATCATTAAAGAAGCCCACCATAAATGAACTTAAAATAGACAATTATTAGATGGCAGCAAAGAGTTAGAGATTTCTGGATCTCTTTAGGGATGCTTAATGGGTTTTCAGATTTGTGAAGCATATGTGTATCTGTGTTTGTGTGCCTCTGTGTTTGTGGTTATGGCTGAATCCATATAACAAAAAATTTTAAAAAAATATTTTGCCTTTGTGTTACCATCATAAACATGAGATTATGTTTAAGATGTTGAGTATGTTTTTAGTTACTGTCTTCAATCAATTACAGAAATGATCTGACTTTATGATTTGGTCTGTAATAATGGGCATCTAGAAGAGAAAATAAATATGCTCTCTCTTTGTGTGTATGTGTGTTCTTTTGTTTACATGATTATCCATTAGCAAGATGTTACCTGATTCTCCATTGATATCTGCCAATACATAGTGTAGACATGAATTGTCAAACCATTTAGGGCTTACCAAAGTATGAGGGCATTAGGTTTTATCCATCCGCCTAAAAACAATTAGAAATTCCACTTATTTTCAATAGTATATGACAGATTTTCTTCACCCAACTATATAGTGGTGATTTCAGTTTGACATTTTGATGTCACTATCATCAGTCCACAGCAAACTGAAATGACGGGTTTGGCCTCATGAATAGCACTGTTTCTCAAAACCTGACTTTTTTAAAAAAAATAATATTCAAAAACTGTAAGTCATTGGATAAGGTTATATTTATGGTACTATCAAGAATAATTAAGTTTTTCATTATTTCATACCTTCTATGAAAGCCACAAAAAAGAAATTTGTCACCTTATCTACATCATACAGGTAGTTTTCATGCTACATAATTCGACCTATTATCAGTATCTTCCAATGAGCATTGGTTGGTCTTTATATCTCTGATTTGTCAAAATCACTTCTATTTTTAATAGCAAATAAGGCCATCCAAAATATTTTAAGGATGGCTATTTTTCTTATTTTGTCTTGATTACAGAAATCCATTCATTTTATTTTTTTTAGAGTTATCCAGTTGACTGGATAACTCTAAAAAAGTTTTTTTAGAGTTATCAGTTTGTTAGACTTCTCTTTAAAGATAAGACCAAGAAAACAGATATTCAGATATAGTATGCCATGAAAACTCCTTATTCTCCTGAATGAACAAATGGAAGTTAATGTTTACCTGAAATCTCATAAATATTTATAATGAGAATCATTTGAATACACAATTTTATAAGAATATATAATATAATTTATAAATTATAACATTTATATGTAACTTAATATCTATATAAATAAATTTTTGTGTATATTTTGCATAGGTAACACTGAATTATCAAACTTTAACCACAGAATTGAAATCGAACTGCATAATTACTAGTTAATTTAAATGATGATTCTAATATTAACTTAATGTAGGATACAGATTTATACTTCATAAAACAACTTTCATTGTCTCTTCCTTATCTCCTTTATATCCCACCTGTCCAAAGTAATGTCATAGATCAACATGCTGAGAATGCCAGAAATCTCTAACACATTTTTAAAATATTGTTATTCTAATGTTCAAATGCAAAGTTTCCAGATCCAAATGCTGGTGGTGTTTCATAAATCTGTTAATAGTATATTGTAAATATTTTCAAATATATATACTGAATTACACTATTATCAAGTTGTAGTGGTACTTTAAGTATTCCATCTGAACATTGTCCAATATAGATTGGCCCCTGTCTAAAGATCTGACAATATTTTTCAGTCGGCCCCTGAAATTAAGGAACCCTATTCATAATTTAAATTATTAACAAAATAATAGGTTCATGAGGCTTATATTTAGGTTAATAACCCAAAGGCCATAAAGTGTCCAATCTATTTTATATCCTACTTCTATACAATCATTTTACTTCTGAGGGATTCTTGGTCCATTCAGATGATGTTATCTAGTTTGGGTAATGAAATATCTGCAAGAAAACAACCAAGCTCAGAGAACACCAGAGGACCACTTATTTTAACTCTGTGCTACAAATATTCTCCTTTATTAGTCATTTCACTTCTATTTTTGTAACACTTTGTTTTACAACCTCCTACCTTTTTGAATTATATTAAGGTATAGCCCAAATGTCTAACATAATTAGCTTAGTTAACATTAAGTAACATTTTTCTTTCTACTATGATGTTCAGCTGGCAATATCTGGACTTTTTCCACATGTTCTCACATTCATTCAGTCCTGAAAACCCAGATGAGACATTTAAGCTGAAGAAAAAGTGAGAACACACACACATCTATACAATCTATTTTGCCAGCTGATGCAGAAGCATCAAAATCAACACATACTTGCGGTCTTCAAAACATAAATCTTGGGTATTCCTCTGTGGAAAAAAAATATTAGTTACACACAAAGAGAAAAGTCCACAAGTGATTAGCAACTGAGTTTGATGAGAAATTTCCTGCACCACTAATTTGATCCCCTTTTCTGTATCTATAATGAGCAGAATATGGCTTGTTGCTTTCGCTTAATTCCTAGTGTCATTCTCATACATATATTCAAAAAAAATGTAAAAATGTGACTGTATTATAAAAGCTTTTTGTTTGTTTTTGTCTTTCTGTATCTTCGGGCTGTTTCATGTAAACATTCCGCTTAGGTAGCCTCGCAAACAAGAGGCCACCATCATATCTTCAGTAGTTTTGTTTTGAAAAAGACAGACTTTTGGAGCGAGCACAAAATATTAGTATATCAAACAGAATAAAAAACAAGGTAGTTTAACTTGTTGGTTGGTTTGCTATGTAAATATACTGTAGCTAAAAGTATTCCATTTTTATCTGCCTCTTGCAGTAATGGCTCTGTAACTTTAGGGCATAGACTTCAATAATTGATCAGGGTTTGTACAGCTCTGGCTAGAAGCAAAAATAAGAGGGTTACTTTGAACAAACTGCTACACTGTTGTAGCACTAGGAACCAAAACAAGATTCTGGAAATATAGATATATCTTTTTAAAAAAAGGAAAGGGAAAGATGGATAAGGTGGAGTGGTAAATATTGCTCCAGGCTAGAAAGTAATGAGAATTTTTCCATAGAGAGTTTTGACCTGCTATTCAAAATTGTTTCTTGTCTTAATAAATCCTAAATGTGTAATTTACTTGCAAAGGAGAAAGAACAAAGGAACCAAAATTCTTTTGATAACAGCACTTGTTAAGGTTGATAACTTGAGTTTCAAATGTGTGAAGAAAAACGTGTGATAGTTTGTTTAAAGATGACAACCTATGTCTTCAGATACTTTCATCTTATGGTGTTTTACAAAGCTTTGCTGTTCAAATGGTACACATACACACTAGAAAGCAAGAGAATATAAAGTATTGCTTCCGATCATGTTTCACCGATCCCTTCAGATCCATTTGCAATGATACAAAACTGTTAATTGTTGTTGAAAAACTGAAGAGAATATAGAATTTTTTCCCATCTTCTTGCTCCTCCAAAGTGTGACATATGGGGAAATTTATACAGGCATCTGATGGATAGTATTTAAAACATACATGTATGAATACTTTTTGTTCTGCTGTCGGGCAAGGCATAGGTTTTAAGGTGTTCTCGTTTTATAACCACCCCAAAACATTTACTGGAAATTATTATCATTGCAGGTATGTGACCATTTTAACAAAAAAAAAAAAAAGAACAGAAATATTTTTTTTTTTGCATTACCATCAGTTTAGAAAAATGTTAATAATTTTCAAAAAAAAAAAAAAAAAGAACAGAAATATTTTTTTTTTGCATTACCATCAGTTTAGAAAAATATGATAAATGCTCAATAAAAACAGAAATGTCATCATTATCATTCCCCGTTGTACTTAGTGTAGGTGTTCCAGGAGTCTCAAAACAGTGGGAGATTTTACATAACATATGTGCTGTCATACCTAGTCAAAAAAGAATATAGAAATTTTATATTTAAAGCTAATTACTTAGAAAATATGTATTTTTTTTTTCAAAAACAAACTCAGATTTCAGTGGTGGCAAAATACGATCAGGAAGGAATTTATTTCCCCAAGATGTCAGAATCTATTGTCCTCTTGAAATGTACAGGGCACATCTGATTAAGAACATAATTAGTCTCCAGGGAGAGCATGCAACTAATACCCTCATCCTGTATTCTTTGGCCTCAAACTGATATTCAGTGGCATTCAGTCTCTGAAATTGGCTTCTCCTTAGTTATTATAGCTAATAATCTTTAATAAGCAACAGAGTTCCTCTCTCCTTAGCCTCAACCTTCCTTCCTTCCTTCCTTCCTTCCTTCCTTCCTTCCTTCCTTCCTTCCTTCCTTCCTCCCTTCCTTTCCTTTCTTTCTTCTTCCTTTCTCCCTCCCTCCCTTCTTTCTTTCCTCCCTCCCTCTGAACAATTGTATCCTGAGATGTATGTTGTGCTCAGATCTAACTTATCTGGCTTGATTGTATTATCATTTAAGTCCTGTATTATTCAGACTATTTACCTCTAGCTCTATTTTTATGATAGGCCTCAGTGTTACATTACTTTACATCAAGTAATAAATTTGAACCTCTGTTTAAAATGTATTCTTTATCTGTGATGTTTTCAATTCATTCTATGGACCTGCACTTTCCTGAAGAGTTAACATAAGTTAAAATAGCATTAAGCCAATCATAATAATATATAATTAGTATTAGTATTAGAAAGTTGATAGAAGTTAGATGAAGGCAGGTTAATAAACTTGTATGCCTCTAAGTGAAGTAAAATCTCATTTGAACCAAACATTGCTCCTAGTGACTCATGGTTATGTCCATGTATTTAGACAACAATAATATTAAAGAAATAATGATAAAGGGATGGGGTTTACCATTAAATTATTTTGCAAATTTTTGACTTAGAAAAAAAAGGTAAAATTACAATAGAAATAGATTTTTAACATACAGTTTTAAAATGAGGAGGAAAGGAAAGGTTATATCACTTAATAAATCAACTATTAAATTCCTAACTTATTGTTCTGAGATTTCTCCAATATATTTCTTTGTATCATGAGGTAAAGACTTGAATCAATATTTTTTTTGCCCTATTGAAAACAAAATAATCTTTGACCTTCCTCATTTAGAGAGGGGGAGAAAGAAAGAGTGAGATGCAACAACAAATTGATATTCTCTACTCTATGCACTCCTGTATTCCTAATCATATGGATAAGGAAAAATGTAAGCTATAAATTAATTAAATATCTAGCAAGTTCCAAGAAGACTGGAAATGAGATCTAATGGATCAGGTGTTTGAAAGTCAAAAGATACAACTGGTTACTAGGACATGGGATTCAATCAGTCAACTAAATCACAGGTTTAAAAGGGACAATGGAACTGTAATCAAATGCCACACAAGACAAAGGGAAGTGTTAGGGTCTGTTGTTGGTAGTGTTTTATACACTATATGTGGGTGAGAATAAGTTATTATCAGTGTTTCCCAACCTTGGTAATTTTCAGATATGTGGACTTCAGCTCCCAGCATTTTTATTCACTAGATATGTTGGCTCTGGACTTTGGGGACTTGAGGTCCACATACCTGGGAATGACCAATGTTGGGAAATATTGAATTATTGGCTGCCAAGAATATAGGCATCCTTTCTGGTCATGATATAATTGTTACAGTGGGACAAAAAGATCAAACTCACCACTCCTTTAGCCTCCGAGCTATCTTGTTCATACCTGGGAGTAATTTTTACCTAACCTTTTCTTTTTAGTCAAAAAGAAGAAATGACAGTGTTCACCACCTTATTAGTTCTTTGGTACAACATTACAGAAAACACACCAGGAGATAGCAATAGAAAATCACTTTTGTATTGCAAAGAAAACTATATATGTTTGTATATATGTTTATTTGTATAATATACATGTAGTGCAGTAGGAGATAATTTCAACTCAAAAGTAGTTTGATTTTACTACTTTACATTAAAACAAAGCAATTATAACAAACATAAGCTTAACAAAGCACACTTTTTAGAACCATAAATAACACTGTAGCTTCTCTGTATTAATGTAATAAAAATATATAGAATGAATGAATATTCATGAATATATGTACATACACATACATACACACATACACAGTATATACTTATGTGTGTGCATATGATGTGACCAAGTAAAGCAAGAAAATAAAACATGCTGAAATATATTCTTGGATTTGTCTAAATGATACTTGCGTCAACATCACAGAAATTAACGTAAGCAGTTGTGACCAAATCCAAAAGGGTAGCTTTGGTGAGTCTGTCTAACAAAACCTAATTAAGACCAAATCTCTTCAAGAAGCAAGATAAAAATCCTCATTGTTTATCTTTTTTTTTTCTCAAGTATTAGTATTGTTTCAGGCTCATTATTACTTCATTTGCACTGCAAAATATTCTGAAACATAATGGAGCTGAGAAGTGTGATTAAAGTGCTCTTCCCTCTAGGATTCAAATCATTCTTAATTCAGAAAATATGAACTGGCTTCCAAACAACATGTACCAAGTTGAGTGGCATATGGGAATTTGTTGTTTTCAAATACTTTTCAAAGAACTTGAAATAACAGGCGAGCATGTGCTCCTGAGGAAAAAAGTTTGTCCTGGCCTAAGAAGTACAGTACTTATTCATGGGTTCAACAGCCAAATATTGAACTTTTCCCATCGAAAGGAAGTTTGATACTGGAGTCAGAATATTGACATTTACCAAAAAAGAAAAAAAAAGAAAGTGGGGGAGATAAAGCCCTTCCAAAACAAAATAAAAACCTTCTCAAGTGTTGTTTTGAAGTGAAGCCACTTCAGTGGCATTTAGCAAAAAACCTGCTCAGATGGCAGGGAAGTTGCTCCAGCGGAATGTGGAGAAACGCCAACTGTACGGTATTAAACCCACATTCCTATTGAGAATTTGTATTGACAATATACAGTTTGATTAATATATGTGGAGTGCAAGAAACAAGATACTCGAAAATGTTAACATTCTGAAGGAACAACGGCTTTCTTGAGCTCCTGTTCCAGAATATTTGCAAGGATTGAGCATTCCTCCTTGGTTTTATAATTCATACAATCACACCCATTTCGAGGGCTGCTTTTCCTAGCTTGACTTACAACCACAACTGAGCCCCAAAATACTGCTGAAACAGTTCTACAAAGGAATTATTGAGTCTGTCATGTGCATCTCTATATCTCTCTGGTTTGGTTCTGCAACCCAACAAGACAGACATAAACTTCAATAGATAATTAGAACAGCAGAAAAAACAATTACTACCAATCTGCCTTCAATCGAGTATGTATACCTGTATGCTTCATGATTCAAAAAGAGGGCTGTGAAAATATTTACAGACCCCTCACATCCCAGACATAAACTGTTTCAATTCCTTCCCTCAAAACGACACTATAGAGCACAGCACACTAGAACAACTGGACACAAGGACAGTTTTTATCTCGAACGCCATCACTCTGCTAAACAAATAATTCCCTCAACACTGTTCAACTATTTACAAAATCTGCACTACTACTACTATTAATCTTCATCACCCTTTATCGCCCATCTTCTCCCACTTGTGACTGTATGACTGTAATTTTGTCGCTTGTATCCTTACAATTTATATTGACTATTTTCTAGTATGATTTGATTGCTTATTGTACCCCATGACTATTATTGCATGTTGTGCTTTATGATTATTGACTCTTGATGAATGTCCTTTCTTTTAGGTACACTGAGAACATTTGCACCGAGACAAATTCCTTCCAATCACACTTGGCCAATAAAGAATTCTTTTTTATTAAGCAAGACAATTGAGTTTTGCCCATTTTATGACCTTGATTGCCACCATTGTTAAGTGAATCTAGTTGTTCAGTTAGTAACATGGTTGTTAAGAGAATCTGGTTTCTCCATTGACTTTGCTTGTCAAAAGATCTCAAAAGGTTGATTACATGACCTCGAGACGCTGCAACTGTCATAGATATATGTCAGTTGTCAAGTGTACGAATTTTGATCATGTGACCATAGGGAACACTGCAACAGTCATAAGTGTGAAAAACAGTCATAAGACACTTTTTTGTGTGCCATAACTTTGAACAGTCACTAAACGAATGATTGCAAATCGACGATTACCTGTAGTGTTTCCCCTTTCCAGATACCAATGCCTATTCTTCAATTCATGAAGTTCAACCATATAACTTTATCATTAAAAAAAAAATCAGTTGTGGATACTCTAAGTCAGAATTGGATGTCTTTCTATTTTCTTCCTTCCTCAATTTCATTTTGTATGTACTTAAATATACCGCTGCTATTTTCAAAAATGAGATTGTTTCTGATTCCAATAATCCACTTGTCAATTATTTATTTTCTGGACTTTTGCCAACTGGATCAGAAGCCGCTAAAATAAAAGCTGGGTTCTATTAATCCTTGATGTTTTTTATTTGTTGTCATAGTAGCACATCTATATGATTCTAATGAAAGAAGCATGCAGGATTTAATTGTTCATGGCTTGTGAAGTTAGGAATGAGCACTGAGCCTAGGTAATCCTCCATCAAGTCTTCCTTTCCTTTTTCTTCCTACTGTGCTCCAACTTTAGTGCATCAGTTCTGGTTCTTATTGATCTGCTGTTCCCCTTTAAATTGGAAAACCAAGCTTTCTATGAAGCATACCAGATTCACCTCTTTTTGGAAGCTTTCCAATTAATCCTTTATCTGTGTACTGCCAAGCTGATTGACAGGGAAGGTCTTGAATTTATAATTTTTGAGGCATGGCTATGCTAATTGGTAGCAACAAAAACAACCAAGTTTTGTGGCACCTGAATAATGTAACACCTTTTTTATGGCATAAGCTTATGTGGACCAAGTTATTATTGTCATACTCCAAGCCTCTGATGAAGATGAGTGGGAACCACAGTATAGCATTATAAAATTGCTCTGTGACTACCTTGTTTGGACTGTTATATTTTGACAGCCGAATGACATCATCTCAATTAAAAAAACACAGTTTATGAATCTGCTTAATAGTTTCAATTAACCCACATAAAAAGAATTGTAGTAAACCCCCTTTTTAAAATCTCCTATAACCTCGGCAATCAGCACATG
This sequence comes from Laticauda colubrina, assembly GCA_015471245.1. Classification (NCBI taxonomy): domain Eukaryota; kingdom Metazoa; phylum Chordata; class Lepidosauria; order Squamata; family Elapidae; genus Laticauda; species Laticauda colubrina. Next base: position 1,925,770 of record BLBF01000032.1, on the reverse strand, counting down.
ATATGGCTGCTTATATTTTGTATAATGTGAAGCTGTATGCTCCATTTAGAGTTCTACATTTTGTGAGGTAGGGGTCTACTGGTAGATAATGCAATTTTTATTTTAAATAATTTTAAATATTTCAATAAATTTTTCTGCACCTGTTTGGTAAAAAATAATAACAATAAAAAGCTTTCGGAAAAGAGTGGAGCGCCACCCACCCTTCCTTTCAAATTTGGACCTCCTGAAGCATTTTTACTTTTTAAAAAATATTTACCCATCAAAATACATAGTTACCTCCTTTAAAAAGAGATTTGTATACCTGCAGCTGACATAACATAGCAAGTGGGACAGAGCCAGACAAATTAGCTCTATTTGCCATTTGGGAAAACTCATCTTCTTTTTTTCTTTAAAGACATTTTCAAATGTTGAAGCCTTGAGCCATTTCTCTGTTCTACTCTGAAACAGAATGTGCTTTCTCCATGCAACAAGATGGGGTTGAAATGACCCAAATTTGATTAGGAAACATAGATGGCACTTACCCAGCCTGCAATCACCCATCTCCAATTTCTTTCCAGGGATTGACATATGAATTGAATTCTCTTCCTAAAGTATGAAGAGGATCCTAATCAAGGGTTACAACTTTAGCTATTTTATTTTTATTTTAATCACCCTGTGTATAATAAATGTATAAACCAAATGCACCCTGAAAGTAGAAAAAAATAACATACCAAACAGCTGGGTAAGAACTTTCCTTCCTAGTATGCTAATTTCCTGCAGGGTGTTTTTATGTGCAGAACAATATAACACTCGTAATCACCATCCTGCATTTTGAAGTCCTACAGTTTAGTCCAGGGATGTCCAACTTGGCAACTTTAAGACTTGTGGACTTTAATTCCCAGAATTCTCCAGTCAGCCATTATGAGAGCTGAAGTCCACAAGTCTTAAAGTTGCCAAGATTGGACAACCAGTTTAGCCCCTCCTGGGCCCACTCTGAACGACTGAAGTTATTTGACTGACACAGATGTGTCACCCATTTTTTTATGATTTTTTTTGTTAGCTTGGCAAAAACTTCTACCTATGCATCATTTTAAAGCAACATGCAGTAATCACAAGAAGGTTCACAAACATAAATGATCACAACAGTTTTAAAAAACAAAGAAACAAAAACACGGATAAAACAAAAACTCCAGACTACTGGAATGAGCAAACTGACAGAAGATTCATAGATGTTTTGCCCTCCTTTATAAAACTCTGCTGTTAAAATAGAGGACTTTTAGGGGAGAAATATGTTCCCCAGGGTAAGCATTTTGCTTCTGGTTCCACCTACTGCTCTGCTGATACTTCTTTCTACCCAAGAGCAAAGCATTAGGAGCAGGTGGTAAATGTTGCAAATGGCAAATAATGTTTTTAAATGGATGCTCTTAGAACAACACATTGTCAGCTATCAATTGAAAAGGTAAATTGAACAAATGATGCTACTCTAAATAGCTATCATAGCTAAATTAGTTGGGTGAGGAAGGAAGAGCTGCATTTCAACAGATGGGCCAGCAATTCTGCCTACTGTACACAGAATAGAGCAAATGATGTGATTAGTGTGGTTATTTCTTTTTGCTGCAATAACACAACAATGCATGGACTGTTGTAAAAAAACAAGGTGGAAAAAGAAACAAATGGGAATATACTGTCCACTGAATCTAATGAAATACAACATCTTAAGCAGTGCAATTTGATGCTCATTTCCTCCTTAAATCAGCTACATTGTAGTTTTAGGAGGTTTACTTCCAGCTCTCTTATTTGGATATTACATTAACTCCTTTGAATGTAGAAACCATAGGGACCTGTCCATTTCTGGAATTATCAAATTCCAGAATTATTACCAAATCTTGAATTATCATATGATAATTATTCAGCACTTCTTAAATCTTCAAGTTGTAATAATAATGATGATAATGATAATAATAATAATAATAATAATAATAGCAATAATAAGTCTTTATTGATTAGCCCTTGGGCCATATCAAAGTGCAAAGTTCCAGCAACAATTTGTTACTAAAATTTAATAAAAGCAATTGAAAATGAAATTTGATAAAAATACTATTTAAAATGGAACTTGACTTAATACAATTTAAAATCAAATCTAAACAAAATATGATTTAAGATGAAATAGCAGTAAAATACAATCCAAAATAAAATTGCAATAATGTACAATAATTTAAGATATAGATAAAATATAATAACATTATATTTTGGAGTCTTCTTGCAATCTACATCAATCAATCCCACATATGCAGATCTCAGCTGAATCATTTTGTTTAAATACTGTGCTACTTTAAATGTTATTTTCAAATTCTGGCCAGACATAAGGTAAGTTATTTTGATATAGGTATCCCAATGGGTCATTCGTCTGATATATAGACCAAGATACCTGTCTCTCATCCTCTTATACAGGCAACAGTCAAATAGGATGTAAGCCAGGTCCTCTACCTCTGCCGATTAAGTTCTAATTGTTAATTGAATGTGAATTTTATTGAAGATTGAAAATTGGATTTCATTTGTATTGCTTTGTGTTTTTTTTTTTCTTTTTGGCTTGCTTTGTTTGTTTTTTGTTTTTGTTTTGCTGTAGATGTATGCTTAATATGTAATTCTGTCTTGATCAGAATTTTATAGGTAAGGGCAAATTTTGGGAGAATCAGCCAAGAGTTTGAAGGAACAAAACAGTTTTCTGGAATTAACCCAGCAGTGTTAAGTGCTGCATGGAATTAAAGAATAGAAATGGTTGCAAATGAGACACTTGGTAATTTCTTGCAGAGAATGAATGGGAAAATTATTGCCCACAATTTTATTGGTTATAAATGACATGAGGCTTTAGATGTACACAGAGCCTAGAATTTGTTTTCTTTTGATTTTTGTATTTTATAATTTCAACTTTTACAACTGTCAAATCATAGAAGACTCTGTGAAGCTAAAGTAGATTAAAACAGTAGAACCATTAAAACAACTGATTAACTGGATTCTCTGTTGGCTTTTTGACGTTTTCCATAGAGCTGGTTGCGAGAGGCCAGACATGCTATTCCATAGCAGGTCCCTCACTGAGGCCCCTGGGATAGGTGGAGCCTGGCTCAAAAGTTGTTATTAGAGCTAGGAGGATCATTCTTACTCCCAATCTCTCAGTTGCCTACAGAATTATCCTGATAACAGATTCAGAGTTCTCCCTTTCCCATGCAGCTTTCAGGGTTTTCCCTCCATGCTGTTTTGGATGTCCCTTAATTCCTTTTGTGGAGACATGGCAGGGAGAAGGGGAGGCCATGAAGAGAAGTGTTAATGTTGTAAATAATCAAATAAACTGTTCTTAATTTTTATCCCATTATACTGATCAGAATATAATATTAAGAAAAGATTTCATAGTAAATAAGGCAGATTGACCATAAATGAAGGAAATTATTTTTACTATTATCATATTAGAAGTAGAACCTGGGCATGTTGCTTAGCATTCATTATATCTATTGGATTTCAAATGCATAATGTGGTGGACTTTATAATTTATAGGACTAGAATGGATGAGAAGTATCAAGTTTATATCTCATATTTCAAAACTATTATTCTTTATTGTATGAGTTCAGAAAAGGATTGCCCATTTCAATTTAGTTTAATATTTTAGAATGAATTAAATGTTTCACAATGGCTATTCCCTTTTTTCAAGAAAGCTAATGGATGAGTTCCAGTTGATATGCACCTTCTATTGCTTATTTGCTGTTATGCTGGTTGTTTTAGTAAATTTTATGTAATGTATAATTACATGTGAGATCTTTGGTATTTTCTGAGCATGATTATTTCCTTACAAATGCTTCATTGTTCAGTGAGGTTACCCCACAGTTTAGCCCTGAGCTAGAAATATTCTCTTTTTGATGTTTCTCGTACACAAAAGCCCACCCATTCTGTATGTTCTTGGATTTCTACAGGTAACTTTCTAATTTGTATAAGTAGAAGTTTTCTACACTGAAGATTTATCTATAAATACCTTGCTGTGCTTTTAGTTTGGAAATAAAGGTTTGTATTTTGTGTTGCCTCTGTCTTTCCAGGATAGTGGCAGAGATTTTTCTTAATTCAGGCAATAATGACTTTGAGTTGAAGGTGAAAGGCACTGAGAGAGATAGCCATGATCCTTTCTGTGAAAGAGGTCAAAGATTGCAGGCCTCTCTCCAAAGGAAACTTAACATTAATTGCAACTACATGTGTACTATTCCTTCTCTTTAAAACAGCAAATAAGTGTCAATGAGAATTGTATCTCAATTAGAACAGAAACTTGAAGAGATCAATTTTTATCAGTGTTGCAGCAAAGGATGAAAGTTAAATTATCCATCTATATTTACTTTCCTGTGGCTACTTACATTTCTATTGCATGTTTAGTATTAACTGGTATTTGTAAATAGATCTTCCAGAGAAATATTTTAACCTTAGACTGTCTACTATTGACCTCACTCCCTTCCCAAGAGGCCTGTAGGGGGCGTGCATAAGTGTACCAATCGTGCCTACCGTCCCTGTCCTATTGTTTCTTTTTATTTTTTTTATAAGTATCTATCTCGTGTATTCAAAACTATGTTTATTCTTATACCTGTATCTTGTAAGCAATTGACAAATCAAATAAATAAAAATAAAATAAAAAATATGAAGGTAAATATGGAAAAACCCTACTAGGATAAATATATGAGGAATTAAATTATTTTTTAAAGTTAATACATTAATATTGTAACATAAACCATTTTGATCAGAAACACATGCAGAGATCCATCCAGTTACTGAGAAGTTTGCAGTTGTATGTCTTAATCAACAGCCTATTTAACTCAGCCACATTGTTTGATGCAACAGAGAGGAAACTGATGTGTAGGTAAACACATGTAGTAGTTGTTTGGATCCAACATACCAGATCGAGTTTGTCATGAATGTAGAAGAAAGCTATTCTGTTACCTTGAAGCAATTTGTAAAAATTTGAGATTTTATTCATCTAGTTATCTAAATACTGTTAAAATGAAACACAAAATTTAAACATTAGTGGACTTCACATTGAGCAAAAAAGATTGAATTAAATAACAGTCTGTAGAAATACAGCCAAAGGAAAAAAAAATAGAGTAGCGAGATTGTATTCATATAAGGAAATCTAAAAGGAAGGTGATTCTCCCATCTACTTCTTCCTTCTCCCTAAAGATCTGTTCCAGAAGGTCTCATGAAGCATCTCAGCAGGTTTTGTGTGGAGGTGCAAAGAAGATGAGTAAAAGAGTTCACTTACCCCCTGAATTTCATCCTTTTTTTTTTTTTTGGCTGCATTTTAACCTTGTTGTACTTAGTATTGTCTTAAATATTTGAAATGCCATCATTACCAGGTTGTTGATAGTGATGTTCTATTTTCCATAACGAGTGATTTTATTGTTCATAGGCTACAGAAATTGGGAAACATACAAATTGGAGTTAGATTTATGTTGAGCTTGAGAAATGCATCCATTTCAACGGTAGACACAGATAATTCGTCTTAAGAAAGTCAATCTATTTCATTCCCAGAATTTTTTGTTTTACATGTCTTCACTTTTTGCATATCTTAATCAAAGATAGTTATGTTGTCATGGAGAAGAGATCCAAAGAAGAACATAGTAATTTTTTAGTCTGACCATCTTGTTTTTAAAACTTGATTTTGTGCATTTTTCCTTTTAAGGAGAGTCTTAATTGCAATATACATATATTTGGGAACAACATAGATATAAACATATGTATGAGTTAAGACAACTGATGAGAAAGAAAAAGAAAAAAAATATCAGAACTGTTTTCAAATCAAAGAGCAACTGACACATATATAAAAATGATGTATGTTTCTTGCACAGTCTATAGGGAGAATTTGGTGAGCTTGCTATGATCTTTACAATTTGCCTGCAGGCAAGAGAGACTTTGGGACATTCGATTATCCCTTTGCTCTGTTTATCATGGCAAGTGATGCACAAGCGGAGATTTTGTGGCCCCTTCCTTCCTTTCCATGTCGGAGAATGGCTGAGCTCCCAAGCTCACCTCCTGGTGCAGTGCTTTGGCGAAGGTTCAGTGACCAATAATCAATTATTATTGAGAAGCAATCAATCGCTAATTTCCATAATTATGCACATCTAAACACTATGAACAAGAAAGAGAAACAAAGCTGCACTCCAAGCATTGCCTTGTTAGCAGTATTTTGTTAACATAGGGCTCTAAAAAAAGCCGCTGCAGCTGGTACCACAAATGTGTTTCCAGTATTCAGGCCATCAACGTGATCCGTTGCTAAATGTATAGAATCAGCTTCTTGCTAAAAACTACAATTACAGGTGATATACAGATTGAAATCACAGGGCTGGTTTGTCGAAGAAAATTGTCCTAATGATGGGTTTTCGGATCGGGAATGCAGCTCTTTTCTTCCTCTGTGATGGGTACTGAAGGCAGCTGCACCTGCCTCTGTGCTGTATTCTGCCGCACTTAATGATATCTGATGATATCATTAGGCAAAGTGTTCATAAACAGATGTTGAGCCTGTGCCTAAATGCTGTCAGATGAGCGGTTGCTGGCCTGAAACAGTATTATTTATATAGAACATTTACGTTTGTTATGTTAATAACCCCACTATTAGCTCTCTGGATGTTGCGATAGGAATGTAAATGTAGTTAATATGAATAACAACCTCTTTACTCTTCATGCTGCAGTTGGGTATAACTTTTAGGCTTTTAGAAAGAAACAAAGATTTCCCCACCAAGTCCTTATGACACCCTTCCTTCCTTCCTTCCTTCCTTCCTTCCTTCCTTCCTTCCTTCCTTCCTTCCTTCCTTCCTTCCTTCCTTCCTTCCTTCCTTCCTTCCTTCCTGTGATGACTTGGAGTGCATCAGAAATATAATAAAAACCTTCCTTCCTTCCTATCAGATAAAGAGTAAGAATCTTCAAAAGAAATGTTTCAAGCCTGAGATTTATTTCTTTTATACTTCAATCTTTTCCTATTTTGTATAGTATTTCAGTCTTGGCTCTTTGGGGCCACCACATCACAGATTGTACACATTGCCAATACATCATATTTTCAAACTATATTGTGCAATACTATACCAGCAATATAAAATAGTAATTTAACATGTATAATGTGGCATAAATTTCAAATAAAGACAGTAGGGGATTCACTGATGCTTTTCAACATATTTCTTCTGTTCTCTCCTTCCTGTACAAGAATTCTAAATGTTAACTAATTTGCCCTGCATCATAATCATGTATTTTGTTGCTGTTGCTGGCTTTTCTGATGTCATATTATTTTAGTACTGCCTGAAATCCTGCATTACAATTGCTGTGGTTTTATTCAGCCAAAGTTGCATTTTATACCTCATAGTTAATTCATGTAGAGTAAGTTATGTAAATTTTGACAGTCATCAAAATGTGCAGTGTTTTTGCTGAAATATAGCTGAATAGCAGGAGCTCTGTTATAAAAATACCATTAGGCTTTCATAATTTTATTTGCACTTTTAACTCTTTCCGAATCTTCTTTGGAGTGAAGGTAGATATTGACCATAGGATATTTTTCCCCAGCTGATTTTGAACAAAGGATGAAACTGACTTTGAAACAAACAAACAAACAACAACAAAAAACAACAGACCATGATATTACAACTGCTAGCTGCTGGTGGTTATGTTTAATAGTTTATTTCAAGAATACGTTTGGTTCTGGAATGGAATATTCAGTGGTATGAAATAATTCATTTCCTGCAAAAAAAAAAAATGAGGTGGAGGGAGATATTATATTTCTCTCTCTTTCTCTCTCTGTCTCTCACACACATATACATATCCCATCTCACATTCTGGGTGACATACAATAAAATCATTAAATTAATTACAAAAATACCCTTAAATTAAAACATAAATATAATTATAAAAAACTAAAAAGTATGGCAAATGTATAGATGTTGCACACAATGCATCTAACTCATTAAATATGTTGATACTTAACATAGGTAAAATATTTTATGATAGTTCTGACCAAATGGAAGAATGTGTACTTAAATGAATACATAAGTAATATTAATATAATAGATATTGTTTTTTCCATATACAACAAAACAGGGAAATATTATAAGAATAGTGCCATTATATACAAGGCATAAATAGTATATCATAAGTTTATATTATATTTGTTTTATTTGGAATAAAATGGCACTATTAAATTTTTCCTTTTCTAACCAATGAAGATATAAAATTCAGATTAATTTTATTTTTACAAAACCTATCTAGGAAAAAATACACAAAGGCAATGAGGGTTGTTTTTTTTCCCTCAAAAATCTATTGGTCAAGTTACAGCATAAAAGTATACTGATTTTTATAAGCCCAGCTTTTGATTAAGTTCCCCAATTGCTTTCTAAAAATAGTTGCTAGAGACCATGATTTAAAAATGGATATAAAAACTTAACCACAAAATATATGGGCCAGAATTATGAATTGTAAAGAAGAATGAGCATTGGATCAGTGCCTTTGACTCTATGTAACTGATTTATTATGGATTTGTGACCAATGTATCTTAAAGTTCATAGTAAGAATTCTATTTGCTAAAAATGGAAGTAAAACAAATCCTTAAGAGATAGAAGCCAATTAAATCTAACCCTTGCCTTCTCCATATCATATCACGAACAAAAGATTTTTATGTAAACCAGTTGCACAAAATTTTATGCCTTTCAAGCATTTTGTGAGGTGGGGGAGGAATCTTGCCAGGAAAACTACAAACAGAAGCAGTAGCAACGATTTATCATAATATAATGGAAGACAAAACAAGAATGCAATGAAATTCCTTTCAAAGATTTTTAATTGATTGTGATAGCATTAATAATTTACTGAAGTGCAGCTTATTCTTATGTATTTCAGTTGATTGGCCACAGAAGGTGTTCTATATATAGTAAACATTTTACAGGGGCAATGGGAGAGAGTTAACATATAAAAAATATATAAATCTCTGTCATGTAACATATGTAGCAAATTAAAAAAAAACAACAACTTCAAATTAAGCATTTATTCCATTTTGCACTGAAAATATATTTTGACATATTTGTGCTGGGATCTCAGTTTCCAGCACATAAAAAAATGAATGGACAAATGATTTTACTTTGGGAATATTTTCCAAAAACCTGCAAAAAAAATTATTTCACACAGCCCTCTAGGATCATCTGTTTTGAGCACAATTGGGGAAAAATATCATACAGAAAATATCTTTTTTAGGGTGTTTTTGCACATGTATAAGTTCACAAAATATATATTTGTGGCATTTTTATAAACCATTCTGATTTTAGCCAAAAATATAATTAGTATGTTAACTGGATTCCCATTCTAGTCATATTGCATTTTCTATCCTTGCTTTTAAAACAAAAGCAGTAGAATTTTTCCCTGATGTCATGGAATTTCTCTATCCTACAGTATGGGGTAGCTAGTTACAGTATTCATCAGAAAGCTACCACTGTTTCATGCTTCTTTTAAGCAGCATCTATGAAGGTAATATTGTTCTTTTTAAGAATTTCAGTCAGCCAGCCAGTAATTTCTATTTACAGAATAGTCTTTATTTATTCTTTATCCCACAGTGTCCTAACACAGTCATTTAACATTCAGTGCCTAATGAAAATCTTTAATTTTTAAGGGGACTATTTTAGGAGCTTTTTCTCCACTTAGGATTTTTTTTTTTTCATTTCTTCTTAAAAAAAAATCCTAATTGTAATTTATAAACTTAATATTTTCATGCATTTGGAATGGCATTATTTGGCTACTCAAAGGATTCATATACGGCTCATTAAGTTGGCACCTTCCGTGAAATCTTATTGGCTGAGATCTACAGTATTGTGAGGTTCTAATTAGCATACACAGCTACACCTTATTCATCTCCAATGCCATGTAAGGGTTTCATGCATCTTGAGGAAAAAAAAAAACCCTTGGCTTAAAATAAAGAAATCTTATACAATACTGATAGAGGGAGGCAAACATATTTCGGATAACTTCATACATATTTGAAACACACAAACATAGAAACATATAGGCATAAAAAACTGACAGCAGAAAAAGGACCCACTGGCCCATCATTTTTAGTTTATTATTTTTTAATTATTTTTATATTTTATATTTATTTTATTTTTAATTTTTGCCAGAAGATGTGTTTATCCCGAGCATGTTTCAAGTCAGTTGTTGATGACTGATCCCACTACCTCCACTGAAGTTGGTTCCAAATTTCCTCTACTCTGTGAGGTAATACTTTCTAACATTACTTTTGAACTTCCCTCATGTCAACTTGAGGTGATGCCCCTAAATTCTTGATTTTTGCTTAATACTCTTAATAACATACAAGTACAGAATATTTTTTTCTCTATTCAGTCATGTCTGATTACATGAGGACTGCCTGGACCAGTCCCTGAAGTTTTCTTGGCAAGTTTTTTTTTTCCCCAGAAGTGCTTTGTCCTTCTAGGACTAAGAGAGAGTGACTGACTCCAGGTCACCCAGCTGGCTTTGTGCCTAAGGTGGGACTAGAACTCACATTCTCCTGGTTTCTAACCTGATACCTTCTTTCATATGTACTCAGAATTAACAATATTTACATTCAGACTGCAGCTTATACCATTTGTTATAGCATGTTATTCCCCAGTTTTGATCACACATTCAAAAGTAAGGAGTGCTGTTGTTACCACATGAGTGATGTTGATAAATGGTGATGCTGACTGCATTGAAATGACTTCAGCACCCTTACAACATGCAGGGCAAAAGAGTGCTGTTCTTCATAGCGTAGGTCATTGCCTGTGTTAAAACCAATATAATATAAGATGTGAAAAGGCTTTTTCTGCAGACATCTGGGCTGTATGTATGCAAATCCCATATGAAACTGTCATCATTGGAGCAATTTATTAGCTTTTTCCCTTGTTCAGGTGACATGTATTATGTTGCAGTGTAGCTGAGTGACATCTTATATCCCACAACCACAAACTGAGGCAGCTGATTTAAAACACAGAACAAACTGATGCAAAGTGATGAAGGTAATTTGAAAATTAAAAGCATCTTTGAGGCTTTCATCTACAAACAATAATCATTAGAATTTACTTAAAAAGAGACACAGTACTGCTGATAATAGTAAATACTTCTACTGGGGCTTCTGGAAAGTATTTATGAAGACAACAGTGTGTTTCTAAAAGAGAATGGGGGTGATGTAATTGAAATCAAACTAAAAATCTAATACCTAGTGTCCATCTGCTTTCCATGGATAAAAACCCCAAATGGCCAAGCTTTGTTTACAATAGTAGTTAATAACAGTAATAACAACCACGGTGCAAGCAAGTGCTGGAAGAAATATCCATCTGGTCCAATTCCAAGCTGGAAAAAGACACTGAAACATGGAGGCTGATTGGAAAGATGGGTTAATGATGAAACAGAACCACATGGGTGGTTCTGGTGCAGCTGACCACATGGAATTGAGAGTAAGGGGTTTTTATACCTTCTCTTGAACTTTGCACTTGAGCTTCCTATTCCTATGCAAGAACATGTATTCTATTGGCTGTTGTAAGGGTCATAGTTGGCTCTATATATTGTCTAAGCTAAGTTTGATTGAAGTTTGGTCTGCTCTGAAATGATGCAATGAAGGAGCTTGTGTTCTGAAAGGGTGTTGGGCAATTCCTATAATGCCTTAATGGCTTTGTCCTGGTTTGGATCTTGAGTGAGGGCTATTTGCTTATGAATAGAGCTACCTAGATACTTGGTTCCTTTCAATAAGTTCTTTATCTCTTAAGTCCTGAAACCTGCTGAGGACTATTAAGAAAAGTGAGGGCTGCTTTCTGTTTCCAAGAGCATGTTTCTCCATTTCTCCTTTAGAGAAATATAATATTCTGCCTTTATAATATTTCCTAAAATATTTCATTCTTCTAGGAGAGATGTAGGTGACAACTTTCTACACAAGGACTGGTGAAACTTAAAATAAACCAAGGGATAGAAAATGAAAACATTGAAGTAATTTAGGATTCAAACAGACAAGCACCTGCCATATAATACCCTAGACTTAACAATCATTGATAAGAAAGACAAAAAAAAAAAGTCTGGATAGTGGGTGTTTTAGTACCTAGTTAGAAGAGAAAGAACTGGAGAAAATAACAAAAATTAAAGATCTGAAAATATAAACAGAACAACTGTGGCAAAAGAAAAGAAAGATGTTACCAATAGCAATAGACAGCTATCCCAAAACATCTGGAGTATCACTTGAACATCTTTGACATTGACAAAATCACCATCAGTCAATTGCAAAAGGCAACTTTGTTGGGAACAGTTCATATCCTGCAACAATATCTTTAACATCATGAAAGTACAACATCCCCTTATTCCAAGGTCCTGGGAAGGATCATTTAGTAATTGAATGATCCTTCCCAAGGACCTTGGAATAAGAAGATGTTGTAGTTTCATCATGTTAAAGATATTGTTGCAGGATATAAGCTGTTCCAAATTCAGTAGAAACATCAGGCTCACTGTGCAATGAACCATAATTCTATGCATTGAAATCTAAGATGCATCTAGGAATAAAATGCTTCACACAAAAGGCTCTGAAACATTTCTTCCTAAGCTGATTTGTTGTGTATATAAATCCAGATCTAGTGTCTAGTTGATCAGCCAGCACAAGCTTTCAATTCTGAAAGTGGTTCACTGTAGTCATTTACGATTATTGAGGCTTTCAACTTATTTAGACATTTGATGTCAAATTTATGAAGGATTCCCACTTATTAATTCATTGGCATCAAATACTTCATTCCTAGACAATGAAAGGGGAAAGTTTATAATGTCAGGAAGAAAGTTTGTCAACATTTTTTTCAACATGGGGCATTTACACTTTTCATACCTGTGTCTAATTTGAAGGTCTGGTTCATTAAGAAAAAAATTACATGGTAAAATAACTGCCACCTTGCTTTAAAATAATCCTATTAATAAGGGATAAGCAATTATGGCCACTTTACAATCTGTGGACTTCAACTCCTGGAATTCCTGAACCAGCTGCTGTAAATATATATATGTATGTATTTATTTTATTTGGTTTGTCAATTGCTTACAAGATAATAAGTATAAGTAAAAACATAGTTATGAATATATGAAGTTATGTAGTTGGGAGTATGAATTATAGTTAGACTTGCCATATTGCTGTTTACATACCAGTTCCCTGGTGTAATTTGAAATGTTTTCAGTGTGATGTTGAAGTGAGGAATATGACTGACACTTGGAAGACCCAGATTAGAGCCACAATGGTTCACTGAGTGACCTATCTCTGTCTCTCAACCCAACCTACCATGCTGGTTTTATTGTCATGATGGAAAATGGGACGAGACAGTGCTACACATGTTGGCTTGAGCTCTTGAAAAAAAGGCAAGATATCAATGTAATTGAATACATATACATATGTACATAATCATCTTATATAGTATGTATTAGGAAACATCTCCCTGATGTATCCTAAGTTTCTCAAATTGCTTTAATCTTTTCTGCAAAGTTCTACACATCAATCAGGCTACATATTTTCTGCTTACTGATTCTCTTGCTCAGTCTTTTGAGTGTCAGTGGACTTTTTTTGAAGTTTGAGTGCAGGTCATTGGCATTCTCATAATATTGTTGACATAATGAGCATCACTACTCACCAAATACTAATTTTCCAGAAGACATATTATGAACGAAGGAAAACATTTTACAGGGGTGAGGTGAATTCTGACCACCACAAACATAAAATATAAATGCACTTTTGAGTACCTGTTATAATACTTATTTGGCAGAAGTAAACTGATGAGATTCACAGTTCTGTAAAAAGCACAAGAACCAAACCTACTGTATGTCAAAGAAGGCAATCAGGCAAGACTCAGAGGAAAAGCAAGCAAAACTAAACTGCAAACAACACCAAAACACACACCATTTTGCCCAGTTTCATCAATTTTAGACTTCTAGACTGTTCACCAACACTAGCCCTTACATCATCTCCTAGTCACACTTTCAAATGAAATACTGAGTTATAGCCTTCTTCTGTCTTTTCCTCTCTCTCAATTTTTTTTTCAATGGGTCACTTTAAATATATATTATTTTCCAGGGCATTTTGAGCAATTGCTTGGCAGTCTGGTCTCCTTGGCATTTAATTTTTCAATAGTATCATCACTGTGTTGACAACTTTTTGAAAAGTTGAGCGCAGCTGCAGCAGTTTTGCTGCTATTTTTTTTTTCTGACTTAGAAAAACTCACCAGAAGCCATGGAGAAGGGGACAACTTGAGTCTCTCAAACCTTTAAGAAATCTTATTATATCTATGTCCTTTCTAGAACCTTCAATTCAACCATGCATTTTGTGAATTATTAATTTTATTTGACCTAGGCACTGCCCATTTTTGAACCAACTTTGGGTGGTCATTTAATCATTAGACATCATTTTGGTTCTTGCATATAAATCAAGAGGCCTTCCAAAAATATTTGGAGCATGTATGACATGAAGAGTTGCAACCTTTGTAAAATTCCAGAACATTAGGTGTTTTGCTTTGTTGAAAAACTGCATAGTCATAAATGCAAAATTCTGAACTAAAATGGTGCCTTGTTAATTTGTGTTAACCTTCAAATATTTTTTTCTCTGTGTTAAAAATCCAATTATCTCCAATGGATTTTTTACTTCTGGATTGTTCTCACTCACTTTTATTGAATTGTTTCAATGAAAATTGTGGCAATGAAACATGGGCACGGGACAAACAGCAGCATTTTCCATTTTGACAGCTTTGCCCTGCTTTACACACAGAGGAAATTGAGACTTGAGCATCTTGAGGTTCAACCTCCTTTGGCTGTTTTTTTCTGGTAAAAGTTTATGAGTACTTCTGAAACTTCTAAATCTTGAGAATGATGGAATTCCATGCTGTTCAATACAATTTTTTTCAGATACTCATTAATTTTTCCATTGGTTCAGTCTATACCAGTGATGGTTAACCTTTTCAGCACCAAGTGCCCAAAGCATGCATGCGCATGTGCGCATCCCAAAAATGCAATGTGTGCACATCCCCCATGCATATGCCCCGCCCTGTGCATGCATGTATGGCTTGCACACATGTGCACGCATCTCCCACACATGCACCCCATCCCCACGCATGCATGTATATCCCAGGGGTGGGATTCAACCGGTGTTACTACCGGTTCGGTGACTACGTTTTAAATACTGCACGCTTTTCAGCTGCACAGCATTCAAAAAGGCTCTTTTCTCCTGCTTTTTCAACC
>BLBF01000032.1:1868909-1905527 GCA_015471245.1 Laticauda colubrina | reverse complement strand
AGCTTCCTTCGGGTATTATCCCACGTCATTGTAGTTCTGTTAGAGTTGTAGCAACGTTTCAGCAGAATCTCATCTGCCATCCTCAGGCTTCTGTATGGATATGGGTCTTACAGCTCCTGGTTTTAAATTTGAGGCTGGTCCATTCTGATTGGCTGGGAGCCTAGACCTGTGTTCATTGGACTTGGAGTTTGATTGATTGGTGTTCCTGTTTGCCTGTGTGTGTGTCTGTGTGTGTGTGTGTGTGAAGATCTCTGCTTTATAATATTAGTAAGAAAAGCAAAATTAGATTAATTCATGCTGTGCAGGCCAAACTATAGGTATTTTACCCTTTACCTTAATACACAGCATTATTGCATTTCAGAATCTCATACCCATTAGGAACTATACAATATCCACAAGCATCCATGGTATCACTGAATAATAATTATTCAGGGATGATAAAGAAGGCCTGATTCAGTCAATGCAAAGAAACCTCCATCAGCAAATAAGTAGTAGATGGGGATTCCATTTCAATTTCAACATAGGACCTTAAATATGACTGGAAACAGGGGGAAGAGAGCTTGCTTTTCCATTGTCTAAGACAGGTTTCGCTAACCTTTTGGATCTCAGGGACCACCAAACTCATAATTTTAAATCCCGCAGACCCTGGCTTTTTCAGATTTAGGGAGGAGGAGGACATGTTCTTGGGATACATACAGCTGCCAGGCTTGCCACTGAAGCCATGCCTGAGTTCCCAGAGAACTGGAAAGCAAAACCCTAAAAAAACTGCCTGGGTCATTGATCCCACCCCGCTTGGCCAATAGCTCCTTCATCGAAGTTGCAATCCCATTGCAGAGGTTACTGGTTTGCTCCATGGCTGCAAGAGTCCTTCCATGGGGCCAGGCAGGGAGCGGAGGAAGAAAGAAGGAGGGAAAAGCCACTAAGCAGTTTCTCCAGCTGAACCAGCCATGCCTTCATTGTCGACATGGGGGGTGAGCATTAGGAGAGGATCCCTAACTTGGGCCGAGAGGCAGAGTGTGTACGTGTGACCAGATCAATTCAGGCACAGTGGCGGAGCAAGTACTGGGCCTGTTCAAAAGCAGCGGCGGTGGCAGCGCTCTCGAAGTGAGAGCAAAAAAGCAGCAGCAGTGGGTGGGACTTTGCCTACCTGTCAAGCAGCTGTGATGTGCTGCCCGGGTGCTTTGCATAGTCATTTTTCCTTATTCCCTTGCCTCACCCCCTCACAGACAGCTGCTGGTAAGAGCTGGCCTTACCAGCTCTCTGTCTGCCACTCTGAGCTTGCCTTCTTCCTTGAGGAGTCATCCCTCCCACCTGCTTTGGTGTCCTTTTAGGGCTCAATCCCTCCTCTTTTCTTTTCTGCCATTTCCTTGCTGGCTTCTGGTTTTCAGGAAAATTCCCCAGCCCATTTTCCTACCAATCAACCATTATTTGGGACTGCAGTGCAACCTTTTGTTTCTGCGCAGCCTGGATTAATTTATTTGGGGGTGACATTTCTCTATGGACCACCAAAATTTTCTCATGGACCACCAGTGGGCCATAGCCCACCAGTTGGTGACCACTGGTCTAAGAGATCTATGATTTGAGGAGACTGAGCAATATTTTGAACAACGATTTTCAGCAATTCTTTAACTTGTTGAGAAACTGACTGGGAAAAAAATGATGGAATAGAACACTGCTGGACTTAATTTAAAAAAAAATACAGGAAAAAGAAGGTAGCTCAGAGGAAAAAAATAGCACTTATCAAAATTGTCTGTGGATTTCAAACCAGTAACTTTCACAAGGCAAGTGTGATATGGTACATTATTGATTCTAGAAGACGTTGGAGATCATAGTAATCATTGAAAGTTAAAGTTTAGTCTGAAATGAAGTAAAACACATCAGCCCAAACAGACAGAAAAAAACCCAAGGTGACATACGAGGAAAGAATACTTTAAAACCACAGAAGGAAAACAAGCTCAGAGAGCAAAATTTTTTTAAGGAGAGGGAATATAGGGGTGGGGAGGTTACTGTTTTTATTGCGCTTGTATTGGCCTATTATCTTTATAAGGTGCCTGGAGCCACTGAGAGTAAGTTGGGTAAATATGAATTTTCTTAAATAAATATATATTGTCTATGCCTTTCATAAAAAATGGTTTCCGATATATTCTAGCAAGGAATCAGCAGGCAATATAGATTTTAGGGCTCTTCCCAATTTTGGCAAAAGTTGTAGTTGTTAATTTATCTGGTTATGAAAAGAGAAAAGAAAAGAAGAATCTTATAACATTGACATTGGTCAATCACCATTTTATTTTTGAAGGGCAAATGTGTGACTTCTTAAGAGCATGGTCTTCATCATCTGCTATGTCAAAGAAACATCACACAGTCTTACAAAAAGTATCAGTAATTCAGAAATACATACAGGAAAAATGAATCCAATTTTTTCTATATTCTCAAGGTTTTAAAAATGAATCTCTTATTTAACTCTGTGAATTCTTCCTAATATTTGGCTGTATTTATACTGACTTTTGGGGAGTTATTGAAGTACAAAAATAATATACAATTTTATGAACTGTGAGATTTTATTATTATTGCTAAGCATTCAACAGAAATACTGATTTGGGTACTGTTGAAAACCCACTATTGATTGATAAAATGCTAGACTAAGATAGGTTAAGATACTAGACTAGGATGAGACTGGTACAAGTTCAATCTTATCCTCACCTATAACATCATATAACATTAAGGATAATCTAGCAATAACCTTTGAAACTGGTTACCAAGGCCCAGTTGTGAAGTACAATCAGATAGAATGCTAGAAAATGCAGAATGCTAGAATGGAACTCTCCCTAGTAAAACCATAACTCAAGTGAAAGAACTGGTATACATTAGAACCACTGTAATACTGGAGATGCTTGGCTACAAGATCAAGAATAGCAGTGTATACCCCTACCTGGAGAATGAGATTAGAGCCTAAGATTAAGGAAATTCAGAAAGAGGTTAGTCAACTCATGGAATTAAAGAAAGGTGTGAAGCTCAAGGATAAAATTCTGCTACTTAAAAAAATAAAAGGACCTGACTGAAATCTAAGTTATACTGCCAGTAGCAGTGCAACAATATAGTAATAGGAGGGCCCTAATATCAGAAACTGAACAGATCTGGAAGAACATACGGGGGGGGGGGGGGGAGAGAAGACACATAACAGCAGTGAAAAATGACTGCAGGATCTGAGAGCATTTCACAGCAGTCTCCCAGAGTAGAAACCAGACACTATCACAGTAGCATCTGACATCCATCAGCGAGTCAAAAACATGAAAAACTGGACAATACCCCGTCTTGACATGAGCCATACCTAATGGCTACAAAAACTAACAACAGTCCATGAACACCTAGAAACACAACTAGGTGCTAGCAGCAGTCTTCCACTTGGACTGGCAAGAAAGGACAGTGCTGATCATGAAATACTTCAGAATCGAAACAGAGCTGGAAGGGACCTTGGAGGTCCTCTAGTCTAGCCCCTTGCTCAAGCAGGAGATCCTACACCATTTCAGACAAGTGACTGTCTAGTCTCTTCTTAAAAACCTTCATCCAGTGATGAATCACCCACAATATCTGGAGGCAAATTGTTCTACTGGTTAATTGTCCTCATTGTTAGAAAGTTTCTCCTTAATTTCAGGTTGCTTCTCTCCTTGATTAGTTTTCATCCATTGTTTCTTGCCCTGCCTTCTGGTGCTTTGGAAAATAGATCCCCTCCTCTTTGTGGAAACCTCTCACATACTGGAATACTGCTATCATGTACCCCCTAATCCTCTGCAAGGAAAAGCCCAATTAAACTTCTGGTCAATAGCCTGCTTTCTTAAAATATGAAAAATCCTATCAGGCATCATAGAGCCAAGCTGCAGGACCATATAGGCCACTACATCAGCACGTCTCAGAAGAACATTGGGAATAACCCCAAAGGCATAAAACACCAGTTGCTCATAGATATAACAGTTGCACAAGACTCAAAGCCTAAAAAGACCAACTTGAACACAGGCTAGGCTGACTACAGGAAAGCCTAAGATTCAATGCCATGCGCATAAATCTATGAATTCTGATCTATACAAAGTCAAGAAGACACTAAGAGGTTTCCTCAAGAATTCAGTGGGACTGTGTTAAGACAATTTTGGAAACTCACTCAAGCAAGCCCGCAGAAGAGGCCATCTAATACAGCATATACCTGATGATGCATTATCCCCACTGGTGTTCTGCATCGAGTTGTACTGTACCTAGACAGATAATCACAAGGACTGGATATGGATACAACTTCAGAGTGGAATTACCATCAGCCACTTCCTCTACATGGATGACATCAAGCTGTATACTAAAAGTGAACAAGAAATTGACTCATTCATCTACCTGATATAGACAATGGGAAATCCTACAGTGGCTGGAAAGAGCTGGACTAAAAGATAGTACTGAGATGCCGATCATACCAGCATAAGAATAGGCACTAGAATAAGTATCAGATTTGTAGAAGCAGGAGAGACATTTAATTGGCAACATTTAATGGCAAGGTGTAAGATGCAGACAGGAACACATATACTGAGTGGCACAATTACGTAACTGACATTGGAATATCGGCAGAGCATATGTGTTAAACTAGACCCTCCCAAATTCAGATGAAAGATTTCACAGAAGATTGTAGAGAATAGCATAGCTAAAATCCAGTGGGACTTCCAGATCCAAATGGACAGACAGGTACAGTCCAATCAACCAGCTATAGTGGTAGCTGACCAGGAGCAAAAAACAGCAGTGGTAATAGATGTAGCAATAACAGCAACAACATGAAGGACTATGAAAAGTTGGAAAAGTGCCAGGGCCTGAAGGAAGAACTATAAACAATGTGGAAAATAAAGGCCAAGATGGCAGGAGCAATTAGAGCTGTGACCCCTAATCTAATAACAGATCCCAGAAACAACATCAGAGCTTTCTGTCCAGAAGAGTTCAGTTTTAGGAACAACTATGATTCTGCACAGAAGCCTCAAATTCCCTGCCCTCTGGTTGAGGACATGAGATTGAAATAGACACAGACCACTCATAAGAATGAGGATACCTTTTTTTTTAATATATGAGAGCCAGTTCCTTGAAGTGGTTAAAGCACCAGTCTAAAAATCCAGAGACCATGAGTTCTAGTCCTGCCTTGGGCAGAAAGCCAGGTGGTGACATCATTAAATAGAAGCTATAAACTGCAGCATAGTCTATAGCAGTGCAGTGAAAGCCACACACATCCTAGAAAGCCTTTCTAGCCAGGTTCAGTTGAAGTCATCCTTATCATTCTGCATTCTAATACCTCTTTCCTGTGCTCTGCTGTCCCATCTAACCTTTGCCATTTTCTTGCCCATTACTGACAAAGTGTGCCAATTATGGCCACTCACGAGGTAGTTCCTGGCTTATGTGGGAAGTACCACATATGGCCTGGGTAAGAACACCTCATGCAGCCAGCAGCTGCCTTATGAAGGACCAAGCCACGCATGGAGCAAGAGGTCAGCTAGGGTTGTGGGGAGCACACAGTGAAGGAGCTAAAAGGGCATAGATTGGAGAAGATAGGTGAGTAGGGAAAGTTGAAGTATCCCTGCAAATGGAAGCCCAAATTTTGATCATATTACCGTGGGGGCTCTGCAAATACTAAAATTTCAGACACTGGTTGTAAGTTCCTTTTTTCAGTGCTACTGTAACTTTCAACAGTTGCTGAAAGATTGGTCAGTAAGTGACAACTACATATCCCAATGGTACTTTTCAAAAGGTAACTGGGTTTTCATGACTTTTTTTTTCTTGCACCTCTTTTTTTTAAAAAAACTTTTTTTTTTCAAACCAACCCCCCTCTTCCACCAACAACCTCAAGAAAGTCCAATTGTCTTTTGAAAAGCACCTTTGGAACAACCATGACCTGGATATTTCAAAATCTCCATGACAACTACCTGTAATATTTGTTTTTTATTTTATTTATTTATCTTATAAAACCTAAAATTTAATTATTAAATAAATACAGTTAAGTAAATACATTAAAAAATTTATCTATTTACCTATATTAATTGTTTATTTATTTATACCTATTTATAAACCTTTGTCCATGTTGATTCTTCATATAAGTGCAAGATAACTACTATGTCATTCAAAGGACAGATTCAATTCCAGAAGGTGGAGAAGGCTTGGAAAAAGATACTCAGAATACTTTTACCTTCATGTATAATTGGCTCATTGCAAAACACCATAAAATTAGAATGCAACAACTCTGAAATAGTCTAGGGTACATCTGATTTAAAGGCTAGGTCACATCGGCCAACGGATGCAAAACGTATGTAAAAAGGACGCAGCGGACGAGCAAATTTTCCATCCGTTGTTATCCGCTCTCAAAAGTGCCCCAAATTTGCATAAACAGAGCGGACAACAACAGAAAGGAACAGACGGGGAGAGGATGTAGCCAGGATGTTAAGCGGATGCTCAACGGAAGCCTAGCGGATGGAAGTGGATGGAAGCAGATTACACATCCGCAGGGCTTCCATGGGAGAACAGCGAAGTGGACGTGCGGCGGAAGGAGCGGATGCAGAGCGGATGCCTAGCAGATGACACGGATGCATCACGGACGCCTAGCAGATGCCTAGCGGATGCAAAGCGTTCACTGTGCATGCGGGGAAGATGCATTGCATCAGCCCCGTGGATATAAAGAGAGGCAGCTCGCAAGCAGGTCACCATTCAGAGGAAAGACCTGCTGCCAGACACATCTTCAGCCAACAACCATGGGGAAGAAGAGGAAGCCTGTGCCTACTCCTGCCAGCCCTGGCAAGAAGGACAGGACCACCATCCCACCCCTTGGCCCTGACTCTGCTTCTGCTGGGGCTTCTGCTGCTGGTGCTGACTCTGCTGGGGCTGGTGCTTCTGCTGGTGCTGCTCCTGGTGCTGGTGCTTCTGCTGGTGCTTACTTTGCTGGTGCTGCTCCTGGTGCTGGTGCTTCTGCTGGTGATGACTCTGCTGGTGCTGCTCCTGGTCCTGCTGGTGCTGCTGCTGCTTGTGATACTGCTGGTGCTGCTGGTGCTGCTGCTGCTGCTGGTGGTGGTGGTGTGGTGGATCTGCCCC
This sequence comes from Laticauda colubrina, assembly GCA_015471245.1. Classification (NCBI taxonomy): domain Eukaryota; kingdom Metazoa; phylum Chordata; class Lepidosauria; order Squamata; family Elapidae; genus Laticauda; species Laticauda colubrina. Next base: position 1,898,435 of record BLBF01000032.1, on the reverse strand, counting down.
TAGAACCTCAAAGCCCTACAGTACTCCATTGCAGAGGAACATGAGGATGAGGTGCTCGAATGGCTGAGGGAGAACGAGTACCTCTGGAGGAAGGGACACAGGCTCTATCGAGACACAAAGCGGAAGCAGGTGGCTTGGAGAGAGAAGGCAGAGAGCCTGGGCTACACTTCGAATGTCCTCCTCAGATGGTGGAAGCACATGTACACCTGGTACGGGAAGCTGCACTTGAAGAAGTCTGGCCAGGCCGCAGTCAAGCTCACCGACCGGGAGACCTACGTGATGGCCAAGTGCAGCTTCTTGGAAGGTGAGATCCACCACCGAGAAGCAGCCCCTCTGTCTACCCTCACTCTCAGGCAACCCACAGAGACCCAGTCCTCTTCTGGGCAAGAGTCAGCTCCTGTTTCCAGGCTGGTATCTGTGGAGCGCCCCATGACGGAGACCCCCCCAACAACTGCACACCCCATGGCGGAGCACATGGAGGACCCCCCTGATGCAATTGGAGCAAGAAGTAGCCGCTGCCACTAGAGACTAACGTACCCCCACCCCCAGCTCCACCTCCACAGAAAGCAGGCAGAGAGCCAGACCGGAGGGACAGAGCCACACTGTCCTCTTGGAGATCAGGGACAAAATCAAGAGCAGCGTAGATCTCCTCTCTCAGCTGGTACAGTTCGACATACCATCCTCTAACAGAAAGTCCTTCTTCACCTACGTCAACCAGACCCTCATGGAAATGCCCGAATACCAGTACCAGGTGATCAAGGAGAGGATCAAAGGTCTTCTGCACCACCCTCCAGGCCCAGCTAAACCTGCTCCAGGTCTGCTCTTCCACCCCAGGTGATGTCACAGCCCTTCCAAGGCTTTCCACAGGCCCTCACCTACCAAGGCTACGGCTACCAGGAGTTCCAACAGCACAGGCAGCCCTTCCCAGACCAGGCACAGGTTCCTCACCTGCCACAGGTGCCACTGATGCCACCGATGCCACCGATGCCACTGATGCCACAGGTGCCACCAATGCCACTGAAGCCACAGATGCCACCGACGCCACAGATGCCACTGACACCACAGATGCCACCGACGCCTCACCTCACTCAACTGCAGACCAGACAGCCCCACTACACTCCTCCTTCCTCCAGCCCACAGTCAAGCCCAGCCTCAGAACATCTGTCATTGGTCTTGGGACTGACACCCCATGTCATGGAGGAAGGGGCTCACAATATCACGGGACTGAGCCAGCTCTCTGAGAGCTTCCTCCATACACCATCCCCTGTTGTCCTCTTGGAGCCAGGCACCACAATGGCACCTCAGACCAGCACTCCAGCCACTGCCACCTCCACAGCACCTGGACCCTTCACCCCTGAGACCATGGGCAAGCCTCAGAGTGACTGAGAAGAGTGCCAGAGACTGGGTTGCTACCTGTTGATTTTATCTTTGCTTGGGACACTTTACTTGGGTCATTTTGCTTTTACATTTTGTTATTAATAAAGTTTATCTTTGCTTCATACACTTGGTTCAGGTCTTTTAGTAAATAAAGGCTTGGTGGAAACTTTTAGAAATGGTTTAAGTCTTTGCATGCTTGTGGGATGGGTAAGGATAGCAGTGGGATGGGCAGGGATACCTGTGGAATGGGTAATAGCTGTGAGATGGGTAAGGATAGCAGTGGGATAGATAAACCTCCAGTGTAAGCATAGTGGGACTGTATGGTCCACCCTCCCAGATGCCACACCTATGGCCCTTTATTATCAATAACAATTTAATCATTCATCAACACATTTCAACATAAACACAACTCTTTATTAAATGCCCTGTTCATTGTAGGGCCACTCAACATATATGGCACAATCTCATCAGTGTGATGAGACAGGCTCAAGGAAGCATCCATTAAGCATCTATCATCCTGTCTTGCCACTCCACTGCTCCAGCTGGGGAGTTTCACCAGTGTTTCAGGAGGTTGTGCTGCTTCTTCCCTTCATGTGAAGCTCTGTTGGGGCCTTGCACATCCACAGTGTCTATCAGGTTTACTCCTTGCCTCCATTCACCAGGCTCCATGTCCCCATTGCCTTGTTGGTGGTCCACGAGCCTGTTCTGCAACACTGGATAGCGGGTGTGCATGAGATTGTGCAGGATGTAGCAAGCTTCCACGATGGTCCTCACAGTCTCTGGGCAATGCTGCATGGTGGTGAGAAGTACCTGGAACCTGTTGGCCAGGATGCCAAAGGCATTCTCCACCACCCGCCTTGTCCTGGACAACCTGTAGTTGAAGATCCTCTCTTCACGGGTGAGGCATCTGGAAGTTTAGGGCTTCATGAGGTAGGTTCTGAGGGAGAAGGCATCATCACCCACGATGAAGTAGGGCACATCTTGTGTGTCATTGGGCAGGGGGTCTGGATCTGGGAAGCCCATGATGAGGTTGCATTCCAGCCCTTCCTTGAGGTCACTGGCGTTGTATACCTGGGCATCTGAAGCTGACCCGTTGCCTGAAGCATCAATGTACATGAACTTGTAGTCAGCATCGACCATGGCAAAGAGGATGATGCTGAAGAAGCCCTTGTAGTTGAAATAATTGGACCCTGAGTTGGCTGGAGCTTTGCAGGCCAAGTGCTTCCCATCTACGGTGTGGGGAAAGTTCTACCTCTGATACCACTGCTCTGCAACTTTCTTCCAGTCTTCTTCAGTGGTGGGGCAATGGAGGATCTCCTCCAGGTATTCTTCGATGATGGCCTGCACCACTTCTCTGACCACAATGCTGATGGTGTTGTGTGGCAACCTCCAGGCATACTGCATGTTCCTGTACATGGTCCCTGAGGCCAGGTGGCGCAGAGTCAGTGCCACCTTCAGCCCAGGGTCCAGGCTGGGACGGAAGTTGGTGTTTGCCTTGGTCAACCTGGGTCTCAGCCGTTCCACAACTTCGTCAAACATGGTTGGTGGCATCCTCATGAAGTTCTGGAATGCACGAGGGTCTTCATTCCTCAGCTCCACCATCAGCTTGTCATACAGTCTGTACTCGGCTCTTCTCGCGATCCATCTTCGGACCCACACACTTCTTGGACGCCTCCTTTTCCTTGCGTAGAACAGGTGAAAGAGCCTGTAGAGGGCTTTGCACTGTTGTAGAATGATGGCGGCTACCAAAAGGAGTGTGCGACGATCCATGGTGGAGATGACTGGATGCTGTGGAAGAGCAAGAGCAAGAGCAAGGCTGAAGAGGTCTGCACAGCAGGGCTGCAGGAGTGAAAGTGAGATCCAGGTGATTTCCTCCCCCTTTTTATAGGAAATATAGGTTTTCCACTAGGTGTCCTTCCACATCCTCTTGACATCCTTCAGACATCCTAAATATCCGAGATACGTCCCCTATACGAACGTTTTTTCTGTTTTAATGCTTTATATGCGAGCTGCATCCGCTTTCATCCTTTCTACATCCGTGCTACTAATGCTGTGTGTCCGTTCTGCGTCCATTTCACTTCTTCCCTGTCCTTCTTCCACTGGAGCGGATGCGAGTTGCACGGATGCACAGCGGATGCCTAGCGGATATAGCGGACGCGTAACGGATGACAACGGACGTATAAAAGATGTTGCCCGTATGCGTAGCAGATGTAGAACGGACGCGTTGGATACTTCATCCGCTCACAAAGTTTTGTGCAGCTCAAAACTTTTTGAGTGGATGAAATCTCAGTAAACGGATGCTGGACGGATAGAGAGTATGAATCACGGACGCATTGAGTACACAACGGATGCATCGCGTTAACCAACGGATGGCAAGCGTTTTTCTCCGTTTTACATCCTCTTTCCATCCATTGGTGCAGTGTGACATGGGCTTAATGCTGAAGTTACACACTTTTTATTATATACAGTATGTTATATTGTTAACTGTGAAGAGATAAACATTTGTCCAAATGTTTACCCCTGTTCAGCATTTCACTGGTCCCAATAAACTGAAGAACATTTCATTTATTGAGGTTCCTTGAGAAGGGACAGACAGTCCAGGAAAAAAAAATGATGGAGGTCAGTAACTCATGATAGAAAAAAAAAAAGAACATTCCTGTTCATACTAACTCATTGGAGTAGTTTGCCTATAATGAAATTTAGCACAACATGTAATCCAGACAATGCTACTTTTAAGACACAGCAAGAAAAGATGGGTAGAATTTGCCTTTTTCATGAACAGTGGCTGGCAATTAACAATATCATTCATTCTTGCTCCTAAGAAATAGTTATGGCCTAGTCATCTAGGAAGAGAGGGAGGAAGGAAGGAAGGAAAATCATGCTTTCCTAGTATGATTAGCATTGTCATATGTTCACTTATCTGGTAAATATACAACAACAGGAAGGAAAAGAGCTTGCAGTAAAGAACAATAGGTTTTGGTATCTTTGTGAAAGATTACTTTGATACCAATGTACTTTTTTATAGTTAAGAAACCATAGTCAAGAAACCCCAGTCCTACTTATGGTAGATATGAATATCTCTTTGAAGGGGACATAATTAAGAGTCTCTGGAAGAAAGGAGGCCAACCAATTTCCTGATTTAGTCATTTCATCCTGCCAAGAATGCAGAAAGAAACACATTTCTCATTCCTGAAAGCCCCATGGCATAAGAACACTTATATGCAGCCTAATAATGTGCAGTTAGTTACTACATTTTTTTTTTTGAAGATTAATTGCACAGTTTGCATTTGGTATATTGGATTTTACTAAAGCTGAAATAGATTTTACTATTGCTCAAATACATTTTGGAAGCGCAGGGGCAATGTAATCCTCATCAAATGCTGAATTATTATGAATTAGTATCTAATTCATGTAGCTGATTGAAAGATGGGTCCAGTGAAGGGGGAAAATGGTGATAATGAAAGAGATGCTCCTCATATAATGGTAAACTTATGTTTAAGTGTCATAACATTTAAAACAAGCAAAAAAAAAAGAATAAGTATCAAAATAAAACAGGTATCAATAAGTGATTTTATGTATCTATAATTTTATGTGAAAGTTCTGTCTACAGTTTATTATTCATCAACATCCTCATAGAAACTGAATTTAGAGAAGGCAGAATGGTTGACTGGTACCTACCATTTATTAGGTAGCATTTCATCTTATACACTTTCCTCACATTTCTTTTCTGGCCCATATTTTCTTGAACCGCTACATGCCTTTTCTTACAATAAAATATTTCAGTGCCTACCTCAAATTTAAAAAAGGAACTGAAAAGGTTGTATAGAAGTCTATACAGATGTATACATTGCTTATTCCTAAGCAATTCATTTGCTTCACTTCAGCTATTGTCTGAGGTATTACTGGCTGACTTATGAATAGATGCTCCGAAATCATAATGATAAAATACAGTAGCACTTTAAAATAAAAGGGCCTTTTCTTTTTGGTTTACAAAGAAGCAGAGTTGCATCCAGGATCATCATTAAGATAATGTAAGCATAACAGTGAGGTCAGGCAGATGAGACCTCAGTATGCAAAAGACAGCTCAAGTGGTTTACTGATTCAAGAATTTGAAGTCACCATTTAATGAAATCTCTTCATTTTGAAAAATGAATGTAAAAAGGGAGTGTTTTTTTTTTAATCCCACCAAGAGCATTCAATAACAAATATTAAATGATAAACACCCATTGCTTAAAATCAGAAGGGCCATTTTAAGCAATGCATTTTAGCTCATCATGATATGTAGCACCTTATTTAAATGAGGAGGTGTTAATTCTTAGCTTGAATAATATATTAATATAATATGTAAAGTGAATGGCATTGTTAATCACAGTCGCGCCTGGAACGACTTTGCTTCTGTGCACGGAATGTTAATTTTGCAAAACATTAATTTCAAAGATTTTGCAGCCGTGCTTTTGTAATTAAATATTAATGTCACATGTTATTGCAGTAGCATGTTTATGAAAGCCGGCAACACTTCAAGTCAACTCATTTGTTTTTATATTTATTCTTGTACATCTGCAATCCCTTCCATTTCACCATTTCAAAGTGAAGGCCATTTTGAATAGTCAATATGTAAAGCATTTTTCATTGTAAGCGTTTTTTAACATCCAACAGGGTAAATATTTAATGTGCTGTTTTTAGCTGGCATAATTTTTCCAGAAAATTGGCTATAACTTTTAACAACTTGTAGGTTCTCTAAGCTGTTGCCTTTTGGCTTAAGTCATCTGAAAATAAAAGAACCATAAACGTGATGGAAATTGTACAAAATTATGCAGAAATTATGAGATTCTTTATAAAATTCTGGAATTCCAAAACAATATTGATTTTATTATTTTCCATTGTTTGGCTTTATATGCATTGTGTGCAATGGGTTTGAAGAGCAGGTATTGATTTATCTTGTTGATTAACTTTTCAAAATGATACAATACTTTCTAGTCAATTCTGTCTAATATTTACTATGAAACTCTTCAAATTATACTTTTTGTTTGTCAAGTCTCTGAATATTTCATGAATAAGTTTAATGACAGCCACTATTAACAGAGCCTTTTTCTGAATATATACTACTGTGTTCATTTGTCTGGGACTGTTTTGACCAGATTATAATATTTGACGATCTTGCCTTCAAACCTGTGAATTACATTAGTTTACAAAGTCATTTCTATGTTTGTTAGTGACAAGAAATCCCATATTAAGCTGTTCCCCTCCCCCTCTGTTTGCAAAGACCTTCATTATACAGCAAAACAAAAAACAAAAAAAGCTCAGCAAAGTATATTTCAAAATGTACATTTAAAAAGCCTTTATTTATTGTGCTACAAAAACTTGAAAGAATCAAGATGCATTGTTCTTTGGTTGCAGCCACATTTAATAGTTTAAAATTATATTGGTACCTGATGTTGCATGTTAGTAGCTAATACCATTTGACAGTGATGAATTTAAAGGATGAAGAAGAGATACAAACTGCATTTTACAAGCATGACGGCTCTCCAACAATGCCATTTAAATATTATTTGTCACTATTTAAAATGAACCTTTCCCCTTTAAGCTATGCCATTATGCTCATTTGTCCTGTCACTGCTGACAGGCTCTATGACTCACACACATAAATGGTCATTAGGTACTGCATCTTCATCTTATTTAAAAAACGGGGGGGGGGGGGGGGCTGTGGAATAGAGACTGAAGGGGAGAAAAGAGAGAGAGGGAGGGAGAGGGAAAGAGAAAGGCAAAGCATTCTGATATCTCTAAAAGCCTGTAATTATTTTCATAGTGTTGCTTGGAAGGTAATTTAATAACCTTTTGCATGTACCTGGGGAATGCCTCCCGAAGGAACCAAGGTGCCGACATGCCATTCAGTCATCAAAACATGACCTTTAATGGTGGTTGGAGAGAAGTTAGGATGGAATGCTGTTCACAGTGTGCAATGCTAATTTTACTTTCTAATGTATGCAGAATTGAGTTCTGAAGCCATGGTCTTCATCAGATGAATTAATGTAGGTGATTCTTCTTGACAACACAAGAGAGATCAGTGCCTAACATAGGGGTCTTATGACCTCATTTGGAAAGAAGGTACTGCAGACGGGCTTTTGCAAAGATGGCTATCTTTTTTTTTTTTTTTCTGAGTTTGGATTTTGCTAGGTCTAGTAAGTTTGCAAATATGCTACAGGGCTTTGAAGTGTAACTGAGATCACCCATCAGCTTTTAGGTAGTCGGGAACATTGATTAACCAACAAGTTTCCCATATAACAATAATAAGAAAAGAAAGTACACTTCTTCTTAAAAAAAAAGAAAAAAAAAGAAAAAAACTTTTTTCACACTGCTAAGTTGAGTGGTGGGGGGAAGCTGTTTGGTATAGTTAGAGAGTTAAACCATAAGCATGCTTATGAAAATTAAAAGATATAGGATATGCTCAGTGAGGCAGAAACTGTGTCCTGAAACATCAGGGCCAAGAAACTCCTTATTTTGATTCAGTTATATTAAATCCAACCCTAGTTAGATATGCTGGGATTTCTATTCACATCCCTGACACACCATCCGTCAATTTATTAGCACTCTGGTGCGGTAAGCCGCTGAACAGGCTATATCAATTCATTTAAGATTTCTCTACACACCCCCTTCCATCCTTTAAAAAGCCTGTAATCCTCATCCCTGCTCTCTCAACTGCTCAGCATTAAAGATTTATGCTGCACTTTTTTTTTTCATTGCCACACCTGAATATGGATTACTTAAAAGGGCTGTAAATAATTGATACCTGAGAAGAAGTTTCCATTACTGGCTGATGCTGTAATTTAATATACTGTACTATAGATTATGCAGTTTTGGATTGTTTTTTGGTGTGCATTTTGAAGCTGACCAGACAATAGTTGAAGTTAAAAAGAAATAATGTTTCTTCAGTTTTATTTCCATGTTCAGTACTAGGCTCTGCGTAGGAGGCAATGAAGTAATTGAGGATACTTTCAGCAGCTTCCTTAAACACACACACACACAAACCCCAATAAAATAAAAATCTTGGTCCAAACTGATGTAAAGTAAATTGAATAAATAAGGAGAAATAATATTAATCTAAGTTATTGCCTAAAAGGTTTCAAGGTACAATGCATCATTTTAATAAAATGTCTTTTAAAAACCCACCAGAGTTGGCAAAGGGAAGGGAGGGATTTCTGGTGACTCCTGCATATGGTGCCTGAATTACTTTTTCATCAGTAAGTCCAATAGAAAAGGACATATTTGGAAAGAATTTTTCAACAAGGTTATTAGTTACAAATAGAAGTGCAGAAAATTTCTAACAACCATTTTTGTGCAAGGATTTATACTTAAACAGCATATAACCAGCATCAGTTGCATGTTGCAAATACTTTAATAATAGATTAATGCATGACAATCTATAAAGATGCACCAGATAATGATTTTAAAAGGAATAATTTAAAGAGATGAATTAAAAAATAGAATTAAAAAAAAAAGAAAAGAAGGCCAGCATAAACTAGGGAAAAACATGCTGTGAATAAAGTCTGTTGGATCTTGAAATAGAAGAACTGCTAAATAATGCATAGTTTTATTTTTCTGTCATTTGCATAAACCTTAAGAGAGTATTTATTTGTGTAAAACTTGATATATTGAGCAAAGGAAGTTGGGGGGGCTGGGGGGGAGGGAAATGGCATTTGTTTTGTTTTCATTTTGGTATTTAGGAAAAATATTCTATTACATATGGACTACTTAGACCTAATCATCTGACTGAATGTGATGTGTTTCTTCAGCCAGGTTGGAAAGGACTGGATTGAAAAAGTGTGCCCTGGTCTTGCTGCAGGCTACGCAGGTTGGCCCAGGCATTGCTGGGGAGCAGATGGTGAGCCAATGCTTGCAGTCACACTTACCTTCCTTGCTAAATCCATAATCCCTCACTGGACACGCAGCCAAGGCAGGCTTTGGAGACAGAAAGGAGGTTACAATCTGGACTTGGGTATTGACTGCCAGAACGGAGAAAACAGCTCAGAAATGTTCAAATGCTTAACATGTTATCTCTCTTGTCCCTAAGCCAGTGCAGCATTTTAAGAAAGTAATTAAGACATGACTGAAAATGTGTGCACAAGAAAGAAAGAAAGAAAGAAAGAAAGAAAGAAAGAAAGAAAGAAAGAAAGAAAGAAAGAAAGAAAGAAAGAAAGAAAGAAAGAAAGAAAGAAAGAATCTTCAGAATAACTAATAATTAAAGCCATCTGCAATGTAGTAAATCTGAGGAAGGGGGAAGTAAACTTTATGCAAAGCATTTATATATATATATCTGTGTGTGTGTGTGTGTGTGTGTGTGTGTATTTCTTAAGTTTTTGCGGGTACTGACATATATGGTATTCAGCTTTGTTCGGGTATAGTCTGAATATACATATAGTCTAAAATATTATATATGCCACATAATAGTACAGTATGATTTCTCCTTTTTTTTAACATATCTTCTATTAGCAATCCAGTTATTATATCACACACAGATATATTATGTGTGTGAGCACATGCAAACACACACATATGTAAATATGTATGTACATCTCTCTCTCTCCCTCTCTCTCTCTCTCACACACACACACACACACACTACTGGGGAAGCCAAATCTTAATCAGCTACAATAAAGGGGGAAAAGATAAGACCATCTGTTTAAAGCAAGTGAGTTTTCTATAAAAGGATGGCGTACAAAAAAAGTTACAGAAATATTGTGATTGTGTATTAACCAAAATGTGATGTGTATGTTTGTTTGTATGCATATGCATATATTTATATGGATTATATTTATACATTTAGGGAATATACATATGCATGTTTGTATTTATCCTAAGTATGTAGATAATGTGCATCTGGATTAAATGTCTCATATATAGATACACACATAGATACCCACAAATCCACATGTCTACACACACCAATACACACACACACACACACACACATGATATATATAAAATATATTTTAATATATTTTATATTACATATTTTTATTTGTACTAAAGATTCCTGTGATATATAGGGAGACAGAGTTCAGGTGCTGATGTGAATTGACCTAAAGTCTGAAAGCCCATCTTAGCTCCTGTGCAAAGACAGGTACAGATTTTTCTGGCCTTGGTGGTTATAAGGTGGCTTCTTTATTTCATCTTTTAGCCTACTCTTTTCGACAGGGCAAGGCAAAAGTTCCAGAGTTCCTTTCTAACTGTTTTCTTTGGTTTTCAAAAGTCTCAAGAGTTTTGGAGGGTAGCAAAGCCAGTACAGATGTATAATGTTCTAGTAAATTTGAATAGTGATTAATTAATGATTGATTGTTTCTATAGCATTGTCATTCTTCACAGGGCTGTTATAAGCATGTGAAGGGAGCCAAGAAGAAGGATGAATGTCTCCACATTGTTGGCAGGTCATGACTGACTTAAAGGCACCCCTCTCTGCCCCCCCCCCCAAAGACAAACAAAATTCAAAACAAAGAATGTCCATCCTTAAAATTATGTACATACATACATACATATATACATTTTATTAGATTCTAAAATATTTTTAAATATATTTTTAAAAATCAGTCATGACTGTATATATTTTATACTTTAAGTAGCTTCTTTGCATGAGGTTGCCAGATTGCAAATTCTACTTCATGAGGATAGAATTAATAAATAGAAACATTATGCATTTTGTAGTCTTCTATTATTATTATGAACTGAAATTTATCATTCAAAGACATACCTCATCCAAATATCAGTTACCAAATCTAAATGCAAGCACAAAAGTAAAGGAGATGAGCATTCAAAGACATTAGTATATTTTCTGCCATTTAATAGCCTTTTTTTTCATTAGGAAGAATATTGACTTGTGAAATAATAATTATATTTTACAGCTATTCTTACGAATACCAACCTACCTGTAATAGATAATGTTAGACAGTCTTAGGCAAATTGATTTAGATCCTTTTTGATCTGTAAATAGTCTTCCATTCATGCAACAAAATATTAGGAACTGCACAAAAGGACACCTATTCTATTCATCTAAACACCTGTTATAAGATGCATCACCTTGTAGCCAGTCTCTTTGGTCACGTTAAGTGATTGGACACACATTGAAAAAATAGGAATTCAATTAAGCCAATAAACAAATAAAAAAATCTTACCCTCTCTTCTGCATCACTGTGACAGCCTCTTTAACAGCAAGCCAGAGTATGGGAGACTATGAGATTTTTTTTTTGCACCCAATTTCTTATCATTGCATAATCGCCACCACCATCATTTTCACCATCATATCATATGTCTATGGAGGTTCTCAGTCATCCAGGCCATGGTTGTCCCAAAGGTGCTTTTTCAAGAGGCAAGTAGACTTTTCAGTTTTTCTTTGAAGATGTTTCATTTCTCATCCAAGAAGCTTCTTCAGCTCTTCCTGGAAGATGGGGAATGGAAGGATTTATACTCCTTGCATTTACATTCTTTTAGGGAGTCATTAAGGTCACCTGGAGGCTTACCTGTGTCATCAGGGTCATCTGGGTGATGCAAATGGGTGTTGAGCCAACTTGGAACTGTTGAAAGGACTGTGTTGTAGACTGGAGATAGATGATGTCATATCCCTTCCCCTATGTTGAGAGAGGGCTGTTCAGTTTTGACATAGATGGCCTCTTTGATCCCACTTTCAAATCAGCAGACCTCTCTGTCCAAAATGTAGATGTTGCTGTCTTCCAGAGTAGCCTTTGTCTTTTAAATGCAGATGAACTGCTGAATAAAGTCCTGTTGGGTTTGTTCTCCTATATTATGCCATGCTATGAAGTGGTTGTTTTGTTTCCCCAATGTACAGATCTGTACATGGCTCATTATATTGTACTGCATTGCTCAGCTTGTGTCTGGGTGTTTTATCCTTGGGGTGGACAAGCTTCTGACTTAATGTATTATTTGGTTTGAAGTGTTACATATGTTATGTATGGGTGAAGATCCTCCTGAGCTTTTCCAATATTTCTGCAGAATGCACTGCACCCTGAACTGAAGTGCAGTGAGGTTCAGGGTGCAGTGAAATAATTTGGCATGGCTGACTCCTCTTGGCTGACTTGCCCTGGCCATCTTCCTAAAGTGAACTCACTACAGGATAACTGAGCATGGGAAAATTCACCGTGGGATAACTCAAGAGAAGGAAAAGTAGAATTTCAGCTCACCCCAGTCTTGAAGACTTCTAACTTGAGAAAGTTCAAACCTAAAATAAGGCAAAGCCTGCTGCTATTTACTTGTTCTTCTCTTGATTTATCCCACGGTGAATTGTCCTATGTCAAGTTGACCACAGAGTGACAGCTGGAAAGAGTTGGCTGCGGAGAGTCAGCCATAGCAAGTTGTCCTAGTTGTCCTGGTACAGGTTGGTCACAGCCTAGAATGTCTCCAGATAAGAACTTTTAGGGAAGAAAGTTATAGTTTTAATCTGACAAGATCCTGCCCTTTAGGTGAAAGCAGGCAAAGAAATGGACTCAATTGGATTCTGCTGTGTCATCTTTGGGCTTGTGCTTGATACATATGTTAGAAATGCTGTGTAGCAATATATAAATACTGGGAAAGATAAAAATAAAATACAGGTTATGCCTGTGATAAAAATACTTGATTTCATCTATGCACAAGTGTGTTAATTATTTACAGAAGGTTTAACTGAATTGACTACTATTTTAATGCATGCCATCTAGACCTCCGTTTAGACTGATCCCTTTAGGTAGGTTTGATAAAGTGTTTGTGTTTAACAGAAGGTTCCATTTATGTATGTTTCCATTGTTTCCACACAGCTAAATATGTTGCTCTTTTTATCACAATGATTCTTGCTTACTGCTTATTTAAATTACCAATCTTTGATTCTCAGTCATCTTTGAAGTTGAAATTTTAACTGATTGGAATACATGAGTTGGGAGCAAGAAAGTAAAGCTAGCACAAATTTTTAAATTTGATTGACAAAATGAACTCCAATTGATATGAAAACAAACCAGGACATGTATTACTAATAAAGAAAAATGGTTTTATCTATTATTTATTGATCTCCAAAGCTTCTGTATCTCTTTGAACTGGCACACATTTCATATATATAATTTAATGTTTCATTGTTCAATATGCATACAAGGGGAGCAAATATAATAAATACATTTTTCTGTACTTATATGAGGACATAAGATAGAAAGATATTCCAGAGAGAAACTTGAAATAACAATGGAAAACTTGTTTTTGTAAATAACCACATTTCACCTAAGTAACCAATCACCAAAGGCCCCATATTAACATTATCATGCAATTATTTTGACTTAAGAGTTTTCTGCCATTATTTTAGTCTGATAGAATCAAACATTTACTGAGGGACAAATTAATCTAGATCAAACTTCTGCAACCTGAAGTACAATAGAATTCCGAGGCAAAATGGCTGATCGAGACAATTTATTTGTGCTGGAGAAGCATCAGTCTTGAACAGAGATTGGAAGACCTGAAAAAAAAATGGAAAAATTGGGGGGTGGGGGAAATAGTTTTTCTCTGTTTTTTTCTGTTTGGTTTTTTTCCCCATTATTTTTCAAAAAGCTATTTGGAAAAAAAACAAGGAAGAACAGGAAGAAAATGAAAAAACAAAATAAAACAAAACCCTGTTTTCCCCCCCATTTTTTCCATTTTTTTTCCTGGCCATCCCATTTCTAGTCCTGAAGCATTCAAACAAGGTATGAGACATTGTGAGGAATGCTCAGATATTTAAATTTAGTAAGTGGAGCAGTGGGGTTGTGCAGTGAAGCCAGAACACACAGTTATACAATGCAACCTCAGGTTGTGAATGCTCCTGTTCGCAACCAAATCAGGCGGTGAACAAAAAATCCACCCAGTTTTTGAATCAGGTCACAATTCAAAAATCAGGTGCTGAACAAAATCAGCATGGAAAGATTCCCGTTCCGCACCAATTTCTTCTTTGATGCTATTTTTTTTACTGTGCACATGCACAGTGGGCTGTGCTTCCAGACACAACCAAATCAGATTGCAACTGCAGCCCAGGAATGGATTATAGTCACAACCTGAGGATCCACTGTAGTTGATTGGTTGGAAAGTGTTGGCAATCTGTCCTGTGATTGGTTGCTATGGGTGTGGAGGGAGAGTTTCCCTTTTTCCCCACCTGTTTCTTCTGTAGGCTCTCTAGGCTCTGTAATTTACTCATGATGTTCCTGTTTGCTCAACTCTCTCGTTTGCTGTAAATATAGATTTAAAATATATTCATTTATATAAAGTACAAGTTTGTGTCAGCATCCCTGACTTCATTTGGACACCTGATGAGTAATTCCTTGATGGAGAAATTGTATGAGGATGACACCTGTAATATGGAAGCCATACTAGGTGCTTCTCTGCCTCTTCTGCAGATTGGGCATTTCAAATGCATTTGTGACATTTCTTTCTGAGCTTGTCAAATACAGTGCTTTCCGACCACATTCAGTTTTTCCAGTTAAGAATTATGTTTCAAGAAGACTGCAAATTGTTTATTACTTCAGACATTCTATATTGTGAAGAGAATTTCTAATGTGAGCAATGTTCTCTTTAAAATTCAAGTGTCTTTGGTTCTTTTGCCCAGTCTCACATTTTTAATTACTCATTTATTTATGCATATTCTTGTTCACAACAATTTTTCCCCTTTAAGGTCTTTATACGATTGCCCAGGACTAACTCCTCCTGTCCCATCTCTTTTAGTCTGCTGTCTTTTCTTTCAGCTGATTTTAAGCATCATAACTCTATTATATTCTTCATGTTTTTCTGCCTTTTTAGGTGCTCATCAGATGATCTGATTCTTATTTGATTACTAGCTTTTAGCTCATTCCTCTTTCAGTTTGTATTGGTGCTTAATACTACACCCAGTCTAAGTAACAATGTTGAGGAAATATTACTGTATGCCTTGCTACAATTTTCTATTTAACCTTTTCAAGTTCTTGATTCCACATTATCTTCTGCAATTAACTGTTATGACCTGATTTTTCATCATTTAGCTTCCCTGTATCATCAAATCATTTATCACTTAAATATGTATCAGTTTAATCATAGCCAACCCAAAGTTTCACTTCTCTCACAGAAAAGAAACTGCTGTTCAACTTTTTTTTAGTAGTCATATGTTTATATTTACATTTAGATTTCTAATTATGAATAGAAATCTAACTATATTCAATAATGCATTACAATCACAATGCAACCAACAGTTTTGGAATGAAGTGGGGAAAATAAATCTATTGGCCATATATAAAATTTTGTTTCCAATCCTCTAACTTCATTGGTTTTAATATCTATGTATACCATGATTCTGAAAACAAGATTCTATATCATAACAAAGATGGCAATAATTACAACTAGTTATTCACATCTATGTTTATGAATCCATGGCAATAGAAATAGAATTCATATTTTGTATTTTGAATATATGCTTGTATTGTATACATAATTTAAGTGTATGCAAGAATATGTCTCACATCAATTCACATGGCAGACAGCTGAACATATACTATAGCAGAAACTTGTTTTAAAGAAGAAACAGGTGAAAACATTATAAGGTAGAATTTGTTAAAATTCTTCATTCTGGGTAATTCCATAAACCAATCCCAGACTTGTACAATCTTTCATTTTCTGGCACCAATAATCTGCAATAATATCTGCACAATTTAATATTCCACAAATCAATATTAGCCTCTCAGCTTGCTTTTCCCCAGCACTGTTCTGTTGTATAGTTAGTGGCATGGACCAAGAACTCAGAATCAACAAAATTCTGAGTTTAAATCAACAAAACTGGCAAAAGAGAAGAGTCAATAAAGAACAAGTTTTTCCTAATGTAAAACTTTGTTGTGTTGCTCTGCTATAGCTTCCATATGCATTTACCAAACAATGGATCCTCATTTGTGATTTTTAATTCATTACCTATTCAATATGTTTCTTCTGAGGTCATACTGTAGTAGTACACAGCCAGACTTACTGATCTCAAATTTTAAGCAGACTAGTTAGTAGTTTTTAAAAAAATTTAAAAAAGCGTAATCTCCACATACACCTCATTTTCCCCCCTCAGAAATGGACAATAACAATTTAATTTTCTGGATTGAGAGACTCTTCTCACAGTTGCTCATTCCTTATTTCTTGCTTGGACTATTAAAATGTGCTTTATATAGAGGTACCTTTGAAGATATTCAGAAGCACCATGTTTGACCTCAATTGTTCTAAGAGTTCCTCTAACTGAATTTCATCTGATGTTCCATTCACTTGTGACACTCAGCTCCTGAGTAAACAAAGAGGCCGATTTAGCTCTTTCTGTGTGTGAGAGAGAAAGATATTTAACAAGCAGCTTTTCTTGGTATTCAGTAATCAGCTAAGATTTCAGAAATAATTCTGACAGATGAAACAGGAATCTTTTGACTATTCGTAGTGGACAGAAATGAGAGTGCCCTGTCAGATAACTAAGTCTTGTTTACTAGTCTTCCATTCTTGCTGAAGTTTGTAGTGGCATCCAATCTCAAACTTCCCACAGAGCAATCTATCCCTGACTGCAGATTCTCTACTTCTCCATTTTCAGAGCACTTATCTCTATCTGAATAAGAAATCAGATCTCGCCTGTGTTTACTTGTATTTATGATGACATATATCAGTCATGGATGACATCATAACCTGAAATATTCCTCAGTGAACAACTTTAGTGTGGGCATTGAAATATCCAGGTGGACAAGTCTCAAGAATCCAGTGTCACAATTGTTGAGTATCCCAGCTAGCTGAGGGATAAAAATTGTAAGGTAAAGGAATGGACAATACACAATTCTGGCCATCACAGGAAGATTGTACAGTGATCTAGATTCAAGGGGGAAATGGTGGTTTGGAGCACTTATGACCAAACCTAAAACATATGTTGACAATTCCTTAAAACACCCGTTTTTCTAGACTCAGACATTTTAAGCATTTGTTCGTTGATATTATGTGTTCGTCTTGCATATTCTGACAAACATTTCACACTGAATCCAGATCCCAAATTAGCAGCATTCATTCAAAATGAAATATCCAGATAGAGAGATTGATTTCCTAGAGACTAGGGCAACTCTGTTTTCCAATCAGGAGAATTTCACTGAAATGCCCTTCCCTGCTCTAAGAAATACAAAAGCAACACTTCTTGCATCAAAGTAAGTTAAAACTGTTCAGATAACTGAATCAGCAATACTGTTATTTTTTAATAGAAAATTTAAACTAGTTGACAAAAAAAAGCAATGACTTCAAGTAGAACAATTAGCAGACAGTAGTATTGTCTAAGAAAAGGAAAGAAAGAAAAGACAGTAGTCCATCAGATATATTTTGTTTGCCAGATTGATTCAGCTGAGAAAAGCAGGGTTGAAACATATTTCATGATGCATAAAGAAAGTGATATGACCCAGGAAATAAATATCACAGAGCTATGATGCTTAAATGTTGCTTGAGAAGTAAGATAATGCAGCCGGGTATCCATATGTACAACGCATTGGGCCAAGTGCTGTCATGCAATTCAAGTTATTTTCAGCAGTATAATATTGAAACATTATGTATTGAAAGATACAAACTATACAATACAATTTAATTTTTAAAGCTACAGTACTTACTTCAACTACATCTGTGTTACATACTTTATATATGGTAAAAATTAATTTTATTGATATGGCATAGGATCAGTTGCATCCTTCCCTGAAGGAAATTGCCCAAAATGTTACAAGTTATAAAAAGTTAATCTGATGTAATGATACTAGGTGATAAGGATTATTCTATAAAATTACAATAATTCTAGTTCTAACTGCAAATTGTGCCATTGAAACTCTTCTAGATACAATTACTTTCTATCCACGTTTTAGGATATGTGTGGGAGAGAATATTCTCCCCTACCACATTCCTGCATCTTAAATTAGCAGAACATAGGTAAAACTTTGCTATTATGTTTATATACTACTGTCTTAGCATTAAAAAATGATCAGATCTTGTAAACTCAATATTTTATTTTTCAGCTGGCCAACAGAAATTATCATTATACTGTGCTGTATGTATAGACACACCTAATGTGTAATAGGTATAGATAGACCTAATCTAGAAAGATAAATTATATTTTCTCATATCAATAACATCTTAACAGGGTGGTTCCTATTTGCAATTTTTCTCCCTTTACCTTCTATATTTCATCCATTCTTTTCTTGCATTTTGTCCTTTTGGTCAATAATTCCTATTTCACTTGTTGTGGCTAAAGGCAAAGAAGTGCCCAGTTAATGAATTCCAGTGGTAAATAAGTTTGTAAAAATAAATAAATTAAAATATCTCAACGGCTATTTATTGTGGGAAGAATAAATGTAATTTATGGTCAATGTGGATTTACTTTGGAAATTTCATGAAACTAACACCTGTCTTCAGAATCCAATACTTTCTGAATGTTCCCATTGCTATCATCTGGAACTATCTGAGTAATTTTTTGCTTTGTTACAGCCCCTGTCACACTGAACCAACGGATGCAAAGAGGATGTAAAACGGACAAAAAAGTTTGCCATCCGTTGGAAAACGCGATGCATCCGTTGTGTACTCACTGCATACGTGTTTCATACGCTCTATCCACCAAGCATCCGTCTACTGCTATTTCATCTGCTCAAAAAGTTTTGAGCTGCACAAAACTTTTTGAGCGGATGAACTTTCCGCTGCGTACGATCTACATCCGTGACACATACGGCCAACAAACTTTCTACGTCCGTTGTCATCCATTACACGTCCGCTGTATCCTCTCAGCATCCTCTGGGCATCCGCACAACTCACATCAGCTCCAGCGGAAAGCGGAAAGAAGGAGGAAGCGAAAGGTACAAGGAACGTCCACACAGCGTTAGTAGCACGGACATAGAAAGGATGAAAGCGGATGCATCTGGTATAGAAAGCACTAAAACGGACAAAATGTTCGTATATGGGATGTATCTTGGATATTTAGGATGTCTGAAGGATGCCTAGAGTATGTGGAAGGACACCTAGTGGAAAACCAACATTTCCTATAAAAAGGGGGAGGAAATCACCTGGATCTCACTTTCAGTCCAGCAGCCCTGGTGTGCAGACCTCTTCAGCCTTGCTCTTGCTCTTCCACACCATCCATTGATCTCCACCATGGATCATCGCACACTCCTTTTGGTAGCCGCCATCATTCAAAACCAGAACCAAGCCCTCTTCAGACTGTTTCACCTTTTCTATGCAAAGAGAAGGAGACGTCCAAGAACTGTCTGGGTACGATGATGGATCGGGAGAAGAGCAGAGTTTGGACTCTATGACAAGCTGATGGTGGAGCTGAGGAATGAAGACCCTTGTGCATTCCAGCACTTCATGAGGATGCCACCAGCCATGTTTGATGAAGTTGTGGAGCATCTGAGATCCAGGTTGACCAAGGCAAACACCAACTTCCGTTCCAGCCTGGACCCTGGACTGAAGGTGGCACTGACACTGCGCCACCTGGCCTCTGGGACCACGTACAGAAACATGCAGTATGCCTGGAGGATGCCACACAACACCATCAGCATTGTGGTCAGAGAAGTGGTGCAGGCCATCATCGAAGAATACGTGGAGGAACTCCTCCAGTGTCCCACCACTGAAGAAGGCTGGAGGAAAGTTGCAGAGCAGTGGTATCAGAGGTGGAACTTTCCCCACACCGCCATAGATGGGAAGCACGTGGCCTGCAAAGCTCCACCCAACTCGGGGTCCACTTATTTCAACTACAAGGGCTTTTTCAGCATCATTCTCTTTGCCATGGTTGATGCGGACTACAAGTTCATGTACATCGATGCTTCAGGCAATGGGTCAACTTCAGATGCCCAGATATCCAACGCCAGTGACCTCAAGGATGGGCTGGAATGCAGCCTCATCATGGCACTCTTTTCAGTCACTCTGAGGCGTGCCCATGGTCTCAGATATAAAGGGCCCAGGGACTGTGGAGGTGGCTGTTGCTGGAGTGCTGGCCTGAGGTGCCATTGGGGTGCCTGGCCCCGAGAGTACAGCAGGAGATGGTGTGTGCAGGAAGCTCTCAGAGAGCTGACTCAGTCCCATGATGTTGAGAGGCACTTCCTCAAGGACCTGGGATATGAGGCCCAACACTGATGACACATGTTCTGAGGAAGGGCTTGGCTGTGGGGTGGAGGAAGGAGGAGTGTAGTGGGGCTGTCTGGTCTGCAACTGGGTCAGGTGAGGCATCTGTGGCATCCGAGGAACCTGGGTGTGAACTGGGAAGGGCTGCCTCTGCTGTGGGAAGTCCTGGTAGTGGTAGGCTTGGTAGGCGAGGGGCTGCTGAAATCCGTGGAAGGGCTGTGACATCGGCTGGGGTGGAGGACCAGACCTGGAGTGGGTAGCAGCAGGTTCAGCTGGGCCTGGAGGGTAGTGAAGAAGACCTGTGATCCTCTCCTTCATCGCCAGGTACTGGGCCTTGGGCATGTCCATGAGGGTCTGGCTCATCTGGTGATGAAGAGCTTGCGGTTGGAGGATGGTATGTCGAAGTGGACCAGCTGGGAAAGGAGATCTGTGCTTGCTTTGATTGTGTCCCTGATCTCCAAGAGGACAGTGTGGCTCTGTCCCTCCGGTCTGCCTCTCTGCCTGCTTTCTGTAGAGGTGGAGCTGGGGGTGGGGGTGGGTTGGTCTCTGGTGGTTACCTCTTCTTGCTCCATCTGAGACAGGGGATCCTCCACATCCTCTGGCATGGGGAGTGCAGCTGTCGGGGGGGGGGGGGTCTCTGTCGTGGGGCCCTCCAAAGACACCTGCCTGGACATGGTAGCTGTCTCCTGGCTGGAAGAGGAGTGGCTCTCTGTGGGCTGTCTCAGGGAGAGGGTTGACAGAGGGGCTGCTCCTCAGTGACAGATCTCACCCTCCAGGAAGCTGCACCTGGCCATGACATAGGTCTCCTGGTCAGTTAGCTTGACAGCAGCCTGCCCGGATCTCTTCAGGTGCAGCTTGCCATACCAGGTGTGCATATGCTTCCACCACCCCAGGAGGACATCTGAAGTGTAGCCCAGACTCTCCGCCTTCTGTCTCCACGCTGCCTGCTTCTGCTTGGTGTCGCGATAGAGCCTGTGGCCCTTCCTCCACAGGTACTCGTTCTCCCTCAGCCATTCCAGCACCTCCTCCTCATGGTCCTCGGAAATGTCCTCTCTCCCTTCTCTCTCCCTTCTCCTTGCCTTGCCTCTTCCTCCCTCTGGCAGGGCCTTCAGTGCCTTCAGCAGCAGGGCTTTGAGGGCCTTGGGGCTGGTCCACCACAGCAGCAGCAGCAGCAGGAGAAGCACCAGCAGAACCAGCAGCAGCAGCAGGAGAAGCACCAGCAGCAGCAGCAGCAGCAGCAGGAGAAGCACCAGCAGCAGCAGCAGCAGGAGGAGAAGCAGCAGCAGCAGCAGCAGCAGGAGAAGCACCAGCAACACCAGCAACACCAGCAGCAGGAGAAGCACCAGCAGCAGCAACACCAGGAGCAGCAGCAGCAGCTTCAGAGTCAGCGCCAGGGGGTGGGATGGTGGTTCTGTCCTTCTTGCCAGGGCTGGCAGGAGTAGGCACAGGCTTCCTCTTCTTCCCCATGGTGTTCTCTCAAGCTGTCTCTGGCAGCAGGTCTTTCCTCTAAATGGTGACTGCTTGTGAGCTGCATCCTTTTCTATCCACGGAGCTGACGCAGTGAACGCTTTGTATCCGCTAGGCATCCGCTAGGCATCCTATAGGTGTCCGTGATGCATCCGTGTCATCCGCTATGCATCCATTCCTTCCACTACGTGTCCGCTTTGCTGTTCTCCCCCGGAAGCCCTGCGATGTGTCATCCACTTCCATCCGCTTTCATCTGCTAGGCTTCCTACGAACGTCCGCTTTACATCCCTGCTACATCCTCCCCACATCTGTTCCTTTCCATTGTTGTCCGCTCTGTTTATGCAAATTTGGGGCACTTTTGAGAGCGGATAACAACGGATGGAAAATTTGCTCCTCCGCTGTGTCCTTTTTACATATGTTTTGCATCCATTGGCCAGTGTGACCTAGCCTTACTAAGTTGCATGCCACTTATTGATTTATAGCTTTGGCCACTTCTCTCATTCTCATTCTTTTAAACTCGCTCTCAGGCATTTTCTCAATGTGTGAACAAGATCAAAGTGCCAAGTATACACAGAGACATTCAAGAATTAGAAGAGGGAAACTTTCTCTTACAACAGAGACACCTCAAAGTAGATTGGTGGAACAGATAAAAGGATCAAAGACAAAGGTGTCCCCTCAAGTCAGATTAAAACTGACACTACAAGTACTCTTTGTTTAGTGACTTCCTCACACAGTAAATATTCACAATCATCACTGTAATTAAAAAGTAACTGTGCAACCAATCGTCACAGGCTTGTAACCTTCATAATTCCATAAAACAAAGGAAAGCTGAACGAAGATAATAAGTTCAGTTGTGGTTTCACTTAGTAATTGCTTTGCTTAACAACCAATTGCCAGTCTCAAATGTAGTTGCCAAATAAGGACTATCTTTAAACTGCTCATTCCATACTCTTCTGAATTTAAAATGTTATTTTACCATTTTAATTGGAATCAGTGTTGGAAGAAGAGAAGTAATCCTTCTGCTATGAACCCAGTAAAAACCATCTGTATTCTGCTGCTACAGTACTATTAGCACTTGGAAAAGTGCATTTCTTTTAAAGCAATGGAACAATTCTAAAGTGAATGATAATTTAATGTGGCACAAATGTGATTTATGGATGAGAATGAAAAGATTAATCTTTTCCTATCCTTGTGCTAGAAATCTGATTGTTTAATTTTCTCATGTATACTCACAATTAAAAATAAATCGCTGATAACTTACAAAGCACACATACACTTAAAATGAGAAGTGACTAAAATAGGTTTAAGTTTTAGAGTCATATCTAAGGAAGTACTTTGAAGTTCTGTTATATTTCTTCCTAAATTCTCTTTCCATATTCTAAAAATGCATGTTTACTCTTAATAGATGTCTTAAGACAAAGATAAGCATCTGGCAGTTTTTGGAGAGCATGGAAGTCCCTTTTCTGACTCTTAAAACCTTCTCTAACCACAATCACTGAAAATTAATAATACAATTTCCTGCTCTATGGATCAAAATATAAGGTACCCTGTTTGATTCAGATCCATTGTCAGTAAATCCACAGAAAACTTGCATCCCACTTTACAATTGTACAGAATAGTCATAGGTATTTTCCCAATTTCTGGTGAGATCAATTCTTATTTATCAAGGTAGCAATTTTGTTTTCTTGGCTTTTACCTATTTGTTATTTACTGCAGATGTGACCTTTTACAGGAATAGCCAACAGGCGCTAGATTAATAATACACAATAACATATTTATTTGGCATAACACTACAGACAATGCTGGCAACTTTTAGCAATTTTGAATGTCCCAGGAGAAGACAGGAGGCATTGGTCTGTGTCTTCTGCATTTCTATTCACAATGTTACTGCACTGTCAATTGCTTTATGATGTAGAATGGAAAAGAAGAAGTATTTCATATCTGCACAAAACTACACAGAGTAACAATTTCCTGCAAAAGAATCATCTAATTTTTACCTGGTGCTTAAGAATTATATCAGCAACAAGAACAACCACAAAGAAATTAAAATAAATAAAGCAAAGGAAATATTCAGTTGTCTTTGAAAGGAATATATCAAGTAAATCATAGATTTCTTAAGTAGTCTATCTAGGTGTTTAATATTTATATATGGAGATGTATGATAGTAACTTTCTTCCCTAGGTTTGACTGATGGTAGAAGAATTTATTCAGCCACTGAAATTATATTCAGAATATAATTAATATATTTATAATATATAATTATATATAATTATTAATTAATATATTCAAACTTATCCTCTAATCATTAGAAACCAGAGCTCAGCAATTGTAGCCACATTGTGCAACAGGAATTGATAGCTGTAATGGTTATCTACACATAGAAACATGAAAAAGCATGTCTGTTTCTCAGTTCCTGTTTTCCACTTAACTTTGGACAGAACTTAATTTTACAATGCCAGAGTCCTCTTTTATCGCCATTGTAAGCTCTTGGTATTTCCAAATCCTAATGATCCTTCTCTTATTCTGTCCTTCAATCAGTGCTCACATTGATATTATTTCATGTTTTCTTCACATGCTGACACATGAAGCTCATTTCAAAATATCTTATTGAAGTAGTTTGATCTTCCATTTTTCATGGTCACTAGATTTTATACAGATTGGATAGTTCTACATTTAGTGATAGGAAATGAGAAGAAAGAATGGGACACGTCATCTTCAAAACCAAATCTAGGTTTGGGTCTGCATTCAAGCAGACACAGGAAACTGAGAAGACAAGGAAAGTATGCTTTTCTGAATATAAATAAGGATATACTATTATATTTATAGTTATTTTAACAGAGCTCTTTCACATTAAATCCTAGAGAAAATTCTAATAAATAGAAAAATGTATAATTATTTCAGTACTCTGGTTAGTTCTTCTATGCAACCATCTGGGCTAGAATTATCTCCATTTTTTGAATCCTCCAAAATATGATAGTAAGACAAACACTGCAGTGAAGAAATTAATTTGTTTGTAAGAAGATCACAATCAAACATGCTTGCTTCTTTTGGCCAATAGATGCCAAGCAAATAATGTCTGCAGAAGAATGCCTAGATCAAAAAACTACCAATTTTTTGCTGACATCCAAACTGCCAATTTTAAGTGATGGAGCTACAGTTTTCATTTTTCTTGCTCTGCACTTTGAAGTTTTGCTATTTACACTTCTGCTGCAAATAGACCTTTGTTGCAAAAATGAGTTCTAAGAACTTTATAGAAGTGGGAGTGAGGGAGAAGACATGCAGATGGTCAAAGCTGGAAATGTATGCCCCATCTGCTTCTTTTCATGATGTCCTGATCTCTAGTTCATTTGATATATTCAGTAGTGTCAGACAAGCAAACAACTGTTAAAAATATAAAAACAGCCTCCATTTTTATCTTTTAAACTATTTGGAATAATAAAATATGGATTGTGCTTTATGAACCAGCTGCACAGCTTAGGTGCTGTTGAAATCCATCCTGTATTATATGTGTATTCTGTGGTAGTGACTGCAGAAACACCTCTGAGGATATTTTCCAGACAAAAGAGACAGGGACATGGACATTTGGTAATGAAATGGAAAAGGTTTTTTAAAGGGTGAAATCAATATTACCTTTGTTTGTAAATCTAATGTTCATACAAGTTTTGGTGCAAAAAATATCTATGTATTCTGTTCTGTAAATCTCCAAAAGAATATAAATGCGGGGTGGAAACACTATTTTCATCAGAAAATGAAAATTTGCATTCAGTAAACTTTGGGATAAAATTGTAATTCATTAATATTTCCCTGGGCTCCTGTTCACTGTATCCATTATACAATCATAAAGTTGGAAGGGATCTTGGAGTTGTTCTAGTGCAAGCCCATTCTCATGGCAGGAGACCTTATATCATCCTGGACAAATTGTGTATTATCTTTTCTTGAATACCTCTAGCAATCGTACACCCACAGGCTCAGGAGACAAGCTGTTTCATTGGTTAATTGTTCTCTTGGTCAGGAAGTTTCTCCTTAGTTTCAGGCTGGATCTCTCTATAACAAGCTTCTATCTGTAATTTCTTGTCTTACCCTCAAAAATGCTTTTTCAAGAGGCAACTGAACTTTCTGGTTTTTCTTTGAATATATTTGCTTCTCATCCAAGAAGCTTCTTCAGCTCGTAAAACATCTTCAAAGAAAAACCAGAAAGTCTAGTTGCCTCTTGAAAAAGCACCTTTGGGACAACCATGACATGGATGACTGAGAATCTCCATAGACATCTACTTTCAAGAGCTTTGGAATATTGCAAGATCCTCCTTTCTAAATTAGGGTTTTGGCAAAGTATTTAAATAAAATGTGGTTTTAAACAAAATTGTGCCAATACTTGTTTTTTAACATTTGATCTAGAGGTGGCCATAGAGTATTGCCATTTTTGACCCAATGATGACAGGAACTTCATGGCATAGGGTTTTTTTTTTTTGGGGGGGGGGGCAGTATGCAATATATTGTTGCAGTACCAATAGAAAATTGGTAGAATTTGTATCATGGTTCTTCAGTGTTGCTGTATCAGTTTGATCTCTCCCACAAGTGTTGCTGGTTTGACCTTCATTTTTTAATAAAGTCTTATCTATTTTTATTACGGCTAGAAATTACCTATTTTCAGATGCTTTTACATTTTAGAGTTTTGCTAAAAACGCTATAGTTAAAATGGCAAATAAACTATAATTTCTTGAGATTGTATACAGGTAGTCCTCAAGTTACAGCCATAGTTGGGATCAAAATTTCCATTGCTAAGCAAGGTGGTTGTTCAGTGAGTCATGCCCAATTTTATGACCCTTTTACCATGTTTGTTCACTGAATCAATGCAGTGATTATGGGAATCATGCAGTTATTAAGCAAATCCAGCTTCCCTCATGTCTTTGTTTTTTGGAGGCCAGTTGGGAGGGTCTAAAATAGTGATCACATGACTCTGCAGCTGTCATAAATTACCTGCTGGTTGCCAAATAACCAAAAAGGCAACTCTGGACAGTGTACAATAATAGATCAAACAAAAATATATGAAAACAGCAAATACTGAGAGCCAGATCAATATAGTATTTAAGGCATCAGCTAGAAACAAGGAGAGTTCTAGTCCTACCTTGAGCATGAAAACAACTGCATGGCCTTGAGCCAGTCACTTTCTCTCAGCACTAGGAAGGAGGTAATGGCAAACCACTTCTGAAAATCCTTACCAAGAAAACTTCAGGGATTTGTCCAGGCAGTCTCCAAAAATCAGGCACAATTGAACAGAAGAAAGAAGAAAACATTACAAGCTAAAGCCCACATCACACTGCACCAATGGATGGAAAGAGGATGTAAAATGGAGAGAAACACTTGCCATCCGTTGGTTAACATGATTCATCCATTTTGTACTCATTGCCTCCGTTTTCATCTCTATCCATCCAGCATCCGTCGACTGAGGTTCCATCCGCTCAAAAAGTTTTGAGCTGCTCAAAACTTTTTGAGTGGAAAATGTATCAAACGAGTCCGTTCTGCATCTGCTACGCATACGGGGAACATCCGTTCTGCATACATCGTCATCCTTTACGTGTCCGCTACATCCGCTAGGCATCCGCTGAGCATCCGCACAAGTCGCATCCGCTCCAGCGGAAAGCGGACACAGGGAGGAAGTGAAACGGACGTAGAACGGATGCGCAGCGTTAGTAGCACGGATGGAGAAAGGATGAAAGCGGATGCAGCTCGCAAAGAAAGCATTTAAAATGGAAAAAACGTTCGCAGAGGGGACCTATCTGGGATATGAAGGATGTCTAGAGGATGCCTAGAGGATGCAAAAGAACACATAGTGGCAAACCTATATTGCCTATAAAAAGGGGGAGCAACTCACCTGGATCTCACTTTCAGTCCAGCAGCCCTGCTGTGCAGACCTCTGCAGCCTTCATCTGGCTCTTGCTCTTCCACAGCATCCATTGATGTCCACCATGGATCGTAACACACTCCTTTTGGTAGCCACCATCGTTCTGCAACAGTGCGAAGCCATCTACAGGCTGTTTCAACTGTTCTACGGGAAGAAAAGGAGGCGGCCAAGAAGTGTCTGGGTCCGAAGATGGATTGGGGGAAGAGCAGAGGACAGACTGTATAACAAGCTGATGGTGGAGCTGAGAAACGAAGACCCTTGTGCATTCCAGAACTTCATGAGGATGCCTCCAGCCATGTTTGATGAAGTTGTGGAGCAGCTGAGACCCAGGTTGACCAACTCAAACACCAACTTCCGGCCCAGCCTGGACCCTGGACTCAAGGTGGCACTGACTCTGCACCACCTGGCCTCAGCGACCACCTACAGGAGCATGGAGTACGGCTGGAGGGTGCCACACAACACCATCAGCATTGTGGTCAGAGAAGTGGTGCAGGCCATCATCGAAGAATACCTGGAGGAGCTCCTCCAGTGCCCCTCCACTGAAGAAGGCTGGAAGAAAGTTGCAGGGCAGTGGTATCAGAAGTGGAACTTCCCCCACACCGTTGGAACCATAGATGGCAAGCACGTGGCCTGCAAAGCTCCAGCCAAGTCAGGGTCCATTTATTTCAACTACAAGGGCTTCTTCAGCATCATCTTCTTTGCCATGGTTGATGCTGACTACAAGTTCATGTACATCGATGCTTCAGGCAACGGGTCAGCTTCAGATGCCCAGGTATACAATGCCAGTGACTTCAAGGAGGGGCTGGAACACAACCTCATCATGGGCTTCCCAGATCCAGACACCCTGCCCAACAACACAAAAGATGTACCTTACTTCATCGTGGGGGATGACGCCCTCTCCCTCAGAACCTACCTCATGAAGCCATACACTTCCAGACTCCTCACCTGTGAAGAGAGGATCTTCAACTACAGGCTGTCCAGGGCAAGGCGGGTGGTGGAGAACGCCTTTGGCATCCTGGCCAACAGGTTCCAGGTACCTCTCACCACCATGCAGCCCAGAGACTGTGAGGAGGATCATAGAAGCTTGCTGCATCCTGCACAATCTCATGCGCACCCGCTACCCAGTCTTGCAGAACAGGCTCGTGGACCTCCAACAAGGCAATGGGGACATGGAGCCTGGGGAATGGAAGCAAGGGTGAAACCTGATAGACACTGAAGATGTGCAAGGCCCCAACAGAGCCTCATGTGAAGGGAAGAAGCAGCGCAACCTCCAGATACACTGGTGCAACTCCCCAGCTGGAGCAGTGGAGTAGCAAGACAGGCTGATAGATGATTAATGGATGCTTCCTTCAGCCTGTCTCATCACACTGATGAGATTGAGCCATCTATGTTGGGTGGGCCTACAATGAACAGGGCATTTAATAAAGAGTTGTGTTTGTGTTGACATGTGTGGATGAATGATTACATTATTATTGATAATAAAGGGCCATATGTGTGGCATCTGGGAGGGTGGACCATACAGTCCCACTATGCTTGCACTGGAGGTTTATCTATCCCACAGCTATTACCCACCCCAAAGGTATCCCTGCCCATCCCACAGCTATTACCCATCCCAAAGGTATCCCTGCCCATCCCACAGCTATTACCCATCCCAAAGGTATCCCTGCCCATCCCAC
>BLBF01000032.1:1852143-1868899 GCA_015471245.1 Laticauda colubrina | reverse complement strand
CATCCCACAGCTATTACCCATCCCAAAGGTATCCCTGCCCATCCCACTGCTATCCTTACGTATCCCACAAGCATGCAAAGGCTTAAACCATTTCTAAAAGTTTCCACCAAGACTTTATTTAATAAAATAAATGAAGCAAGTGTGTGAAGCAAAGATAACCTTTATTAATAACAAACTGTAAAAGAAAAATGACCCAAGTCAAGTGTCCAAAGCAAAAATAAAGTCAACAGGTAGCCACCCAGTCTCTGGCACTCTTCTTGGTCACTCGGAGGTTTGCCCAGTCTCAGGGGTGAAGGGTCCAGGTGCTGTGGAGGTGGCTGCTGCTGGAGTGCTGGTCTGAAGCACCACTGGGGTGCCTGGCCCCCAGAGGACAACAGAGGACGATGTGTTGAAGAAGCTCTCAGACAGCTGGCTCAGCCCCGTGATGTTGAGAGCCCCTTCCTCCATGACATGGGGTGTCAGCCCCAATACCGATGACAGATGTTCTGAAGCCGGGCTTGGCTGTGGGGTGGAGGAAGGAGCAGTGTTGTGGGGCTATCTGGTCTGCAGCTGGGTGAGGACTGGTGTGGGTGGCATCTGTGGCGTTGGTGGCATCAGTGGTGTGGGTGGCATCGGTGGCATGGGTGGCATCGGTGGCATCAGTGGAACCTGTGGCGTCCGATGTACATGTGCCTGGACTGGGAATGGCTGCTGCCTGTGCTGCTGGACCTCCTGGTAGCCGTAGCCTTGGTAGGGGAGGGCCTGTGGAAAGCCTTGGAAGGGCAGTGACATCACCTGGGGTGGAGGAGCAGACCTGGACTGGGTGGGAGCAGGTTCATCTTGGTCTGGAGGGTTGTGAAGATCGGTGATCCTGTCCTCCACCATCTGCTACTGGGGTTCTGCCATGTTCATGAGGGTCTGGTTGACATAGGTGAGGAAGGGCTTTCAGTTGGAGGATGGGGCATTGGTGTGTACCAGCTGAGGAGATCTATGCTGCTCCTGATGGTGTCTCTTATCTCCAGCAGGACAGTGTGGCTCTGTCCCTCCGGTTTGCCTCTCTGCCTTTCTGTGGAGGTGGAGCTGGGGTGGTTGCGGGTTGGGCTGTGGTGGAAGTGGCCTCTCCTTTCCCCCACTGCATCAGGGGGTCCTCTCACACGCTCCACCATGGGTAGTACAGCTGTCAGGGGGGGGGGTCTCCGTCGTGGCATGCTCCACAGATACCTGCCTGGAGATAGGAGCTGACTCTCTGCTAGAAGAGGACTGGCTCTCAGCAGACTGCCTGAGAGAGAGGGTTGTGAGAGGGGCTGCTCCTCGGTGGCGGATCTCACCCTCCAAGAAGCTGCATTTGGCCATCACATAGGTCTCTCTGTCCGTCAGCTTGACCGCAGCCTGGCCAGATTTCTTGAGGTGCAGCTTCCCGTACCAGGTGTGCATGTGCTTCCACCAGCTGAGGAGCACCTCCGAAGTGTAGCCCAGGCTCTCCGCCTTCTCTCTCCAAGCATCCTGCTTCCTTTTGGTGTCGTGATAGAGCCTGTGTCCCTTCCGCCATTGATACTCATTCTCCCTCAGCCACTCCAGCACCTCATCCTCATGTTCCTCTTCTATGTTGTATTGACTCCTCTCCCGTTCTTGCGTCTGCCTCTTCCTCCCTTTGGCAGGGCCATATGGGCTCTCATCAGAGGGGCTTCGTGGTAGTAGGGGCTGCTCCACACCACCAGCAGCAGCAGCAGCAACAACAGTAGCAGCAAAAGCAGCACCAGCAGCACCAGCAGCACCAGGATCAGCAGCAGTAGAGTAAGCACCAGCAGCGCCAGCAGCGCCAGCAGGACCAGGAGCACCAGCAGGACCAGGAGCACCAGCAGGACCAGGAGCAGCGCCAGCAGAGTAAGCACCAGCAGAGTAAGCACCAGTACCAGGAGCAGCGCCAGCAGAGTAAGCACCAGCAGAAGCACCACCGCCAGAAGCAGCATCAGCAGAGTAAGCACCAGCAGAAGCACCACTTCCAGAAGCAGCATCAGCAGAAGCCCCAGCCCCAGAAGAGCGAGCCCAGGCTGCAGAAGCCCCAGCAGAAGCAGAGTGAGGGCCAGGGGGTGGGAGGGTGGCCCTGTCCCTCTTGCCAGGGCTGGCAGCAGATTGCTGAGGCTTTCTCTTCTTCCCCATGGTTGTTGGGTTGCTGGCTGGCTGGCTGGCTGGCTAGCCAGCTGGCTGGCTGGCTGGCTGGCTGGCAAGCTGTGTCTGGAAGCAGGTCTTTCCTCTGAATGGTAACCTGCTTGGGAGCTGCTTCCCTTTATATCCACGGGGCTGACACAATGCATCCTCCCCGCATGCGCAGTGAACGCTAGGCATCCGCTTGGCATCTGCTAGGCTTCCGCTAGGCTTCCGCTCTGCATCCACTCTGCATCCGCTTCATCCGCTAGGCTTCTGCTGTGCATCCGCTTCATCCGTTCGGCGTCCGCTCTGCATCCGCTCTTTCCGTTCCATGTCCTCTTTGCTGTGCTCCCCCGGAAGCCTTGCGGATGTGCCATCTGCTCTCATCCACTTCCATCCGCTAGGCTTCCATGGAGCATCTGCTTTCCATCCGCCCTACGTCCTCCCCCCGTCCGTTCCTTTCCGTGTTGTCTGCTCTGGCTATGCAAATTTTTGCCCCTTTTGAGAGCAGATAACAACGGATGGAACATTTTTCTTGTCCGCTGTTTCCTTTTTACAAACGTTTTGCATCCATCGGCCAGTTTGACAGGGCCTTAAGATATGATAACCATTGCTAAACGGGAACTATTTTACCCTCTCTTCTGAAATGCACTTGGTTCAAATACATTGCATTATGTTTGTTTTAATTCTTCTCTCGTGTCGCTACACTTTTCCCAGCCACTGTAGAACACTGTTGGTGTAGGTTGGTGTAGCGTGGTAGAAGGATTCGCAGGTAAACAGATACCTGACAGGGGCCGCGACATGAACGCTCCTTCTATGGCCCCCGTTTGTTTTAATAACTCACTGTTATTCCTCTCTAGGAAAGAGTTTATTAAGTAACAAAATACATAGTAATGTCAATGAATAGGCAAGTAGTTATGAAAAATATCTATTTCTCCCCAAATCATTAGCTATCCTCACAGAAGAATAACATAATAATAATATGACTTCTCTACTAGATAGAAATACAAGCAGTCACTAAAGTCTTTGATGATTGTTGGTTTCCATTAGTTTCATCTCTTGAATTGGTAACTATATATCTTGATAGAAGATTCTCCGTTTTTATTTTGCATGTGGTTATCTGATAAAACTAATCATAATGTCTGGAATAAGAGTAAGCAACATTTCTGTCAACCTGTTTTGATTCTGAGTAGATACCCAAAGGCAACCTCTGTAAAGCTCTTTTAGATAATATTTTTATAAGGTTTTCCTGAGTTACTGCATCATTGTACATTAATTCAGCTTAACTACACAGTTCATGTCTTTAATTTATTCTTTTTTTCTTTTTGGAAACATACATACATAGATTCCCTAGCTCACTGTATACATTACCTGCAAACTTGGGGTTTACATCAGGTGGACAGGTAAAAATATGATTATGAGGGGCTAAAATACATTATTTTTTATATATCTGCTCTCAGAATAGTGGATTCTTTTGCTAATACCTCTAGAGATTTTATGGCAGATGATTACTACATTTATATCTATTGGCACCTAAATGTTGATGGCTGTGAGTCTGTTTTTTTTTAATTCTTTACCCCAAATGCAAATCAGGTTATCAAACTACCCACAGTTTCTTGATTGTTTGTCAAATAAATCATCTTCAATTATCAAATGCTATCTGAATTTCCTTTTATTATTTGGATTTTGTGCACCATCCAGTCTTATAAAATCCAAGAGTTCCTACATAACCTTTGCTTCTTTCAATTTGCTGACCCTGCTTAAGCAAGCATCCTGCAATTGTGATCATTTCCATTTGAAACCAGGCAGACTCCTTCTTGAAAACGTGGCCAAGTACACTTAAGGTATCTCTGGCTTACTTTTGAATTACTTAAAAGTAGCTTGTTGTAGATTGAGCATTTCCAGGTTTCACTCAAGCTTTTAAATATAAAAGAGACACAAGACTCTATCTGACACCATCAGGCACATTATATTAAAATTTATGAACAACTTCATCAAAAACCACTTTCCGTCTCCTGCATAGAGACAGATTTGTTCTGACATAAACGTTACATGGCTGGTTGCAGCCTTAGATTAATGTGAAGACCCTGGCGATTCCTTTTAGACTTTTTTTTAAATGAAATAATACCTGTCAGCTGCTGCCTGATCCCAGAAAAGGGGGCAGGTTTTCCAGGTCATCCTGCCATCTGTCAGCAAAATCTCATCTGTCCCTCTGTATTACCACCTGATCTGTGCTAACAGGCCTCACAGGGAGGCCTGTTTCATTGGCCCAGTGGGAATCAGGGAGCTGCACAATATAAAGACATCACCTGTGGTTGTGAGATGCAATTACGATTGCCAAAGTGACAAAGATGACTGAAATGCTTTGTTGGAAATGCGTAGCTTTGGATGGCTTTGAAAACATTATTCCCCCCACCCCTAATCCTGACATGGCTTTCCTAATTCTTCGCTGTATGACAAGGAGGAAGCACAAAACTAGACTCCTGGCCTTGTGCAGAGCTTAATAATCAAGCTAAATATGTATAGGGGTCTCAATGTGGTTCTTTGCAGGCAGGGTGATTTTCTCCCAAGGCCCTTCTTTTATCAACTTCTAAAGTCATATTGATTGTTTTTTACTTGCTGAGGAGGCAAAACAAAAACAAAAACAATAGTTATACCAACTTGTTGCCTTCCAGCGTACTTAGCCCCTGCAGGGATACTATTGTGGAATTTTCTGGGCCTCTCAAATGTGAGTTGATATAAAGATTGTGTTTGGAGAACATAAGGGTACCGGGGGTATGGAAGTCCATCAGAAACTCATCTGGACCCAGACACCCTCACTCTGGGAATCAATACCATGTATAAAAGTTATTACACGTCTCGGTCTTTATATTTCAAAATTGCTTAGGCAGTCCATGGCCTGAAATTTCTCCTGAACAAAAATGCAATTGATCCTCAGTAGGCTTAGAGGAAAAAAATTAGCCCTGAAACAGCTGTTTTCTTCTCAGATTTATTTATTTATTGAATATATTTATTCAGTTTCTACAGCTGCCCATTTCAACGAAGTGACTCTGGGCAGCTTACAATTCTAAAACTATAAAACAGGTAACATAAGTAAACAACAATAAAACGGTAAATAATAAATCCTAGATTTTTTTGAGGGGGTGTTGTTGTTGCTGATTCAGAATAAATTATGTAGACTGTATTACTGTTTGGGCCCATCTTTATGACTTTGGTTAGGAACCCCTGCAGAATTTAGATAATGTTAAGATAATAAAATAAAATATTTTTTTCCGACAAAGAGACTCATTCATTTAATAATTTGTCTCCTAGGAAATAATAGACATAGGTAGTTTTGGAGTTTTGAGCAAAAATTAAAAAGTAATGCTTTCAGTTGGAGAGATGAGTATAGGAATGTGACTTAGAAGAATCTGCCACACCAGAAGTGAAATTTCATGCTAAAATGCAGCATTCCTGGATATTTAATTATCTATATGAACACTGCTCCAGATGCATGCAATATTATTCACTACTTGTCCTCCATTTTTTATTAACTGTCATTGCAAATGCTATGTTTATATGATGTTGATATATCTCTGCATTTTGTAAGAAAGTGAAATTCAAAGGAAATGCATAGAATCTTAGAAATATCTAGGTCCAAGGCCCTGCTATTATAATGTTTTGCTTTGTTTTTATTTGTAAAACTCCCAGTTTTTCAAAGAATATTATGCAACCAAAGGAACAAAGAAAACATATTTAATATATTTAATAAAAAATAATTTTTATTTGTCCCATTTCTTGTCAGATTGTGTAAGAAAATTAGGTTTGACACTCACTATAGTTATATGTATTGGCACTATACAAACAGGAAACCTATGATCCTCTAACTGTTATGAAAAGTACTTCCCATTGTTATGCTAACCGAAGAGTCAGAAGTTTTCCATCCCTGCTGTAGAAGATCTTACTTAACTGAGAATTTATAATTGAGCATATATTTGCAGCATAGAAGGTTACACATTATAGAGAGAGATCATACTACAGAACTAAAGCCCCTGTCACACTGCACCAATGGATGGAAAGAGGATGTAAAACAGAGAAAAACACTTGCCATCCGTTGGTTAACGCGATGCTTCCATTTTGTTCTCACTGCATACGTTTTGCTTCCTCTTTATCGGTCCCGCATCCGTCTATTGACGTTTCATCTGCTCAGAGGGTTTTGAGCTGCTCAAAATTTTTGCGCGGAAAATGTATCCAATGCGTCCGTTCTGCATCCGCTAGGCATCCATTCTGCATCTGTTACACATCCGCTATATCCACTAGGCATCCGCTATGCATCCACGCAACTCGATCCACTCCAGCGGTAAACGGACGCAGGGAGGAAGCGGAACGGACGCGGAACGGATGCAGAACGGATGCAGAAGGGATGGAGAAAGGATGAAAGCCGATGCAGCTCACAAAGAAAGCATTTAAAACGGAAAAAACATCCGCAGAGGGGACCTATCTCGGATATTAAGGATGTCTAGAGGATGCCTAGAGGATGCAAAGGGACACATAGTGGAAAACCTATACTGCCTATAAAAAGGGGGAGCAACTCATCTGGATCTCACTTTCAGACCAGCAGCCCAGCTGTGCAGACCTCTGCAGCCTTCATCTGACTCTTCCTCTTCCACAGCATCCAGTCATGTCCACCATGGATCGTAACAAAGTCCTTTTGGCAGCCACCATCCTTCTGCAACAGTGCAAAGCCATCTACAGGCTCTCTGAGCTCTACTACAGGAAGAAAAAGAGGCGGCCAAGAAGCGTCTGGGTCTGAAGATGGATCGGGAGAAGAGCAGAGTACGGACTGTACAACAAGCTGATGGTGGAGCTCAGGAACGAAGACACTTGTGCATTCCAAAACTTCATGAGGATGCATCCAGCCATGTTTCACGAAGTTGTGCAGCGCCTGACACCCAGGTTGACCAAGGCAAACAGCAACTTCCGGCCCAGCCTGGAACCTGGGCTCAAGGTGGCACTCACTCTGTGCCACCTGGCCTCAGGGACCACCTACAGAAGCATGCAGTACGGCTGGAGGGTGCCACACAACACCATCAGCATTGTGGTCAGAGAAGTG
This sequence comes from Laticauda colubrina, assembly GCA_015471245.1. NCBI lineage: Eukaryota > Metazoa > Chordata > Lepidosauria > Squamata > Elapidae > Laticauda > Laticauda colubrina. The sequence goes on along the minus strand of BLBF01000032.1, from coordinate 1,861,680 downwards.
GTGCAGGCCATCATTGAAGAATACAAGGAGGAGCTCCTCCAGTGCCTCTCCACTGAAGAAGGATGGAAGAAAGTTGCAGAGCAGTGGTATCAGAGGTGGAACTTCCCCCCCAACGTTGGAGCCATAGATGGCAAGCACGTGGCCTGCAAAGCTCCAGCCAAGTCGGGGTCCACTTATTTCAACTACAAGGGCTTCTTCAGCATCATCCTATTCACCATGGTTGATGCTGACTACAAGTTCATGTACATCGATGCTTCAGGCAACGGGTCAGCTTCAGATGCCCAGGTATACAACGCCAGTGACCTCAAGGAAGAGCTGTAGTGCAACCTCATCATGGGCTTCCCAGAACCAGACCCACTGCCCAACGACACGCAAGATGTGCCCTACTTCATCGTGGGGGATGACGCATTCTCCCTCAGAACCTACCTCATGAAGCCCTACACCTCCAGATGCCTCACCCATGAAGAGAGGATCTTCAACTACAGGCTGTCCAGGGCAAGGTGGGTGGTGGAGAACGCCTTTGGCATCCTGGCCAACAGGTTCCAGGTACTTCTCACCATCATGCAGCATCACCCACAGACCATGAGGAGGATCGTGGAAGCTTGCTGCATCCTGCACAATCTCATGCACACCCGCTACCCAGTGTTTCAGAACAGGCTCGTGGACCTCCAACAAGGCAATGGGGACATGGAGCCTGGGGAATGGAGGCAAGGGTGAAACCTGATAGACACTCAGGATATGCAAGGCCCCAACAGAGCCTCACGTGAAGGGAAGAAGCAGCGCAACCTCCTGAAACACTGGTGCAACTCCCCAGCTGGAGCAGTGGAGTGGCAAGACAGGATGATAGATGATTAATGGATGCTTCCTTCAGCCTGTCTCATCACACTGATGAGGTTGGGCCATGTATGTTGGGTGGGCCTACAATGAGCAGGGCATTTAATAAAGAGTTGTGTTTATGTTGACATGTGTGGATCAATGATTAAATTGTTATTGATAATAAAGGGCCATAGGTGTGGCACCTGGGAGGGTGGGCCATACTGTCCCACTATGCTTGCACTGGAGGTTTATCTATCCCACAGCTATTACCCATCCCAAAGGTATCCCTGCTCATTCCACAGGTATTCCTGCCCAGCCCACTGCTATCTTAACCCATCCCACAAGCATGCAAAGGCTTAAACCATTTCTAAAAGTTTCCACCAAGACTTTATGAAAAAAAAAGAAATGAGGCAAGTGTGTGAATCAAAGATAGACTTTATTAACAACAAGCTATAAAAGAAAAATGACCCAAGTCAAGTGTCCAAATAAAGTCCACAGGTAGCCAGCCAGCCAGTCTCAGGGGTGAAGGGTCCAGGTACTGTGGAGGTGGGTGGTGCTGGAGCGCTTGTCTGAAGCACCATTGGGGTGCAGCATCAGCAGAATAAGCCCCAGCAGAAGCACCACCACCAGAAGCAGCAGCATCAGCTCCTCCAGAAGCAGAAGCAGCAGAAGCTCCAGCCCCAGAAGAGCGAGCCCGTGCTACAGAAGCCCCAGCAGAAGCAGAGTGAGGGCCAGGGGGTGGGATGGTGGCCCTGTCCCTCTTGCCAGGGCTGTCAGCAGATGGCTGAGGCTTTCTGTTCTTCCCTATGGTTGTGGGGTTGCTGGCTGGCAGGGAGGCTGGCAGGAGCCAAGGCTGGCAGGCTGGCAGGCACCAAGGCTGGCAGGAAGGCTGGCACCAAGGCAGGCAGGCACCAAGGCTGGCAGGAAGGCTGGCAGGCAGGCAGGCACCAAGGCTGCCTGGCAGGCACCAAGGCTGGCAGGAAGGCTGGCAGGCAGGCAGGAACCAAGGCTGGCAGGAAGGCTTGCAGGCAGGCAGGCACCAAGGCTGGCAGGAAGGCTGGCAGGCAGACTGGCTTGCAGGGAGGCTGGAAGGCAGGCTGGCAGCAAGGCTGGCAGGCAGGCAGAGAGCAAGGCTGGCAGGGAGGCTGGCAGCAAGGCTGGCAGGCAGACAGCAAGGCTGGCAGGGAGGCTGGCAGCAAGGCTTGCAGGCAGGCATGCAGGCAGGGCAGGCAAGGCTGTCAATGTGTCCGGCAGCAGGTCTTTCCTCTGAATGGTGACCTGCTTCCGAGCTGCTTCCCTTTATATCCGCGGGGCTTACGCAATGCATCCTCCCCACATGCGCAATTAACGCTTGGCATCCGTTAGGCTTCTGCTGTGCATCCGCTAGGCTTCCGCTGTGCATCCGCTGTGCATCCGCTGTGCATCCGCTGTGCATTCGCTCTTTCTGTTCCGCATCCACTTTGCTGCGCCCCCCTGGAATCCTAGCGGATGTACCATCCGCTTCCATCCACTTCCATCCGCTTGGCTTCCGTTCTGCATCCGCTTTCCATCTGCTCTGCATCCTCCCCCCATCCGTTCCTTTCCGTGTTATCTGCTCTGGTTATGCAAATTTTCGCCCCTTTTGAGAGCGGATAACAACGGATGGAACATTTTTCTTGTCCGTTGTGTCCTTTTTACTAATGTTTTGCATCCGTTGGGCAGTGTGACAGAGCCTTTAGTTAGAGAACTGTAGTGAATTTCTATCTTTGCCTTTAAATAACTATTTCGATGCACTGACGATTGATTGTTTGATTGACTGATTATTTGCCCTCAAGTCATTTTTTTTACTCCTAGCAGCCATATAAATGAGATCTTCTCTGTGACAATCAATTCTGTTCTTTCAAAACTCTAATGGTGTATTTCTTAGATCCTTTTCTAGAGATATGCAAAATATGCCAGAAGTAAGAATTAGGAAACCAACAGCAGTTTCCCAGTTAAAAAAAGCCCAATTCTGTTGCTCACCTTGACTTTCTCCACCTCTTGCATTTCCCTACAAAGCAACATGCTGCAGAAATGGTACCTGCATGGATATGGATGGTATGGATATTTCCACATTTTACAGGATAACATCCCCTTTGGGTTTTATTGTTTCTTTTTGTGCTGGGAAAATGTTGATTCCTGGCAGTCTCCCTCCTTGCTCAAATTCTCAGGAAGTTGCAATTATGTTATAGTTAGAGTAAGTTGCCTGAAACCATTCAAGTAAGTCCAATCCTTATGCTGAACAATGTTACTATAGTACAGTAAGCAATAGGAATAAATCTAGATGCCGTGCAGTTATGTTAACTTGTATAATTATCACTGCATCAGCCATAAAGCTTCCTGAACAATCACTCTAAATATAATTTCATTCCAAATCTTCTTATTTCAACTAGTAAAAGGAACAATTTTTTTTCAAAGTAAAGCACAATTTGAATTTTCCAAGCCAATCTTTTTAGTAATGGAATATTATGAACTTGAGATAATATTATGAACTTGAGAATAATTATTACATTGTATTATTATATTAATCAATGGAACTTAACTTTTTGGATGGATAGGATTGGACTTGCCAATTTAAATTATTTCCCTGAATAAATTGCATAAATCAAGCAAAGGTAATCTATAACAGTACTCAAAGTGAGATTAGTTACATTATGACATCTTACAATTTTAGGAAACTTTTTCCCCAGGAGACTGCCTCCTGTTCAGTGGCTGATGGATGGTTTAGATTTTCATAAAGCTGCCATTTTGATCTAATCCTAAAGTAAAGTTCACATACCAACACAGAAAACTCACTGCCCAGAACTCCAGATGTCCCTTTCTCAAATGAGCCTCTTTCCCGACAGAAAACAAGCTGCATTTATTTTTTATTTTTTAATTTACCATGATCTTTTTCCCCCCAGTTATATTCTATCGAATTGATTCTTGAGTTTTTTGAGATTTATTATTATGGAGTTAATGTTTTCCTGAAACAAACATTCTTCAAATATAAAAAGAAAAAGGGGGATGATAACAATTAAATTCTAGTAATAAATAATATAGGAAACATAAAGTCTATTATTGCAGTGTAGAGGGGACACTTAATTTCAAATTGACTTCAAAACTATGAATATGCATCAAAAAAGAGCTGCAATTTCTAAATATATATCTATAGGTAGATTTCCCTGAGGAGTACTTAAAAATGGCATTCCATAAGTAATGGTGTACAATTAAGAAGGTTTCTTTTTTTTCACTTTTAGTCCTTCTGTTTACCTGGTTTGAACATGTATATAATGAGAAAAAAAATCTACATTTCAATTTTGATTGTTTCTAAAGAAACAATATCTTCAAAATATAAATGAAACATATATTTATATACTTAAACTTATGTTTATAATACTAGAAATTTAAGTATCTGGGCAGTCGTATTGAAGCATTTGATTTTGTACACAACGTAAAAAAATGAGTTTTTAAAGAGCTGTAGTTTTCTTTTCCACATCTATCCTATCTAATTATCATAATTGGATGATTTCCATGTCATCTTTAGCACTGAAAAATCCAAGTATGTTTTGTTTTTGTTTTGTATAACTACATCAAGCTTTCTGACTTATACTTTAAGGCCCTGTCACACTGCCCAACGGATGCAAAACGGACACAACGGACGAGAAAAATGTTCCATCCGTTGTTATCCACTCTCAGAAGGGGCAAAAATTTGCATAAACAGAGCAGATAACACGGACGCGGGGAGGACGCAGGGCGGATGAAAAGTGGATGCGGAACAGAAGCCCATGTGGATGGAAGCAGATGGGAGCGGATGGCACATCCGCTAGGCTTCCGGGGGACCTCAGCAAAGTGTATGCGGAACGGATAAAGCGGATGCAGAGCGGACGCACAGCGGATGAAGCGGATGCACAGCGGATGCACAGCGGAAGCCTAGTGGATGCCGAGCATTAATTGCGCATGCGGGGAGGATGCATTGCATCAGCCCCGTGGATATAACGGAAGCAGCTCAGAAGCAGGTCGCCATTCAGAGGAAAGACCTGCTTCCAGACACATTGACTGCCTTGACTGCCTTGCCTGCCTTGCCTGCATGTCTGCCTGCCAGCCTTGCTGCCAGCCTCCCTGCCAGCCTTGCTCTCTGCCTGCTGCCAGCCTTGCTGCCAGCCTCCCTGCCAGCCTTGCTGCCTGCCAGCCAGCCTTGCTGCCAGCCAGTCTGCCTGCCATCCTTGCTGCCTGCCTGCCTGACAGCCTTGGTGCCTGCCTGCCTGCAAGCCTTGGTGCCTGCATGCCAGCCTTCCTGCCAACCTTGGTGCCTGCCTCCCTGCCAGCCTTCCTGCCAGCCTTGGTGCCTGCCTGCCTGCCAGCCTGCCTGCCAGCCTTCCTGCAAGCCTTGGTGCCTGCCTGCCAGCAAGCCTTGGTACCTGCCTCCCTGCCAGCCTTCCTGCCAGCCTTGGTTCTTGCCAGCCTCCCTGCCAGCCAGAAACCCCACAACCATGCTGAAGCACAGCAAGCCTCAGCCATCTGCTGCCAGCCCTTGCAATAAGGACAGGGCTACCATCCCGCCCCCTGGCCCTCACTCTGGTTCTGCTGGGGCTTCTGCAGCACGGGCTCGATCTTCTGGGGCTGGGGCTTCTGCTGCTTCTGCTTTTGGAGGAGCTGATGACAAGCACTCCAGCACCAGCCACCTCCACAGCACCTGGACCCTTCACCCCTGAGACTGAGCGACCAAGAGGAGTGCCAGAGACTCATTTTTGTTTTATAGCTTCTTGTTAATAAAGTCTATTTTTTGATTCATACACTTGCTTCGTTTCTTTTTTTTTAATAAAGTCTTGGTGGAAACTTTTAGAAATGGTTTAAGCCTTTGCATGCTTGTGGGATGGGTTAAGATAGCAGTGGGATGGGCAGGGATACCTTTTGGATGGGTAATAGCTGTGGGATAGATAAACCTCCAGTGCAAGCATCGTGGGACTGTATGGTCTACCCTCCCAGGTGCCACACCTTTAGCCCTTTATTATCAATAACAATGTAAGCATTGACCCACACATTTGAACATAAACACAACTCTTTATTAAATGCCCTGTTCATTGTAGGCCCACCCAACATAGATGGCCCAATCTCATCAGTGTGATGAGACAGGCTGAAGGAAGCATCCATTAAGCATCTATCATCCTGTCTTGCCACTCCACTGCTCCAGCTGGGTAGTTGCACCAGTGTTTCAGGAGGTTGCGCTGCTTCTTCGCTTCATGTGAGGCTCTGTTGGGGCCTTGCACATCCTGAGTGTCTATCAGGTTTCACCCTTGCCTCCATTCCCCAGGCTCCATGTCCCCATTGCCTTGTTGGAGGTCCATGAGCCTGTTCTGCAAGACTGGGTAGCGGGTGCGCATGAGATTGTGCAGGATGCAGCAAGCTTCCATGATCGTCCTCACAGTCTCTGGGTGATGCTGCATGGTGGTGAGAAGTACCTGGAACCTGTTGGCCAGGATGCCAAAGGTGTTCTCCACCACCCGCCTTGCCCTGGACAGCCTATAGTTGAAGATCCTCTCTTCATGGGTGAGGAGTCTGGAACTGTAGGGCTTCATGAGGTAGGTTGTGAGGTAGAAGGCGTCATCCCCCACGATGAAGTAGGGCACATCTTCTGTGTCGTTGGGAAGGGGTTCTGGATCTGGGAAGCCCACAATGAGGTTGCGTTCCAGCTCCTCCTTGAGGTGACTGGTGTTATATACCTGGGCATCTGAAGATGAGCCGTTGCCTGAAGCATCGATGTACATGAACTTGTAGTCAGCTTCGACCATGGTGAAGAGGATGATGCTGAAGAAGCCCTTGTAACTGAAATAAGTGGACCCTGACTTGGCTGGAGCTTTGCATGCCGCGTGCTTGCCATCTTTGGCTCCAACGGTGTGGGGGAAGTTCCACTTCTGATACCACTGCTCTGCAACTTTCTTCCATCCTTCTTCAGTGGAGGGGCACTGGAAGAGCTCCTCCTTGTATTCTTCAATGATGGCCTGCACCACTTCTCTGACCACAATGCTGATGGTGTTATGTAGCACCCTCCAGCCCTACTGCATGCTCCTGTAGGTGGTCCCTGAGGCCAGGTGGCGCAGATTGAGTGCCACCTTGAGCCCAGGTTCCAGGCTGGGCCGGAAGCTGGTGTTTGCCTTGGTCAACCTGGGTGTCAGGCACTGCACAACTTCCTCAAACATGGCTGGAGGCATCCTCATGAAGTTTTGGAATGCACGAGTGTCTTCGTTCCTGAGCTCCACCATCAGCTTGTTGTACAGTCCGTCCTCTGCTCTTCTGGCGAACCATCTTCATACCCAGATGCTTCTTGGCCGCCCCTTTTTCTTCCCGTAGTAGAGTTCACAGAGCCTACAGATGGCTTTGCACTGTTGCAGAAGGATGGTGGCTGCCAAAAAGACTGTGTTACGATCCACGGTGGACATGACTGGATGCTGTGGAAGAGGAAGAGCCAGATGAAGGCTGCAGAGGTCTGCACAGCTAGGCTGCTGGTCTGAAAGTGAGATGCAGGTGAGTTGCTCCCCCTTTTTATAGGCAGTATAGGTGTCCCTTTGCATCCTCTAGGCATCCTCTAGACATCCTTAATATCTGAGATAGATCCTCTCTGCTGATGTTTTTTCCGTTTTACATGCTTTGTTTCCTCCAGGCATCCGTTCTGCATCCGTTCTGCATCCGTTCTGCATCCCTTCCGCTTCTTCCCTGAGTCTGAGCGGATGCGAGTTGCGCGGATGTGCAGCGGATGCCTAGAGGATATAGCGGATGCATAACGGATGTGTAACGGATGCGTAGCAGATGCAGAAAGGACGAATTGGATACATTTTCCACGCAAAAGTTTTGAGCAGCTCAAAACTTTCTGAGCGGATGAAACGTCAATAAACGGATGCTGGACTGATAGAGAGGAAGCAAAACGGAGGCAGTGAGTACATCGCGTTAACCAACGGATGGCAAGCTTTCTTGTCCGTTTTATATCCTCTTTGCATCCGTTGGTGCAGTGTGACATGGGCTTTAGGTTGCATACAAGTTCTATTTTGGTACCTTATTTTAATGGACTCTACAAGACCATATTCTCAAGCTATTGATAGATATGTAAGTGTAAATGAACAGCTACCACATTATAATGCTACTGTATTAGATTTCCAAAGATTCTATGAAATACAGCACCTTATAAAACTGATCAATTTGTTGTATCATCCACTTGGCTTTGAAATATTTTCTTTTTTGATGATGGAACATTCACCTAAGACATCTCAATATCTGCCAGTCATTTCTTTTTGGGAATAACTTCATCACATGAAAATGTAAAAAAAAATATTAATTGGAACAAGTCAACTAACATAAGGACTATTGATGTTTCTTTGCTTTTTAAAAGTTAACTTTTAAAAGTTTTTATAAGTTATAAAAAAAAGTTTTTTAAAAGAACTTTTAAAAGTTCTAAATTCTTTTTCTGATTAAAATTATTGATGAAATTATTGTAGATAAGGGAAAAATGAATAAATATTTTCAAGAGAAATTTATCTCCATGTTTGTGTATTCTGCTCTCTCTTAAAGCTCCTGTTTCTCTGAGAAATTACCTGGGATTAAAAAGAAACCAGAGTGTTTTATTTTTTGTCAATTTAGTTTTTTTTCTGCCAGTGATCATAACAGCAGGACAGGGATGAAAATGGATTACAGAAGTCTGAGAACTATGCCCCATATGTTAGAGTGAAGTAACATCTGAGCAGCTGTGACTTTTTTACTTCAATAATGTTTTCTTGGAGAGATTTCTAGAGGTTTTAGATGAAAGTGTCCATAATCAATCTCTGTTGGTTATGCTACAGAGCTAAGGTGCTTCCCAAAACTTCAATGAAGCTGTGTTTCACTAAATACAAATGCAGATTTGGGGTGGGGGAATTGTATATGGGGAATGTAAGTTTTGAAAACTGCTTGTATATATCCCTTTCTTCTACCAACAACTGAGAACTAATATTTCCCCAAACAGAACTGTTGCAAGACCACATATTAAATATATAGGCAAATACAATGTATTTATTTATTTTAAATAACATAATTTGTTTGTGGCACCATGCTGATTTGTGTTAAACCAAATGCCACTTCAGATTGAGTGTGCTGATAGTGTTCTGTTTTAAGAATAACCTTGTCTGCCATTGTTTTAAATTCACCCTTGCATGCTCATATTTTCGCTGAATATCCAAAGTAACATAATCAGTATATTTTATTATTGATATAATGTTATGTATTAAGGTTCATTTAATGCATAATCTTGCATGCTTTTGTTGTGCTGTATGCTTTCTGTATGCAGAAATTTATGAACGACCAGCTGTTTTTCTAGGAATGCCAGTTTGCATTTTGCCACTAGTTGTTGCTATAGAGCTCGTAGCTATGCAGTCAAAACTAACAATTCAGGATCTTGGAGAAATATTGTTTTTTTCCTTCAAATTTTAATACAAACTGACCTGATCCTAAATAAATATTTCTACCAGGTAAGAATTTGCATTTCTCCAAATATTGCAATATGTTTCTCACAGATAGCTAGATACACACCTACGGATATATTTGCTTTTATAGTATGGTTTTCTAACACTATTTAATACATGTAAGTTTATCAATGTCATAAAATAGATATATAAAACTATACTGACACACAAATAGATGGTAGATAGATAGATAGATAGATAGATAGATAGATAGATAGATAGATAGATAGATAGA
>BLBF01000032.1:1830751-1852133 GCA_015471245.1 Laticauda colubrina | reverse complement strand
AGATAGATAGATAGATAGATAGATAGATAGATAGATAGATAGATAGACAGACAGACAGACAGACAGACAGACAGGCAAATGGATAAAAAGCAAATACATTTTGAAATGAATTTTCTGGGATAATGCCTTTCAAATGTATATTTAAATTAATTTTTATTTGCATAAACAAAAACAGACATAAATGACTACTTAAGAAATGAGTTTTATTAGATTATTTTTAATCCCATCTTTATCACTTAAACATATCATTCCTTCTTATATGAATTCAAAATGTATCATTTTATTTATTCATTCCATATATTAATACCTGGTGATGACAGCAAAATCAAATGTTATAGCCGTTAGAGAATACAAAAAGAAAAGAAATGAAAATGAAACAAAAAAAGATTTGCTATGTATCCACAAAGCAGATACAGATATAACCAGATTTGCATCTAAAAAACACATGTAGTTAACCAAAGAATGTCATCCATTGCCATAAAAATTATATTCAATTAATCCTTGAAGTTACTCCTGAATGAGTAACCACTCATTCAGACAGCATTAAATTTAAGATGGTGATGAAAATAGAACTTACAACCAGTCATTTAAGTTATGGTCATCACAGCATACCAATGGTCATATGATCTCAATTTGGGTGCTTGGCAACCAGCATGTACTTACAAGGTTTGAAGCATCCAGTGGTTATGTTATTGCTATTTGCAACCTTCACAGCTGTCTTCTGACAAGGAAAGTCAGTGGGGAAGCCAGCAGGAAGTCTCAAGTCCTAATCAAGTGATGTCATGTTTAACAACTTGCAGAGGTTCATTAACCAATTGCAACTAGAACTGACAGAACTGATATTGCCAGTCAGTGCAACCAAATGACATTTCAATTAACAACTCTCCCACTTCGCATTGGAATTGTGGTTGGTAAGTGATATTTACTGACCACTTTATATTCTAAACATAACTGTGTGTAATTGTACAAACTAATCTTCAAATATGGTATTAAAGTATATAGTGAACATTACCATCTTTTATAATGAATATATTTATGAAATAGGAATGAAAGAAGGTCTCAAATGTGACCAGATTTCTTTTGGCATACCTTGGATGCCCTTTGTGAGGTGAAGATATTTCTGCTTGTTTTTTCAATGGATGCTTTAGTTCTCACATTATTCTGGCCACTAAAAGAAACCTTTTCACTAAGAAACTTCTTTAAAACATGAAAGAGACAGGTTTTTGGAATCTTCTTCTGCTTATAGCAAGTCACAACAAGCTTGTGAATTCTGTTTTGAATAGTTTAATCCTACACTTGATGCATATGTGGCTAAATAGAGTTATTTTTGTTTGTGAATTTCCATGTATAATAAATTAACTCTCTAATGAACAGTTAAAGACTGTTGTTTTCACAATTAACTGCACGGCAATGATAATTGTGTTTGTTTATTTGATACCTATGAAAGATTTTTGTTCCCAAGCAACTAAATTTTACTGTAACTTGCCTCTTCACTTTATTCCCCTAGAGGTCAGTAAAAACAGAGATTTATAGGATAGGATAGGGTAGGATAGGGTAGGATAGGATGCTTTATTGGCCAAGTGTACTTGGAGACACACAAGGAATTTGTCTCCGGTGCTTAAGCTCTCAGTGTATATACAAACAAAATGTGATACATCATGATCATAATCATCATTCATCATAGTTTGTAAGGTTTACACTTTTGTGATTCTTTCAATCCATTGGTTTACTTCCAGGCATTTACCATGTACAAGTTTTTTTGAATTAAATAAACTCACTTTCTTGCTTTATTTTCTTATTCTCTTGGATGTTGATTCATTTCCCCTGGGCTATCACGAGGAGGAAAGTCTTCCATTTGTTTGTTCAAGGGAGGCTAGCTGTCATGTCCCTGTCAGAGTCTGAATCCAAGAGGAAGACAAACAAGTGACAGGGAGTGGGACTGTGGCTCCGTTGGCTATGGAGGAAACTGGGGAAGGGCAAAGTCCAGCTGGGCAGAGTAGGAGAGAGATAGAACAAGGGAGAGGGAGTTCAGAGGAAGACTCAGGCCCACCCCTCTTCATCCTAGGACATGTAGGGAGGAATGGAGAAGACAGCAGCATGGGTTAAGTGGCTTATGGGGGAGGAAAGGGCCCTGATTCCCTTCATTAGCCACACCTAGGAATGAGAGTTTAAAAGAGATGCATGCTGAATGCAGCAGCTGCTGGGAGCAAATGTGAGTTTATCTTGTGTTGACTTTAGTTATCTGTGTTCCTGGCATCTTCCCAGCCATATGGAATTATTGCCTTGCCTTCACAACTGGAATTTTTGTTCCTGCCCTGCTGAACTAATTACCTCATTTTGCCTTAATTGGACTTCTAGTTACAGTTTTTGTTGACCACATTTTGGACTTGATTCTCTGCAGCCAAAGGCTGTTCCTGGAAGAGTTTTTCTCTAGCCAGAAGGTAACCTGGACATTGGGGTCAAAGTTGGAGCTAATAAAGGGACTCTGACTAATTATCTGATTGTGTTGCCTTTGTGCCACGTCCTGGGTCATCACACTAGCAACCATCAGAGAGAAGGAACATGCAGCATTGACTAACATGCAGAGTTGGTCAATCTCTGTGGCATCTGGAAATGAGATGTCTGGAATATGGACCTGAATTGAATAAATTGATTGATTGAATAAATGAATGAATATGGATAGACTAAAATGAAGGTCCCTTTAAGAGACTTTGCTTCATGGCGGATGTTGGCAGTACTGTTGACATTCAATAGTAGAGAGATGTAACAAGAATATGTTTAGCAGACTTTTAGCTGATAATTATGCTGAAAACAATATCACACAACACAGAGATTCCAAGTATTGCAAAAACATTTTATTTTTGCAAAGGACATCATGAAATCTGGGTCTCATGTGATAAATTTAAATTTTCTTCAGCACAAAATACAGAATTAATGTCAAAAGTATTATTTAAAACAATTTGAAATCAAATATATTCCTGCTAAGACCACTTGGTACATAAAGCATGGAGATGACAGTAAGGATACTTGAGATGCACAAAACCCTGCACTGTAGATATATGACTTTTCTGAGTGGTTAAGACCTCTGAAGACATGAATCTATGTGGCAGTGAAGGCATCCTTGAGAGAGAAGATAGTTCCACCAGCTCTAAAAAAGGTTCAAGAAACCATCCAGGCATGATGTTACCATAGATTTCCTCCTTTTTCCAGGGCTGGATCAATTTGTGTTGATGGGAAGAAATAAATACACTCCTGTTTTGCAGAGTGCAAAAATACACTCCTGTTTTGCAGAATTCTACCCTCTTCCCACTTTTATTTAATATGTACGTGAAAGTGAAGTCATTTGTTAGTGCAGGGCTGAAAATTGCTGATGTGATTCTTTCACTATGTCTGAAGGCTATGTGGGTCTAGATGGGAAGGAATAGGCTTTGATTTAACTCTAGCAAAACTGAGTAGCTGTGGCTTTTGCTTCCCCAGGATCTTCCCACTCAGAGCCAGTGCAAAATTTTGGGATCCTCCTGGACTTAAAACGCCTGCTTGATAAGCAGGAGATAACCACATCCATTTCTTGTTCTCATTGTTCCTGTTTCTCATTGGGAGAATCCATTCATTGTCTTTTGTTCCTTAGTTGGATTTCTGCAACACTCTCCATGTGGGGTATCTTTGAGGACCATGCAGAAACTACATCTGTTCCAAATGACAACAGTATGATTACCAGCATTCTATCTCTGTGTAAGACCAGTACTTCACAAGCTGTGATAGTTCCTGGTGGGTTTCCAATGCAGTGCAATGGGCTAGTTATTACCTGTAAAGTCCTATATGGCACAGAACTGCCCATAGGACTGCCTATATTTTACCTATCTTACTAGGTCTCAGAGGTTATGCATGTTCCATTTCCTTTCTCTAAAATAGTGTAATTTAATTGGACCTATAAGACTTGCTTTCCCTATTGCTGCACTTGCCCTTTCAAATACGTTCCCCCCTGGGGTTCAGATGGCATTGACCCTGTTAGTCTTTCATAGAGCTTTGGAAACATAGCTTTTCTCCTGTACATTGGGTCAAAGTGGTTACTGAGCTTATTCTGCTATATGAATGAATTTTTTTTTATGGCCAGCCTTGGTTTGTGTGTAATTATGTTTTGTTATATTGCTATATTGAGGTCGTAATTGTTACTGATATATATTGGAGCATGTCTGGAAAAAATGTCAAAATAAAGAATAAAAATACTTATTCTTCACATACACACATATATACAAGCTACTTAAATGTCTTATTGTCAGTTTAAAAAAAATAACTATATGCACAGAAATTTACAACACAGCATTTTTTAGTTATTTGTCCCAACCTAACTTCATTTTACTAAGTATACTAAAATGCTACAAGTTTTGTTTCCATAAATCCAGACTACATCAAACTACATTTTACATCCAAAAAAAAAATAAATAATTTTTCACTTAGCATATTGAATGAAATCAGTTGTTGCGATTAGCTTATCTTTCAGAATTTTAGCAAGCGCATAAAATTGTGCTAAAACAACCATGGCTATATTAACTATCAATACGTTCACCAAATCTGTGGAATTCCTTTTAACCAATTTTATATTCATAATACCTCAGACAAGTAAGCTATACTCAGAGAATTATTGGCCTAAGATTATCAGTTGAACTCTACAGTTGATCAGTAAAGTATATCTCAGTTTGGAGAATTATTGGCCCAAGTCCATCCATTGACCACTATGGCTAATCAATGAAATATATGATCTTTACTTATGTCCAACCATTGTATTAACCATTTTCATGCACTAATGCTATGTCTGCAGGTTTTGGAGTGTATTAGTGGCGTGATTATAACTAATAAATTCTGCTTCTTCAACATCCACTACATTATTGTACCATTTTCAGCCACCATTCTTCCTAAAAAAAATGTTACCTTGCATTAACTTTAACCCATCATTATGCTGAAAACAATATCACACAACAGATTGGTAGCTTTCACCTTCGCCAAAGACATCATGAAATCTGATTTAATACCGATGTGCTCCATTACTAAAACATTCGTATTTACAAAAATGTAAAATTAATTTCAAAACTATTCTTCAGCGTAATTTGAAATAAAACATATTCCTGCTAGGAGCACTTGGTATTGTGGGAGGCATCTAAATGACAGTGGAGGATATTTGAGATGTGTGCAGCCTTCTCAATTTTTATTCTATGACAGAGATATAAAATCTGGGTTGTTGAATTTGCTGTTCATAAAAATGCAAACTAGCATGTCTAATAACTTGAAGTTTTTTTTAATGTGTCATTTGGCTATGAAACAAACTTTTTAAAAATATGTAATAAAAAGTGACATAATTCTCCTCGTTATTCTATTTTGCATTTAAGCCATCCTGCCTTTCATATTCAATTACATACCCCACAAAAGACTTTAAAAAAAAAAAAAAAAAGGTCCTAATAATTTTAAAGTGATTTTTTGGCATTTAATTACATACAATTTTTTTTGACCTGGCTAGGCAGATAACGTTAACACAGCTTTATTGCTAAACAGGACTGAACATGTGTGTACTTGACTTTTTATTATTATTATTATTAAACTCCTACTGAAGAAACAGATTAATTGGAGGCTGATTCACTGGAGAACAGGCGTTAAAGACAGAAGGACCTCCTCACATTTTGTTCTGTTATCAGGCTTATGCCATTCCCAGGTTGGCAAGGAGAGCCCAACTGTACTGTTTTGAAATGTAGCTGAAAGAAATAGTCGAATAGCAGGTGCGATGGAGGCCGGGGTGGAGTGGGGGGGGGGGGGGAGAGATTGAAGCCATTATCAAAATCATGTTCTGCTTCCCTTTTCTTTGCTGTTGCCTAATGACCAACTGACACTCCAGTTAACACAGGTACTGCCTAGATTCCCCACGCCCCCAATCAGATTGTTAATGTGTAAATGGGATCGCCAAAGTCAGCATCTGTTGTAATGATTTTCTGCCTGGTTATTACTCCTTCCTTCCTGCCCGCACACCCGTGTAGCATTTTTTTAAAAGAAGAAGATGTGTACAAGCTGTGATTAAACCTTTTCAGATGAAGCATGAAGTAAATTGGATGGGGGGGGGGGAAGAGGAGGAAATGAACCCCATCCTTCTTTACAGAATAAAACACTACAGTGTAAAACACTAGAGTGTAGTGTTTTATTCTGTAAAAGAGAACTTTGTCTGACAGGACTTCTTTGATGACTGCCCAGAAAAGAAACAACTGAAGGAATTAAATCAAAAGAGATAAATCTTGATTTTTAATGTTTCTCTCGTGTTTGTCTCCATGTCCCTTGTACCAGTTTTATTTTTTACGTATTGCACTGAATAAACCGACACTGACACTTTTCTAACCTCCTCTGTTTATTTTGTATCAGATTCAAATCAGGAACCATCTGAATGTCTTGTATATTCCCTCTGAAACTTTGAAATCCTTCTCCAGAAGGATTTCTCCAGAAAAAGGGTTGTTACAGCCTCACTAACCTGCAAATGATTTGAGAAAATATAAAAAGAAATCCAGGTGAACTCAGAAATGCTATATTTCATTTCAATTTGGTTTTTGTTTTTTTTTAATGGTCAAGGATGGGCAGAAGGTTGGGAAAATGTAGTTTAGAATGTAAGAAGTGAAATGAAATAAAGCAGTCTCAGCAAATAAATAAAATTGAATCAGTTTACCTAAATATTGCCAGTTTGAACTATTAAAAAAAATATTCTGACTGTTCTTGGTTTTTTTTTTCACAATCAATCCATCCTCCTTGCTCTGACACAGGAGGGATAATTCCTGCATGCTTTTGTATATTTTATTCTTTAACCATTGACTTTATGATTGAATGCTACCTGAAAAATAGTCATTATTATGCATTTTGATTCTGGCTGTGAAGTAGTTCTGGGGTTGGGGGAATTGTTTGTTTTTTTGTTGATAAATTTCATTGTGGCTTTAGGAGCATGTTTGAAAATCATCAGAAAATATTGGAATGTGTTATTACAGCTTGGTTGAGGATTAGAAGAAAAACAATTCATTTCCCAAATCAGGTATTAGTTTAGCATATTCAGCCTTCTTCAAGTCCATCACAGATGCAGTTGACCTTCCTAAAAAGACAGAATAACACAGCAGTTAAAATAAACACATTATCCTCTGCTTGTGCCACACCTTTTTTTTTATCTTACTAAATTTTAATTTGTGAATTGAGGTTTTGCAGCTGAGCTGGATTACAAAAATACCACAAAAGTGCACTCAGCTGTTAACTGGATGGCTTGATAGTTGAGAAGCTTATGCTGTAAGCATTATGTATGGGGTTTTTTTTTCCCCAAGTATTTGTTGATTGGCTAATGCAGTTCAAAAGAACAAGTGCTGTAATAAGGTGAAATATATGACATTTCAAGCCATTGAGTTATATGCATATCAGAGCTCCTTTAGGTTTTGTTGTTGTTTTTTTAGAAAAGAGGTGCATTTAGAATCTGTGATCTATTTGGACATATCAACATTTATTTATGCATTATTTGTTCAATATTCAAATTTATATAACTGTCCATCTCATAATCATGACTCAAATAATGTGTTCTATTTGATTCCCCCCCCCCCATATATACTTTATATATTTGAAAATAAATCCACTGAGTTAAAGAAGAGTCTTCTCTAATACATAGGATTATTGACATGTTAAAAATGCATACTCTATAATGGACATGTATACTTCCTTGGTCCTTTTCCCATTCTCTTATGGATTGTAACAAATCTGCTTTAAAACAGATTTATTATAAAACTACATCCAACTGCAGTTAGCAAATAGAGGTTGCATTGTGTGTTCTCATATCATGAGAATGATCTTCCAGCATTCATGTAACATGTACATACAAGTGCATATTTGCTTCATATATTGGTACAAATGAATCTGAATTGCAAAACTTCCATTAATATCTTGAACATGCATATAGTATGAGCATACATAACCAATACTATATATGTGCCCATTAGCGATTAGACTTTTAGATTTAATATTTCTATATACATTTTATTTATTACTGTGTCAAAAAAGAGTCACAATTTTAGCCTTTCCAGTCTCTGCACAATCCTGTTTTAAAACTATGTCTTTAGGTATTTCGAGTGACACAATTTCAGTTTGGGAATAGGACATACGGCTACTTATCCAGGCTTCATAGAGAACTTATGTGTGGTACCAAACATTGTTTATATATTGACAAATATTTCTAGGAAATGGTTTTGTATTTTTGCTGTTAATTGTTTCATTACTGACCTCTACCTCTGTAGACATATGCAGTTTTCATATTTTTGGGTGAGACTTTCAAAATATTTTTTTTTTAAGTGTCCAATGCTCGACGTGAGCAATGACATTTTTGCAGGCTTCTATTTCAGTCATTTGTGCCTTATTTTCTTTCTATTTATTTCAAACAAACCACTATGAAAAAGGCTGCAAATTTAAGTGACAGTCATGTACAAATATGCATAATATGAGCTGGTCCCTACCCATCATGTGTATTGCTAAAGACTCCATTGCAATATTTACAGTTAAACTAAACTTTTCCCCCCCAAGATGTAGCAAAATTGCATTTGTTTTGCAGATTTTCTCATCATTAAATGTGAAACATTTCACATTTGTCTTTTTGAGTAATTGGCTTTTAAAAATGATAAGGTGCTCTGAACACTTGTTATGGGGATAGGTCTGACGTTATATCCCAGAAATCCATATGCCATACAGACAGAACAGAAGAAAGATATTCACAAGCATGTCACAGATTGGGCTGAAGCAAGCCAAAAACCAAAGTGCCATGGCATTAACAATAGCACCAGATTTACTGTCACGATTGCAATCTGTGCTGTATCACAGACAGAAGGAGAACTTTTGATAGGTAACACCTCAGTGTTTTTTAAATCTTTTTGGCAAATTATCATTTTCATTATATTTTTGCCTGCCATGTAGTATTATTATAATATTAAAAAAAATAGGCATGCACAAACATACACACTCAAAGTTTATTCGGCCCAGAACCAAAAGGTTGCTACTTCACAAGTGTCTGGAATAATTGACAATTGTGTATATGAGTGTGTGCCTATATGAGAGACATTTATCAACAATACATTTATGCATTTATGTCTTCTGCTTCAAGGTAAACATCCGTGGCATTCTTCAAGTACCCAACTTACTGGTAAGCTCCTCACATGAGTCAAGGGCTATGTTGTACATCCCCGACACCACATATCCAATGTAACTGCAGTCAGATATATTTGTGTACACCATTAAAACTTTATTCAGACTGCAAAACTCTCCTGCTTGAACATTTCCTTGCAATCTGGCATTCTGATAGCTGTGATGTTATGGAGCCTTACTCCTAAATTAAATAAAGAATTCTGTATATTTGTATCTCTAGGCAGCACATTAAAACAAAAAAGGATATATTTGTATTATTTACTTACAAGGTTGTAAAAATATATATGAAACACTACAGCTCATGACCTGAACTTTCAGATTCAAGAGAAATTTTTCTATGATGTTGCATTTTTGACAAAACTATTTGCCTTGTTTTCCAAAATATGCGAGTTGGAACGTTATTTTTGAGCTTGATCCTGCAGTTCCTCCTCTTCTTCAAATGAGGGATTTTCCAGGGAGGCATGATGTCAAATATGTCCCCAAGTGAATGGTTGTCAATCATGGAATAGGCTAGGTGGGTATTCAACACTCCATTTGGGACACTAGTTATCAGTGCAACAACTGCTAGTATGGATACTTGAGACCAACTAACCAAGATCACAAATACATGTATGTGTTCCCCTCCTTAGTATTCTTGCAATAGGCAAGGCATTCCTTAAAAATGAAAATCGAGAATTTTTTTCTAAGCGAAAAAGCTTACTGAAGGAAGTTAATTATATTAGTAATTCTAAGCATCTAGCTTCCAAGCTTAAAACATTGATAAAATCCTGGCCATGCCATTAAAGGGATCAATAGTTATTTACAATTAATTTACAACCAAGTGTATTTCAAGTAATAATTTATATAGGAATAATGTTTTAAAAAGTATATTGTTCTATAGGGATTCTCCATTATTATTTTTATTATTGTAAAATTGTTTTACTCCACGCAAAGAAAAAAATCACAGCCAATTAAATATATTTGGCAATTCATTTACTCTATGTTGTATGTATCATTCTGTCTTACTCTTGAAATCCCCACCCTCAAATCTCCTACCATATTTCTAAAATTTTTAGGAAGTATGAAATGGCATGGGAAAGTTCTTCTCTCATATTCCACTAATGGAAGGTATTGTGGTAATGAAAATGAATATTTTTAACTCTCCTTCACAAAGCTATTATACCACCAGAAATAAACAAATTGTATTGAAATATAATTGAGAAAAAAGTAGAAATCAATAAATACTGTACAAAACTTGATTTGGCATATGTAGAAAAAAATGAATGTTGGTTTAATTAGATGTACTAAATGGAGACAGATTATTCAAAAAGAAAAACAGTTTATTTCTGCACAAAGTGGAGGACAATCCATCATATTAAAGCCTTGGAAATAAGTTTTCAGAACAATATTTTTCAATGCATTTATATTTTAAATACTTTTTTTAGAATTTCAAAATTAATTAAATGTGTGTTATGTCTTTCTTTCAAGAACTCCAGAGACTGTATTTAGCATTTCCTCATCCATTTTTCCCCATGGTAATTACCCTGGAAGATAGTTTTGCTCTGTTTGTGATTTTTTTAAAAATAAAATAAGATATTTAAAATGAAATAGAACTTGATAAGACAGTTTGTTTTATTTTACTGAATAAATAATTTAGTTGAGCTTATAGATCAACTCAAAATCGCATAGTGAGTTTTCATAGGATGGCCTTGTGTCTGGATTTCTCTGATCCAAATTGAACACTTTAACATCTAAGCCACAAGTTATGATTCATTTAAAGTATTTAATAATTTATTCTTGTATTTAAAATAAGGTTTCCATCATCTTACAAACATAAATATTAGGCAGGAAACAGAGACTCTAAATGTAATAAGTAAATAAGCCTAAAAATAAACTCAGAAACTATATTATATAGACATAATTAAGGCTATAGTTTTATGGTTCCTAAAAACAAGAGACCATAGGATTTATTTACTTATTCATTATTTATTTACTTATTTATTATTTATTTATTTACTTATTTATTATTTATTTACTTATTTATTATTTATTATTTATTTATTTATTTATTTGCAGACTCCCCAGAAGAAATAATTCTAACCTCAGAAATCCTCCCCTTTTAGAAGACTATGAGGCTAATTATTTCTGATGAAGAAGATTCTAGATTCTTCAAACTAAAGCTGTCCAAACTCCCAAACTGCTCCAAACTGTCTACTAATCTAAGTTTCCTTTGGGAGGAATTATGTTGTCCTTAACTCAGATGGACAAAGACAAAGAAGCAATACCAATTCTGACACCTAGTTTAGGTTTCTAATGGTAGCCCCACCATCTGAAATACTCCCCCATAAAATATAAAAATCCTATCCTTTTTGTATTTAAAAAATACGTGAAATCAATATTATTCCTGGCTCCTGGGGAAGGGGATTAGTTGTTTTTGGTTGACTAAGTGTTACCATAGTTTTAAGTTAGACATTTAAAATATTGTTTTATTTTACACACACATTGTCTACTAGTGCTATTAATTGCTCTGTCTACCTATTCAAAGATCTGGAGAAATGAACAGGACTTTGCCATTTGTTTGGGACCAGGAGAAGATTTGTTATATTAAACAGACACATAAAATGCTCCCCCCCCCCCCAAGTTGAATATAAACTTCTATAGCTATATTTGCAAAAGAATGTGACACTACAGCTAAGAATGGATATTTTGGACCCAATTCCAAAATAGAATACAGTTTAAAATAATCAAGCCACTATCCTGCTTAAGAAATAACTCAGAATGCCATAGTGTAGTTTAAAAAGTAGCAAAACATTGTCCATATTACTGGTCCTTGTTATATGTGAATTAGAAATTACGGTTCATTTGAGTAACCCAGTTTTTCTTTAAATATTGCCCTTTGTATCACACATTTCATAATTTTATCTATAAGTTCTCATAATAGCAATACTAAGATGCTTGAACAAGAAGAATTGCAATAGCGCTTCCACCAGGTATATATAGTAGAAGATGCAAAGCAAAGCAGAGTCATGATGTTATAGAACCGTGATGGCAAACCTATGGCATGCGAGCCACCAGGCAAACTTAACTCACCGCGCATGTGCGTGCCTTACAACTGATTTTTCGGCTGGCTCGAGTCCTTATTTGGCCTCCCAGAGGCTTGAAAAAAGCCTCTGTAGACTTTCCAGGATGAATAATACGCCCATTTCATCACTTCCTGTAATACTGGAAGTGACAAAATGGGCCTATTATTCAGACTGCAAAGCCTGCCGAGGCTTTTTTTCAAGGCTCTGGGAGGCCGAAAAAGGCCTCAAACTGGCTGGAAATCAGCTGTGAGGTGCAGTGCAGGAAAGGGGGGCGGCAGCGGGGGAATTGTGTGCGCATGCGCAGGAGACATGAGGCAGCACACATTGCCTTCTGGATGGTGGCATGCACGCACAATTTTTACACAGGAGCCCAAAAAGGTTAGCCACCACTGTTATAGAAGTTCAAGAATAGGATGTTGAGGGATTTCAGTTCTACTCATGAACTCGAAGTTTCATCCTGTTACCTATGGTTATTATTATCAGAGTGAAAGTGATTGTGAACATTTGGCCTGTTGTATTTCAGTATGCAGATGTTCTTCCCTTCTATCTCATTTCCACCTACTCCAGCTGAGTATCTCTGTTTTCTTTCTAGTAATTGCTGGCACTATGAAAGACTTGAACTGTGGCAGCCAGTTTTAGGATAGATGAGGACAAATTGAAGCTTTGATGAAGCCTGATAAACCACAGAGAATCTCTCTCCCTCCCTCCCTCCCTCCCCCTGTCTCCATGTGTGACTATTCAAATACTGATAGTCCTTGACCTATAACCAGCATAGGTCAGGAACTTTTGTCGATAAGCGATGCCATCATTTAATGAATCATGCTCAACCTTCCAACCATTTTGCCACTGTCATCAAGTGATTTATGTGGTTGTTTATGAATCTGGCCTTCCCCATCAACTTATCAGAAGCCCCTTGGGGAGTAATTAATGGTGATCATGTGATGCAGGACACTGCAAGTGTCATAAATACATGGTGGTTGCCAAATGCCCAAATTGTGATCATGTGTCCATAGTTACCATAGTTATAAGCCCAAGGACCAGTTATCAGTCACCTTTTTCAGCAATATTATAACTTTGAACAGTGGTTAAAACAAATGGTCATAAATTGAGAATTTCTGGTAATTCAGAGGAAAGTTCTGGCTAAAGAAAAGGCTAATAATAGTTCTAATAATATAATTGCTTCATTTCCTGTGACTAATGGAAGAATCTGGCAAGTGGAAAAAAGGACAATCCCTGCAATTGTAGGGTTTAGATCTGGGTCTTAGAAGTACAATTCCATTCATAAATGGTTCAACTTCACCACCATAATTATGGGTGTCAGCTACGGGGTTCCATAATTATGGAAATCAAAGTTCTTTGAGAAACTTACAACTCTGGCTGACATTTTAAGGTTTCTGAGCTTGAAGCTGCCTATCTTTTGGTTTCATAAGGACCATATTTAGGAAATCATGGTTGACAAACATGTCAAGGACATATGATTCTGCTTAGTTACAAATTTTCTTTCATGTTATGTTTGACATTTATGCTGTTTCAGTCCTGCGTTAGCTCTATTTCCAGACAGAGTGAAAAAATATGCTATATAATTTCAGTGTGAGCTTGTGTCAAAGTCATGCTGTTTTATTGCGAATCTCATGTAAATGTTAATTTCACCAGGTTATGTTTGCAGTGGAAAATCATTTACACTTCTTGAGTCAAAAGCAGGATTGATAAGCAGAGAATATCCCCCCTCAAAGCAACTATCCTATGTCAACAGGAATACTTTATTTCTGATTTTTAAAATACTCAAATACAATTATTTTAGAGGCAAAGAACATATGTAGGTCCAAATGTAATGCCATGGTTTACAATGTCTAAGTAACAGATCATTCTTACGATTTCAGGTTTGAAGTAAATGTGCTTGAACTTTTGTGCTTGACTCTTGCGATTTTCAATAGGAATTGACCTGATCAGAGCACAACTTTTGAAATAATGGATATATTACTTTCTGTGAATTTTGCACTGCACTTCTTAGCTAAAAATGTTTTTAAATCACTGTTCTTAGGATAAAATTGAGGCAAACTATATTAAAATGCATATTTGTAATACATCTAATGATAAATAGATATCTTTTTTGTCTAAGCAGCATGTGCAT
This sequence comes from Laticauda colubrina, assembly GCA_015471245.1. Lineage (NCBI taxonomy): Eukaryota > Metazoa > Chordata > Lepidosauria > Squamata > Elapidae > Laticauda > Laticauda colubrina. Next base: position 1,837,751 of record BLBF01000032.1, on the reverse strand, counting down.
AACAATGAAACAAACTGGGATTAAATTAAAGTTCTTCTCATGGCCCTGTTGGAGGCCGGTTCTGAGAAGGTGGAGGAGATGGAGCTGGGGCTAATGGAGGAAGACAGGATGCAGGATGACCAAGGAAACAGGGAGGAGATGGAAAGGACAGGCAGCGGGAACAAAGGGGCATTGGAACTCCAGAGATGAGTAACTGCATCTGCCACCTGATCCTCAAATGTGGAGAATGGAGAGGAGGCAGAGTCAGCACAGGGCGACCCAACTATTTGAGAGGAGGGTGCCCCACTCCTCTTCACAAGACTCATCTGGACAATAGAATTTAAGGAGAACTGGGGGTGGGGGTGGTTTGTTGGGAACAAGTGTGATACATGCCAGGACTCAAGAGGCAACTCAAGAAGCTTTGCTGTTACTGATGATTCACTGCCTTGTTTAGCTTTACCTTGTTCTGCCTTGCTGTGCCTTGTTCGCCTTTACTTTCCTCACCTTGTCTAACCCTGCCATGTGCAGGCTGCAACGATCTAGCTTGGCTCTGGTTTGTGCTGTGGCCCTGGCAAACTCTCTATGCAATGAAGATGGAAGTGACCAAATATGCTGAAATGATTTTGTTCCCAGAACCTTGCTGCTCTATCACTTTCTCTTCTCGCTTCAAGAAACTGCTTGAGGTGTGTGTACCTGTTAGAGAGTTGCTCTTGGGCTTACAGTGAGCTGTGGGGATTTGAGGGAAGATTCAATAAAAGGGGATTCCATCCTTTGCATTGCTGGTATTGCCCCGAGTCACAATAGTTCTGAATGGAGCCATGATCCCACAATTCAGAGTACTAAATAGTGCTTCCACAGTTGAAACTGGATGTACAGTCCCAGTTTCCCGGTCAACCAAATGATTTCTTGGTCATGCAAATGAAACGAAAGCGGTAACAAAGCTATCATTTAAAATAGCTTCCAAAGTAGGATACCTGAAATGTGCTTAATTGATTTCTGAAGTGTCATTTGTATGAAAAACAGTATCTTTCATATCTGCAAAAGTGGAGGGGGTTTGTATCATCTAGATCAGAATATTTTCTTCCTTTTCTGCTCAGCCAAGGACATCAAACCAACAAAATCTAACCTGTCCACTTCTATAAAAAAAAAAAGCAAAGAATATAGCATCTGGGTTCCATCTTTATGTTGGGTTAACATCTTTATGTTTTTAATCTTGAGGTAGTCTAGGACAATCCATTGGGTAATCAAAAACGTTCATCAGAATCTTGAGTTTTTGTCAAAATGTTGAAAAGTGCATTGTGGTGTTAGAGAAGAAACTTTGCCATTTAATTATGCAGTGTTATTATGCACAGCCCCAGAGGGTGGTCTTGTGTCATGACTTCACAATGTGCATTTCTTCATTGGCTTCCACCCAGTTACTCTTTTCCAGATGCACATGGATGCAAACAATTCTCTTTACTGCCACTCTTAATAAACATGAAAAAAAATCTGCCAATTTTACAAACATTTTCTGTCCTAGGAAATTCATCCCAGTTCTATGTCTGCTTGAAAGTTATTTGCAAAATGTTGAAAAATAAGCATTTTGAGTGCCTTTTTCACATATGAATGATTTTGTGCATAGCATAAACTTGCAACAAACTTTTACGCATATCCTTTCTTAACATTTCCTTTTTTAGAAAAATAGTGGTTTCTGAGCCAGAAATAGATTTGCTTTGTCAATCCACTGTGAATTGCTCTAGGCCTGCTTGTATGAAGGAACAAGCATAATGGAAATAAATATATTCTCAGTCAGTTCAAACCAGCTCTGGAGTTCAGAGATCCTACCCAATGTCTTTACTATGTATTTACAAACATATGGTGAGATCATAAGAATTTGGACCTATTTTCAAACCAACAGTTTCCCATCCTTGTGTAGAAGTTTCCTTGTTTGAGTATATTACATTTTCAATCAAGTTCTATAAATGCAGGTTACCTCTACATCAAATTATACTTATTCCTTCCCCCATCATGCTTTATGTATGATATTGTTGCAGATGAAATAATGCAGTGATTTCAAATGCTTGCTCATTTTCATTTCATCATCTTTGTGTTGGCCTGAATTGCTTTTCAACTGAAAATAGTGTAGCAGATTCTAAAATGTTTGTGATACCTCACAATAAAAAGACATTTTTGCTTCATATGGTTGCTAACCATTTGCCAATAGTTGTACTGTTTCTATTTCATTTTGCCAAAAAACCATTGTTAATGCCAGTTATTTTTTTTATGGGGCAGTATTGTTTGCTGGATACAAGTTTTATAGGCTTTTTCTTTTGGTACCACCTTGAAAACCTATTCTGGATTTCATTTCATTGCCTTTCCCAGATTATTCCACTCAAGCTTCAGTTCCCAATCCTAACATTTTAATGTCAACTTTTGGCAACTTTATTTATTTGTTAGCTGTATTAGAATTACATGTTGGGCTAAACAGATGTCCTGTTTTTCATTCTTACCTGAATTAACGTTTAGCTGAAGGGAATTCAAGCTGCTATGTTTATTTTAGCCGTATGACTCTTCACAAACTTCTGATTTTAAGAAAATAATAGATACATATTTAGTGTCAAACACAAAGAGTCAGGATCATTCATAGGGTACAGCATGGAAGATTTATTCAAGCCTGTACTCAGAATCTGATCAACTAAAGTTCGACACTATTTGGCCCCAGATAAGGGTCAATGAAATTCAGGAAGAGTTAGACTTGGAGTGCTTATGAGTGCAATGACTCCAAACTGATGACATGTTTAACTCCGTTCCCCCCCAACTCTGCCTGCTTTTCTACTTCACGCACAATTGCATGCACACATTTGGTTTATCATTTCTTTTTATCTGTGTAACTCATACCAAATCAATATGTAAACATCCGATAAATTCTTGTGATTTTGGCTGAAAAGAAAAACTGCAAGTTTCCCTTCTTGATTGATGGAGTTTATTTATTTATTTAGTGTATGGCAAATACATCAACTTTTAGTAGTTCAAATGTTAATGTCCAGTCCACCCATCCATTCAATGACAAGGTAATCTATGTTGAAAAAAATCAAACTTTGGGCCAGTGTAAGCTCTTGATGGACATTCAGACAAAAATGTGATAGATATTTTGTTGAGGAGCACCACAGTCACACTGAGGGGTAGAGACAAGACCCCACTTAAACAATGATTCCTGGCAGATACCATGTTCAGTACAGATCCTGTTCAGAGTTGATCAACACTGGGGAGGAAGGTCAAAACCTGGAACCTTTTGTGTAGGGTCATCTGTAGGGTAACTGCCTGTATCTGCGCATTCAGCAGTCCATTTGGCTTTCCACTGTGAACTGATGTCAAAGTTGTTAGATAGCTATTGAGCGAGTGCCAGAAAGGGCTTCCTGGGTTTAAGCCAGTTGTTGGTTGATGAAGTATTATCTAATTAAATAAATTCATTTTATATATAGTTGTATTATTTAGCTTGACCAATTATTTCAAGAAATATTAGCTGAATAACATAGGACTGATTTATTTCACAGAACTGTGAAAATTGGGATACTCTGTCTCAATGCCTAGTCAGAGGGTCATCTACTTCATCCAATGTTGACAGAAATGTTTTCTGCTCACTAATAAACATCTCTGCTCTAGAAATGGGGTGACTTTTTAAACTTTTTAAACTACAGCTTCTTTATTCTACTTGAACCTAACTTAACATTAAAACCTAGCTGTTTCTGTGACCTCCCCCGTCCCCCCAAAAAATGCAGAATTCATATCCAGGCTTATATGTTGATTAGTAAATTGATTCTATCATGAGGCCTTGGGTAAAACGTAGTAGAAAACTATAATGAACAAATCATGTTTTTAAAAAAAAAAATAGAATAAGAGGGGAGAACAAGAAAGAAAGGGAAAAGGCAGTGTGTAAATACAAAATTTGTTGTCATTATAATAAAATCTGATTCATTAGGCAAACTGTAGAACTGATGTTCAGAATTATCAAAATAAAATAAAAACCTCCATGTTGATCACGTTTCTTGAAGATAGCCTTTCAATTTTCTTTGGTTCTCCTCTTTTTTACCCCTTCTCTTTGCATATATAGAGTTTATTTTTTCTGTCATCTGCATGGGCTTAGTTTGTTTATTTGTTTGCTTAGAAGAAATGGTCCATTGGCCATTCAGATGACTCTGGGCAGTTAATAACAACAAAATATCATAAAATAAAAACTATCCATAAACTATATCTAAGGTGCTTTTCAAAAGGCAACTTTCAGAAACATTTCACTTCTCATCCAAGAAGGTTCTTCTGTTCAGGTTATTTTAATGAGGAATCCATAAAAAATTATGATAACGATGATAATGACAATGATGATGATGATGATGATGATGAAGTAACCAGGAGTGGGATTCAATATTTTTAACAAGCGGATCTGTGGGCATGGCTTAGGTAGTAGGTGTAGCTTGGTGGTCATATGACTGGGTGGATAGTCATAAGTGTGAAAAATGGTCATAAGTCACTTTTTTCAGTGCCATTGTAACTTTGAATGGTCACTCCACACAAGCAAAGTACCAGCAAAGGAGGGGAGAAAAACTTCAGAGAAGTTCCAGAGACAGGAAGTCAAGTCCTGCCAAGAATGTAATAAGGGTTAATGGAGAGTAAGCAACACCAGAATGTTTCCTTCCTGCCTTCCTCACAGGATTAGGCCAGTAATTTCTTCTAACAACTGGTTCTCCAAACTGCTTAGAATGTTAACAACTGATTCTAGCAAATAGGTGCAAATGGGTAGAATCCCACCTCTGGAAATAACCCTTTAAATAACCAGTGTTAGTTCAATCATATTTTTTTCCTCTTGGAGACAAATACTTAACTTCAAATCTCTATAAATGTGCTAAACATTTCAACAGGCTTCAAAATCAGAATCTCACTGTAATGATTCTGTGATTTTACAGCTTAGCTGAATGTAACTATTCAAGATTGATTTTTTTTTCTTATGCTAATACAATATTTAGAGACAATGGGAAATAATATATACTTTTGATCACACCATGATTATTAATAATATTGATTTAATGCATTAATGTATGAAACATTATGACCAACAACAATCTTAACCAAAAAAAAAGTAGGAAACTTACTGTTATATTGAGGATTTTTCATCTGTAAATGGGTTAAGTTTGAAAGAAAACTTTCACAGCCCTTTATACTTTGGAGTGAGCTTACTTACTATATTTATAATGGATAGATTTTTATTCCACTTTAATCTATCACAGTCTGGTTAACAGAAAGTATATTTCCTATTCTGGGATGACTGTCCAGGTAATGTCTATGCATGTGTATTTAAAATTTCACCTTACACAATGTAACAATGTCTCTTTTATTTTCCACAAAAGAAAGTCAGAATATTTTGAATATACACTGTATTTAAAACATGCTGATTTTCATATGAAGCCAATTCTACTACCTAATTGTATCATGATCTTGTTATGTGAACATGTATATTGAAGTTTTAACTAAATTTCTATTGAGGAAACATTCTTTTGAATTTGACCTAGAGTCATTATATAAGGAATCCCTGTGAGATCAACCTGTAATACCCTTTATTTTCCCCTAAAGTAATATGCTTGCTTCTCTAAAACCATTATTTTCAAAGATAGATTTCTTTTGAATGATGGTTCCACTGAGTACACAGCAGTGGCAGAAAGTGTATTCAATAAATTTCTGGTTACATAAATGTCCTCACTTAAAAAAAAAAAAGTAGAAAAAGTTTCAAAATTGCTGGCAACATTTGTTATTTTAGCTTTTTATTCAGCAGACTTTGGAGGGCTTTTAAAAAAAATGAAGAAACAACAACAAAAGAGTTGCAAGAAGCAGGTTAATTACAACATCAGGTTCACACACACACACACACAAACACACACACACACACACACACATATATATATATATATGTTTTTTTAAGCTTTCGCGGGTACTTACATGTGTCCTATGGAACAGCTGCCTTGCCCTACATAAGAGGTACCACAGATAAAATCAATAAGATACTACACAGGTATCACATCAAGACTGCCTTCAAAACAGACAAAAAAATAGCAGCCATCCTTAAAAACCCCAAAGACAAAATTGACCTGGAAAATCAAGGCATATACGAAGTTCCCTGTACATCATGCCCGGCCACATACATTGGACAGACCAAGAGAAAAATAAGTACCCACCTAGATGAACACAAAAATGCAGTAAAAAAGCTGGAACACACCTCCTCACTAGTCCAACACATGAAAACCACAGGTCACAACATCAACTTCAATGGCACTAAAACCCTGGCCACTATAGAAAATCCCAGCCACAGAATCATCAGAGAAGCCATAGAGATTGAAAAAAGACCTGACAGCATGAATAGAAGAGATGATTCCAGCAGACTGTCAATCATTTGGAAACCTGCACTCTCAAATAGAAAGATCTCCACACCACAAACCAGGCAAGCACCTGAACACAAAAAGACTCCCTCTGATGCCTCCAACTCAAACACCCCCCCACCAGGCACCCAGGTGAAACCTGGCTTTCTAATGGATAGCAGCCGTCCTTTCACACGAAGCCAAGCTGCACTGAAAGCCTCCAACACAGGAACAGAGTGTTGCCAGACAATCAAAGCCACAAAACAGACAGAAGAAACCAGAAACACCAATCAATCAAACTCCAAGTCCAGTGAACACAGACCAAAACTCCCAGCCAATCAGAATAGGCCAGCCTCGAATTTGAAACCAAAAGCTGTGAGACCCACATCCATACAGAAACCTGATGATGGCAGATGAGATTCTGCTGAAACGTTGATTTTGGGGTGTGTGTCTGCTTGTAAGTTTCGACGTGGTTTCACTATTCACTCAAGTCCCAATAAAAGAAACTCTTGAAATCATCAAAAATAAATACCAACCAGCCAAAGACCTCATGGAACTAACAGAACACTGCCTAACCAACACATATTTCATATACAAAGGACAAAGATACAAGCAAATTGAAGGAGCCCCTATGGGATCAC
>BLBF01000032.1:1804279-1830351 GCA_015471245.1 Laticauda colubrina | reverse complement strand
ATAGATAGATAGATAGATAGATAGATAGATAGATAGATAGATAGATATAGATATATATAGATACACACACACACACACACACACAACATTGTCTGTTCTTTAAAACAATTATTCCCCCTGAAAATATAAAACCAGTTTTTCTGACTTGCGAAGTTTTTGCACTCTATCATTTAAATTACTTAAATAAAGGGAGCCTTAGTACTCCCAAAAGCTGAGAATATAACACCCTCCATGCATATTAGCTTGATCTTCTTGACAGACCAGAAAAGTGTTTGTGTGTGCCAATTAAAACAAAAATGGATCCCTAGTGGCTTGTTCTTCACACAACTTCTGAAGACTGTTATCATTGTTTGCTGGGGTAACTCAGGATAGGGCTGCTATCCAAAGTAAACAAACTTTTCAAAACTTTCTTGACAGATGGGGGTTACAAATGCATTTTAATAAGAGAGTTGCCAAAGAACGTTGTTTTTTTTTTCTTTTGACAATGAGCATATATTTACTTAACATCTAGTAACTTTGGGGGATACAAGGCAGATACATTCTCACAAAATGTTTTAGCTATCAGCATTTCTCCCCCCTACCCCTTTTGAAAACCCAAGTTAAGGATGTTTTTCCTCATGCTGATATTTTAGCTGTGCTTTTTAAAAGATGTCAGCTAGATTGGACTTGTCAGAAAGAATTATTGGGGGTTACCAAAGCAAGGTTGTTGTAAGAGACATTCTCCTTAAAAATGTAATTGGTATGGTTGTTATAAACACCTTTAATTTAGCAAAATTCAATCAGATAATGAAATTGGGTAGAGACATTGGAGTTGAGAAGGATTTACCTGATTCACTTTAATTATGCATCCAGAAAATGAAAACTAACTTCATTATTGTGCATACGTGTGTACGTGTGTGATACATATCTTTTCCCTCTCCCTATGTATATTTATTTAATATAAACATGATTAAGACATGTATTTATTGAGGTTGAAGAGAATGTATACTGCTCCCAACAATACATACACTTTTTACATGCTTTCAAAAATACCAAATTCCTAATTGTTTTAATTTCATTGAAATATAATTCAAACCGAATTAAGGCATAAGAAGTTTGAAATCAACTTAATTGACTTTGCATATTGAAACTATTTTAATCAGAACCTATTTTATTCTCCAAATTTTGTTGGAATTATTTTTTATCAATTCATTTTTCAACTATAATTTGGTGAAAGTCAGACTTACTTTTCTAATCCGTTTGAAGAAAATGGGAGAGCTATATTGTGAAAAGCAAGCTAAGGTATGTATTATTATTGCACAAATTCTCAGGATACATATCTGCAAATTCAACATCTGGAGAAATATATTCTTTAAAAAACTGATTCTTTTTAAAAGCATATTTCATGTCTTAAAACCAATTTTGAAACAAGAATAATTAAACTACCTTTCTTGGAATGCACAAATTTTAATGATTACTAGATACAACAATACAATTAAAATAATTTGTGCCATTATCTAATAATCATCTGGATTTTTGCAACCCAGCCACAGCAGGAATAGTAGGAGAATATGTGACAAGATAATATGCAAATAAATCAATAAAACTTTTTCCTTGAGTTAAACTTTATAAGTTCTCAATTTGACAAGGAAGAAATTCACCCAACAAATTTTAGGAATAACAATTCTCTGCAGCATGTGGAGAGAAAAATATAATAGCATTTTTTTTCAATGAGATTCTTATCATAGATTCTGAGACAGAATAATATTTATACTGTCTCATATTTCTCCACCAAATAATTTCTAAAAGGATGTGTTCCTAATATGTAATACTGGATACATCCATGGTTTTTATACCCTACTTGTGAATTTCTCCACAGGCATGTTTAGTATGGAAAAAACAATGTGGTGATACTATAAATAGATATGTTTCTATGGTCAAGAAATGAATTATCTATCTTGTGATGAACTTTTATTTTGACTCTTTTTTTCTGATGTGAAACAGAGAAGAAAGGAAGAAAGAACAGAACTAGTACCTGGGCACCTAACATTGCAACCATAGAAACCACTATTTGTTTGTTCTCCCCTGGCTCTATGCTTATTGGGATTAGTTTAATTTCTTTATTTAAAAAAAATTGCAAGGAATGCTGGAGTGCTATTGATCAAAATGCTTGTCTCAGTCATGAGAATCTTATGGATTTTTTTAAAATAAATGAGATGAGAACTGCAGACCAATGGTCTGTTTAGAAGTTTGTCCAACTGCCTAGACAAATGATAGAGGTAAACTGGGGGGGATAAAGGTGAAACATATTTTTAATCTCTATTGAAGAAGCAAAATAAATATTGGGATGATCAAGAAAGTCCACTGAAAAATGTAACTGATTAGTTTCAAAATGTTATACGCAAGAGTGCATGCTTTTATCCTGTGCCTCTATTCCCCCCCCCCTTTGGCATATTTAAAATAAAAAGAGATATAATATAACAAAGAGATACCACTGAGAAAACCACTAATCCACACTGAGACCGTGTTATGAATCAAGTTTGCCAATCTATATCAACTATTTCATATCAGTTTGTGAATAGATGATGCAACTTCATGTAACTGATTCACAAATAAGAAAGATATCCGTACATCTCTTGCCAAGATTTCAAGAGCTTTTTTCAGAAAGCAGGGGAGGAGGAATATAGGATCGAGTACATTTCACTTATTTGGACCTCAAATTGCATGTCAAATCAGTAACGGAGGGTAAAGGAATCTTCACACAAAACACCCCGTTTGAATGGATGCCGAAACCAAAATGAGAAGACTATATATTGTCCTTTATCCTTATTATGAAGTGTGCTGCTGAAATATCTTAATTCATTATGCCTTTATATTAGAACATATGCTTGGAAATGATGGAATGCAAGAACGTGAAGGTATTTTTAAAGCTATTAAATCAAAAAGAGTACAAACAAGACAAAAAAAACCCAGCTTCTTTTCCTGGACGCATTTGCAAATTTCCATTCCTATATCTCTAGTCCCTGAATTTTCTTATCGATGCTTGATAAGAAAGATGTTCAAACTTGCCTTATTATGAAGAGGGTTTTTTTTAAAATTATTTAAGGCTATGAATTGTTCAGGCAAAATCTGGCATAATTTCCTCCTGAACTCTTTCCAAAGGTCTTAAAATGATATTGTTAGTAATGTAACTATGATTTAAACTATTATTTCAGCTTTTTTTTTCACCAGTGCATCTAAATAGGAAATCTATAGAAGGGTCTATAAAAACTACACTTTAACTGAATCAAAGTCAAATTTTTGGTCGCGCTTGTCTCCGAATGTCAGAGATTGAAGAAACAGAAAGTCAGTTGCTGAGAGTAATTAAGAAGTGGATGCATTTAAACTGTAGAGAGCAGTAGCAGTCTTCTTGAAACCATCTAGTAACTCTGAAGATTATGAGAAAGGGACTTGTTTGAGATACAGACAGTATTTTAAATGAATTTACTTTTCCCTGTTCTGTTATCTACTTTTGCTGATATAGTCATACATCACCAATTATATACAATAATTACAAACAATACATTAAAACAAACACCTTCAAAATGAATGTTGCTTTGCTTGTTAGCACTGAAATAGTTTTTTTACATATCATAAGGACATGTTTTTATGCAATACTGAAATAGTTGTATTTTAATAAAGCTTGAATTTATTCAATGGAAGAGTGAACAAAGTTAGATCCATCTTAAGCCTTCAAAATAAACTCACTAATTATGCCTTGCTTTGAACTTTCAAAACTCCAAAATTTATATTAATTATTTAAATGATATTTGCACTGGAAGATACAAACTAGACTGGACTGACCATTGCATTTGGTCCGATTCCCCCCCTCTCTCTCCCCCTCCCTCCCTCCCTCCATGATTATACTGACAATGTTACATTAAACATTTGAAAGACACCCAAAATGGAAATGTGTAAACTTGAACTGTGAGAGATATGACCCATCAGCTAGTTACTTTTGTGTTAGTGCTGAGCCTAGAAATCTTTGGAAATGGTCATATCTCCTTAAACACAAATCTTTTATCCTACAGAATCACAATCCCAAACAAGAATTAAATGCTTATTATGTGTACACTTCTCAAGCTCATTAAGTATAATGGCATTTTAAAATTCTATGACTAGCACCCACTTTCCTCTATTTTAAAATACACAATGTATGTAAACACCTGTCTTTATCAACAGCTGCTTTTAAGATTTATGTACAATTATTTTGGAAGTTGGTATAATTGAATAAAATAGGGCAATATTTTCTGCCTAGGAATACCACGTAGGTATGTGTACTATATATCTATGTTAATTGTCAAAAATTACCTGAAAAGCCACAAGTCCAAAGGAAGATGTTAAGAGCCTAAGTTATGGAAGGAAGGTATTAGGGAGGAATCAAAAGTTATGTCACTGAATAGGTCATTTTTATTTGATGTGGAAGAATGTTAAGATTGACACATGATTTTTCAATGTGATATTACTTTTATTTATAATACCACTTGAGGGGGAAAACGCACCAACTGAAAGATCAAATGAGGGAACATATGTATTTACACCATAAGACAGTTTCGTTGAATTTATATTTTGTTAGCTTTTCCTATGTATTTGAGTAAACAAGTTGTCATTCAAATAACACTGATGATATTCAACTCATCTACTTAGAAAATAGAATTGATATTGTTAATATTTATTCTAATTATATGTTGCTAACAGAACTCAGTGTATGTTTGACAAATCTATATTCCCAATATATATTTTATATTTGTTTGTTGTTATAAACAAAATACACAGAATATATTTCTTATAAAAAGTAAATATGAACAAAATATTTGTTTGAGGGTTTTATACATCTTGTATAGTTATCCACATGCTATGGCAACAATGTTCTGACATCAGTCCCAAGTTTTTATATTCTTTAAGGAACAATGAAATTCTTTATTTTATCTGCTATAAACGATTAACCTGGATAATTCTCTCTATATATATAAAAAAGGCCCACTATTTCATAATAATGTGTGAATAAACTTGGTCAGATTAATTCTGCCAGTTCTAGCCCAACCTTTTTTGTTTCTTTAAAGTCACCAAATGTTCCCCCCAATGAGTTTGCCTTCAAAATTTGCTATGTGTAATATTCACTAATACTTGTGCAACAGAACTTTTCTGTCTAGTGTGTCACTCTGGCCTGCAAATTCTGTTGTGGATGATCTCTTGAGAAAGAAAAGATAAAAAGAAGGCCAGTCAAAATCCTCCACGTTCTACTAATTAAAATACTTTTGGCAATTGGGAAAAGTTGGTGGGATACTACCAGATACTACCAGACATGTGTCCCCTGAATAATGAATAGGAATATGACTTATGCTTGTTATAAGTCATATACCTACTTATATTTTAGTACTAAATATTGTAAGTGCTTTTAATAAAGTGTACCTTATTATTTCTCATATGAAACTTCACTACAGTGAAGGAATTAGGGAAACAAATATAAACTTAACAAATTCAGACCATCATCCACATTCACTTTAAGCATCATTTTAAATTTCTAGGACAAGCCTAAGAATATTCCATTTTTCCTAGAAATGTTGTTTAGACGAAAAACAGTGTCACACCAATCTCAAAGGCAGCTTGTTCTAAAATGTTATTTGAGCAAATAGTATCAGGCAGACCAGCTGCCCAGATCAGTATGGACTGACATAATCTGCCAATCATGCAAGCTGTCCTGGAGCAGACACTTTTAAAAAATTGAATTTGCCTTATATTGATTTTTTTATTCATGCATACATTTGCTGAATTTTAAGTAAAGAAATGTCACAGTAGCTTTTGTCATGAAATACTTAATAATTTGAAATAACAGAACCAGCTCTCCTTTTTTTGCTGATTTTAATTTTTATTTACAGAAGACTGTAAATAAGATGAATTACACTGAAATAAAATGATGTAGCAAATGATTTGCTGATATGTCATTTTCTCATTGTAAGGTCACAACAGTTTCAGGAAATGAGGTCCTTCTTCAATCAGATATTGACTTCATCATATTGGACTGGTTCCGTGCTATCAAAAACACAATTGACAGATTGGTATGCATTTGTTTTAGATTTTGCTTTTCTTAATCATGCAGTAATTTAAGGGGTTCATATGATTTTGCAGCAAGTCAAGTTAAAAATGCATCTCCTTCATTCCCTTTGATTCCAGAAAAACACCTACATGCATCTATTATTTAAAAGTATTTCTGAACTAAATTATAATTTGAATAGGTTTTGAAAAAGAAGGGTGTATCTTTTTTTTGAAATTATGATGATTAAATATGTTGTAAGGTAAACATTTATTAACAAATGCAGTTTAACTTCCTCTTTTTATGTAATTTATACTGCATAGTCTTCAAGAGGACTATTAGTATGGTTGAATTCAATAGTTCAATAACTCAAGTAAACATCTGACCGCTGTCTGTCTCCCTTCCTTCCTTCCTTCCTTCCTTCCTTCCTTCCTTCCTTCCTTCCTTCCTTCCTTCCCCTTTTTGCTTCCCCCACCCAATTTCAAATTACATTTTTTCTTTGGTGGTTTTCACTATCCCTATTATAAATTTCATATTTCATTCCTCCTAATTATGCTAAAACTTTTTGAGAAGATGTGTATCATTTTTTGTGAGAAGAGATACCCTTTTTGCATTTTTAATTAGATCTTGCCCAGATTGGCTTGGTGGCATTTCAGTGAAATGAATATAGGGTTAAAGGCTATGAATATAGGATTATGAATATAGTCCCCCATATAGGGACTTCTTTTAAAAAAACTAATAAACATTTATATTGAATAGAATGTAAATGGTAAAGCTTTATAACATGAAAGCGCTATAGCATGCTATAGGATAATAATTTTTCAAGACGTTAAATGAGGTCTACCAGAAGCTGACAGAACAATCTGACATTTAACAAATTCAGTTGTTTGAATATTCCATTGACACAACATACTAAATTTGCAATTCTATATATATTTTACCTGGGAATGAGGCTTTATGAACTAAGTTCTGATAGTCTTATCAGCTTATGCTGTCAACATGTCCAGTAAAATGATCTGTAACAAGGGGATATAAAATATTTGCTCTTTTAAATGAATATATATATTTCCTATAACAATGATATATTTGATAAATATATTTCCTATAACAATGAAAGAAGCAAATGAGATGCTTATTGCACATACGAGTATCTCTGTTCCTCTAATACTGATTAGAACAACATAAATATGTAAAATATACTGTTATGGCTTCATAAATACACGGATCCAAAATTAAAAATGAACATTTTCTTCTTATATTCTTATTTCAAATTTCTTCACAGGATTGTTCTGATGAAATAACAGTCTATCTAAAGACTCTAAATATGAATTTTATTATTTTCAATTAATTCTACAATACATAAGAATACATAGGAATCCAATCCTAGCCTAGATTATGCCAAAAGAATGAAATGTGATTCATATTATGGCATCATAATGTATGCACTTCCTTTTCATCTTTACACTGAAGTGTCTAAAAGGAAGAACTTCAATCAAAATATACAATCAAAAAGAAATTTCATTTCTTGTTCTTCTGTACTCCCATTTCCTACTACCTAACAGACACAGAACCAATTTCAATGTAGTAATCTTAAAACACATTTAATCAATTCATTAAATTCATTTATAGCCTTCTTCTAAATCTAGTGTCAGAAGTATACTAGCTTTCATATGTTTATATACACATAAACATAAATGAAGTTGTAACTGTAAGTCCCTGAATAAATTCAGGTATCAGTTAATATAAATAAAAGCATAAATATACATACAGTTGATGCTAAGGTCCTTTCCAATGAGTTCAAAGGATGGAATCAGAGAAAGGTGATTAAGCATGCAGTCAATATGTTCATGAAAATGATTTTTTTTTCAAATACATAACATTACTGAATTGTGCTCCATTTATGTCATGCACTGAATCCTTTTTTTTTTTACTTGATCTGTGTTTTCAAACAAAAGTGTGTAACATATCAGTGCTCAATATATTTTCATGTCTGATTTTTAATCTGTAGAAATAAAAAGTGATTTTAAGTTACATGTTTATAATAGTGCTATGTGAAATACTTTATTCAGTGGCTTCTTTAGATGAAATTTTCTTTTACCATGTACAAAACTTTGATTTGTTTTGCTTTGTTTTATTTTGTTTTATTTTCTAAATTTCTATTACTTTCATTTATTTACACAAAATGTTTCTAAGGATATTTTCTATCATTTTATCTTTCTAGCCTAAAGAGAAGAGTTACATATCAAAGAACAATGAGCTCAAAATTCAGAGATCTTCTAGTTCTGAATTACTGGGTGTTCATGCCAACAGTAAGGAACCAAAAACAGAAAATAGAAAGTCTTTAAGTAAGTAAAATTATTTTGGTAATGAAAAGTTATAGAGAGCCTTCTGTTAGTAAGATACAGTGTTCTATCTTGACTTTTAGACCCTCCAATGTTTTCCCCCCTCCAAATTCTTTAGTTGTGACGGCTCTTGAAGAAGAGAAATGGGACCAAAAATTTATGGAGGGTGGAGTGATTAAAAATTCATGGCTTGCATTCAATGTGTGTTGGGTGCCAATTATGTTGGGTGCAGCATTAATGCATCATTAGGGAGCATGCATCAATTTGTGAATTCTTGATGCATCAGCATTGAATCCAAAATAAACATGGCACCAATCTTGTTTAGTCTAACAGTGATAACATTGTTATACATACAAAATTAGCAATGTTTTAGAGGACTATATTTCATCTCCCAGGTTCAGATGCAATATGTCATTAAATAGCAGGGGAACACTGTTGCCTTCCTATTTTTTTCCTAGGTTTCCTGGAGTGATTTAGCTATCAGTTGTGGAAAACAGGATGCTGGATGCATGGCCTGATCCAGCAAAGTTTTTGTTATATTCTTTATAATATAGAGCTTTACATATAAATGAAGTTATGACAGAAACAGTTTGAAGTATTTGAAAATATTGTTGATTGTTTACAAGATAAAGATCTCTATATCAATATGTTAAAAAAAATATCCAGCTGGTTTATTTCACAAACATTGAATTCCACCTTAAGCATAGATTCTGGGGAGTTCACAAAGGAGCAGTAAAAAGCAAAGAATAAAAATGTAAGTACAATAAAATCAACAAAAAGCCATAAAAATAAATATAAGCTCAACATAAATTTAAACACCTACTGAGCACTAGTGTTGAAGCATCCTACCCAACCATCTAAACTAGGGGTATCAAACTCAAGGCCTGCAGGCTGAATCCAGCCTGTGGGGTGCGTGGATCTGGCCCACAAAGCCACCATGGAAACAGCAAAGGACTGTCCCACTGTGTTTTTGTCAGTGAAAATGGCCCTCCCAAGCTCTTTTTTCACTGGAAGAGGGTTGCAGGAGACTGTCGCAGCTGGAAATGGAGCTTGGGAGCCCATTTTAGCTGGCAGAGCACTTGGGCCACCACAAGCACCCCTGACACTAGTGATGTTGAGCTGGCCACACCCACCGTTGCCATGCCCACCCTGTCCCCCCAAGGTCAAACATAACCTTGATGTGGCCCTCAATGAAATAAAGTTTGATACCCCTGATCTAAGCTCAATAAAGCTGGTGAAAAAGATACTCTGGCACTGATAATGTTGCCCAGTTTGGGTAATGAAATATCTGCAAGAAAACAATCAAGCTCAGAGAGCACTAAGGACCCCTCATTTCAATCCTGAGCTACAAACATTCTCCTTTATTGAAGATACCCATTTCCTTCTGAAAAAGTATCAAGTAGGGGAGGAAAAAACATTTCACTGGTGTTGAGACAACTTCATAAAAAAACAATTCTTTTACTCCATTCCCTTGAACATTCAACAGAAGAATAGAACAGAACAGAACAGAACAGAACAGAACAGAACAGAACAGAATAGAATAGTTGGAAGGGACTTTGGAAGTCTTCTAGTCCAACCCCCTGCCTAGGCAAGAAACCCTACACCACTTCAGACAAATGGTTATCCAACATCTCCTTAAAAACTTCCAGTGTTGGAGCATTCACAACTTCTGGAGGCCAGTTGTTCCACTGATTAATTGTTCTGTCAGGAAATTTCTCCTTAGTTCTAAGTTGCTTCTCTCCTTGATTAGTTTCCATCCATTACTTCTTGTCCTAAGGTGCTTTGGAGAATAGCTTGACTCCCTCTTCTTTGTGGCAGCCTCTGAGATATTGGAACATTGCTATCATGTCCCCTCTAGTCCTTCTTTTCATTAGACTAGACAATCACAACCATATTCTCTTGGGTAGAATTCATAAGATTAGCAGAGAAGATAATGAGGATCTGATCCATAAAGGGGTTTATAGGAAATGCCAGCACTTTGAATTCCACATTGTACAAAATATATAGTTCCTATAAGGAACTATTGGTGAGCAGACCATGAGAACGTAAGAATGTTACCTAAATTAAGAAAATGGGAAATGACCAATGCATCAATTCAATTCTGCCTGGATGAAAAGGTCCACCTCCAAGGCTACATACCCCAGTATGCTACCAGGTATTCTACATATATATTCTCTCCCAGAGAACTTACTGAGATGCAAAAAAACAGTATTCAACCCATTTTTTAAGAGAGGTCAAGTGTATGAGCTCCTATGTGGAGTCCTGTCAAGCAAACAGAGGGAAGGAAGTGGGAGAAGAGAAACTGTAATGAATCACTGGATCCTTATAGCTCAGGAACACCTTGGCTCTGGCAGCAGCTCTGATGCATTTTGTTCAGCATGCTGTTTCTAGCAAGGTGCCATTGTAAGAGGGCAGATAAACACGTCGAAGAAGAAGAAGGTAACATCTGCTTTCCTTAGCCACTTAGCGTCAGCTTTCAGATGCACACTATTTCTGCAGGATGGCTAACTCAGTCGGCTATACCTACACCACAATTAGTTAAGAAGTTAAACGAGACAAATTCAACAGCTGATGGAGGCTATATCAAATGTCCCAGCATTTTCAGGGTAAATATATTGAATATATGTATTGTTCTAGCAATCAACATTTTATCTAACGTTCTAATGATTTAAATCTGACTTCTTTCCAGTCCTGCCAAAGATATGTTTGTCTCTCTTTTGTTCAACCCTACTTAAAAGTGGCTCATGGAGAACAACTCCAATCCATGGGCCCCTAACTCTTTGCCATTTTTTCTGGCAGGAAGCCTTTAAACTGTCTCACCATTTGTTGTTGTCTTTTATGCTTCTTGGCATCATAATTCTAACATCTCTTCAGTAATGATTTTGAAGACAGATCAAGTTCCCACCAATGAGATAAAGTTAGCAGACAACCCAGCACTTGAACCACAAAAAAAAAAAAAAAAAAAGTTGCGAGGAGCCCCTGCCGTGCTAAAACTTTCTTTTTAAAAGGAAGAACAATCCACTGTGAACTTGTACGAATTTCAGCTTTGTGTGTATGTTTATACAGCGTAGCTTGAGTTGCCTTTAAAATATGTATTTTGAATTTTCTTTTGGCCCCTAGAGAGGGAGTAATTATGTGGAATTAGAAAAATGTTAGCATTTGCTTACTTATTAGTAGTCAAGGCACAAATTGTGTTGTCAGTTTTTTGCCTTTGGCTTTCCATGCCCTTAATGTTCACACCAGTATCATTGCCAGAATTATCAGCAGCCAGAGCCAAAATTGCTTTAAAAAAGGCCTGAGAAGTGGTAATGACACATTGTTAACAGTTAACAGGTGGTCGTTCCATTGTCCAGTTTGACTGCAAAGCTCAAGACGATCCATCCAGGGTTTGTGAGAGGGTATTTTAAAAGAGTTTTTAAAAAGTAGAATAGTTGTGTTTCTTGGCTAGTCTTTGGAAACTAAGGACTGAAGAACAAGTTCATACTTAAAGTAAAATGAATCAGAAATCAGTTTCTGATTTAAGATGAGAAATGGCATTTGTATGTTTCATATTCTTTCTTCTCTCTCCGGATATTAAAGGCTGGGGTTCTGCCATATCGGATGCTAAAGTATTCAGCCTTTACTTTTCTGCAACTGAAAAGTGTTTAGACTTAAAAGAACACTGGGATATTATTACCTGGTGTATGTGTTTGCATCTCATCCCCCTAGTTAACATTCTCCTAAGTTATATCTCATCCTCCTCCTAAGTTGTACTCCTTCTTCCTAAGTTAACAGGGTGAATTATGGATGTATGTAAAATTTGCTGGATTACTATAACTGTTTAAAGAATCCTTATTAGGAATGTATCACATTTTCTATGTCCCCGTGTGACTTCAGGCCAATCAGCCTCTCTCAACTTAGAAAGCAGGCAAGGACAAACCACTTCTCCAAACTTTGTTTAAGAAAACTCCAGTGACTTCTCCAGGTAACTGAAGGAATCAACACAAACTCAAAGACACACAAAATATGTTTCCCACTGTGTATATATTTAATAATTGAAAAATGGTTGGATACTAACATGGAGAAATAATTACAGATAAAGGAACTGGATACTTGACCATATCACTTTTTTTCTGTTTTCTTAGGCTTTGATTTGGTCCAGTATTTTGATAAATCTTCTCATTTGTAGGTAGGGGAAGGAGAGGCCCAAGCAGGGATCAAGTTAATAAAGATAAATAATGTTTTAAAGATAAAAAATAGAACCAAATAAATAATGGTTCTAGCATTTTCTTATTCGCAACTATTGTTCCATTCACAAAGGCACCTCTAAAAAGGCTACAAATTATAGAAAAAATAAATAAGATCCATCTATTAACATGCATTTTATGCTAAATGACTTAACATGCTTTTTTAAAAAAGGAAAGCTAAATATGTTTCTTAATTATATGGGTAGATCCACAGTTTATTATTAATTGAAACCTATCTATAAATGAATTTCTAATCCCTAAAGCTGATAAACATATTTTATATCATTTAAACATGCATATTTGTATACATTTGTATATTTGTACAAGGCTATTTCTTGAATCAAGAACCCTTAAACATTTATCATACAATGGCTGCAAGTCAGTTCAGCAAATGCTTTTAATTTTCTTAACACTTCCAACATTCTGATTTTCTTCTCAGTTTTTTATGCTACATTATTTCTTTACAGGTAAATGCAATTTATTAGTATTTAGAGATATTCAGTGGCCATTCAGTGGCCATTATACCTTCAACAAGATACATTGTAGTTCCTATTTAGAAGCATAGTAAATTAATTATTTATCAGACATTACTCCTTTGTACAGAACCTAATTAGACAGAAATCCTGGAGCACAGTCAGAGCTAAACAGGAAAGAATTTGGATTCCAAAGTTGACCATTATTTTACCACCTTAATACTATAATTTTACTTAGAACTAATAGTCTTTGGATGAGACTTTGAAAAATGCATTTCTTAAATGGTTCCTTTTCTGCAACTGCTGCAGCTCAAGCTAGAAACCATTAACTTTATAGGTTCTTCTTGCTTCGGGAAAACTATCTTGCATATTGTAATATTTTCATAGGAATTAGTGTCCTTGGATCTTAAATCATTTAGATATATCCAGCTTTAGCTCATTATGGGTGGAAGGAGTGTAAGAAATAAAATTGACATAAGCTGTTCTAGTTCTCTGATTTGTTCCAATATCTTTTGTTTGGGTCCTGGTTTTGGACTGCTTCTCAATCCTGCCTAGATTAACACAAATTTTGAACACAGCTGGATTGATCTTAGATGCCATATGATGTCTGATTCAGAGCTTTTTAAATAAATTCCTCTATCCTCCCTCATCTTCTCCTTCCTAAACTTCATTGACAATGAATGCGGTTTCTACAGTCCATTCCTTGTGAATCCATGCATCATTCCAGATGCATGCCCTGCATGTATTTTACAAAAAACAATTATATCAGGAACTATAGGAGCTATATTCCTTAAAAGTTCTGAGTGCTGCTGAGAATGTTTGCAGTCCCTAGGACTTGAAACATGAGGTTTTTACAATAATAGAAATGCAACTGGAATCCACCCAATTTAAAGTTGGATTTATTTCAAACATCCCCTGGATGGATTCCAAATTCTTTTGATTTTATTGGGATCAGTTTTGAACTGCAGTAGGGGATTCTCCCATCATTTCTTTCCAAAATAACCTTCTCATTTACTTTTGTAAGAAGCTAATTTTACATTTTCGGTTGGAACTATAAAGATCTGCTTTACACTGAGTCAGATACCTCATGCAATTATGTTGACTGTGGCTGGTTGCAACTCACTCTAGTTTCAAGAAGGTGTTATTCCAGACCTACCTGGATTGCTGCAGAAGGAACATGGTCATTTTGCCTGGGAAATAGGGGTTTCGGTTACATTTTTCTGCACTGGGTGGATATATAATGGCTAGGCATGTATTGCCTGGATCCTTCTTTCTTCCTCCCATTGTTATGATAAAAGAACTATTATAAATTTTCTGGATCATGACCAAGCTATGAATAATCACCTCTCTTCCTTTCATGTTTATCCCCACCCACCTAATGAAAGCAAAGGGCTTTCCTGGGAAGAAGAGTGCCCTTTAGCTAGTGATTTATTTATTAGTGAGTAAATAAAGAGACAAGATGCAGTCTCAGGCTTAATAACGAAACACAGTCCAAAAGCAGTGTACTTCCAGCCTGCTCCTACCATTTGGATCTGGGTTTGTATGTCTTATTTACATTATTTCAAGTGCTTCATGAACATTTCTGGAAGTCTTATTTTTATCTCAAAAGCAACAGAAATATATTTGAAGAAACAAACCTAGGGTACTGGCACAGTTGTTTGTATCACATTTTGCATTTACACCAGAAGAGCACAGAGCACAAGGTGGGATTCCTTCCTTATTATCTTGCTCCATTCCCAACGCACCCTGCTATTGTGCTGCAGGAAGTCTCCCCATTTCCCAGAGCAGATGTGAAGGAGAGAGTGCAGGGGTAGCAACAGTAAGGAGGTGATATGTTCATCAAATGTTTCCATCCTGCTAATGAATGTCCAGAATTGGATACAAGGGGTCCTCAATCTACATCTGGTCACATGGTGGCCATTCAAATCTACAACAGATTCTCCAAAAGATATTGATTTTGAAGTTTGAACTTGCTGAACTTCAAAAGCCAGTTTTGAAGTTTGGACATCATTTTCTCTTTGCAGTCACATAATGACATTTTGGGTGCTCACAATCATCCCACATTCATGGTCATCTGCAGCACCCTGAGGTCACACACCTATGATTTACAATAATTCTGCTGGCAGTTACTTTTGATTTCCAGCAGAGGTGGTATTCAGCGGGTTCTGACCAGTTCTGGAGAACTGGTCGCGGAAAATTTTGAGTAGTTCGGAGAACCAGCAAATATTACCTCTGACTGGAGATTTTACAATATCCTTCCCTTGCCACGCCCACCAAGCCACGCCCATCAAGCCATGCACACAGAATCAGTAGTAAAAAAAAAATTGAATCCCACCACTGGTTTCCAGCAAAAAAACAGGCCCATAGCTAATGATGTGTTTCCCTGTGGTATCTGCTTCACGACTGCAGTGTCCAGTTCATGACCACCTCCTTTGCTTAATGACCATCTTTAAAAAGTTAATAAAATTGAGTTATGTGGCAACCCATTTTAAAGCCATCACAACTTATGACTGTAATTGCCAGGTTCAATTAGGATAATAAGATTACCTGTATAGCTCTCTTAATTTCTTTCTTTCTTTCTTTCTTTTTTGGTTTTGGCTTTGGGGGCTTTTGACCTTTATTTTTTCATATCATGTATACTAAGGACAAATTTATATATTGCTGTTGTGCTATGAATGTGGCTTTTTCAAAGATAAAGAAGTCCCTGCAGATTTTATTCTGCTAGTCATAGCCAACTCCAGGGGGCAATGTTCATATCCATTTCAAGGCTATTGAGCCAATGCTATCTGAAGACATTTCCTCAGTCATGTTGCCAGCATGACATCATGGAGCACTTTTACCTTCCCACCGAAGTGGGATATCAGATATCTCTGTGGTCATGTGGCTGGTATAACTAAATGCCAAAGGTACACAGAACACCACCAAAGTGATCCCTATTTTTCTACTTGCATTTTTACATGCTTTTGAACTGTTAGGTTGGCAGAAGCTGGGACAAGTAATGGGAACTTTCTCTGTTACATAGCGCTAGGGATTCGAGCCACCGAACTGCTGACCTTTCTGATCGACTTTCTGAGCCACTGAGTAGAAAAAGCAGCAATGTTGCAAGAAACTCAGATGGGTCAAACAGAAGCTGGTGTCTGAGTAGTATAGCAAATGTATGAATGTTCTTTGGAGTATGGGGAGTGCAGGAATTCTATATGCTCTTTGTCATGAGCAGCCTAATCAATGGATGATGCATATGTTGAAGTTATATTGTTTAGTCCCACATCATCTTGACAAGAAGCGCTGGATTTCTTTCAGTAATGGTATGGTTATTTCTTTGGGTGCCACTGTTATGGAGTTATCACCAATCTTCACAAAATGTCCATGTTGTGCTTCTTAATAAGCGTTACTTGAGCTGAATAGAATGGTACTATATCACAAGGGACATTTCTATTGATAAAATCAAGAAAATACTGGCAGAGCAGCTCTTTGATACATATACCATTTTCAGGGACATTGTATTATAATGTTATGTGTATTTCTGTAAGCTGAGAAATAATAGAAATGTAAGGTTTCATGCTATTTTTACTAGTTCATCTTCTATGATTCCTGACTGATTATTTTTCTGTCGTCCATTCTTTTATATAATCCTAAGTAATAATTACATGTTAACATCAATTTTTCCTTCACTTTCTAGTACTTTTTAAAGGGTATCAATTTGTTTTGAACCAAAATGTAATTATATACAGTAGCATTCATATAAACATTTTATGGAAAAAGCTATATTTACTGAAATATTCAAATTGTGTTCTTACAGAAGGTGGATGTCAATCTTTTTTTAAGCACTATTGTTAAACAATTTGAACAAAATTTTTATTAAAAGCAGAGCCATTAGACAACTGCTGTCATTGGTAAAATTATATAAGAGCCATATTTTTCATAGTACACAACATGAGGTCTTTACTACTTTCTTAATATGAGTGGGTTAATACTTTACAATATGGCAATGTAATAGTAATATGAATCCTGATGTTTATGTCAAGAACATTAATGCATAGGCTATAAGATCTATTCATGCTTCATCCAGAATATACGTCATAGGTTCACATATACTCCCAATTTTCTTTTCCTCCTAGCATTACACCAGGTAACCAGGGGGGCGGAAGGCCATAAGTTACAAAAAGATGATTTTGTGAAGGTTTCACAAAAGCTCTCTGTCTGCCTGCCTTTGAATCTGATACTCTTCTTACCAACTATCAGATTTTAGAAAATTATTATTTATTTTTGATGAAGGAAGAAAAGTTGAGAGAATTTGAATGTAAGTAGTTAGAAATAATTGCAGCTATAACATTTAGCCAAGTTACAATTGCCTGAAGTGATCTTGTATTGCAAATATTACCCTGTTTCTTTGAAAATTCAACTTACCCTGAAGATAAGTCTTAGCTTGATTTTTACACGTGCACCCAATATAAGCCCTATACCCCAAAATAAGCCCTAATTAAGATTGTAATGGGTAAAAATTAAGTTAGGGTGGGGAAGGGGGGATGGAGCTGCCCTACTACTTACCTTTGGACAGTTGGAACCAGGCCTCACACATTCTGACACCTGCCTTGCGGGCCCATTTCTTTTGCAGCTGGCAAGGTTGGCAAGGCTTTCCTGAAGGCCTCTGTAGCTCTTAACAAAGCTCTGGATCGATCCAGAGCTCTGTTATTGGCTGTAGAGGCCTTCAGGAAAGCCTTGCCAGCCGCAGAAAAAGAAGTTCCTGAAGGCCTCTGACAGTGAAAAAGAGGTCGGGGGCGATGTGCGCAAGTGATGACATCCCCCCAAAATAAGACTTGATGCCTTTTTTGGTGGTTAAAAAAATATAAGACAGGGTCTTATTTTCAGGGAAACATGTTTTTGCCACATTCTAATTAAAAAGTAATCAGTTGTTCCTTTATGAGTATAGAGCATTGGCAATAATTTGTTTGTTCAAGTTCTTAATGTGACTAAAGTTTTCATTATTTCACTATTGTTGTCACTCAGGTATATATTACTTTTTATATCACAGTAGAATAAAAAAAAAGTGTCTGATTTTGAATTAGATCTTATGTTGGAGTTTAAGTGGCAGTGGTAAGCAATGTAAGAGAGGATTAGTCAAAGAACACCTTGCCATAGATTGCTGTCATTGGTTTATTTCTCCTTCTCCAGTAACAACCTCTAATCTCTGACTTTGAAACCCAAACAGTTTTAAACTGGGTTCTTGTTTCAGTTGCTTAATCTCCTTTCATAAATCATGTTCAAGTGCTGGAATAATTTGCACATCATTTAAGAATATTTACTTTGAAACATTCACCTCAAGCCTTTTTTGTATATCCTTTCTCTCTAAAGATTTGTAGTATTGGTTTTGTTCTCTGAGGTATAAAAGACCTGGGCAAACTTTATTCCTGTTGTTTCAAGATTAGTGAAATAAAATGCATATTTATTCAACGGGAAGCCAAAGAGGCTTTTCATAAAGATGATCATACACAGAACCCTAGGGAATGGTATAATACACAATGCCTGCCTTAAAAATCTCTCTAGACTTGTTCAAAACAGGATTGAATGACTTAAGTTCAAAAACATAAAGGATCTACAAATACATTCTTTCTAAATATATTTTATCTTTGTTGTGAAGGAGAGAGCTGTATATTCTTAATAAAAAAAATGAACTCAATATTGGTGAAATCTGTATAGCAAACTATAGAAAGGAATATTTCAAACAGGCTTCAATTCCTCTAAAGTGAAGGATTATTAAGTACAGCAGTCCTGCCTCATCCAATATTGTAAATATCTATTATAATTATTTAGTTACACCTATAATCTTGTAAAGGGATATTTAAAATGGTTTTGTGTTTTGTTAAACTGTATTTTATATTTACGCAACTCAGATTTATACTATTTTCTATCTGAGCCTGTAGGATAGAAAAATTCCTATTGCTGCTGAAGCTAAACAGCTTCTTCAAACAATAATTTATATCCATATATACCGCAATTTGCAGACTAAGTAATGTTAGAGGATTCCAAGATTAATCATTTGCACTTTCTCTCTCTCAGTTAAACTTTCCTAGTACTAGAGGTTAGAATATAAACTTCTAGGTCCATGTTTGGTTCTTCACATAACACCAGTTTGTCTAATAGCTGCAGTGTGGATTGGACAGAGAGAGACTCAAGATCAAATGCCAATCCATCCATCAAAGTGATTGTATAATCTTGAGCTGGTCACTCCCCCCCTCCAGACTAAGAATACAAGGGAACAGTGTTTGCCCTCTTGAGTTTGCCCATGGAAGCAAGACTGGATCTAAATATTATAAACAGATGTATAAAAACAAAAATAAAAAAATCATGTAATTTGATTATGACTGCTGATAGATAATCCAGCTTGAATAGGCTTCAGATTCAAAAATCTGGAGTGCAGATGGACAAAGAGTATACAGTTTGAAAGACCTTATTTCACCTCCCTAGGGACCTCCAAACTCATTGTGAAGATTACAAGATTAGGCTGAAGATATGCTAGCGAAATTAATGGTAAACCATTTTGGTCTAAGAGGTTGCCTAAATTCGGGGCAGCCAGATGTGGACTACAAAACTTTGGATGACCACTAGAGGGCAGCAAAGAGTTATACTTGTATATCTTTTGGCTTCTATATTCTAATTATTTGTATTTATGCAGCCCTACCTTAAGCCCCTGTCACACTGCACCAACGGAAGGAAAGAGGATGTAAAATGGAGAAAAACACTTGCCATCCGTTGGTTATCGTGATGCTTCCGTTCTGTACTCACTGCCTCCGTTTTGCTTCCTCTCTATCCGTCCAGCATCCGTCTATTGACATTTCATCCACTCAAAAAGTTTTGAGCTGCTCAAAACTTTCTGAGCGGAAAATGTATCCAACGTGTCCGTTCTGCATCTGCTAGGCATACGGGGGATATCCGTTCTGCATCCATCGGCATCTGTTACGCTTCCACAACATCCGCTAGGCATCCGCTGCACATCCACACAACTCAAATCCGCTCCAGCAGAAAGCGGACACAGGGAGGAAGCGGAACGGATGCGGAACGGATGCGCAGCATCAGTAGCATGGACGGAGAAAGGATGAAAGTGGATGCAGCATGCAAAGAAAGCATTTAAAATGGACAAAACATTCGCAGAGGGGACCTATCTCGGATATTAAGGATGTCTAGAGGATACCTAGAGGATGCAAAAGGACACATAAGGGAAAACCTATATTGCCTATAAAAAGGAGGAGCAACTCACCTGGATCTCACTTTCAGACCAGCAGCCCTGCTGTGCAGACCTCTGCAGCCTTCATCTGCCTCTTGCTCTTCCACAGCATCCAGTCATGTCCACCTTTGATCGTAAAACAGTCCTTTTGGAAGCCAGCATCGTTCTGCAACAGTGTGAAGCCATCTACAGGCTCTGTGAATTCTACTACGGGAAGAAAAGGAGGAAGCCAAGAAGCGTCTGAGTCCGAAGCTGGATCGGGAGAAGAGCAGAGTACGGATTGTACAACAAGCTGATGGTGGAGCTGAGGAATGAAGACCCTCGTGCATTCCAGAACTTCATGAGGATGCCGCCAGCCATGTTTGATGAAGTTGTGCAGCGGCTGACACCCAGGTTGACCAAGCAGAGAACCAACTTCCGACCCAGCCTGGACCCTGGGCTCAATGTGGCACTGACTCTGCGCCACCTGGCCTACAGGAGCATGCAGTATGGCTGGCGGGTGCCACACAACACCATCAGCATTGTGGTCAGAGAAGTGGTGCAGGCCATCATCGAAGAATACATGGAGGAGCTCCTCCAGTGCCCCTCCACTGAAGAAGGATGGAAGAAAGTTGCAGAGCAGTGGTGTCAGAGGTGGAACTTCCCACACACCGTTGGAGCCATAGATGGCAAGCACGTGGCCTGCAAAGCTCCAGCCAAGTCGGGGTCCACTTATTTCAATTACAAGGGCTTCTTCAGCATCATCCTCTTTGCCATGGTCGATGCTGACTACAAGTTCATGTACATCGATGCTTCAGGCTACGGCTCATCTTCAGATGCCCAGGTATACAATGCCAGTCATCTCAAGGAGGGGCTGGAATGCAACCTCATCATGGGCTTCCCAGATCCAGATCCCCTGCCCAACGACACACAAGATATGCCCTACTTCATCGTGTGGGATGACGCCTTCACCCTCAGAACCTACCTCATGAAGCCCTACAGTTCCAGATACCTCACCCGTGAAGAGAGGATCTTCAACTACAGGCTGTCCAGGGCAAGACGGGTGCTGGAGAACGCCATTGGCATCCTGGCCAACAGGTTCCAGGTACTTCTCACCACCACGCAGCATCACCCACAGACCGTGAGGAGCATCATGGAAGCTTGCTGCATCCTGCACACTCTCATGTGCACCCGCTACCCAGTCTTGCAGAACAGGCTCGTGGACCTCCAACAAGACAATGGGGAAATGGAGCCTGGGGAATGGAGGCAAGGGCAAAACCTGATAGACACTGAGGATGTGCAAGGCCCCAACAGATCCTCACGTGAAGGGAAGAAGCAGCGCAACCTCCTGAAACACTGGTGCAACTCCCCAGCTGGAGCAGTGGAGTGGCAAGACAGGATGGTAGATGATTAATGGATGCTTCCTTCAGCCTGTCTCATCACACGGATGAGATTGGGCCATGTATATTGGGTGGGCTTACAATGAACAGGGCATTAAATAAAGAGTTGTGTTTATGTTGACATGTGTTGATCAATGATTACATTAGTATTGATAATGAAGGGCCATAGGTGTGGCACCTGGGAGGGTGGACCATACAGTTCCACTATGCTTGCACTGGAGGTTTATCTATCCCACAGCTATCTCAACCCATCCTAAAGCTATCTTAACCCATCCTACAGCTACCTTAACCCATCCCAAAGGTATCCCTGCCCATCCCACAGCTATCTTAACCCATCCCACAGATATCCTAACTCATCCCACAGGTATCCTTGCCCATCCCACTGCTATCCTTACCCATCCCAGAAGCATGCAAAGACTTAAACCATTTCTAAAAGTTTCCACCAAGACTTTATTTAATAAAATAAATGAGGCAAGTGTGTGAATCAAAGATAATCTTTATTAATAACAAGCTGTAAAACAAAAATGACCCAACTCAAGTGTCCAAATAAAGTCTACAGGTAGCCACCCAGTCTCTGGAACTCTTATTGGTCACTCGGAAGTGTGCCCAGTCTCAGGGGTGAAGGGTCCAGGTGCTGTGGAGGTGGCTGGTGCTGGAGTGCTGGTCTGAAGCCCCACTGGGGTGCCTGGCCCCGAGAGGACAACAGGTGACGGTGTGTTGAGGAAGCTCTCAGACAGCTGGCTCAGCCCCGTGATGTTGAGAGCTCCTTCCTCCATGCCATGAGGTGTCAGTCCCAATACCGACGACAGATGTACTGAGGCTAGGCTTGGCTGTGGGGTGGAGGAAGGAGCAGTGTTGTGGGGCTGTCTGGTCTGCAGCTGTGTGAGGACTGGCGTGGGTGGCATCGGTGATGTGGGTGGCATCAGTGGCATCGGTGGCATCAGTGGCGTGGGTGGCATCAGTGGCGTGGGTGGCATCAGTGGCATCAGTGGAACCAGTGCAACGGTGGCATCCGATGAGCCTGTGGCTGGATTGGGAAGGGCTGCTGCCTGTGCTGCTGGACCTCCTGTTAGCCGTAGCCCTGGTAGGTGAGGGCCTGTGGAAAGCCTTGGAATGGGAGTGACATCACCTGGGGTGGAGGAGCAGACCTGGACTGGGTGGGAGCAGGTTCCTCTGGATCTGGAGGGTTGTGAAGCAGATCGGTGATCCGGTCCTTCACCACCTGGTACTGGGGTTCTGTCATGTCCATGAGGGTCTGGTTGACATAGGTGAGGAAGGGCTTGCAGTTGGAGGATGAGGAGTCGGTGTGTACCAGCTGAGAGAGGAGATCTATGCTGCTCTGGATGGTGTCCCTGATCTCCAGCAGGACAGTGTGGCTCTGCCCCTCCTGTCTGGCTCTCTGCCTTTCTGTGGAGGTGGAGCTGGGGGTGGATGCGGGTAGGACTGTGGTGGAAGTGCCGTCTCCTTTCTCCCACTGCACCTGGGAGTCCTCCACATGCTCCGCCATGGTTAAAACAACTCTCCATGGGTTCTCCACCGTGGGATGCTCCACAGAAACCTGCCTGGAGATAGGAGCTGACTCTCGGCCGGAAAAGGACTGGCTCTCAGCAGGCTGCCGGAGAGAGAGGGGCTGCTCCTCGGTGGCAGATCTCACCCTCCAGGAAGCTGCACCTGGCCATCATGTAGGTCTCTCTGTCCGTCAGCTTGACCGTGGCCTGGCCAGATTTCTTGAGGTGCAGCTTCCCGTACCAGGTGTGCATATGTTTCCACCAGCCGAGGAGCACCTCCGATGTGTAGCCCAGACTCTCCGCCTTCTCTCTCCAAGCAGCCTGCTTCCTTTTGGTGTCCCTGTGGAGCCTGTGTCCCTTCCGCCATAGATACTCATTCTCTCTCAGCCACTCCAGCACCTCATCCTCGTGTTCCTCCTCAATGGAGTATTGCCTCCTCTCCTGTTCTCGCATATGCCTCTTCCTCTCTTGGGAAGGACCAGATGGGCCCTCATCAGAGGGGCTTCCAGGTTGTAGGGGCTGCTCCTCCACACCACCAGTAGCAGCAGCAGCAGCAGGATCATCATCATCAGCACCAGCAGCAGCAGGACCAGGATCAGGAGCAGCACAGTAAGCACCAGCAGCACCAGCAGGACGAGCAGGACCAGGAGCACGAGCAGCACCAGGAGCATGAGCAGGACCAGCAGGACAAGCAAGACCAGGAGCATGAGAAGGACCAGCAGGACGAGGAGCAGCTACAGCAGAGTAAGCACCAGCAGAAGCACCACCAGAAGCAGCAGCAGCAGCTCCTCCAGAAGCAGCATCACCAGAAGCACCACCACCAGAAGCAGCATCAGCAGAGTAAGCACCAGCAGAAGCACCATCGCCAGAAGCAGCATCAGCAGAGTAAGCATGAGCAGAATCACCACCGCCATAAGCAGCAGCAGCAGCTCCTCCAGAAGCAGAAGCAGAAGCAGCAGAAGCCCCAGCTGCAGAAGAGCAAGCCCGTGCTACAGAAGCCCCAGCAGAAGCAGAGTGAGGGCCAGGGGGCTGGAGGGTGGCCCTGTCCCTCTTGCCACAGCTGGCAGCAGATGGCTGAGGCTTTCTCTTCTTCCCCATAGTTGTGGGGTTGCTGGCTGGCAGCAAGGAAGGCAGGCAGGCAGGCTGGCAGGCAGGCTGGCAGGAAGGCAGGCAGCAAGGCTGGCAGGCAGGCTGGCAGGCAGGCTGGCAGCAAGGCTGGCAGGCAGGCTGGAAGGCAGGCTGGCAGCAAGGCTGGCAGCAAGGCTGGCAGGCAGGCAGACAGCAAGGCTGGCAGGGAGGCTGGCAGGAAGGCAGGCAGCAAGGCTGGCAGGAAGGCATGCAGGGCAGGCTGGCAAGGCATTCGATGTGTCTGGAAGCAGGTCTTTCCTCTGAATGGTGACCTGCTTGGGAGCTGCCTCCCTTTATATCTGCGGGGCGGATGCAATGCATCCTCCCTGCATGCGCAGTGAACGCTAGGCATCCGCTAGGCATCCGCTAGGCTTCCGCTGTGCATCCGCTTCGTCCACTAGGCATCCACTGTGCATCCACTTCATCCGCTCGGCGTCCGCTCTGCATCCGCTGTATCCGTTCCGCATCCGCTTTGCTGCGCTCCCCCGGAAGCCTTGTGGATGTGCCATCCACTCCCATCCGCTTCCATCCGCTAGGCATCTGCTAGGCTTCCGCTCTGCATCCGCTTCATCTGCTCAGCATCCGCTGTGCATCCGCTTCATCCGCTCGGCGTCCGCTCTGCATCCGCTGTATCTGTTCCGCGTCCGCTTTGCTGTGCTCCCCTGGAAGCCTTGCGGATGTGCCATCCGCTCCCATCCGCTTCCATCCGCTAGGCTTCTGTGGAGCATCCGCTTTCCATCAGCCCTGCATCCTCCCCTTGTCCGTTCCTTTCCATGTTATCCTCTCTGGTTATGCAAATTTTTGCCCCTTTTGAGAGTGGATAACAATGGATGGAACATTTTTCTCGTCCGCTGTGTCCTTTTTACTAACGTTTTGCATCCGTTGGCCAGTGTGACAGGGCCTTTTGTTCTTTCCTAAGATCATAACAATGCAATATAATTATTTCATTTAAAGTTTTCTCCTTTGAAGTGTTGTTTTATGTTTTAAAACACTGTTTATCTCACTAGTTTGAGATTTGACAAATAAGTCTATGTGCATTTCTGATAATCTGATTTTGTTACTCAAAATAACATCAACTATGAATTACATTCCCTAATCAAGACTAATCTCTTACTTTTACAGTGTGTGATTCAAGCAGGCATTATAAGATACAAATTACTGTAAGTCATGCATCCAGTTGACCTCAGTTTTGCATTTCCTTTCAAGATAAAAGAGAAATATATTATTTTTTATGACCTGTACAGAAAATATTCAGTTAATTAACCTACTGGTGCTAGTTTAACAACTTCTATTTACATCTTCACATTGCTGAACAATGACAAGCTTGCATCAAGTTGAACAAGAAACTTGTGAAGTGACATGCCTATGACTTGATCCTGTTTGCCCTTGTATGTGTTTTTTATACAATTGTGTTTCAAAATCATCAGTGATTGCATTCTTCGCTAACACTGTTATTTGCTTTACTTCTGATTAATCTTGTTAATTATTTATTAGTCTTTGTTAGAATTATTCCTAATTAGTACTTCTTAGTAATAGTTTTGTAGAGAACAAAACTAAATCTCAGTTGTATTATGTACAGAAAAATATTTTTTCTTCCCATTGTCCATGTAATTATTTATAACCAATCTAGATGTTAGCTTCCTAGTGATTCTGAAATAATTTCTGTGAAAGAAAAAAAAAAGAAAGAAAGAGAAAAAGGAAGGAAGGAAGGAAGGAAGGAAGGAAGGAAGGAAGGAAGGAAG
>BLBF01000032.1:1750710-1797655 GCA_015471245.1 Laticauda colubrina | reverse complement strand
AGATAGATAGATAGATAGATAGATAGATAGATAGATAGATAGAAAAAAATAATATGATATCATCACAAGAGAGTAAAAGAATTGAAATGGAAAAGGGTTGGTCACATAGCAAGAAGTGATGTCAGGTGGACCAAGGCAGTCATGGAATGGATCCCACTTAATTAAAAAACATCCATGAAGGAAACCTAAAACAAGATGGATCAACGAGACCAGCAAGTATTTCGGGCCCAATTGGCAAAAGAAAACTCAGGACTGTATTGGTTGGAAACATGAGGAAGAGGCCTTCATCCTGCAGTGAATGAGACAATGGCTAAAATGATGATGATGATGAAGATGAAGATAATAATGGTGGTGGTGGTGATGATATATCCATAATAATTTGAAAGAGGTGTTAACCTAGAACTGTCAGATAAATAAGAGTAGGATAAAATAACCAGTTACTATATTATCCATTAATAAAATGTTTTCATTTTTTCCTTCTTTTTGCTTTCTATTTTGAAAATAAAAAACACCAAAAACTATTATGTTTTTAACTATTTGTTAAAAAGCTTTACATATATATTTACACCTACTGAAGCAGAAAACACAATTTTTAGAGAGAAGATAAATTTGGGATAAATATGTGAGGTGGAAGCAGATAAAAAAACCACCAAAAGATTCGTTGATCCAAGGAAAACAAGGTTTTATTCACGTGTCTGCAGAGATGGGTTCCCTCAGGCATTGAAGGAACCCAGAGCAAAATTCAGGCAGCATTTTTATACCCTAACTGTCCACCCCCTCATACGAGGGCTTGGCTCACATTCTTTCTGTTTTCAAATTGACACATATATTTTGAAGGTTTATGCTGGCTTCCTATCTAGCAAAAGCAGTTACATGGTTTCTGACACCTCAGCACTTTATTACAATTCCTCATTGTTCTAGCCTCATCTTGTTTTTTTTTCTCTTGTGCACAAACTGGAACACTTTCTTATTTAGCAGAGCTACTGAGTTTGAGACACACTTCCTTAATTCAATTCAATGGGCCATCCAACATGACTTCAGTTCTGCTCACAATCCCCCCTTTTTTTCTTTTTCCACTCTTGTCTCAAACTCAAATAGCAGATCCTCTGCTTCTTTCAGAGTGATTTCTCTCTGATACATCATTAGAGGTTCTGCTTCCTGCTTCTTCTCAAATCTTGAACCCAAGGATTTCCCTATCTTCCCACATGTTGTTATTGCAGCAGGGAGACACTGAACACAACAACACAACAATACACAGCATATAATAATCAATATAATTCCCATTATGGTAGATCTAAACCAAGTGGAACTGGGAAGCCAAGACCATAGTGATCCCCACAGGTCTGGCAATGAGGAGTCACCTCTTTGTGATAATGGATTAGAGCGAATAGGTTCTTCCATTACTTTTACTGTCTTTGTAATATTGGGTTGGAAATCATGGATGTATACACAGCAATGTGAATTAATCAGAGCACACACACACCCTTTTGTAGCTAATACAATGTCTCAAGCATACCTATTTGTAGAGCAACCTGTCTTACTTCAGAAAGCTCAGTGTTAATCATTTTAATATTCTTTATTGTATCACTGAACATTGTTACCGTGAAGTTATTTAGAATATGTATATCTCAGTAGTTCATGGCTATTCCCAATGGTGTTATTATACCACGGGAGATTTGGGTCCAGAGTCTCCGGGTAAGGCCAGATTCTGAGTCTCTTTTATTACATATCCGGCCTTGGGGAAGGCCATCAAGTTTATATATCACCGGTATCACATACCCGAGTGTACATGTGCCACTCCAGTAAGGTGGCACCTCCCTGTATGCATATTTCCCACACAATACCCACCTAAAGTTTTGCATAGCATAGGTCTGTTGTGATGTTTGGGTCCAATTGATCATTTCTTCAAAAT
Source organism: Laticauda colubrina (assembly GCA_015471245.1). NCBI lineage: Eukaryota > Metazoa > Chordata > Lepidosauria > Squamata > Elapidae > Laticauda > Laticauda colubrina. Next base: position 1,795,743 of record BLBF01000032.1, on the reverse strand, counting down.
GCATACACATCTGATACTGATCTTGATTAAAATAATCTAATTTCTGATAACTCTTGGTATAGCTATGGTTACTACAGGATGATGGCATATCAAAAGTCTTATTACATTTTTCCCAATCTCCTAAATGGAGCCCTCTAGTTTCATTTCTCCTAAAACACACATATGCTGTTTCTCTTAAATGAACAAAAATCCTTCCTGTTATATTTCGTTCTACACCATATTTTTCTGTCCCGTGCCCCTGTGGTCTTAGTCTGTTCTGATCAAGTGGAATTGCATGTAGGATTAATCCTTCACCTGTTCTTCCTGGCAGGTGCATGCATAATCAGCAATTGGTGATGTTCAAGGAATGTGAGACCTTCTTGAGATCCTTTATGAACACATTGTCATCCCACAAGTCTGTTCCCAAGTCACCTGCAGGTCCAACATATTGTGAACTTCTTTGATGTATTAATGTAAATATAGTTGCAACAAATAGTCCTCTCCAGAGTTCAGCTGACATCTCCATGGTGGTTTCTGCTGGCTATTTCTTCAAGATTACCTTTAACGGATGACCGTCCACTGGGATTGCCTTCCAAGGTTTCTCAGGTTCCGGTGCTTTCTTGACTCTGCTGTAATGCATCCAGCCTCCTTCCCGAGTATGGACTGCAGATTCAGTCATCAGTAGCACCTGGTACGGACCTTCCCAGCTAGGTTGCAGTTTTTCACTTCTCCAAGTCTTTATGAGGACCCAGTCTCCAGCCTCATGTGGGTGTTGGCTACCAGCCAAAGGTGGTCGTTGCACCAACAGTCCCTGTTTGTGAAGAGAAAGCAAAGACTGGGACAGTGCCAGCAAATATTTCCGAAGGAACAAGTCCCTGAACTCTGGTATGGGATTGCCTAGTTTGGCCAAATAGGGTCTCCCCATCAGCATTTCAAAAGGAGAAACCCCTGTGTCTTTCCTTGGACAAGTTCTGATCCTTAGCAGAGCTAAAGGAAGATTCTTTGTTCATGGCAAGCCATTTTCAAGTTGTAGTTTGGTCAAGTGTTTCTTCAGTTCCGCGTTCGCTTTTTCAATTTTTCCACTGGATTCAGGATGCCATGGCGTGTGTAATTCCCATTTCACCCCCACCACCTCCATTACCCTTTGCAGAACCTTTTGGGTGAAATGAGTTCCTCTGTCTGAATCTATTGCTTCCATCATTCCATATTGTGGGATAATCTGTTCTAGTAAGATCTTGGTTACTGTGGGAGCTGTGGCTCTTCTAGTGGGATAAGCCTCTACCCACCCCGTTAGTTGATCTTTGATCACAAGCAGGTATTTCCAACCCCCCTTTTCTGGCAACTCAGTGAAATCAATTTGTACTCTCTGAAAAGGCCAACCCACTAAGGGTCGCCTTCCCATCTCTTTCTTGCATGCCGCTTTCTTATTAACTTTCAAACAAATCAAACATTTCCAGCAGATGCTCTGAACTACCGTCCACTTCCTCAGACTCCAATAGTGAGGTTTAATGGACATGACCAAGACCTCCGTTCCCCAATGTCCTCCTTCATGAACTTTCTCCAATATTCCCCTCATGACAATGGGTGACACCACCTTGACTCCCTCTGACGTCTTCCATCCCTCTGGGGTTTTGACACATCCCTCTTTCTCCAACTCCAACTTTTCCTTTTTCTCTGGCTCCCATTCCTCCCTCTCATCCTCCTTTTCCAGTATTGGTATAGATACCATTACCAACTCTATCTCCCCTGCGGCTTCCTTCACCCATTTGTCCGCCCATCGGTTTCCCACGACCTCCGGTGTGTTCCCCTTCTGATGTGCATTCACATGGACAATTGATACTTGGTTGGGGAGTTGCAATGCCTCTAAGGCTTGTTCTACTAACTGCACTTGCTCTATTTGCTTCCCATCCACCTTGATATACCCTCTTTCTTTCCAGATTTTCCCAAACGTGTGCACCACCACCCATGCATACTTGGAATCAGTCCAAATCGTTACTTCCATCCCCTCAGCCAATTCCAAGGCTCTGGTCAGGGCAAACAATTCACATTTCTGGGCTGACCAAGCAGCTGGGAGTGACCTTTTCTCTATTACCTCACCTTCCCCGGTTACTATTGCAAACCCAGATTTTCGCTTTCCATTTTCCACCCTGCTAGATCCATCTATAAACCACCTCTCTCCCTTCTCCAATGGAGTCTCTTCCAAGTCCTCTCTAACCTTCGTCATGAGATCCATTTGCAATAGACAATCATGATCTTCCAGTTCCCACGCCTGCCTTCTCCCCTCCAAGAATTCTGCTGGATTTAGATTCTTGTATGTTCCTATCACCACATCAGGACTGGTTCTCAAAATGGTTTCATACTTCAATATCCTCCCTTCGGTCATCCAAGTGGTAGCCAGCTGGCTCAACACTGAGTTGACCTGATGAGGCGAATGCACCACCAAAGCTCCCCCAAAGGTTAACTTTTTGCTCTCCACCTCCAACATCGCTGTTGCTGCCACAGCCTGAACACAAACTGACCATACTTTCACAACTGGCTCCAAACTCTTGCTTAGGAAGGCTACCGGCTGGTACTGCCCCCCCTCTTTTGGGCAAGGACTCCAACTGCTGTTCCCTGAGCCACCGCCACATACAAATGAAATGGTAATTTCAGGTTTGGCAAGGCTAAAACCGGAGCGGTTGACAAAGCCTTCTTCAGCTCTTCCCACCTTTCACTATCTCCCTCCTCCCATTCTATGTGCTCTCCCTTTCCAGGCAACTTTCTATGCAAAAACTGTGCCAACACTGTGAATTGGTCTTCCCAGATTCTACAATATCCCAATAATCCCAACGCTTTCCGCACCTCTGTCTTGTTCCTGGGAGGAGCCAAGCTCATGATCCCCTTCACCCTTTCAGGGTCCAAGAACCTAACCCCCTGCTGATTGTAATGTCTCAAATATTTCACCTTTTTTTCAACATACTGAAGCTTCTCTTTTGAGACTTTCAGCCCCTGCTCCTTCAGCCAATTCAACAGACTCACAGAAGCCGTTCTCACTTCCTTCTCTTTCTCCCCAGTTAACAACAAGTCATCCACATACTGAATTAGGGTGATTCCTTTCTCTCTCTCAAACGACACCAACTTTTCTTCCAACGCCTGTCCAAACAACAAAGGGCTCTCGGTATATCCCTGAGGAAGTACCGTCCACCTCAACTGCTGTTTCCTTCCACTCTCAGGATCATTCCATTCAAAGGCAAACAAGTCTCTACTCCCCTCCTCCAAGGGGCATGCCCAAAAGGCATCCTTCAGATCTATCACAGTAAACCATTTGTCTTTGGGAGGGATCCACCTCAAGATGGTATAGGGATCAGGAACCACTGGGAATCTAGGAACCACTATCTCATTGATCCTCCTCAAATCATTAACTAATCTATACTTCCCATCCTTTTTTATTACTGCTAAAACCGGTGAATTGAACGGTGACATAGTAGGTTCCAACAGTCCCTGTTTCAATAATCTGTCAATCACTGGTTTCAACCCTTCCCTACCTCTCTTACTCAGAGTATATTATGGAGTCCACAGTTTAGTTATTCCTGGTTGTATCTTGATCTGAATGGGCTGTATTGCCATCCTACTAACCCCTTCACCTCCTGCCCACACATCTGATGATATCTTCTCCTCATCTTCCGTTGTTAGCATACACATGCAAACTTCCTTCCTTCTATCCCACAATTCTATTCCAAAAACATCCAACAAGTCTCTTCCAAGCAAGTTCACCCCTGAATCCGGAATATACAATATTTCGGTTTCAGTAACCACATCATTCAATTCCAATCTCACCTCTTCCAAAATCTTGACCTCTTGGGATTTACCACTCACCCCAACCACCTTTAAAGTCTGCATTGACCTGCATGCTCCCTTTACCGGATTGCATACAGATGTCCGGCTTGCACCGGTGTCGATCAGGAACAGCCGTTCCTGATGGTCAGGACCCACTAACACATTTACCAATGGCTCCCCACGAGTCCCACATGACGGACCTTCCCTAATCTTCTCGGGCATAGCTTCGTTCCTTTGGGGTATTGGGACATTCGCGCGCAAAATGTCCCTATTTCCCGCATCTGAAGCAAGTTCTACTCTGGGACGGCCATTGGAATCGACCGCCTCAATTGCCCCCTGGACCTCCTTGCCTAACTGGGGGTCTCCACTCCCTGCTGGGAGATCTTTCATCTCTCCACCTTGGCCTCGAATCTGACATCTGGGTCTCCCTGTTTTTCCTAACTTCATTCTTGGCTGCCGTTTGCACAGCAGCTACCATCATCTGAGACTTCTGTTTGGTTTTAACTGAGTCTTGGTTCACAAAAACTTGTTGGGCTGCTCTCATCAAATCCGTCATGCCCAAATCAGTCCATCCCTCTGTCTTCTGGATCTTTTTCTGGATATCTGGCCATGCTTTGGTGACAAATTGCATCTTCAGGATAGTCTCGAAGGCAGGGGTTTCTGGCTCCACTCCGGAGTACTTGGTTAACCCTTCACGGAGCCGAGCACAGAAATCCCCCGGGGACTCATCCTTTCCTTATGTTATTTCAAATGCTTTGGTCAAGTTTTTTCCTTGAGGGATGGCCAATTTAATTCCTTCAATGATCATGTGTTTCATATCTCTCATGTGCTCCCTATGAGCATCATCATTGATCTTCCAATTTGGATCGGCTATGGGGAACTTTTTGTCTGCAGCCACTGCTCCCTGTTGCCCTGCATGTCTCCTATCCCAGGCAGCCATTGCTGCCCTCCTAATGAGGTTCCTCTCTTCGGGGGTGAAAAGGTGTCCAAGAATATACATCAGTTCTTGGTTTGTGTATTCATTGGGCCCCAGAAACAATTCCAACTGTTCCGCCACTTCATGAGCATTCTCATGGAGTTTCGGAAGGGTCTTTTTCAGATCCCGTAACTCGGCAGATTTTATGGGGACAGCCACAAAAACGGTGATTGGATTCCCCTGCGCATTCATGCCATTTGGGACTTCTCTGATTGGGAAAGCTGACACAGGATTGGCCGACCTTCCTCCTAGAGGCAAATTCTCTAGGTCCTTGTTTAATTGAGCCAGTTCCCTTCTGAGTCCTGGATATGCAGGTGGAGGTGGAGCCTGGGCAACTGGAGCCGGCAGGGGCGGTGGTGCCAGGACTGCCAGAGCCGATGCCGGTGGACTCCCCATCCAGTCCTCAGTTTTGCTTTCCTCCACCTTGCTGACAAGCTGTCCTACTTCTGTTTCTGGTGGAACTGGACCTTCAAAGTGAGCATGATACCATACCTCCACATAGGGTATTTGCTCCTTCATCCGGTGTTTCACTATATACTCTTTCAACTGAGTTATCTAGTACGTGCTGGTATTCCCTTCGGGATCCCAGTGGTAAGGAAATTCAGGGTCTACTAAGGGATACTTCGGCCACTTATATTGGCATAGGTAGATCATTTTCTTTTTCTCTAGACTCCGAGTGTAAGTCCTCAGATGGGGCAACGACCATTGTTGTAGTAGTTGACCCAATGGGGAGTCAGTCGGAATCAGCCTTCTCGGGGTCTTTTCTATCTCAATACCCGTTCCCTCTTGGAACATCTCACACTTGCTTTGTCCGTTTCCCATTCTCCACACTGCCCTCCAACAATCTCCCAGAGATTCCCAACTCAGGGATTTACACTGTCCTCCAGCAGTCGCTGGATTCCCAGAGTTTAAGGACAGTATATTTCTTCTTCTATCCCGAAAGGCGACAAACTCACCTGATACACCCCTGGCCTCCCGGAGACGAAAGGAGTGTGGGCGTCCCCACTTCAGGTGATCAACGACACTCCCAGAGCATCAGGCCAGCTTCTCTCTCTCTTGTTTCCAAGGATCGTCTGCTGAATGCAGTTACCCCGGGATCCAACTGAGACAAGGGAGGGTCCCCTCTACAATGGGAGGCGGTGGTGCCACACTTACCCAGTCCCTTTTCTCCAGTCGAAATTCCATTGGGCCCCACGTTGAGCGCCAAATTTTGAGGTGGAAGCAGATAAAAAAACCACCAAAAGATTCGTTGATCCAAGGAAAACAAGGTTTTATTCACGTGTCTGCAGAGACGGGTTCCCTCAGGCATTGAAGGAACCCAGAGCAAAATTCAGGCAGCATTTTTATACCCTAACTGTCTGCCCCCTCGTATGAGGGCTTGGCTCACATTCTTTCTTGTTTTCAAATTGACACATATATTTCAAATGTTCATACTAGCTCCCTATCTAGCAAAAGTAGTTACACGGTTTCTGACATCGCAGCACTTTATTACAGTTCCCCATTGTTCTAGCCTTATCTTGTTTTTTCTCTTGTGCACAAACTGGAACACTTTCTTATTTAGCAGAGCTACTGAGTTTGAGACACACTTCCTTAATTCAATTCAATGGGCCATCCAACATGACTTCGGTTCTGCTCACAAATATATGAGGTTTTCAGTGCTTAGCAAGCTAAGGCCTAAAGTAATATTGTATTACTTCCAAACTGTCAGCAGTGAATCCTGACCCCAAATTAGTCTTTTTCAGGATTGAGAATGGGTTTAATTTAAGTATGTTGGCAAAAAATACACTCTATTATTTTCATTTGACCTAAATTCATCCATTTCTCTGCCATCTGTATGTTTAGACTGAAATATGTTTTATCTGGAAAATATGATTTTTTTTGTATACCGTCACTTTAAATGTGTAGATTCTGATCCATAAACCAGTTGGCAATAAAACTAGCTTTAAAAATTCAGTTCCAGATGTCTTTGGTTGTATCCATGGTGATGGTTGGTCCACATTGCATTTATCTGCCTCTGACTGGTGGTTCACCTTTCTTCTTCAACCCTTCTGATCAGTGCAAAGCAGAAGTACCAATTTTACCATTTTTTCTTGGCTTTTGGAGCAGAAGGGGCAGAATTCAACTTCATTTGGTTGTTGAATTGAATTGATTTTTTTTAGCTCGGTGAAATTCTCCAATCTTCTAGAACTTCTGTTGTTCAATAATGTTTTAATAACTTAATTGATGTAGAGATTACATGATAAAGTAGACAATCAAATGCAATAACAACTGTGTTGAAAACCAAGATAAGACCTTTGATTACACATTTCTCAATTACTTTAGAATTATTTCTTTAGGAAAAGGTAATGAACTCTGAGAGACAAGACAATGGTCAAGTATGCAAGGTATCATGAAATTGTTTCCAAGTGACATGTGCTATTGTTGAAGTATCCTATGATAATGGCAGAACGTATTGTTTAATACTCCCCAAACCAAAAACAGAAATAAAATTACAAAAAGACATTAATAAGTGAGAACAGATCAGTAACTGAAACTTACATAGTTTTGCAAAAAGTCAACAATTCCTAATTCGTCTGTGTTGCTGCGCTAATGTTTAACCAACTTTTCTAAATTAAAGGGGAAATACTGTATGCCTCTTCTCAAATCCTGGAAACTACCATAAAAAAGGCATTGGTTGGAGTATGGTGGGATTCAAAAAATTTTGTGGGTGTGGCTTGGTGGCCGTGGTAAGGGAAGGTTACTGCAAAATCCCCATTCCCTCCCCACTTCACCAACCCACTTTCCAACTCCTGTGCAGGGCAAAAAAAGAAGACCCAGCTGATCATCTGGGACTCAGGAGGCAGAGAATAGATGCGGGTGGGGCCATTCAGAGGTGGGATTTGCCGGTTATCTGAACTACTCAAAATTTCCGCTACCGGTTCTCCAGAACTGGTCAGAACTTGCTGAATACCATCTCTGGTATAAAACCATAATAAGAGATTGATCATGAGCTCTATGGATGTCTATATGTTTTTCTTATATAAAAAGGGCATCCAGTAGACTTCCATGGCAGCAGTATCATAAGCCACACAGGAAATATTCTGCTTCACCTTTACATTATTTAACTCACCTGTTTCATGCAGTATAGGCAGTCCTAAACTTACAACCATTCCTTGAAGCCCATGTCACACTGCCCAACGGATGCAAAAAGGACACAGTGGACGAGCAAAATGTTCCATCCGTTGTTATCCGCTCTCAAAAGGGGCAAAAATTTGCATAACCGGAGCGGATAACACGGACACGGGGAGGACGCAGGGCGGATGCAAAGCGGATGCGGAACGGAAGCCCAGCGGATGGAAGCAGATGGGAGTGGATGGCACGTCTGCTAGGCTTCTGGGGGGGTGCAGCAAAGCGGACGCGGAATGGATACAGTGGATGCACAGCGGAGGCCTAGCGGATGAAGCGGATGCACAGCGGATGCACAGCGGATGCACAGCGAATGCACAGCGGAAGCCTAATGGATGCCTGGCATTAATTGCGCATGCGGGAGGGATGCATTGCGTCAGCCCCGTGGATATAACGGAAGCAGCTCGGAAGCAGGTCGCCATTCAGAGGAAAGACCTGCTGCCGGATGGATTGGCTGCCTTGCCTGCCCTGCCTGCATGTCTGCCTGCAAGCCTTGCTGCCAGCCTCCCTGCCAGCCTCCCTGCCAGCCTTGGTCCCAGCCTGCCTGCAAGCCTTTCTGCCAACCTTGCTGCCAGCCTCCCTGCCAACCTTGCTGCCAGCCTCCCTGCCAGCCTTGGTACCAGCCTGCCTGCAAGCCTTACTGCCAGCCAGTCTGCCTGCCAGCCTTGCTTCCTGCCTTCCTGCCAGCCTTGGTTCATGTCTGCCTGCCAGCCTTGGTGCCTGCCTGCCTGCCAGCCTTCCTGCCAGCCTTGGTGCCTGCCTCCCTGCCAGCCTTGTTGCCTGCCTTGGTGCCAGCCTTCCTGCCAGCCTTGGTGTCTGCCTCCCTGCAAGCCTTTCTGCCAGCCTTTCTGCCAGCCTTGGTTCCTGCCAGCCTCCCTGCCAGCCAGCAACCCCACAACCATGTGGAAGCACAGCAAGCCTCAGCCATCTGCTGCCAGCCCTGGTAAGAGGGACAGGGCTACCATCCCACCCCCTGACCCTCACTCTGATTCTTCTGGGGCTTCTACAGCACGGGATCGCTCTTCTGGGGCTGGGGTTTCTGCTGCTTCTGCTTCTGGAGGAGCTGATGACAAGCACTCCAGCACAGGCCACCTCCACAGCACCTGGACCCTTCACCCCTGAGACTGAGCGACCAAGAGGAGTGCCAGAGACTCTTTTTTGTTGTATAGCTTGTTGTTAATAAAGTCTATTTATGATTCACACACTTGCTTCATTTCTTTTTTTTTAATAAAGTCTTGGTGGAAACTTTTAGAAATGGTTTAAGCCTTTGCATGCTTGTGGGATGGGTTAAGATAGCAGTGGGGTGGGCAGGGATACCTGAGGAATGAGCAGGGATACCTTTGGGATGGGTAGTAGCTGTGGGATAGATAAACCTCCAGTGCAAGCATAGTGAGACTGTATGGTCCACCCTCCCAGGTGCAACATCTATGGCCCTTTATTATCAATAATAATGTAATAATCATCCACACATGTCAACATAAACACAACGCCCTGTTCATTGTAGGCTCACCCAACATACATGGCCTAATCTCATCCGTGTGATGAGACAGGCTGAAGGAAGCATTCATTAAGCATCTACCATCCTGTCTTGCCACTCCACTGCTCCAGCTGGGGAGTTGCACCAGCGTCTCAGGAGGTTGCGCTGCTTCTTCGCTTCATGTGAGGCTCTGTTGGAGCCTTGCACATCCACAGTGTCTATCAGGTTTCTCCCTAGCCTCCATTCCCCAGGCTCCATGTCCCCATTGCCTTGCTGACGGTCCACAAGCCTGTCCTGTAACACTGGGTAGCGGGTAGAGAGGAAGCAAAACGGAGGCAGTGAGTACATCACGTTTTCCAACGGATGGCAAGCTTTTTTGTCCGTTTTACATCCTCTTTGCATCCGTTGGTTCAGTGTGACATGGGCTTTAGTGACCGTTTGAAGTTACAACACTAACCCCCCAAAAATGACCGTTTTTCACACTTATGACTGTTGCAGTTTCCTGATAGCCATATGATCAAAATTCAGGTGCTTGGCAACTGACATGTATTTATGTCAGTTAATTAAGCTACCTAAAGAGCAATACATGATGCGGAAGAACAATTAAAGCAAGGAATCGTAGCCCTGAGAGTGCAGCAGGTAGTTGCACAGCCTCTTCATCTGGGAGTGATTTCATATGTTATTAAAGAGATGGGAAGCATACACGTGAGTAACTGTTCAAAGTGATAAGAGGCACTGAACATGAAAATCCCAAGTGAGAAACACAAATCTTTTCCAAGTGTTTGAAGAAAAATATATCCTGTTAATTATTTAACCTTTAACTATGGAAGATGCTAAATTTGGACTTTTGAGTATTTATTTATACCAGATCTATAGTAAGGCCTTTTCCTTTCCTATCTCTTGTACTTAAGAAGCAATAAAGTAAAATGAAGATCCTTTTTGAGATTTCTTATATATGATTGATTATGTGCCATTTATAGTTGTCAATTCTTAGTGACTACATAGATATATTTTCTTTGCAATGATCTTTCCCTAACATCATCTTTCAGCTCTTCCTATGGTGCACTCATCCACCTTGCTGCTGGTTGTTCTCTTCTCCTTTTTCTTTCACTGCAGTAGAGTCTTCTTCAGAGAGCTAGGTCTTCACGTAATATGTCCAGAGTAGGGTAGTTTGAGCCTGGTCATTTGTGCCCTGGCGATAAACCTTGAATTATTTGTTTGATTATCCATTGTGTTTATTTTCTTGGGTGTGCAATGTGCATGGTATTTTCGGGAGCCTTCTCCAATAGCAAAGCTCAAAAGGGTTAATAGTGTTTTTAACCAGTTTCTCCAAAGTCCAATTTTTGCTTGCGTAGAATGCAGAATATTGTGGTAGTTATAACCTCATCATGGCATTTGATTAACTTTCCCAAGACTTTGGAAATATATGCTCTACCAAGTTCTAGGCTGTAGTGTAGTATTTTTAGACTGCTTGTTCCTTTGCTGTTGATAGTTAATTCAAAAAGAGAGAAGTTCCCACCATTTTGATATCTCCATTGTTATTTCTAAGTCTGGTTGTTCTGCCTGTTGTTATGAATTTGGGTCTTTTTTATATTTAATATTAGTCCCATTTCTGATCATTCACCCTGACTTTTATTATTAGAGCCTTAAGATCCTATGATTGCTACTTAGTCTCACAAAGAAGTAGGTGTCAGATTTGATGTGGCTGTTTTCTTAACCTTTGGAGCATAAGTGTACCTGTTGGAAGTCTCTCCTACCAGGAATGCTTTGCTATGGCAAACTCTCCATTCAATGGATAGTATAATCTTGTTCACCACTAATTATCTATCACCCATCACTTTTCTATCAAACCCGCCCCCCCGAATTTAATAACAAATGTACCTAAAATCTGCCCGTTTCACAGAAAGGCAATATGGATACACCTATGGAATGGTAACTTTATTGTAAGTTACTGTTTATTTCTATTCAATAAACAGTAATCACTGATCCGAATTTCTTTTCAGAGCAAGTACATAATTTTCTTTAAAAAAAAACAATTCTTTTATGACATATATTTTGCTTGCTCAGCTATCATATTGGTACAAAATTACATGGATTTCAAGTATACTGTTTTTTTCCTTTCTTTCTTCAACAATCGTGCTAATTCTACCATAAGCAATTTTACAGTTTGGTTATAAAACATCTTTAATAAAAACTGTGATTTCAGTATGTTTCAAATAGTTTAAGCTCAACTCCATTATAACTTTTGATTTGTTCATAATATAGATGTGAGAGGATTAGGTCTTAGTTTTAAGTGTTTCTCTCAGCGAATCATACACATTTTTTGTCCTCTTGCTTTCCTGTTTTCCTTGCTGCTGGGATATTTTTCCTATGATAAGTGTCACCCTGTCATTCTTCTCACATATTTCAGAACTAATTAAGATAAACGGTGATTATATGTCAGCACTGATTTGCAGGAACAACTACTATTTGGCATCTTTTCCAATTCAGAGAAGGCTCTTGGTGAGGAAATGATATGAATTCCTATGTTACATGCATGCAGATCCAGTGGGTAGAATTCTATTTGCAATAAGTGGAAAGTCAAGGAGAAGTCAAGAGACAAGTGACAATCAATAAAATTACTTCTGGCTAATTGTTTTTTCTGCCATTAACATCAGAGGAATCCAGTTGACATTCCCACAATACCTGTCATAAAGCCCCAAGCAGTAGAGTATGAGTGAGGTATGTGTGTGTAGAAAATTTATATAGCAACCCAACTCATTTTCAGTGACTCTGGGCAGCTCACAAAAATAAAATTCTAATACAAAATCCCAAAACCCCATCCTTCTGGCAACAACAATCAAACCGACCGCTTGATGGGTTGCTATTATCTTGGGGTCCCTGGCCCATTGGTCAAACCATATCTTCAGGGCCTTTTGAAAGAGTGTCAAAGTGGAGGCCAATCTGATTAATGTGGGGATGGATCCCTACAGAGAAAGCCCTTCTCTTTGGTCCCAACAGACAGATTTCCTTAAGAGAGAGAACCCATAACTCCCTCCCTGCTCTGGTGAGTTAGGTAGATACAACTGGGAAAAGACAATAATCTCAATAATCTGACCCAGGCCATTTAGGGCTTTAAAGATGACAAATGGCATTTTGAATTGGACCCGGAAGTAAATTGACAGCCAATGTAGCTTCAATATACACATACACATGTGCATACAGTAGAAAGGCATAAGCACTTCTGTTATTTTTCTGCTATTTTTATTTCTGCAAAATTTCTCAGTTTACTGACTTCGATTTTCCTTTAATTTCAAAGTTCACAAATTCAGCAGAAGACTTTGCAGAAATTTCCATTTACTTTTTGTGTACATGTTTTTTACATTCTATTTCCTCATTATGTACTTGTTTATTAAACAAGTTTTGCAAGCCATAGGAAAAGCTTATATTCCAGTGTACATATACACTGGACTTGGACTTTCTTTTAGATTGGACAAGTCAAAATCAGTGTGTTAGGGTACCTCCTACTGTATGGCTTCAGAGTTCATCTATTTGCAAACTAATGACAACAGAATATCAATTTCAGAATTATGTTGAGAAAGTCAGCATTTTTTAAAAAAAGTTATCTACATGATTCATTGTAATTGCAAAACAGAGATAAACTTTCTTTGATATAATATCTATGATGCACTAGGAATAATACTTAGGAATAATACTAATATGTATTATTAATAATACATATTAATAATGCTAATTAATAATAAGCAAGATAACAATAGCACTTAGATTTATATACCACTTTACCATTCTTTACAGCCCTCTCTTAGCTATTTACAGAGTCAGCATATTGCCCCCAACAATTTGGGTCCTTATTTTACCCACCTCAGAAAGATGGAAGGCTGAGTCAGTCTTGAGCCTGGTGAGGACTGAACTTCCAAATTGCAGGTAACTGGCAGTCAGCAGAAGTAGCCTGTAGTACTGTACCCTAACCACTGCACCACCATGGCTCCTCGAAGAACTTCAAGAGCATATTTGTCCTTCCTGCAGAAAAGTTATCAATCACAACTTTAATTATTTCAAATGAGCAAAGCAAATGGCCACATTTATGGCCAAGAATTAACCTTGTTACGATTTAACACATCTGGTGGACATCAGGTTGCAGAAAAGTACTTTAAATTAAGCTCTTACTGGGGATACAGAAGTGCTTTTAGGTAAGTGATGTTTATAATTCAATGCAACATCTATATTTCTTACAATAGAGATGCAAATATTTGGTGGAGCATGTAGCACACGCTATTCTTGGTGTCCTAATCAAGGGATAGTTTGCTGCTCTAATGTATTTAAGTTAGAAAAGTAGCACTTTAAAGAAATTGGTTTTGCTATACACATGATGTGAAACAATCAATAATGCTTTAGTCTGACAAGCTCTGTCAATATCCATTGTCACAGTTCAGAAAGTCATTAATGGATGGCTCTTCAAAACCAGTGCTCACAACACATGTCCAGAGCACTGAGATAACACTATATTAGGTTGGAATTAATCAGAGATGGCAAACCCTTGGGTTTAGGATAAATGTTTTGTAAATTATGAAATGAGAGTTCTTTGGAAAATATTTATTATAACCGTGCTGCAATGACATACTTTCTCTACTGTTGAAATACTGTACTGTGATCCAGTTGCCTTTGACTATTATTCCAACTTGAATTCTGCCACAAAATCTTTTTAAAAAGTGACAGACCAGCATCATCTGTATTTTATATTTGGATCCAGTACCAATTCTCTTCATACAGACTTTTCAAAGTAAAGCGAAATATTATTGTACCTATAATCAACCAGTATGGTCAGAACATTTCTGATGCAGATATCTACATTATTCACTCATTATAATCACTCATCCGAACTCATTCCAAATGAAAGCTATCTTAAAACACTCAAGAGTTCACCAATAGTTGGGGATTTCATGCTAATATCACAGTTCATTAACAAGATTAAATTGTTCATTTGCTTTCATCCTATCAAGCTTGTTTTTTAAAAAGTTTTATGTTATGGAATTATAGCCAACACAACTTGTGCAATATTACCCTGTAACACATTGCTGTGATTTAGGTCACAGAAAAACACAATTAGGGGTGTGCAAAACATTATGAGGAGAACTCTGGATCCTATTCTCTACCTGCCTTGCTGGTTAACTAAGTATGCTTTGTTGTATTGTATGTTCTATCGAAGCATCTAGAAAAAGTTAATTTCAGGGATTTTCTGAGATAGTGGTAACGACGTCCAAAAATTGTGTAAATATCAAATTCAATAATTTTGTAAGATATATTTAAAAACCCACTTTTGTGTTTATATCTCTGCAGATTGCCATACAGAATTTTGCTAGATTTTGTTGAATCCTGGAATGCTTAGCTGATAATTCTATGTCATGTAGCATAATTTTCTAATCCTATTAGCATCCTCTTCTAATGTTTCCAAAAATACTCCAATATTCATTCTGATATTACTATTAGTATTCTAATGTAAACATGGGCTGCTCTTACTAGAGGCTGATTTCAAAATTGATTGTTTGGATCTTTGTTAAAATAAACTGCTTTGAGCCCAAAAATTAATGTCAGTAAGATCAGATTGGTTCCTATGTCAGAAAGAACTGTTTTTGATATCAGAATTTTATGTTTCAGGATTGACTTCAAAACTAAAATTTGTCTAAAATGTGAAACAGGTCATAACTGAAATTATACTACAGGCAATCCTTATGACCAAAAGTGAGCCCAAAATTTCCATTGCTAAGTAAGACCATTGTGAAGTGAATTTTAGGGCCTTTCTTGCCATAGTTGCTAATTGAATCATTGCCGCTGTTGAGTAACATGGACGTTAGGTAAATCTGGCTTCCTCATTGACTTTGCTTGCCAGAAGGTTGCAAAAGGTATTTTTTGCAACATTGCAGGATATTACAACCAGTATAAATACACGCCAAGCATCTGAATTTTAATCCTGTGACCACAGGGATGCTGCAATGGCCGTAAATCACTTTTTTCAGTGCTGTTATAACTTCAAATGGTCATTGAGCAAATGGTTGTAAGTTGAGGACGACCTGTGTGGCATATTCAGTTAGGCAGATACAACCTTAATTTCAGTACTTCACACTTCAATATGAATAGGATATTTCCTCTTTTTAAAAAGTATGAGATCTATCCAAATGAATAATCTCCCTCCCCCACTGAAGAGAATTGGATATTTATGGAACTTGGCATTAGATGCACACCTAATATTCAATTTAAGGTACAGATGGTTTTCATGTCACACCCATGAGTGGGACTATGTAGATCAAGGCTGTTAAACTCACAGCATGCAGGCTGGATGCATCATGCACTGGCCCAGTTTAAAGAAGGGGGAAAAGTTGTGATATGTCATGTGACAACGCCATGACAATGCGAGTTAGACATCCCTGATGTAGATGGAGAAACTCCATACTGAAATACTTGATGAATCTTTATATTGAGGTTATCCTATTATATGGAATCTTGTTAAACAAGAACTAATCAGTAGATATGAAATCGTATAACTGGCTATTCAGGAGAATTATGAGGTAGGCTCTGCCAAACCAAAGTTAAATGCTTTCAAATTCATCTTAATGTGCTTCATTTAGATCTGGATATGTGCAAATAGATAAGTAGGTACAAAGAGAACATGGCCATTAAACACTGAAGAAATAGTTCTATATCATACCCTTATCCCATCAAGTTTGTAGCCAGGTCAAGAAATGTTGATTTGTTTCACTTTATGCCATAAAGCTGAGTTCCTTGGAATTTTTGCATATTACTGCCAAGAGTTGTTCCCATTTGAACCCAGAGGTTTTAAAATAGAACTCATGAACAAAAGAGCCAGCCATTCACAGGACACTAACCTCCGTATTCTATGATATATCATCCTAAGAATGCTATCATTAAAAATGTGGGTTTTTATTTAGTTTTTCCTATGTAATGGATTATTGTCCCATGCTGTGAGCGTTCCAGTAAAAAGTGTCCTTTTATATGT
This sequence comes from Laticauda colubrina, assembly GCA_015471245.1. Classification (NCBI taxonomy): domain Eukaryota; kingdom Metazoa; phylum Chordata; class Lepidosauria; order Squamata; family Elapidae; genus Laticauda; species Laticauda colubrina. The sequence continues at coordinate 1,779,318 of BLBF01000032.1, read as the reverse complement.
CCTTTGTGATTACTAATGTGCAGAAATATGTGTGGGGTCAGTCCAGTGCTGTGGGAAAACGGACTAGCCCTCTGTTCAAATCAGCAGTGAAATCAGAAGCAAAATATGCTGTGATTATCATAGGCATGTAGTTAAATGTTGTTTTCCTTAATTGGCTGTACTATATTTATTTAAAACAAAAAAAAATGTCGCACATTTTTATCCCTAGAGAGCAGCAAAATGAAAAACTTGTATATGTATATGTCTGTGTTATTTTGGTTCTGAATAAGATATGCTGCAAGGATTTCTTTTTTTTAATCTATTACATCTTATGTTATTTCTACTAGCAGCATCACTACCCAAAGCATAAAGGAAACAGAGTTTTTACACATTGCAATCAAGAGTTTTTACAAAAGTTTGTGGAAAACTCTAGATGGCTCTGGATAAGATTATTCTTCTTGGATTCATAAAAATTGGATTCTTAGATATGCCAATTCTCCTTTTTCTCTTTTTAGTATAGTTATATAGGTAGAAAAGAGTTTTTGCATTCCTTTTTTCATAGCTTAAGAATATGATTTCTCTTAAGCATCTTGGATATGGTAGCTTCATAATATTCTTTTCCTACTTTTATTGACTTTGTCAAAGAACTAAGTTTCAATGTTTATGAATATGTACATGGAAAAAAGAATATATCCATAATGACAGAATAGCAGTTGGGAGGGACCTTGGAGGTCTTCTAGTCAAACCCCTTGCTCAAGCAGGAATCCCCATACCATTTCAGACAATTGATTGTCCACTCTCTTCTTAAAAACCCACAACTTCCCACAATTTTTCAACTGTCAGAAAATTCCTCCTTAGTTCTCGGTTGCTTATCTCCTTGATTAGTTCCCATCCATTGCTCCTTGTTCTGCTTTCAGATGCTTTGGAGAATAGGACTTCCTTGTGGCAGCCCCTTAGATATTGCAACACTGCTATCATGTCAACCTAGCCCGTTTCATTAAACACATCATATCCAAAGATCTCTCTCTCTCTGTGTATGTGTCTTATACTATACTTTATGGATAAAGATGGGACTTGTTTATGGGTAACTCACGTATGTAGATCAACTCTTTATTTTATAATTTAGAACTGGAAGTGTTTCTCTTCATTAAGAAATATTTCTTTTACCTAGCCATCATAATCTATTTCCATTCTTCAATCTGAATAGAGCTGGAAGGGATCTTGGAGGTTTCCTAGTCCAACCTTATACCATTTCAAACAGGTGACTGTTCTTAAAAAACCTCCAGTGATGAAGCACTTAAAACATCTGAAGGCTTGCTTTGTCCTTGCTGTTGGGCAGTTTCTTCTTAATTCCAGGTTGGTTCTCTCCTTGATTAATTTCCATCCATTTTTTCTTGGCTTATCTTCTGGTGCTTTGGAAAATAAGTTGACCCTTCCTCTTTTGGGCAACCTATCAAATACTGGGATACTGCTATCATGTCACCCCTGGTTTTTCTTTTCTCTAGACTGACCATATCCAATTCCTGCAACCATTCTTCATATGTTTTTGTCTCTGGCCCCTTAATCACCCTAGTTGCTCTTCTTTGCACTTTTTCCAAAAGGATTTATAAAGTGGTCCCAATACTTCACATAATTTTGATTCTATGCCTCTGTTTATACAACCAAGGACTGTATTAGCTTTTTAGCTAATAGCTAAAATTAGCGGCTGCTGTACACTGCTGGCTCCTGTTTAAATGGTTGTCCACTAGGACTCCAAGATCTCTCACTCAGTTACTATTTTTGAGCCAGGTTTCACCTAATCTTTACTTGTACCTTTGGTTTTTCCTGCCTAGGTGTAAAACTTTGCTTTTTTACACATTAAATTTCATGTTGTTGGATGGGGCACATTGTTCAAGTCAGTGGTGGGATTCAATTTTTTTTACCACCAGTTCTATGGGTGTGGCTTGGTGGGCATGGCAGGGGAAGGATACTATAAATCTCCAGTCAGAGGTGGTATTTGCTGGTTCTCCGAACTATTCAAAATTTCTGCTACTGATTCTTCAGAACTGGTCAGAACTTGCTGAATGCCACCTCTGGTTCAAGTCTGTTGAGATCTTTTTGGAACCTGAGCTTGTCTTCTGGCATATTGGCTATTCCTTCCAGCTTAGTTTCATCTTCAAATTTGAGGAGTTCTCCTTCTATTCCTTAAAATAAGTCATTTATGAAGATATTGAAAAGTACTAGGCCTAAGAAGGAACCTTGTGGAACCCGACTGCTTACTTCCCTCCATATGCATGTAGTAGCATTAGGAACTACTCATTGGGTACAGTTTTTCAGCCAATTACAAATCCACCTGGTAGTGATGCTGTCTATCCCATATTTTTCTAGTTTACCAAGAAGTACTTCCTGGTCTACTTTGTTGAATGCCTTTCTGAAGTTTAAGTATACTATGTCCACAGCATTTTTGTGGTCTACTAATTTATTCACTCTGTCAAAGAATGAAATAAGATTGGTTTGGAATGATCTGTTTTTAACAAATCTGTCCTGGCTACTTGTTATAACTTTATTTGTTTCTAGATGTTGACAGATCTATTTTGTGATTATTTTTCCAGATATTGATGTTAGGTTGATTGGTCTGTAATTTTCTAGGTCAGCTTTTTTCCAAACCTCTGATACTTTCCTGCTGCTTCAGGATTTTTTGAAGATATGGTACAATAGTTCTGATATAACATTTGATAGCTCCTTCAGAACTCTGGGATGTAATCCATCAGGTCTCAATTATTTATATTCATCAAGATCAGACAGGTGTTCTCTTACGATTTTCATGCTTATTTTAATTTTTATTTCTAGTCTGTCTTTTACAGTTATGTGTTTGGTAGGTTGGACTATAACTTGTTTTCACATGAAGACTGATGCAAATAATGAGTTAAACAGCTCTGCTTTCTCTCTATTTCCTGTTACTTTCTTGCCATCTTCTATCTTTAAAGAACCAACTGTTTCCCTGACTTTTTCTTGTTGTTTATATGTTGAAACTTTATTATTATTATTTTTTACATTTGTTGCACCTTCTTTGTTCATTCTGATCCCTTGCTCTCCTGATTTCATCTTTGCAGATTCAAGCTAACTGCTGATATTCTACCTTAGTACATATCTCTCATTCTTGGTAAATAACCTCAGATCTCTCCCAAAACTATAACACTGTCAGTCCACTATTTCAGTTGTCTAGGAAATCATGAACAGCACATTTTAATTTGAAATGGAAGACTGGGCATGCCAGTCATGAACTTTGCGGATGAATTCAAAATTTACACATATATTGGTGGCTGTCCAATAATATGAACCATTGCTGATAGAATTATCAGCTCACAATGTTTATTTGTAAGCATATTAATTAAATCATCCTACATAGAGCCTATTGAATGAATATATAGGCAAATGTTCCAAAGATTTCTAGCACAGCTTTCTTGTGTTAAAAAATAATAACATCATGTGCAATGTTTATTTGGTATTTCTTCAGTTTTCAGGCTGAACTACAGCAAATCCGAGACAAATGACAGAAGCCAAGTTAGGAGCAGATTAAAGAAGTTTATCACTCGAAGACCTTCTCTGAAAACTTTGCAAGAAAAGGGAATCATTAAAGGTGGGTTGTTCTCTTAAATGATTTTACTTCTAATGGAATAATCGGTTGATGTTTCTCCTTTTTTAAAACTATTCATCTTCCTTATATCATTTTGTTTATGCTGAACATCAAAGAAATATTTTAGTTATTTTTTCAGAAATCATCTAATGATCTATTCCCAAATGCGTAAGGAGATACTGTCAAAGATAAAGATCATCAAAACCCTACCCCACAAATTCTCAGACCTTGTCAAAATTAAGAAAACTGCATAAAGCTATCAGTTGCAGACTTTACTGCATGTGCATTGTGTGTGTGTTCTATGGACTTCAAAGTTCCTCTAGAAATTAAAAAAAGAGATTTTGAAGTGAGGGACGTGCTCAGGAAGCAATACTGTAAATATCAGAGGTGACCCTAGTATGCAAATTGTCAGCAGTCCTATTAGTGATAATGATTTTGCAAGAAATCTCAGAGTTTCAGGGCAGTTTAATTTCCACTTATCAGGAGTATTTTCACCCCAGTGTGAACAGAGTATGATCTTTTTTTTCAGAGCTATATTGTCCAGTTAAATTGGTTGAACAGATCTAGTCATGTGTTACATGTTTATGTAGTTGGAAAAAAACATTAGTATGCAAGTTGGCTTGACTTCCCAACTCAACATAATGGGTGTTAATATGTGTGTATATATAGTATTAGTACATGTGTGTGCAACAAAGCTTTTACATTAGCTTCCTTGAGCAGGGCAGCTGGTAGCTATTGAAGGAAAAAATCTTCAGAAATGGATTTCTTCCAGCTAGTTTATAGGAGGGTACATGTGGTTTATGTACACATATTGAGCATGATCCAAAGCTTAATGTGCTTAATGGCACACAAAGGACACACAATAAACAGAGTCTTTTTATCCTTTTTATTGGCTTTACAATGGTAGGAAAAAAATTTATAAGTATATAACATACTACTTCATGGAAATACATACATGGTTTCTACACTCTCTGAGTTTACGTGAACTTTTTTTTCCATATAATAGAACTGCTCAAATGGGAAAAAATAAGTTTATGCCTAAAATGATGGCTCAGTAGAAAATACTTCTTATTGTTTCTTACTTATGGACATGTCTGGTATTGTGGAAGTCTTTGACTATGTGAGCAAGGTTGATTTTTAATCTCATTTTATAAAATCTTGTGCATAGCCTTTGCCCAGTCACCAGTGAGTATATGTTTAAACCACGACTGATCATGTAAATTAGGTAGTTAAAGGCTCTTTGATGCCAGCTGTGCACAGCCATAGTATACTGAATGTTCTGGTTGTGTTCCAGCAATTTTGAACTAATGGAAGGGTTTCATCCACCACAAATGAGGGCAGTTCCACAGAGGGAAGAAAATAGAAAGATCCAAGAAACAGTGAAGGTGGATATTCCTTTCCTGATTTCTTCTAATCCACAGAGATTATGAATGGCAACCATTTACACTGATGCAGTTCCATTATAGTCACAGAATGCATGATATTTAAAGGAATCTCTTGGTGCAATTTACTTCTTATTCCTTCCGATTAAAGCAGTCAAGGATCTAAACACAAACTTCTACTAACACTATAAAAAACCAATTTTCAGGCACCTTTCAAAAAAAAAAATTCACAAATCCAAATTAGAGTTTATAGCGACTATTGCTTTATTCATTGAATTTCTAGTAACAACTATTCCAAAAGCTCAGTTTTGGTGAAAAGGATGCAATAACGTCTATTCAATAGTTATCACAGGTCAGAAATGACAGAAATTCCAAATCCACCTTATTAAGTTGTGTCAGTAGCAGTCACTGTTACAATATGAACTGTATCCTTATTAGTGCTGGGTTTCCCACAGAGATGGATATATGATAATATGAATTATCAGTGTGGAAATTATTCTTGTCTATTTATTCCACCTGTTAAAATCTTGTAAAATGAAAAGGTAACAGTTTTTTTGGTTTATGATGAGAAATCCTGGTTTTTTAAAAACGCTTTAACATTTACCATTGTCACAACCAGTAGTATTTAAACTGGTGTATTTGAGACATTGTGCTAAATTAAGATTAGAATTAATTCAGCATTTTCTTTATCAGCTATACAAAAATATGCCTAAATCCTATCTTTCTGTAACTTGGAGAAAATCAGTTTAATATCAGTGCTGAAAGGCACTGATCTAGAAACCAGGCAACTGTGAATTCTGATCTCATTTTGAAGCCAAATAGCACCCCGGTGGTTAAATGCAGTACTGCAGGCAAATTCTGCCCACAGCCTGAAGTTTGATCCTGAAAGGCTAAAGATTGACTCAGCCTTCCATCCTTCTGAGGTTGGTACAATAAGGACCCAGATTATTGGGGGTAATATTCTGACTCTATAAACTGCTCAGAGTGTGCCATAAAGCAAGTATAGTTAGGCAGTATATAAGCCTAACTACTATTGCTATTCAGGCCAAAAATTGGACTATGAGAAGCCATTTCCAAAATGGTTTCCAAGAAAACTTGTCCAGGCGTTTGGCAGCAGTCAATGCTGACTTGAAAGCACACAGACACACAAACACTCACAGAACTGTAGAGAACTCAATTCTTATGCATTCCTTTTTATGACCTTAGAATAATCTCTATTTTTAAATCTTGTCTACTTTGGCAAAAAAAAAAAAGAATTTTTCTCCTTTTTTGCTATTATAGATTGAATTACATGTAAATTATACTCCCATGGGGCAGTTTTATAGGTGTGATGCAAATTAAAGGAAGAAAATGATCTTAAACGTTTTTTTTAAGATTAAAACAGATACTTTCTTATCTGTTGTTTTAAGATGATGAACTCAAAAGACATGGTTGGGACCTCTGCTTGGATTTATCAGGTGCAAAGAATTGGGACCATTTCTTAGGTTGATGCATGGCAGATTTATTCAAGCCTAAACACAAGAATCCAGTCAACTAATAGTCAGCACTAAATTGACACTAGATAAGGGCCAACATAAAAACCCTAAACTGATGTTGCAGCTGCCCTCCAGCTCTGTTTACACTTCTTCTACAACATGTCAGGAAACTCAGGAATGGGCAGCCTTCTTCAGGTCCATGACAGTTTTCCAGTAGATCAATGAAACATGCCCAAGGATTGAAATAGAAAAATAAATATTCCTTTATCATATTATGTCAAAGCCACAAAATCAGAAGGAATCTTGTAAATTCTTGCTCATAATAAATTATCTTTAATAAACTTGTACATCAACCACCCCTTCCCCAGGAACTGGTAACTAATCCCTTTAGTTTGGGGGAATATATATTGAAGTGGAGTGTAAACCATTTTAACTATTTATTTAGATCTTATTAGTATACAATTAATACGTGAAGTCACATGATTCTCTTTTCAAGGCTCAGTCCATGTAATCAGCTGAATAGCATTTTTGTTGCCCAGTAATCTAATAATCTAAATATGTAACATCCAAATGTTCATAGTTGCATATGTTTTATATTCACCCTTAAAACTATTGACCCATCAAGCACAATCTCAAAAATAATGCATGGTGGACTTTTAAAAAATGCCCTCTTTTACTGTTCGCCTATAAATCCCAAAATGGTTGAATAGGTAAAGGTTCCCTTCACACATATGAGCTAGTTGTTTCTGGCTCTACGGGGTGGTGTTCATCTCCGTTACAAAGCCGAAGACATCTCTGTGGTAATGTGGCCAGCATGACTAAACACAGAATGCTGTTACCTTCCCGCCAAAGTGGTTCCTATTTTTCTACTTGCATTTTTACATGCTTTTGAAATGCTAGGTTGGCAGAAGCTGGGACAGGTAGCGGGAGCTCACTCCATTATGCAGTGCAAAGGATTTGAACCACTGAACTGCCAACCTTTCTGATTGACAAACTCAGTGTCTTAGCCACTAAGCCACCACATAGAATAGCAAGATAAAAAATATTAGAAAATTGGGTTGCATTTGTTGAAGTTTGTCTTAAGTTGTATAGTCTGATGGTTTTTGTCTCAGCTTTGAAATCCATTGAGGCTTTAATTGATTGACTTATATTTTTGTATTGCTTTGCTTTTTTTCAGTTTAATAAATTGTAGCTGATGAATCTCCATTGTTGTTACTTAGGGATCAGATGTGACCCTTCCAAACAAATGCAGATTCATTAGCATAACTCAATTCCATTCTCTAATGCGTCTCTGAAGGAAAAGCAGATGCAAGTATTTTCAAACAGACTTGCTTTAGAATGTTGATTTACCAGCATATAGTCTGGTTTTTATCTAAACAGGAATATGCCTTGTAAGATCCATAGTTTTCCATGATCAGGCTTTGACATAGAGGCCCAGTCCTTTTTAGCACGAGAATATTGTTTCAAGAGCCAAAGCATGCTACTTTTCTACCAAAAAGTTTCAGGAGGATTAGGTTGTGGCCACACAAACGAATTAAGATTTGTTAGCAGAGCTTAATTGGAATCTCCAATATGTCTATGTGAAATGCTCATTTTATAAGGTGCTTTCATTGTCTTCAGTACATTTTATCCCTTAATCTATTTAAATGTTATGAAAATGCAGTTGCAATGCTTTCCCTGAGAGCAAACACTTTTAAATGTTAATTTTTAAAGCTTGAATTAAAACATTTTAAGAAGAAACACAGATTAAAAATAAAACAGTTGGCCAAATTTCACTTACTTGAAAGAATGATTTAATTTTTTAAAGGTGAATTAAAAGGATTGAGAAATTGTTTATTTCTTCCTCTCTCCCCCTCTCTTTGTCAATAACAGCAGAAATTGTTTGGGCAGAGATTTTTGTACATTTTTATGACAAGAACTAGTTTTCAATAACAATTATATACCTATTATTTGCCACAGAAAGATCTCCAAGAGAAAATTAAATCTAATTGTTGCTTCATCCAGTTGATGCTTTTCTACAAAAAAAAAATAATATCCAGATGGGATTAAAAAATAAATAAATTACAATAAAAGTAATTGTAAAAATTTATAACAAAGCAAATTTAAAGCTAATTATAATTTAAAATAGAAACAAAAAACATAACAAAAATTTAAGACACATCTTACACTATTGTCAATCAGTCTTTGCTATAGCCTTATCATAATTTGCCATAAATGGCAGGTCTTTGTAAAATTGGGATCCTAGAAATTATATGTGTGTTTCTCATAAAACTCCATATTTAATATGATGGAAAAATAACATTAGCTTTATGTCATCTTTTTGTTTTAAATGTCTGATCAACACATTTCACCAACTCTCATATGCAGATTACAGTTCCAGGATATTTATATTGTACTGTATTCCACAGACAGAAATGAAACCAGATTCAGATATTTAGCTGAATATATGAGGCATTCAAACGAAGGGGAGCACTTACAGGATCTGCCCCTTTTGCTTTCCAACTCCATACATCCATCAAGTGGTTTGTTGTCATGGAAGGACACCTTCCCTGAGTTAATCCTTATGTCTGCTTTATTAGAATCCAGGATCAGAATGAAAGTTGTACTTTCAATGTGAGTGGAGCTTTCTTTGAGAGAACAAGCTGAACTTGCAAAAGTAAAGCATGTCCCTATTTCCAATCCTATCTGATGTTTTCCAACATTTGTCTAAATCAGGGGTGTCAAACCCAAGGCTCACGGGCCGGATCCAGCTTGTGAGGTGCTGAGATCTGGCCCACAGGGCCATCCTGGAAACAGTGAAAGACCCACCTGCAGTGTCTTTGTCAGTGGAAATGGCACTCAGAAGGACTGCGTGCAACCCTCCCAAGTTCCGTTTTTGGCTGTGACAGCCTCCTGCAACCCTCTGCCCCTGGAGCTCTGTTTTTGCTGGCAGAGCACTTAGGCCAGCACAGCCGCCTGCCCCCCCGGCATGAGTGATATCGAGCTGGCCATGCCACACTGGCCATGCCCCCCCAGCCCCCCGAGGTCAAACAGAACCCTGATGCAGATTCAGTGAAACTGAGTTTGACACACCTCTGGTCTAAATGCTTGAAAAGGGCTATAGATAAAATGTCATTGTCCATTGACAGAGCTGTTTCCAGAAATAATCTGCTCTCAATTGAAAATGGAATTTTAACTATGTCTATCAGTCTTATCTATAGAGGCCTGATAGTCAGTGTGTAAATGTGGGGTGGCAAATTATAGTCCTGACGTCACATGTCACTTTCAGATTAATTTCAAAATACCCCGCAATTAATGAATGTAGACAGTATGTCTTTTGCTCATCTTAAGTAATATACTTTTTTTTCTATATGTAATGGCCACCTAGGGAAGGCTTACAGTAGAGCAGAGCATGAGAGTTTTGTCCAGTTACTGATTATCTGGAATTAATTGAAGGATTTAGGGGGAGTACTAGATGGAAAATATAGGCTTCAAACACAAACATTTATTTCAATTTAAAAAAATATTTCTCAGTTGTGATTTTTTTGTATTTTTAACAGATTAATGACTTATTCCAAAACTTACCACAAGAAGTTTACAGTTAATAAAATAACAGAAAGCTCAGTCTAAAAATATTCTCAGAAAACATACAACTTTCATAAAATATAGTTTTAAAAATGGAAACATAAAACAATATTCCACACAATCTTTGAGTAGAAGGTAGTGATGATTTGGTATTTTGTCAAAAACAAACATAACAAATTTTAATTTAATTAATTTCATTGTAAAGTAAATTAGAACTAGCTTTATGACATTGCCTATAACATGTATCAGAAGCCTTCTATTTTTAGATAGTATTTCTTGATTATAATTCAAGAAGACTAAATTCTTTGTTAGTTATATCTTGCTGATTAATGCACTTCTGACAAAATTTCCAGAGAAACACTGGTTAATGTTTTGCATTAATTTCTATGCAGTGTTTTGTTTGGATCTAAGAAACACATATTACTTGCTTGTACAAGATTTCAAAACAACAAAGAATCAGAGCCTGATTCACAAATCCTGCTTCAGTATTAGTCTGCTGCAAAAAAAGGACACAGTATGGAACAGTGGTGGGATTCAATTTTTTACTACCTGTTCTGTGGGTGTGGCTTGGGGGGACGTGGCAGGGGAAGTATACTGTAAAATCTCCAGCCAGAGGTGGTGTTTGCTGGTTCTCTGAACGACTCAAAATTTCCACTACCAGTTCCCCAGAACTAGTCAGAACCTTCTGAATACCGCCTCTGCTTTGGATCCTTTAATGGCTAACAGCCCAGAAAGACTATTTGGGAATACAGGTAATCATCAACTTACAACCACAATTAGGCCCAAAACTTCTGCTGTTATGCAAGAAATGAGTATTGCCCCATTTTACAACTTTTCTTGCCACAGTTGTTAAGTGAATCTCTACAGTTAAGTTAGTAACACAGTTGTGAAGTGAATCTGTCTTCTCCATTGACTTTGCTTGTCAGAAGGTGACAAAAGGTGATCACATGACCCAAGGACACTGCCACTGTCATACATATAAGCCAATTGCCAAGAGTCTGAATTGTGATTGCATGATCATGGGAATACTGCAACATTCATAAGAGTGAACAACAGTCATAAGTCACTTTTTTCGGTGCTTTTTTCCCCCAATGAATGATTGTAAGTCCGGTGATGGAACGTAGTGAGGAGGTGTATGTCCTGGAGCAAGGGGATTCATTCCAAAGAAGTAAGAGGAAATTCAACTCAGGTATTATGTGTGGGAGAAGAGGATGAAGACAGTTTCTCCCAAATAGTCCACAGAATATATTGTAGATGCAGAAGATGTAAAGTCCACAGTTTAGCATAAGGCTGTCAAACTCGCAGCCCGTGGGCTGGATGCATCATGCACTGGCCACACCCCCACCCAGTTTAGCAAAGGGGAGGAAGTCCTAATACATCACATGATGCTGCCATGACAATGTGAGTTTGACACCCCTGGTCTAGCAGGATTTTGTCTATAGATGTGGAACAAGAAAGAACTCAGCTCAGAAGAAAAACCACGTCATTCTCGGTCTGGGATCACTCCTTCCTCACCAGGACATTTTTCTTCCTTAAAGCCTAGCATTTTGTTGCATGCTCTGACTTTGCACCCTTTTAATTTTTTACCCTCAGAAAGTCCTTTACCAGGGTAAATCTACTACATGGCTTTTAGGGAATGAACAATTCATAGGTCTGTCTTATCTTCAAACTCTGGCTTTTTTAAACAAAAAAAAGTAGGATGGTCAGATCATGGGAGCTATAATCATCATATTTCATGCCTCAAAACTGCAGAATGACTCTCCTATCCCACTCAAAGTTGTCATGTCCACTACTGTTCCTAATGGATGGTTTTTATGTGTATATATCTGAAACCCATAATGCAAACCATGTGGCTGAACAGGTTGTGAATAGACTGCTCTTCTTTAAAAAGGTGGTAGTTGATTTTTTTTTTCCATCCTACAGTATTGACTAACTGTCGGTGTTTGATGTATGGGTTACCAGGCTGATGTAGACTTATGGTTAAAGCTTAAGTTGTTAGTTCTGCTTTTGCAGCCAATTCAGAATAACTACAAATGCCTCGAGATATTAAAATTGACTGCTCAAATGGACTCAGTGTGGGAGTTTCATTGGTTTTAAATTGATAACAGCTGAAAGGGAATGATTAAAGCTGTATAAGGGCATAGAATGCAGCTTCGTTTTTCCCTTCTCCCTTTTCACAACTTCTTGCAAACAACTCTTTCTATGGGAATATTCTTCCCAATGGTAATAATAAAAGCATTTCATTCCTTTAAATTTCCAAATGATGAATAAGGCCATTTCTTCTGAAGGATGAGCAATTCCTGAGAACCTAGGAAAAAAACTAGGGGAGGACAAAAGAAGTTTCTATTCTAAAGGGAACATTTTAAGTTAAATAGCATTCCATAAGGTGGACATTGTGTCTATTTCCCAGACATTGGAGCTAAATAAGTTGGATGGGAGACATAAACTGTCATAACAGAAGATTAGGAGTGTTATGTACATCTTTGCTTATCTTCACTACTCCCTACCCCATTATTTTAAAATAATATGGGGGGAGAGGAGGAAGAAAGTATAAGTTTTAAATAACATTTTCAGAAACAAATCTCACACAAAGACCTTTTGCTTTCTTTATTCCCTTGAGAGCAGTTATTGTTTTATTGGAAAAGATATTCTGTATGTTTCTTTATCCCAGCAAGACTTAAACTACTTAGATATGGCAAAAGAGGATTTTTTTTCAAAGAACAACTTAGATACTTCCCATACACACATCCAGACATGCATGATATACATTCTTTTAATCAAGATTTCAAGAGTCTTTAATATGCTGGATTCTGGAAACTGGATCCAGCCCCCAAAGGTAAAAGTGGCACAGATTAAGTAGTTATTATTCAGCTAACCCAGTTCTGGCTTTGTCGAAACCAAAGTTGTATTTTTATTTTCCTGAAAGCTGCAATAGAAAAGCCAATGAATTCACACATTTGGATTGCTACTGAACAATGACACCATAACTGTAAAGGATTCAATCCATGAACAAAGACTGAGAGTGAAAATATGCATAACTCCAAGTTTGAGGAAATTATAATTCTGTTTTAGATATTGGAATTAGTTTTGGACTGAATTATTCCTCCTCTCTTTTGTAGAAGGGAGAAACTAAGTGAAAACCCATTACTGTTAAACTAGTCAGGGAGATTTTTCTACTACCTGAAACATTTGAAAGGAAAAATTTCTGGAAAAAGAAAACATGAAGCTTTGCAACTTCCATTTTGTAAATTAATCTCTGCACACCCTATGAAAACTAGTAAAAATGCCAGCCTCCCTGCCAGCCAGCAACCCCACAACCATGCGGAAGCACAGCAAGCCTCAGCCATCTGCTGCCAGCCCTTGCAAGAGGGACAGGGCTACCATCCCGCCCCCTGGCCCTCACTCTGGTTCTGCTGGGGCTTCTGCAGCACGGGCTCGCTCTTCTGGGGCTGGGGCTTCTGCTGCTTCTGCTTCTGGAGGAGCTGATGACAAGCACTCCAGCACCAGCCACCTCCACAGCACCTGCACCCTTCACCCCTGAGGCTGAGCGACCAAGAGGAGTGCCAGAGACTCATTTTTGTCTTATAGCTTCTTGTTAATAAAGTCTATTTTTGATTCATACACTTGCTTCATTTCTTTTTTTTAATAAAGTCTTGGTGGAAACTTTTAGAAATGGTTTAAGCCTTTGCATGCTTGTGGGATGGGTAAGGATAGCAGTGGGATGGGCAGGGATACCTATGGGATGGGTTATAGCTGTGGGATAGATAAACCTCCAGTACAAGCATAGTGGGACTGTATGGTCCACCCTCCCATGTGCCACACCTTTGGCCCTTTATTATCAATAACAATGTAATCATTGATCCACACATTTGAACATAAACACAACTCTTTATTAAATGCCCTGTTCATCCATTAATCATTTATCATCATGTCTTGCTTCTCCACTGCTCCAGCTGGGGAGTTGCACCAGTGTCTCAGTAGGTTGCGCTGCTTCTTCCCTTCACGTGAAGGTCTGTTGGGGCCTTGCATATCCACAGTGTCTATCAGGTTTCACCCTTGCCTCCATCCAATGGCTCCATGTCCCCATTGCCTTGTTGACGGTCCACAAGCCTGTTCTGCAACACTGGGTTGCCGGTGCTCATGAGATTGTGCAGGATGCAGCAAGCTTCCATGATCCTCCTCACGGTCTCTGGGCGATGCTGCATGGTGGTGAGAAGTACCTGGAACCTGTTGGCCAGGATACCAAAGGCGTTCTCCAACATCCGCCTTGCCCTGGACAGCCTGTAGTTGAAGATCCTCTCTTCATGGGTGAGGTATTTGGAGGTGTAGGGCTTCATGAGGTAGGTTGTGAGGGAGAAGGTATCATCCCCCACGATGAAGTAGGGCACATCTTTTGTGTAGTTGGGCAGGGGTTCTGGATCTGGGAAGCCCACGATGAGGTTGCCTTCCAGCTCCTCCTTGAGGTGACTGGCGTTGTATACCTGGGCATCTGAAGATGAGCCGTTGCCTGAAGCATCGATGTACATGAACTTGTAGTCAGCATCGACCATGGCGAAGAGGATGATGCTGAAGATGCCCTTGTAATTGAAATAAGTGGACCCCGACTTGGCTGGAGCTTTGCATGCCACGTGCTTGCCATCTATGGCTCCAACGGTGTGGGGGAAGTTCCACTTCTGATACCACTGCTCTGCAACTTTCTTCCAGCCTTCTTCAGTGGTGGGGCACTGGAGGAGCTCCTCCATGTATTCTTCGATGATGGCCTGCACCACTTCTCTGAACACAATGCTGATGGTTTTGTGTGGCACCCTCCAGCCGTACTGCATGCTCCTGTAGGTGGTCCCGGAGGCCAGGTGGCGCAGAGTGAGTGCCACCTTGAGCCCAGGTTCCAGGCTGGGCTGGAAGTTGGTGTTTGCCTTGGTCAACCTGGGTGTCAGGCGCTGCACAACTTCATCAAAAATGGCTGGATGCATCCTCATGAAGTTCTGGAATGCCCGAGTGTCTTCGTTCCTGAGCTCCACCATCAGCTTGTTGTACAGTCCGTCCTCTGCTCTTCTGGTGAACCATCTTCGTACCCAGACGCTTCTTGGCCGCCCCTTTTTCTTCCCGTAGTAGAGTTCACAGAACCTGTAGTTGGCTTCGCACTGTTGCAGAAGGATGGTGACTGCCAAAAGGACTGTGTTACGATCCACGGTGGACATGACTGGATGCTGTGGAAGAGGAAGAGTCAGATGAAGGCTGCAGAGGTCTGCAGCAGGGCTGCTGCTCTGAAAGTGAGATCCAGATGTGTTGCTCCCCCTTTTTATAGGCAGTATAGGTGTCCCTTTGCATCCTCTAGGCATCCTCTAGGCATCCTCTAGACATCCTTAATATCCGAGATAGGTCCCCTCTGTGGACATTTTTTCTGTTTTACATGCTTTGTTTCCGTGCTACATCCGCTAGGCATCCATTCTGCATCCGTTCTGCATCCGTTCTGCTTCCTCCCTACGTCCGAGCGGATGCGAGTTGCGCGGATGTGCAGCGGATGCCTAGCGGATATATCGGATGCATAACGGATGCAGAATGGATGCGTAGCAGATGCGTAGCGGATGCAGAATGGACGAATTGGATACATTTTCCGTGCAAAAGTTTTGAGCAGCACAAAATTTTCTGAGTGGATGAAACGTCAATAAATGGATGCTGGACGGATAGAGAGGAAGCAAAACAGAGGCAGTGAGTACATCACGTTAACCAACGGATGGCAAGCTTTTTTGTCCGTTTTACATCCTCTTTGCATCCATTGGTGCAGTGTGACAGGGGCTTTAGCTTCATCAAGTATTTGACTGCAAGTGTGCATGATGAAAAACTTGGGTAAACCATTGTCCTACTTCTGGTGACTTTTGAGCACATGGAAAAAATACTTTCTGTATTTAGTAGAAATATCTGAACAAAAACTGGTAGAATCTTCAGACAAATTTTTCAGCTTTATCCATAGTTGGAAGCATTAATAAATTTTGTGTAATCATTTTTTCAGTTCTTCATTCAAAACTTTTTTTCAGCAACCAGGTAATGTATATCTAGGTATGTGCAGTTGATTGCCTGCACTAGGCTGTCCTCTTCGTGTTGTCATGGTAAAGTAAGAAAATGTGTTTGTTTATCCAGTAAAATTTCTGTTTACGGGCAGTAAAGATAATTACAACAGAAATCATAATGTAATTAAATCTTAAGATGATTGTTCCTTAAACTAACTATTTGAACGAATCCAAACAATTTATTTGCAAATAATAATGGCAAAAGTTTCACAAAATGTGGAAAAGAATGAAATGTGAGGTCTTTGGGGGAAAAATGAGGTTTTTTACTTGAACACCTTAGAAGAGGCAGAAATCTAAGGATATCATGGTGTTTAATATTGTGCACGTTACTATTAGCTATGCATGTTCTCCTAGGATTATTTTAGGCTTTGCTAAGAAACATTGATTATAGAGTGCTGTCAAAGGCCTCTACACTAATTTTCCAAGTGTCATGCTCTGCTGGCAAGGTATGCAGAGACTATCTCTGAGCTTAAATGATGATCTTATAGCCACATTGTTTAAACATTTTAAACCGGTTCTATTGAATGGTTTCTCTCATAGGTTTGATTCATTCTGATTCCGCTGACAAAGTTCCCATTAAGGAGCACTCTCTTCATAATTTGTCAAATATATGGAGCAGAGATGAAGGAAGATGAAGCTAATTGTAATCTCAGAGCACTAACCTAGTTAACCTGACATACTTCATGATGTACACCCTCAGCCAGCCAGAAGTTTTAAAGTTATGAAGCACAAAAAAATCATTTTGTAAACTGTACAATTTACAAGCATTGTCAAGGGTCAGGGCGACTTATTCTTAGCAAAATAATGAATCTCTTAAAAATAATAATTAAACACTTGCCAAGGGAAAAATGTCAACTTTGTACAAAAGGTTGGAATTAAAGCAATAACTTTTTTTTGCTATTGGATAACTGTAAATGATGTAATAGAGAGGCATAACATAATACTGTTATTAAATTATTTACCTGAAAGGACTTTGGTACCATATAATTACTATATGATTACAATGCTACCTATGTTTTAGAACTTTATGGACCTTTTCTTTCTATTCATGGTTTATAGTCCATCCAGTTATCTACTGCTGCTGTGTAGAGCACATGTACACAGTATGTCTTGATATGATGCATAAATGCAATACAAAGTTTTATTTTTAAAAACAATGGGTCATTTTATTTCTTTATATCCCACCTTTATTATTTTTATAAATAAGGAGATGAGCATATCTTATTTTATAAATAAGGAGATGAGCATGCCCCTATTTTCCCCACAGAAACAATTCTGCGAGCTGAGAGACAGCGACCAGCCCAAAGTCATCCACTTGGTTTTCATGCCTTAGATGGGACTAGAACTCACTGTCTCCTGGTTTTTGACCTGATGCCTAAGCCACTAGACTAAACTGGCTTGCACTATCTGAAGAGTAGATATTGGCGTGTCTTCCACCCCTATGTTCATACTGTAGATTATATAGTTTAATGTCACTGTGCACTCTGTGAAAAAGATTCAGAACAACAGCTTCAGACCTACAGTGAACTTCTCTGTTCTTAATTAAGCAAGCCTGTTATTTTTCAGGCTTCTGAACAAGCTAGAAAAAGGATGTTATTCTTTTAAGCAGTCAAATTATTGAGACTTTTGAAATAGTCACATCTTGTTATCAGCCTTGTGTTAAAGTCTGAAAAAGACAGGTTGCTGTAATGAATATATGA
The DNA here is from genome assembly GCA_015471245.1 of Laticauda colubrina. Taxonomy (NCBI): domain Eukaryota; kingdom Metazoa; phylum Chordata; class Lepidosauria; order Squamata; family Elapidae; genus Laticauda; species Laticauda colubrina. Next base: position 1,761,534 of record BLBF01000032.1, on the reverse strand, counting down.
GGCTACTTGTGCTTATTCTTCAAGCTTATTCTTTTTTAAGTCGAAACCCTGTCCTATTAAACATTTTAAGCATAAATGGGCCAGTTTTCAAGCACAATTTACAAGCACTTAAAAAAAAACACAATTGGAATGTTGAATTTGAGATACAGCTGCAAATGTCAGCTATAAACAATCTACTAAACTGGTAGAACCAAATAGTCTTTCACTTATAGGACAGTTAACATTTTCTAAACTCAGTTTCCCACCAAACGGCTGTTTTCGCATCAGGATGATATCTCTGGATTACATTACAATACTCTATACATTTAGTTATTGCAATGTCAGTGCAACCTTCCAGGCCATCTTTTCTGAACAAACCATTGGCCACCTAAGATCACAAGAAAACAGCAACTTTAGGTGGCAAGTAATGATCTTAGGATATGCAGCTGTGACTCTCAGCTACTCTTAAAACATTTTTTGGGAAGGCAGATCTGGGCTAATAGCAATATCACTTAGATTTATACACCACTTCACAGTGCTTTTACAGCCCTCTCTAAGTGGTTTACAGAGCCAGCCTATTGCCCCCAACAATCTGGGTCTTCATTTTACCCACCTTGGAAGGATGGAAGGCTGAGTCTAGTGAGATTCGATCTGCCAAATTGCAGGCAGCAGGCTTTTAGCAGGAATAGCTGCAATACTGCACTCTTACCACTGCATCACCATGGCCCTTAAAGCTTTCCTATTGACATTCAACTACCCAGTCTGTTTTACTCCTACATGTTGAATGAGAGTGGAGAAAGTAGAATTTTAATCTTATATAACAACCTGACATGCAGATGATTATAGCTGAGGCTTGCACAGAAAAGGGTATCTGTGCTTATTTGTTCTATAATACAGCTGACAGTTCCTGATATCCACACCACTCAGAATTAGCTGTAGATATCTTTAACTCAGTGTGCCAAATAAAATAAATCAAAAGTCATAGCTCATGGCCTCAGTCCCAAGGAAAGAAATGGGTTGCAAATTAGTCATACATCAGATTTATCTCACTGTTTTTCAGGGATGTAGTCACACAATTTGAGTAGGGATCATTATTATGTATGTTGTATATCTAGTAAAAACTAAACACACATAATGTTCATAAACATAAGGCAAAACTTGGAATGGAATCCTCTGAGTTTCTTTGATATTATATTTAACAAGCAAACTTTGCTTACAAAACTAGGTAAGTGGATGACAAAACCTTTACAATTTACTATTCACTTTGTTTTACATTTCAGGGGCTTAATTAAAGTGTGTTTTCTGTTTAATCGAGCATTGTCCTGTTTTGTGTTTTCTAGATCAGATTTTTGGTGCTTACTTACACAATGTGTGTGAACATGATGGCTCTACTGTCCCTCACTTCGTTAAATTATGCATAAAAGCTGTTGAGGAACGAGGTGCGTATTTTGTGATCTACAAACATTCCTAAATGTGGCTGATATATTTATAAGTGAGATTTTAAATTCCTTATTGATGGACAACTGGGTGTTAAAACTACAGTGATATCACCCCTTCCCACTTTGCTTAAACTTCCTAATATTCTTTCAAATAAGTATAAGCCATCCCTTTTTTTTCTGGAGGGTCACTGATATTACTCAAAATAAACAGAAGCAGTGGGTCTCTTGCCCTTTTAATTATTTGTTGCAATTTTGTACTTGATTACCATCACCGTTTAAAACTATAATGTTTTCCTGCTTTAAAGATATATGCTTGCAATGTATTCATTCCATTTTCTGCTTCCGAGTAATTTTCAACTAAAGTGAAGTTAAAGTTTTTTTCTAATGCACAAAATTGACTTGCATGAAGTTCATGATAAAGGAAATCTGCTTTTAAACAACAGTTGTATTGTATTGCTTTGTGCCAAAAAGGTATCCATCAACACCCTTCCTTCTAAGCCTCCAATATCTATTCTGGAGGGATCGTAAATCCTTCAAAGCAGCAAAGGGGAGTTAAGGGAAGTGCTAGCATGGGAAGATAGAGGATAAGAGCAAAGCCTAATACATTCATTGAAATATGCACATGTAATATTATATGTATGCAGGGTTAATGGTGTATAATTCCTGGAAATTCCATTTTACTCATTCATATAAATGAATTAGGAAAACTATATTCCCAGGATATCAAGTAGCTATGAAATACAGAAATATTAGAGCCAGAAACATGCAGTGGAGATTTTGGAATGTGGGAGTCTCTTTTAGGATTGCTATCTTTTGAACTGGCCACTGCAGCTGTCTCTTTATAAGCTTTTTGATCTACACCAATTAGGGATAACATTTAGCTACATTTCATTAGCAGCTTCACCTACTGATTCTACAGGTCAATCCCTTAGAAAAGTAACAAGACCCCAGTTGGTTTCATTTTTACAGTTTTGGGGTTAGTGGACCAACCAAGGCCTGTAAAAGAAAGAAAATATAAATATAAATGATCTAAAATGTAGATGAATATTCTTTGATAGCTTGTGTTGATACAGCTTTTCAAAAGCCACTCCTGCTGAATTTAGAGCTCTTACCATTGTAATGTGCAGTTTCCACTGGCTGTTCTTGCTCATTGCAAGAGAATTAAACAAGCTTTAGTGAAAAAAATACAATGATGCACTGCCTATATCCATAAGTGCTCACTGACTGCTGGAATAGTCCTGGATACCTTCTATAAGGTGGCATTAAACTTGAATCCCAAGTACTGCAAAATAACTGGTTAATTCATTGAAAAATGCAACCAACTGTTTGAAAAAATTTCAATAGTAAATGTCTTTGCTAATGCAATGTTCTTATTCTATTGATTAGCTGATTGAATTTCTACATTGCCCATCTTATTGTGTAATCAGTGATCTGAGTGGCTTACAAGTTAAATGAGGTTTGAAATATTAAAATACGTATGAAAGATAATAGAGAATAAAGAGATATTTTAAGAAAGATATTAAAAGAAAAATTGTCCTCATCCTTACAATATGATAACTAACCCATGTTGCACAGTTCTATAAACTTGTAGATGAGGCTTTTTTCCCTCTGAATTTAAGGTATTTCTCATCTTTAGTAAAGCCCATGCAGACAAAAGAATACTATTAATATTACAATGTGTTGTAGGGGTTTTGTTTTTGTTTTTGTTTTTTTGCTGTAGACATTGCCAATATCAGAAAAGGGCTTTTTCTGGCCCTGGAAAGATTCATCTGGCATTTTACCTTGGCTTTTTCAGTGCTATTGGAAACTTTAATTCTAAAATGTTCTCTAACTCTGCTGTTTTGAAACTTTTCAGGCAATAAGAATTGTAGTGCAGTTTTAGTGCAGTTGTTGTTTCTTGCTGATATCTATAGACAGACAAAAACTTTATTTTGGTCATTGACCAATGAAAGCATAATCAATAAAATGCACCATACAAAACTATTCCCTAACAAGAAGTGTTAGCAGCTCTTTATGGGTGAACTTTACACATAATTTAGCAAAATGTTGCTACTTTTAGAGAAATTCATGTATCTTTATTATTCATAGATACTGCAAATAACCATTATCAGAGTGCCCCAAAATTACTCTGTAAAACTTCTAACAGACTACAGACATCTAATACAACACCTTGAAAAGTACATATTTACATATACACATTCATGTATATGTGTGTGTGTGTGTGTATTTTCAAGAAAGCATATTAGATGTCTGTAGTCTGTGAGAAGACATGCAGAATAATTGTAATTCTGTAGAATAGTTTTTATAAGGACTGTACTGCATGATTCTGCTTTGATTTGTATGCTTCCTTCCCTTTACTTACTATAACTTAAAGCTAGCATATGGCATTAGCTAAGTAGAGATATAAATATTAACTAATCTCAGTGGATGTGATAAAATTTGCATTTTATCATTATTTATGACTTCGTCCTTGGTATACATTTTTTTTTCTTTTCCCGGACTAGGATTATAATTCCTGTGCCTTTACTTCTGTTTACTCAGTGTGTTGTTTTCACTAAATTCTGGCACAAACTATTGCAGGACAGCAGTAATTTATATGAAGCTAAATCCAATGTTTATGAAAGCTTCTGATGACATTTTAGACAGAGGTTGGTATTAGGAAGCCATATGTGGAGGTGCCAAGTCTCCCAGCATGGCTGGGACTCAACAGATTTAAAGCCCTCCTCCTAATGGCCAGATATGCCTCCAGCCAAGTTATTCAACTACAGAGTCATGGGAAATACTTATGTACCAATTATGGGAAAGGCATAGTTAATGAAAACTGTATGTTTACTTACATAGTCTTAGTAAGATGGCCTAAACATTCATTGCAGCTGGCATCTTGGCTGAAATAGAGAGTCCTGTGTGTGTCTGTCACTCTCTGTCCCATCTTCATACTGTAACTATACACAGTCTGTTTTCCTTAAGTTGATAGTTTCATTTCTCTCTCTGAAGAACCTCCATTGCAGAACTGGATTGTATTACTCTGAAGTATTGCTCACTGTGAAAATAAGTACTGGCAGTGAAAAGCCTCAGGTATAATATTCCATATCTTACAAACAGTTTAAATTCACCTGAATTCATTTGTCAGTTTCACATTGCACATTTACTGGTAATTTGCAAAAAATCTTGTCTCATTTGATTAACACTGCCCGCTAGAAGTAGCCATAGGCTACACAATATTATTTTAAACTAAAAGCTAACACTAATATATTATTTTCATTTGCCATACAGGAGAAGATATACTTTAAAGTAAATGGGATATGGAAAACAATAATATTAAATAAAGGGAAGGAACTTAACAATGTGTCAGCTGATCATTTCAAACTGAATTGGTCAAAAATAATTTCTTGATGCTAAAGTTTTCATTGAAAATGTTATATATCCACTAACATTGCATTGCATCATTATTTTAATAATTTGGCCTATTCTTATTGTTACCTTGTTGCCAATCCTGTGTCTTATATCCTGATATAAGATTTATTCATCATCATTCTTTTGATTACAAATAGGTGAAGAAAGTTATTTTAATCTAAACGCATCCTCCTCCTCCAACACTTTTTAGACCTTAATGTTCTACTTTGTTCCATTGTCAGCTGTCAATTTAACATTAATATGTTAATGCTAACATATTGAGAGCCATGGTGGCATAGTGGTTAAAATGCAGTATTGCAGTCTAATTCTGCTGACTGACAGCAGTTTGATTCTCATTAGCTCAAGGTTGATTCAGCCTTCCATCATTCCGAGATTGATATCATGAAGATCCAGACTGTTGGGGGCAATAAGCTGGCTCTGTAAACTGCTTAGAGAGGGCTGTAAAGCGCTGAGATTTGATGTACAAGTCTAAGTGCTATTTCTATCACATGCCATTATTAAAACCCACCTTTATTGTTGGTTACACTAGAAATTCTTTTCAAGGGAAAGAGAAATTATTTTGTGAAACATTTCTGTTCTAGGATTATTTTCACATCTATTTTCTAGCTAATTATGCAAGACAATCAAATTTTGCTTTGTAGCTCACCAACAATTAAAATAATGTATTTTTTAAAAAAATCTATACAAAATGCATATGTTTGTAAAAAGAATAGACAAAGTTATTAAAGAAACTTGAAATACATATATGAGGCAACAGACTCAGCCATAAGCTATGTTCTCCACTTCATATTACAGTGCCCCCTCATTACCTGCACAGAAATAATATGATTCCTCAGAGATAAGTTTTCTGAATGAGAAAGGACACTATGAAAAGCTCTTGGAACAAACTAGTTTGTCGTTATTATTTAAAATGAACCTGACAACAATTTGGTTCATTCTTCAGATCTGTTTTGATTGTTAATTAGGGTGCAATTGTGGATCCATACAAAGCCAATAACAAACACACTAAAGTTAGTTAGCAAAAGGGAGGAGTCTGTGCATTAATGCAAATACTCAGAGACCACCATTGGAAACAGCAATGCCAACATCTAATTCTCTCATCTTTCTCTTTCTACTGTTGAATAATGGAAATAATTCAATGTCATCCTGCTTTTGAGATGAAAAAGAGGCCAAGGATGCCATATGGTACCCTTTAAACTTAATGAGAAAAGACATGTATCCATATGGAGAACAAAGGGACAAGTGACAAAATGTACGCCATGATATCATAACATGCTATTATTTACATACTCATGTCCAAAGTTGGGATTATAAGTATGGCAGTGCAGTTTCTCCATCTTTCTCTGTCTCCTTCTCTCTCTCTGTCTCCTTCTCTCCCTCTGTCTCTCTATCTCTATTTTTATCATCATATAACAATTTTTTCATCAACATAGCTACTTCCTGAGAAAAGAGAGGAACAGGAAAAATATCCTTCCTTTATCCCATTTCCTAATTCTGAATTAAGTTGCTAAACTCACTGGCCCACATCTACAACGTAGGAAATGCTCTTTTGATTCAAGCTAGATGGCCATATCATCCTGCAGACACAGTCATAGGTTTCTAGAAAGCCAGAAGCAGGGATATGCAGTTACTACCAGATCTGGTCAGGGAGAAAAGCTAAAGACTAGAAGGTTGTTCTTATTATATCTTGTAATTTAATATCAAAGTGCCATCTTCGGGGGAAATGATTATGCTGAAAGTTGCTAATATCATGAGACTCCAGTTCTGTAATTTGTCACTTAAAGGCTTTTGGATTTCTTTCCAAATATTCTTAATGGGCTCCATCCTTTTTTTTTTTTTTTCATTGATCTAGTTTGAAATGTTGTAAAATATTTTGCCCATATTAATTTCTATCATGAGAACCAGTGACCCTCCAAACAACTTGTATACTCAAATTCTTAATGTCAGTGTTTGCAACAACACTGCTGATTTTCCCCCTCCCTCTGTTGCAAGAATTATACACAAAAATCACATAGTTGACTCTCAGCCAAAAAGTCCTCCTGAGATCTCTAGCCCTGAATAAAGATTTAAGAAAGACCTTTAGTCCACTTCTGAGAAGGTCCCTAGCTTTTAAAACTTTTATCTCTTAACTTTACTTGTTAGCAGCTGTTCTATTTTTTTGCTGTCATTTGTTTGACAGCATCCAGTTATAGGTTCCGATGTCTGTTTAAAGAAACAGGGAGGTTGTTGGCTTTAAAATCCCCTTACTGCTTGTGTGTTCAACATTTTCCCAGGCTTTTCTGCATAGTTTGCCAAGCAAAGGGACTGACCTTTTGTAGCAAACACTTTTTCATTTCAAAATGCTCACTTTGATTTTTGTCCCATTTTATGCTCATTCCAAACTGTTTACAGCCCACTAAAAATGACTGTGAATTATATGTTTGTGTAATAGATTCTTTTTGTGGTTGAAGAGGAATGTTTACTTTGTGCAATTAGTTATCTTTGGGTAGATTACAGTGACCTGGAAAAAAAAGGGGGCCTAAAATGATTATAGTACCTTAAGTATTTCCTTTTGTTATCTCCTGTGGCAGTAATCTAAATTTTTTTTCTCCCTGAGCCTCTGTTTGTGAACTCATCATTTCATATAGAGCAAATGATCTTCTACCAGTCTTTTGCTCAAGTTGTTTGTTTTGTTTTTTAATGTGGGAAAGGATTTTAAATTTCAGATTCCCTCTCCCCAAACTGAAGCAGGATTAGGGCAATCTAATCTCTGATATCTGTTAGAGAAAAAAGGGAGGCTTCCTCTGCCCCCCAAAGATATATGTAGTTTGATAGACATATGGAATTTTCCAGGATGAATACTAGTTCTTGTAAATACATTTACACTTCTGTACAATCAATATAAATATTGTGTGGTGAAGTATGTTTAAGATGTAGGCTTAATTGAGAGACTGGAGTTCAGGTAACCACTTGATCATGGGTGCTTTTGGGGTGACTTGATCCTGTCAATTTCTCTTAGCCCAACTTTCCTCAGAGATTTTTGTTACTGAAATAAAATTATAATTATAAAGTTATAAATGCTGTAAATAAGTGAGATTAAACCCTTTTGATCAACAACAGCAATAATGGCACACACAAAAATTTGTACATCATTAACTTTCCCAAAATTGCTTCAATTCTCTTTGAAATCAGTACAGAGCAAAACTATATTCTATGAAAAACTGGTTTTGTTGAACCTATATTTCATTCTCAAACATTGCATGATTAACATATGAAAGAATAGATCTTAACTTGCGTGATTAACAGAGTGTTTCAATAAGATTTGCTTATATCAAGGATCATCTTCAAGAAATTTTCATCATTCCTCTTTGGTTGTATTTCAGTTTTTCCCTTCTCTTCTTTCAGTCAAATTTAAAGTCTATGATGGTTCGAGTTGTGTTTCTTTTTTAATTATAAAATGTATCAAGAATAAATATAGTGTTTCATAAAAAATCATCTAATCAGAAACACTGAACAAATGTTCTAATAAAAAGATTGTTCCAAATTTGAAAGGAAATATCCATAAAAATTAGTAAAATACACAAAAACAAGCAAACAGGTAAACTATAAGAACAATATTCACATGTTCTCTCAAGGGCAGTTCTTTTTCATTCTAATTTTATAGTAGAGGTCCCTATAAATGAGGCATTCTACTATAAATCTGACCTGTTTTTTTCATGGAGTTTCCTATATAATATACTACAATGGATGATGATTGTCATAAGCTGATCAAGGAGCAATGGCTATAGTCGATATACCCTATTATTTTATAACTGATTGTTTTAATATTTTTTAAATGTTTTATGTTGTGAACTGCCTATAGCCATTGGATATGAGATGGGAGACAAATACATTTTTATAAAACAAAACACAAAACAAAACACATTGTTCCCAATTTCACAGTTGTAGGAAGCCCCCCCCCCCCCCCCAAAAAAAAAAAAACCAGTAAAGATGCTTGCCCTCTGGCATAGTTTGAATATTTGAAATGATGTGACTTTGATCCAAACTGTGTAAATGAAGAGAATACAAAGAATAAGACGATCAAAAAAAAGAAAGAAAGAATATTTTTCTTTAGCACAATGAAAAAAAAAAAGAAGTCCATCATTCAATGATATTATTCTGTCTCTTTCACAAATTTAGTGCTGTACTGGCACAAGAAATGCTTTCTTGGTCTGATTCCATGAACGGCTTCTCAGACTCTCTGTTCTGTCATCTCCCTCAACTGTCTGGGTCAGGTTTTAAAGGCTGGTGGTGGGTGACTGCTGGTGGGAGAGAGGTCACTTCCACACCAGTGGTGGGATTAAATTTTTTTTACTACCAGTTCTGGGGGGTGGCTTGGTGGGCATGGTGTGGCTTGGTGGTGTGGCAGGGGAAGGTTACTGCAAAAGCCCATTCCCTCCCCACCCCACTAACCTGCTTTCCAGCTCCGTTCTCCTGTGCAGGGAAACAAAAGAAGACCGAACTGATCAGCTGGGACTCAGGAGGCAGAGAATAGATGGGGGCGGAGCCATCAGAGGTGGTATTTGCTGGTTCTCTGAACTACTCTGTTCCATGCCATTGTTTGGAAGGTGATTGAGATGTAGTCCTGTATTTTTGTGTCTGGGTGTACTATTTCACTATCATCGTCTTCTTCTTTTTGTCTGCATTGTTCTATTTACATTGCTAACATGATTTCAGGGCCTATCATTACTGAAATTCTGTAAACTGTTCTGTATGAATGGTTTGGCTGAAGAGCAGAGTAGAAATGTGTTAAATAGCTGCCATATCACTAGGAGTTACTGAGCCCAGATGCACAACATAAGAGCCACTCCAAGCTTATTTCAGAACCTCATCATTTCCTTTGGGCTAATTTGTTTTTTATAAACATCTACATTTACCCAGAAATTCATAATATCTACAGATCTGTTTTATTTTTCCAAGTTTATTTACTTTAATTACTTTATCCTTTATGGTTGCCTTTTTAGCAAACAGTTCCTAATATCTTTTTTTCCCCCATGCTTCCTGCTTTATATAAGTTTCCAGTTACCTTTGAGAGCAGTACCCTGAAAGTGTAAGGATCGTATTGCTGTGCTAGATGATCTGAGCTCTTAGTTCTGCTAATTTTGTAGTATACATTCTTTCCCAATTTGGGAAAATCTATTATACTTGGATCCAAGCATGCACTAAAAGCTAATACTTCCATGAAAAATGTGCAATTTGTACTGTTTAACATCTGACAAAATCTTTGAAGGGTTTTTTTTTTCAATGATTTGTCTCCTTCCAAGATTTCAGTGTCTTTTTATATGCACGTAAAGGGAAAAGAAGCAAAACAAAATGATAGCAAACGCATGCTGTTTTAAAGAAAGGGGAAAAAATTCAGCTTTTCAATAGATAATATAATTTTGTATTATAGAACTAAAAAAAAATGAGTTCAGGTCAGTAAAATACATACCTTAGCCACTGATTGCATTGCTTTGTAGAATACAAACAAATATTAGCCAAACCACATTCTAAGCAATTTTACCTTGGAAGTTTATAATATAAAAAGATGTTGGTAAGTTATAAGCAGAAATTAGCAGCAATTGAATGCAAATATCTTGGCAATAATTGAGCTACGGATTCTGTCTTCTGACTCATTTTATCCAGCGACAGCCACCTTTCTCAGAGCAAAAGCTAGTTCATAATTTTGTACCAAGTCCAAGTTACAATTGGCTCAGAAGGGTATTTTCTCTCTGGGGCCTCAGTGTCTGTAAAAAAGCCATGCTCTGGGTCTTTTTGTTTTTTAAGGAAAAGGGAGGGGGGAAGACATCAAGAGAAAACATTTTAGAAAGTACACAACATACAAATTAGAAGGGAAGCAGAAAAAGAAGAAGAAAAACAATGTATCGTGGAGGTATAATCTGAAGAATGGAACCTAAACTGCATATATATATATATATATATATATATATATGTATATGTATATGTATATGTATATGTATATGTATATGTATAT
>BLBF01000032.1:1682191-1749691 GCA_015471245.1 Laticauda colubrina | reverse complement strand
CTGAATTTCCTAAATTCTAGACAGCAGCTCCTTACTAACAGGTGAAGATATAATAGTTTAGTGAAGATATAATCACTAAAGAGGTTTATCTTTTCTGTCACTGACAAATAAAAACATAGTGGCAGCAAACTCTGCATGATGTATTTTTTCTAGACATTTAAAAATATTCCACAGTAAAAGAATAAAACTTTAAACTTAAAGCATCATTGGAAGCTGAAAACATATTCAATCCAAGATCTCTGATATACTGTAATGATTATTAATAAATTCCATCATAGTGATTCAATTACTGCAATGGGCTAAAACAGATGATATTTACACTATGTATCAGTTTTTAGTTTACAGATTTTATTTACAAAAATTGCTCAGGAATCCTTTCTGTGGAACAACCACTATATGAAGAATGTTATAAGCTTAATTTGTTCCCCCAGGCATTTACTTTGCTGAACATTGTTCAATTTTTTTTTTTCTGAAACTCAACTAGAATCAATGGCACAGATTTCCTAATCCAGATTACTTCCACAGCAGTCACTTTTGGTGTTCCCTGGGACTGGAGCTCTAAAAACCCTGTGGGATTCTAATAACTAGTTGTTTTGTTTTGGCGATAGGTGTCACATGTAGATCAAAACAGGACTGAGTTTGTGATACAAAAATAGATTGTAAGTGAATAGGGCCTTGAATTTCTCTCCTCCTCTTAGAGGCAAACTTCTAGGGTGCCCAAGAGAGCTCCCCTCCCATAGCTAACAGTTTTTTTAGAGGGATTTGCAGCTATGTTATAGAATAGTAACTAACCTTATCTGTGACAAGACTCAACTCCCTGCTCTATGGCTGCTAGTGTTAAAAAGAAAAATAGATGTGTTCAACTTCTTCAGTTGATATTAATGGTCATTCATGACCAATCACTTCAATTGGATTTAATTAAGCTTATTTAGGCTTCAGTCTTACTTTCACTTAGGAGTCTTATTTAATTCAGTGGGGTTTAGTTTTGAATGAAATAATAAAAATTCATATGTCAATAGTAACATGTTATCATTACAATAACTATAGGTAAGGGTAAATGTTCCCCTCACACATACATGCTAGTCATTTCCAGTTCTAGGGGTGGTGCTCATCTCCATTATAAAGCTGAAGAGCCAGCACTGTCCGAAGACATGTCCATGGTCATGTGGCCGGCATAACTAAACTCAGAAGGTGCACTGTTACCTTCCCACCAAAGTGGTCCCTATTTTTCTACTTGCATTTTTATATGCCTTCGAACTGCTAGGTTGGCAGAAGCTGGGAGAAGTAACGGGAGCTCATTCCATTATACGGTGCTAGGGATTCAAACTACTGAACTGCTGACCTTTCTGATTGACAAGCTCAGCATCTTACCCACTGAGCCACCGCATCCCTTTTCAGTAACTATACCTTTATATATAAGCTGTAAAATCATGACCATCCATAGACATCCAGCCGATACTGACCTTTACCAATCCGCATGTAGACATAATGTTGAGCTCTGCTCTGACGTTTTAAAATGCTAAAACCTAAATATTTGATTTCACTCTCAACAATATGCATGGAGGCTTGCAGTAACTCTAGCAGAGCAATTACTGCCTGCCTACGAACTTGTGTAGTCTCACATATGAGTGATATTTTATTCAAAAATGTATTTAAATGTTAGAAGATTTATATCAGAAAGTTTTATTCCGTTTTTAAACTGTTCTTGCTGATTGTTTCCTGAGTAAAATAGATTCATAATTAAACAGATGTGAAAAATGACAAAATTATTGAATATATGTACATATTCTCTTTAAATATATAATTGTGGCTATTATTAGTTCTCCTTTAGAGATATTACTAGCAATGAGCTTGTTCCTCTCTCTGTTGGGATCTCTTAAGAAGCTGAGCATTGTTTGCATAGTATGGTAAGAAGCATATGGCATAAAATTTTAATTAATCTGATAAGTAAGGAAGCAGTTTTAAAAGAAATAAACTAAAAAAAAACAGCCACTAAACTTTCTGGTGATATAGGAAAGTAAAGATCTAAGTTTCTTTACTGCTCAAAAGTTACCACACAACTTTTATATATTTAAGATAATAAGAAATTTGTAACCATATGCCTTAGTAAAAGTTAGTTTTTTTCCTGATCTCATTGACATCAGTGAAAAATGCCCTCATTTTAAACTAATTTGTCATTGTAACAAATCTATTTCCTATAGGTGCTGCACAGATCAGCTGCTAGAACAAAATTTTTCCCACCATAAATTATTTCAAGGTTCTCTCATGTTAGCTATTGAATTTCTAATGCTTTTGAACATGATGTGAAAACTGACATGTGCTTCCAAATTTTTGTTACATATGTCTGTATTTCGTAATTGGTATGATCTATTTTTCTCTTCAGCACTAAATTGTCAAATCTCTGATATACCAGTGGGTAACTTCACAGTTATCTGTATCTAGAAATATATTTGCAATATTGTCTCCCTATCTATTATTCTTTATATACACCCATTTATCTTAACACAATTCACTTTAAAAATGCATTTTATAGTTGCCCTTGTCATTTTGTAATACATGTATTTGTTTAAATCCTTTGCCTTGTTTCTTCAGAGAGCTTAAGAAAGTAGGAACAAAAGTTAAAATCATCATTTGAAAAACACTTTGGCAACAGAAAATCAACTATAAAACACTAAAAATTTAGGTCAAAAATAATAATAGCTCAAGTATTTCAAACCAATGTTTTTTTTCAAAGGACAATGATAATTCTTGGCCACTGAGCATTTTTTTTTTAATGGAGGATTATTTAGATCAGAATGCTGGAAATTAAAGTCCACACCTCTTAAAGTTGCTGAGATTCAGAAACTCTAGTTTAAGACTATCCAATGAAAAAGAAGAAACTTTGAAGATGTTCAAAAGGGAGCTGTTTCTGGTCCTTTAGGGCATTCAGAATATATTAACAATTGATGTATTCACCTGGTATTGATTGTCCAATATTTGCTACCTCAAAGATCTTCTGATATAATGGTATGTGAGAATGACCTTTGGAGACAGAGAGAGCCACAAACTGGCCAGCCACCATATAAAAGGTATCACAGCTCAGAGAAGGGTATGGGACATGTTTCAGAAGGACTCTTCCTAGTTTTTTCAAAGAATAAAAGGAAAGGAGAAGATAAATGCTTCCAGTTTTGCAAGATCTGATTAATGTAACCTTAGCAAGAAATAATAGAGCTAGTGTCCCTGGCTGTGTTTCTTGTCTGGACTATCTTGTAGGGTAAACATTGTGTTAAGACATTCTCAGGCCAAAATGGCACTTTTTCCTTTTCCTACCATTTGTGTGAATTATTCACATCTTCTTTGTGGCTAGGCATTCCAACCAGGGGTGGGATTCTACCAGTTCGCATCTATTTGCTAGAACTGGTTGTTAACATTCTAAGGAGTTTGGAGAACCGGTTATTAGAAGAAATTACTGGCCTAATCCTGTAAGGAAGGCAGGAAGGAAACATTCTGGTGTTGCTTACAGAAATTGCCTCTCCGTTAACCCTTATTACATTCTTGGCAGGACTGGACTTCCTGTCTCAGGAACTTCTCTGGAGTTTTTCTCCCCTCCTTTGCTGGTACTTTGCTTGTGTGGAGTGAACATTCAAAGTTACAATGGCACTGAAAAAAGTGACTTATGACTATTTTTCACACTTATGACTGTTGCAGCATCCCCACAGTCATGAGAGGCCAGGCGAGGAGATGTGTGCCTCAATGTGAGTGCTGTTGAGTTGACCACACCCAACCAGTTACATGACCACCAATTCATGCCTACCAACTAAGCCAGGCCCACAGAACCTGTTGTTAAAAAATTTGAATCCCACCCCTTATTCCAACCCATTGCAAATACATCCCCTGGGCCACATCGAAATTGTTCTTTTCCCTCCTAAGCTGTTCTAAATGTTTGTAACATTTCCTTTCTTATATCTAGTGAGAGAAGGCTCCAATTGGCTAAAGTATCTAGCAGGTCAGTTGCCCTTCAACAGGTGTATACAGGTGAAACTCGAAAATTTAGAATATCATGCAAAAGTTCTTTTATTTCAGTAATGCAACTTAAAAGGTGAGCCTAATATATGAGATAGACTCATTACATGCAAAGCAAGATAGTTCAAGCCGTGATGTGTCATAATTGAGATGATTATGGCTTACAGCTCATGAAAACCACAAATCCACAATCTCAGAAAATTACAATATTGTGAAAAGGTTCAATGTTCTAGGCTCAAAGTGTCCTACTCTAATCAGCTAACTAAGCCATAACAACTGCAAAGGGTTCCTGTGCCTTTATATGGTCTCTCAGTCAGGTTCAGTAGGAATCACAATCATGGGAAAGACTGCTGACCTGACAGTTGTGCAGAAAACCATCACTGACACCCTCAAAAGGTAATTGCAGAAAAAATTGGATGTTCCCAAAGTGCTGTATCAAATCACATTAATAGAAAGTTATGTGGAAGGGAAAAATGTGGAAGAAAAAGGTGCACAAGCAGCAGGGATGACTGCAGCCTGGAGAGGATTGTCAGGAAAACAACAAACGTTCTATGTCCGTTTATCATCCATTAAACGTCTGCTGTATCCTCTCTGCATCCTCTGGGCATCCTCGCAATTCACATCCGTTGCAGCTGAAAACAGAAAGAGGGAGGAAACAAAAGGTACACAGAACGTCTACACAGCATTAGTAGCACGGAAATAGAAAGGATGTGCATTGAACGGTTTGCAACTGATATACATCCACTAGGCTTCCGAGGCTTAACATCCCCGCTACATACTACCCACGTCCATTCTTTTCCGTTCTTTTCCATTCTGTTTATGCAAATTTTTGCCACTTTTTGGAGCGGATGACAACGGATGGAGCCACCCCCGAAATTTTGCTCATCCACTGTGTCCTTTATGCATACGTTTTGCATCCGTCGGCCAGTGGGACAGGGCCTTAAGCTGATTTGATGATCGTGATAGTTGTGTGATTCTTCCCACTGTCACCAACAAAAATGGACTGAATATCCCATGCATTTACAGCCTAAATGTGCTTAAGTATAGTTCTTTAAAATGTTTGGGTCTGTCTTCTGTATAAAACCAAAATGGAAGAGGATGATCATTTTCATTCATCTTCTTATCTTCCCTGAAAATCAGTCCAGTTTTTTTAAGCATATCTCCAAAAGGGCAAAGTTGAATAAAAACCAGAAGTTTTTGAAAAACTGGTTGCCTTTTTTATATGCTACTGTCTGGAAGTGGCAGTTCTTTAGCCAGATGAACAAGAACATATTACAGCTGGCTCACACTCTCCTCCAGTTGTGTAGCCAGTAAGGACTTGTCAAGCTACATATGTTTTCAAACCTCTCTCAGCTAAATCAAAGATCCAAATACAAAATGCAACACACAAGGGTATCATACGGACTTAAGGAACTCTCTGGTGGTCTTGAATGATCTATAAGGAGGTAAATGGATTACACAGAAGCATACACGAAGAATATTCCTTCATGACAGATATAATCTAACATTCTTTTAATTAAAAAAAACTTCCTTAACCCTTTCATGCCACTAATCTGTAACAGAAGAAATAAGAGGAGAGATTTTTCTAGGGCAATAAATAAAAATTGTGCTATCCTGTTACTGAACTGTGTGTGGCTCCAAGGGAAGAAAATGCCCAATAGAATAAAATCAGATTTAATGTGTTCTGTTCTTTAATTGATATATTTAACTCCTCCCAGTTGGCATATCGCAAATCCCTAGCTGAGGGTTATATCTCACTGCTGTGTGGGATGTGCCCAGTTTCCATCTGTGTGTGGTCAGAAGTTTACTCTTATTATACTTTCTCTTCTTGGTTACTTAGTGATCTAACTATTTTTATCTATCAGTTTGGAACTTCTGCATTAGATTTCTGTAATACACTCTGTTTAGTGGCCATTTTTGAAATGCATTTTATTGAGTTTGTGATGGTTAACCCTTTTTCCTACCAATATTTTACAGTCACTCATGACTGTTTTTTGAAAATGTTAAGCCAGATTTTTATACATTGTGCTCTATAACTTCAAAAGGATATCTTTCTTTCTCACTGGAATTGCCACTGCTAATGCTTATTTCTGCAATTGGTCCACTGATTGCTTTCCTTTTCGGTAATTTATTCACTTGTTGCCTTTGTTAGGTGACAATGACTTTCAAAGGGATAGAAAAGATGGGTAACATTTCAAGTCAAGAAGTCATTTTTTTCTAGCTACTGTAAATAGCAGTGGTGGTGACCAGGTTACCTGAAGAAGAATGCCCTTCTATATTTACTGTACTACTGCTGCGTATGTATGGAATATTATCATTTGGCTTATGTAAACAAGCAGGAGAGGGGGAAATGGATGGTCTTAGGCATATGAAGTAGATATTTTTGGATCAACCATACATCCCTGCTCTGAGCATATTTGTTTACATCCAGAAGAATCAATTTCCTCTGTAGTAAATGATGTGAAAAGAAGGAGGCTGCCTCTTCTGTGACCATAACTTTTCTAGAGTCATATATAGATACAGAGGAGAAAAGAAGACAGGGAATCTAGTCACATACTGACCATGGGCATGTTCCTATGCTTCAAGTCACAAGAACACAAAGAGTGGAAACTCCAGAAAACTAAGTGTATGCATGTCTTATAGACTGCTTTCAGGCTTGGTGTAATAGATCCTTTCCTTTCCCCTTCCCTTCCCTTTCCGTCTCTTCTCTTGGTTTAATCTTTACTCCACTAGCCCCATCAATCAACAAATAAAATCTCTATAGTTTATGACTAGATAAAGCATCTGTGCCTTGAACAAGAATATAGTAGACAGTAATGTTCCTAATTTTGTCTGTTTGTCTGTCTCTCCCTCTCACTCTGTGTGTGTGTGTGTGTGTGTGTGTGTGTGTGTGTCTGTGTCTCTCTCTGTCTCTCTCTCTCTCTGTCTCTGTCTCTGTCTCTGTCTCTGTCTGTCTCTCTCTCTCTCTCTCTCTCTCTCTCTGTATCTCTCTGTCAGTCTCTCTCCCTCTCTCTCTGAAACATTTATATATGCCTACCTTGCAACCAATTTGGAGTGGAAGATGTTCAATGTCATTGGGGACTGTATTTTGGTGCAGAAAGGGGAAAGGACCTTTGACGGCTTTGTATGGGCCACATTAGACCCCTTGGTTTGCAAGGCAGGTAGCCTTCTCGGTCTAGTCATATTTCTAGCTCAGGATGAGCCTTCACGAGGAATAACAGAAAGAACAGGCATTGACCTAGTGAATTGATTGAATAATAATGGTGTCAAAATAACTTAAAATATGTTCCAGTTTTCTTGGGTGAAGGAATGGAAGAGTTGTTGTGATTGGCTGCTTTGACAGTAGCTGCACTTGCTATTGGTTTTTTTTTTTTTTTCAGAAAGATGTGTCTTTTTAATTATTTACAAAACAAATTAATATTATGCTGTTGTTTGAGAAATGTGACCCATTTGATCAATTAATATAAAGTTGCTAAATTTGCATTTCATCTTACAACATCCCAAACTAATATGTAATAATAGAATTAGGGTTTATTTATTTATTTATTCTAGTATATAACTAAGTTTACCACCATAGGCTATATAACAGTCCTAAAGCAGATTTCTCATTATCTCATGGAAACAATTTTAGCATGAAATTGATGTGTTGTACTATTATTATTTATATTACTGTGCTCTACAAATTAATTTGGACAGTGAGAGTGGCTGTATATAAAATTAACTTAAAAAGTGATAAAATGACAGTCCCTATTAAATGACAATTTGACATCTCCATGGTTTTTTTTAGGTTAAATATACTGTTGTCAGAAAGCTTCTTTATTTCAAAAGCAAACAGTTAAGAGTGATGTTTTAAGATAATATTGCTCATTGTTCTTGATGGAAAAAGTTTTACATGTGTAGTTGCCAAAGTGTATGCTGCAGCATTCTGGGGCAACAGAATAAATTCACAAGAGCACCACAGGATATTTTAAATTTTTGCAACATCCATTTGCAGTACTGGATTTTGTGACATCCACTTGCAATGTCACATCTCTGCAAAGATGGGCTTTCAAAGGTCTTTTGGTTTAGAAATACTGTGAAAAAAAAATTCAGAGACTCGAAGGGTTTCTGTGAACCAAGAAAGTTTGGTTTTAAGCATCTGTTTTAAAGCATCTGATTTTTCTCTCCCGTAGCAAAACTTGTCTTCAGCAGCATGCTGATTAGAATCATCTAATTTTTATGCCCTGCCTCCTAGCAGTTTCATGCCAAGCAGATGAAAATAGCTGGAATTTCTGATATATAGATGACAAGATTTACAAACAGAGGACCCTTAAAAAAAAAAAAAAACAAGCACAGCTCATTTCAAAGCATTTTTTTCCCTCCACAATTCATTTCAAAACAAAATTTTCTTATTCCTTTGTGTGTGTGTTTTTAAAAAAGACAATGAGGATGAGGAGGGTGTGAAGAAGAATTTTGTTGAAAGAGTAGAGTTGCTTTGTTTCTGATTCCATGATGAGTGAAAAAAATGTTTTAAAAATATCACTTTACACTAAGATCCATACTGAAATGTGAGGATGTGATTTAAGCCAAGCCAAAAACTGAAGCTCAGAATTAGAAGGGATAGACATGGCTTGGGAATCCATTTTCCCACATTCCTCGGCCTCAGTCATCCCAGCTAATGTTTAAAAGAAAATGGAGTGTGGAAACAATGAAGTCATTTTATTTAGCTGAAAAAAAGGGAAAAAAATCTTGAAAACCACCCTCAAGTGCTTCCCCCCCTTTTTAAAAAAAATAAAATAAATAGGTATATTTCTGGAACCACTTCTAAATTACTGGGGATGATACATGACACAAAACAAATATCCTTTGTCAGTTGTCACAACCAGCTCTTCATGGAAACCTTCTGACGTTGTTATCAATGTGTTTTTTATTGAAATGAAAACTTCTCACTTGACAAAAGCAGGGCAACATAGAAAAGCAAATTTAAGGCCCAAACAAAGCTGATTTGTAAATCTTACTATAAGTGCACAGGTAAAAGCATAGTTGATGTTTATTCAGTTCCACCTTTTCTATGATTGCCCTTTTTCCTGGCTCATATATAGTAAATAAAACATTCTACCTTGATGCAATGGGAAGGAGACTGAAGAAAAAAAAAATACCTGTGGCTGAAGATTGATGAAAAGTGTACTTTATGGTGTGGAACAGAAAATTCATCATTTGTTTAAAATGCTTAATGAAGTTTTAGGAGACCAGGAGATAAAACATAGGCAGATCAGTTGCATAGAAAGACACTGAGTTATTTTTGCTCCTATTTCATAGCTTACCTCGACTCTGTATGGCCAGATTTCTTCTAAAAACTTAGCCATGTAGCTCTAAATAACTATTTTCCTCTGAACCCTAATGCTGAGAAGGTCCAGGAATCACAGTTCAACTGCTACCCATTTCTGCACTTTTAAAGTTGGAAGGATGGACATCTGCTTATTAATACACACTGCCCTATTTTAAATGTGATGAGCTAAAATATTAAAGCCTATAGAGGTGTCCCAGAATATATATTTAAGTGGAAGAATTTACCTAAACATATAAATAAATTGAAAATGAGTGTCATGGTTTGCAAATCATAAATTATGTAAAATAAGAGCATTTCTATATATGGCTCATTGGAAAGAAAAATAATATTTAATCACTATCCTAGATATAAAGTGGAAAGCTTCTAAGATTTATGGTGGGAATAAGTTGCAACAGCTGCATTTTTCCTTGACGGAAATCTTGAATACAATTTGGATTATGGTCCCTGGGTTGGGGATGGGGATTGTTCACATTATCTAAAGCTCCTTCAAATAAAAAAAGAAGGGTGAAACAGTGATGTGCTCTAAGGGAAGGCGAGAAATATGTCTTAGCGATAAACACCTTTTTGAAACATCAAATAGTCAGCATATAGTAAACTAGAAATTGGATTTTATGGTACTGAGTGGGTGTCACAATAGAATAGTGTTTACCACCAACATTAATGCATCTGTAAATTTACAAATTTTGAAACTACGCTTGTTTTATCTTTCATTCCCTTAACTATTTTAAGCTCTATCATGAAGAAACCCTGACTGTTAGATAGTTTTCATTCCAGATAAAAGTCTGCTTTGAAGTTAAAGTATTTTCTTGAGAAATTGTTCAGAAGTTTAAGCCCATGTCACACAGCACCAACGGATGGAAAGAGGATGTAAAATGGAGAGAAACACTTGCCATCCATTGGTTAACGCAATGCATCCGTTCTGCACTCACTGCATCCGTTTTTCATACTCTCTATCCGTCCAGCATCCGTCAACTGACATTTCATCCGCTCAAAAAGTGTTGAGCTGCACAAAACATTTTGAGCGGATAAAGCACCCAAAGCGTCCATTCTGCATCCGCAACGCATACGGGGAACATATGTTCTACATCCGTCGTCATCCGTTATGCGTCCACTATATCTGCTAGGCATCCACTGTGCATCCACGCAACTCGCATCCGCTCCAGTGGAAAACGGACACAGAGAGGAAGCGAAACGGACACGGAACAGACACGCAGCATTAGTAGCATGTGCGTAGAAAGGATGAAAGCGGATGCAGCTCGCATATAAAGCATTAAAACGGAAAACACATTCATATAGGGGACGTATCTCGGATATTTAGGATGTCTGCAGGATGCCTAGAGGATGCAAAAGGACACCTAGCGGAAAACCTATATTTCCGATAAAAAGGGGGAAAAATCACCTGGATCTCACTTTCAGTCCAGCAGCCCTGCTGTGCAGACCTCTTCAGCCTTCATCTTGCTCTTACTCTTCCACATCATCCAGTCATCTCTACCATGGATCGTCACACACTTCTTTTGGTAGCTGCCATCATTCTACAACAGTGTGAAGCCCTCTACAGGCTCTTTTACCTGTTCTACAGGAAGAAAAGGAGGCATCCAAGAAGTGTCTGGTCCGAAGATGGATCACGAGAAGAGCCGAGTACGGACTGTATAACAAGCTGATGGTGGAGCTGAGGAACGAAGACTCTCATGCATTCCAGAATTTCATGAGGATGCCACCAGCCATGTTTGACGAAGTTGTGGAGTGGCTGAGACCCAGGTTGACCAAGTCAAACACCAACTTCCGGCCCAGCCTGGACCCTGGACTGAAGGTGGCACTGACTCTGCACCACCTGGCCTCAGGGACCATGTACAGGAGCATGCAGTATGCCTGGAGGGTGCCACACAACACCATCAGCATAGTGGTCAGAGAAGTGATGCAGGCCATCATCGAAGAATACCTGGAGGAGCTCCTCCAGTGCCCCTCCACTGAAGAAGGCTGGAAGAAAGTTGCAGAACAGTGGTATCAGAAGTGGAACTTCCACCACACCGTTGGAGCCATAGATGGGAAGCATGTGGCCTGCAAAGCTCCAACCAACTCAGGGTCCACTTATCACAACTACAAGGGCTTCTTCAGCTTCATCCTCTTCACCATGGTCGATGCTGACTACAAGTTCATGTACATCGATGCTTCAGGCAACGGCTCATCTTCAGATGCCCAGGTATACAACGCCAGTCACCTCAAGGAGGAGCTGGAAGGCAACCTCATCGTGGGCTTCCCAGATCCAGAACCCCTGCCCAACGACACACAAGATGTGCCCTTCTTCATCGTGGGGGATGATACCTTCTCCCTTGCAACCTACCTCATGAAGCCCTACACCTCCAAATACCTCACCCGTGAAGAGAGGATCTTCAACTACAGGCTGTCCAGGGCAAGGCGGATGTTGGAGAACGCCTTTGGTATCCTGGCCAACAGGTTCCAGGTACTTCTCACCACCATGCAGCATCGCCCAGAGACCGTGAGGAGGATCATGGAAGCTTGCTGCATCCTGCACAATCTCATGAGCACCAGCTACCCAGTGTTGCAGAACAGGCTTGTGGACCGTCAACAAGGCAATGGGGACATGGAGCCATTGGATGGAGGCAAGGGTGAAACCTGATAGACACTGTGGATATGCAAGGCCCCAACAGACCTTCACGTGAAGGGAAGAAGCAGCGCAACCTACTGAGACACTGGTGCAACTCCCCAGCTGGAGCAGTGGAGAAGCAAGACAGGATGATTAATGGATGCTTCCTTGAGCCTGTCGCATAACAATGATGAGATTGTGCCATGTATGTTGAGTGGCCCTACAATGAACAGGGCATTTAATAAAGAGTTGTGTTTATGTTGAAATGTGTTGATGAATGATTACATTGTTATTGATAATAAAGAGCCATAGGTGTGGCACCTGGGAGGATGGACCATACAGTCCCACTATGCTTGCACTGGAGGTTTATCTATCCCATAGCTTTTACCCATCCCACAGGTATCCCTGCCCATCCCACTGCTATCCTTACGCATCCCACAAGCATGCAAAGGCTTAAACCATTTCTAAAAGTTTCCACCAAGACTTTATTGACTAAAAGAACTGAACCAAGTGTGTGAAGCAAAGATAAACTTTCTTAATAACAAACTGTAAAAGCAAAATGACCCAAGTAAAGTGTCCCAAGCAAAGATAAAGTCAACAGGTAGCCACCCAGTCTCTGGCACAATTCTCAGTCACTCTGAGGCGTGCCCATAGTCTCAGGGGTGAAGGGTCCTGGTGCTGTGGAGGTGGCTGCTGCTGGAGTGCTGGTCTGAGGCGCCATTGGGGTGCCTGGCCCCGAGAGGACAACAGGGGATGGTGTGTGGAGGAAGCTCACAGAGAGCTGGCTCAGTCCCGTGATGTTGAGAGTCCCTTCCTCCATGACATGGGGTGTCAGTCCCAAGACCAATGACAGATGTTCTGAGGCCGGTCTTGGCTGTGGAGTGGAGGAAGGAGGAGTGTAGTGGGGCTGTCTGGTCTGCAGGTGAACGAGGTGAGGCGTGGGTGGCATCTGTGGCATGGGTGGCATCTGTGGCGTCGGTGGCATTGGTGGCATTGGTGGCGTTCGATGAACCTGTGCCTGGACTGGGAAGGGTTGCCTATGCTGCTGGAACTCCTGGTAGCCGTAGCCTTGGTAGGTGAGGGCCTGTGGAAAGCCTTGGAAGGACTGTGACATCACCTGGTGTGGAGAAGCAGACCTGGACTGGGTCGGAGCAGGTTCAGCTGGGCCTGGAGGGTTGTGCAGAAGACCTGTGATCCTCTCCTTTATCACCTGGTACTGTGATTTGGACATGTCCATGAGGGTCTGGTTGACGTAGGTGAGGAAGGGCTTTCAGTTTGAGGATGGTATGTCGGTGTACCAGCTGAGAGAGAAGATCTATGCTGCTTTTGATGGTGTCCCTGATCTCCAGCAGGACAGTGTGGCTCTGCCCTTCCTGTCTGGCTCTCTGCCTGCTGTATGTGGAGGTGGAGCTGGGGGTGGGGATGGGTTGGTCTCTGGTGGCAGTGCCCTCTCCTTGCTCCCACTGCGTCAGGGGGTCCTCCACACGCTCTGCCACGGGGAGTGCAGCTGTCGGGGGGGGGGGTCTCCATCGTGGCACCCTCCACAGATACCTGCCTGGACACAGGAGCTGACTCTTGCCCAGAAGAGGACTGGCTGTCTGTGGGCTACCTGAGAGAGGGGGTAGACAGAGGGGCTGCTCCTCAGTGGCAGATCTCACCCTCCAAGAAGCTGCACTTGGCCATCACGTAGGTCTCCCAGTCAGTGAGCTTGACCACGGCCTGGCCAGACTTCTTCAGGTGCAGCTTCCCGTACCAGGTGTGCATGTGCTTCCACCACCCAAGAAGGACCTCTGAAGTGTAGCCCAGGCTCTCCGCCTTCTCTCTCCAAGCCACCTGCTTCCTCTTGGTGTCTCGATAGAGCCTGTGTCCCTTCCGCCATGGGTACTCGTTCTTCCTCAGCCATTCGAGCACCTCATCCTCATGTTCCTCTTCGATGGAGTATTGCCTCCTCTCCCTATCTCACATATGCCTCTTCCTCCCTCTGGCAGGGCCTTCTGGGCCCTCATCAGAGGGGCTTTGAGGTTCTAGGGGCTGCTCCACCACACAACCACCACCAGCAGCAGCAACAACAACAGCAGCAGCAAAAGCAGCACCAGCAGCACCAGCAGCACCAGCAGCACCAGGATCAGCAGCAGCATAATAAGCACCAGCAGCACCAGCAGGACCAGCAGCACCAGCAGGACCAGCAGCACCAGCAGCACCAGCAGCACCAGCAGGACCAGGAGCAGCACCAGCAGAGTAAGCACCAGCAGAAGCACCAGCACCAGGAGCAGCACCAGCAGAAGCATCAGCACCAGCAGAGTCAGCCCGAGCAGCAGAAGCCCCAGCAGAAGCAGAGTAGGACCAGGGGGTGGGATGATGGCCCTGTCCTTCTTGCCAGGGCTGGCAGAAGATGCTACAGGCTTCCTCTTCTTCCCCATGGTTGTTGGCTGGAGATGTGTCTGGCAGCAGGTCTTTCCTCTGAATAGTGACCTGCTTGTGAGCTGCATCCTTTTATATCCGCGGGGCTGACGCAATGCATCCTCCCCGCATGCACAGTGAATGCTTTGCATCCGCTAGGCATCCGCTAGGCATCCGCTCTGCATCTGCTCCTTCCACTGCGCATCCATTTTGCTGTGCTCCCCCAGAAGCCCTGCGGATGTCCCATCCGCTTCCATCCGCTATGCTTCCGTGGAGCATCTGCTTTACATCTTGGCTACATCCTCTTCCCGTCTGTTCATTTCCAAATGTCATGTCCGCTCTTTTTATGCAAATTTGGGGCACTTTTGAGAGCGAATAACAACGGATGGAAAATTTTCTTGTCCGCTGCGTTCTTTTTACATACTTTTTGCATCCGTCGGCCTATGTGACAGGCCCTTTAGTGTCTAAGATCAGCCATTTTTTAAAAATGTACTCCCCCTTTTCTCCTTCAAACATATGCAAACAATAGGCCCAAACCTTTTTTTTCCAAAATAAGTAATTACTAATCCAGCTAGGATTATGCAGCCATAAGAAGGATATCCAAATTCACCTATTTACATTGGATAGTTTGGTTTTCTTTGCTGACATAGTTAAACCACAAAATACATCTCAAGCAGATTTATTATTTTAACTTTTATCTTCATGCTGCCATATTTTATAACATCCCAAAGAATTTCTAATTGGAACTATTTTACAAAATATTTAAAGAACATTCTTAAAAATACAATGTCTTCTACAGGTAGTCCTTGACATGGAACCAAAATTGAGCCCAAAATTTATGTTGTCAAGTGAGACATTTAAGTGAATTTTGCTCCACTTTACAATATTTCTTGCTACAGTGTTTTAACTGAATCATGGCAGTTGTTAAGTTAAGGCCCGGTCCCACTGGCCGATGGATGCAAAATGTATGCATAAAGGACACAGTGGACGAGCAAAATTTCAGGGATGGCTCCATTCGTTGTCATCCGCTCCAAAAAGTGGCAAAAATTTGCATAAACAGAATGGAAAAGAATGGAAAAGAACGGACGTGGGTAGTATGTTGCAGGGATGTTAAATGGATGTTCATAGGAAGCCTAGCAGATGACAGCAGATGTAAGCAGATGACACCTCCGAAGGGGTTCCAGGGGAGAATTTCAAAGTGGACGCATAGCGGAAGGGGCGGATGTATAGCTGATGAAGCGGATGCATCACGGACGCCTATAAGAAATAAAGGGGATGCCGCGTGGATGTATATCGGATGCAAAGCATTCACTGCGCATGTGGGGAGTATGAATTGCGTCAGCTCCACAGATATAAAAGCATGCAGCACGCACGCAGTCAACATACAGGGGAAAGACGTGCTGCCACATACATCTTGCAGGAACACCATGGTTCATCAGTCAGGCAAGAAGAGGAAGCCCATGCCTACTTGTTCAAGCCCTGGCAAGGTGAGGAAGGCCAGAACCAGCATCCCACCCCCTGGCACTGACTCTGAAGCTGCTGCTGGTGCTGCTTGATGGACCAGCCCTAAGGCTCTCAAAGCCTTGTTGCTGAAGGCCCTGCTGCTCAAGCCCCTGAAGGCCCTGCTGCTCAAGCCCCTGAAAGCCCTGCTGCTCAAGCCCCTGAAGGCCCTGCTGCTCAAGCCCCTGAAGGCCCTGCTCAAGCCCCTGCCAGAGGAAGGAAGAGGCAAGGGAAGGAGAAGGGAGAGAGGAAACAGTACACCGTTTCCGAGGACAATAAGGAGGAGGTGCTGGAATGGCTGAGGGAGAATGAGTTCCTCTGGAGAAAGGGCCACAGACTGTATCGGGACACCAAGAAGAATCAGGCAGCTTGGAGAGACAAGGTAGAAAGTCTGGGGTACACTGCAGAAATACTCCTGGGATGGTGGAAGCACATGCACACCTGGTATGGCAAGCTACACCTCAAGAAATCCGGGTAGGCCGCTGTCAAGCTCACTGACCGAGAGATGTACATCATGGCCAAGTGCAGTTTCCTGGAGGGTGAGATCCGCCACTGAGGAGCAGCCCCTCTGAGACCCTTCTCCCTCAGACAGCCCAGAGACAGCCAGTCCTCTTCCAGCCAGGAGCCAGCTACCCTGTCCAGGCAGGTGTCTTCAGAGGGCCCCACAGCAGAGACCCCCCGACAGCTGCACTCCCCATGCTGGCAGACTTGGAGGATCCCATGGAGGATGACGCCCTGCTGTCACAAATGGAGGAAGAAACAACAGCCACCAGTGGCCAACTCACCCCCAACCCCACCCCCAGCTCCACATGATGCAGGCAGAGAGTCAAACTGGAGGGCCAGGACCACAGAGAGATCAGGGACACAATGAAGACCAGCACAGAACTTCTCTCTCAGCTGGTCCACTTGGACAGAGCATCCTCGGGCCGGAACACCTTCATCACCTACTTGAGCCAGACCCTCAGGGACCTGCCCGAGGCCCAGTACCAGGTGATGAAGCAGAAGATCACAGCACTTCTGCACAACCCTCAAGGCCCTGCTGAACCTGCTCCTACCCAGTCCAGGTCTGCTCCTCCACCTCAGGCGATGTCACAGCCCTTCCACGGCTTTCAACAGCCCCTCACCTACCAAGGCTACAATTACCAGGACTTCCCACAGCAGAAGCAGAACTTCCCAGTCCAGGCCCAGGTTCATCGGATGCCACAGACGCCAGTCCTCACCCAGCTGCAGACCAGACAGTCCCACTACACTCCTCCTTCCTCCACCCCACAGCCAAGCCCGTCAACAGACAATCTGTCATCAGTATTGAGTCTGACATCAGATGAAGGGCCTCTCAACCTCACTGGACTGAGTCAGCTCTCGGATAGCTTCCTGAACACACCACCACCTGTTGTACCCTCGGGGCCAAGAACCCCAATGGTGCCTCAGACCAGCACTCAAGCCACAGCCACCTCCACAGACCCTGCCCGCTTAACAGCTGAGACCATGGACATGACTCAGAGTGACTGAGAATAGTGTCAGAGACTGAGTTGTTTACTTGTTAAGTTTATCTTTGCTTAAGACACTTTACTTGGTTCATTTTGCTTATTTAATACAGTCATAAAGTTTACCTAAGAAAGTTTATCTTTGCTTAAGACACTTAATACAGTTTACTTGGTTCATTTTGCTTATTTAATAAAGTCATAAAGTTTCCCTAAGAAAGTTAATAAAGGTTATCTTTGCTTAAGACACTTAGTTTACTTGGTTCATTTTTTTTATTTAATAAAGTGTTGGTGAAAACTTTGAAAAAATGGTTAAGCCTTTGCATGCTTGTGGAATAGATAAGGATAGTTGTGGGATAGATAAACCTCCAGTGCAAGCATAGTGGGACTGTATGGTCCACCATCCCAGCGATCCAGATGATTTTCTCCCCCTTTTTATAGAAAATGTAAGTTGTCCCACTAGGTGTCCTTCTACATACTCTAGACATACTCCAGACATCCTAAATATACGAGATACATCCCAGATATAAATGTTTTATCCATTTTTAATACTTTATATACGAGATGCATACACTTACATCCTTTCTATTTCCGTGCTACTAATGCTGTGTAGATGTTCTGTGTACCTTTTGTTTCCTCCCTCCCTTCCTCCCTTCCATTTTTAGCTGCAGCAGATGTTAGTTGAGAGGATGGCCAGAGGATGCAGAGAAGATACAGCGGACGTTTAATGGATGATAACGGACATTGAACATTTGTTTCCCGTATATGTTGCGGATGTAAATGTACGCGGCCGAAAGTTCATCCGTTCACAAAGTTTTGTGCAGCTCAAAACTTCTTGCACGGATGAAATTGCAGTGGACGGAAGCTCGACGGATAGAGCGTATGAAACACGTATGCAGTGAGTACACAACGGATGCATAGCATTTTCCAATGGATAGCAAGCTTTTTAAATGTTTTACATCCTCTTTGCATCCATAAGTTCAGTGGGACATGGGCTTTAGTACATGTAGGACTAGGCTGAGCCCAAAGGAGGTATCAAGTGCATCATCAACCCCAAATCCCTTCATGCCCACCCGAGATCTAAATCCAGTGTACCTTGAATTCTGTTGACTTTTAATACGGCCAATTTGCTTTGACTGTTGGAAGTTCATATTCTTGTAGAGAGCATTAGCTTGCAACAAACATGCAGTCACCTGAACCACCTTGCTTCCTGATTTCCTGCTCTTGATAATGCAACATGTTTGTTAAGTGAATCTGGTTTTCCCATTGAGGTTGCTTGTCAGAAGGTCATAAAAGGGGATCATATGATTCAGGGACACTGCAACTGTCATAAATGTGAGTCAGTTACCAACTGTCTGAATTTTGATCACATGATTATAGGTGTTCCGTTCGGAAATAAGTTGCGCGAGACCGGGTTCCAACAACAACTATTATTTTAACAAGTAAGGCAATGGTAACGGAAGCAACAGCCCAAGCTGCGGCAGCCCTTCTTATAGTGGCTTGCTCGTGGCTTTTGGCCAATAACAGTAACTTTGAGTGTTCCCGCTGTCAGGCGGGCCAATCGGATTGGTTCCCTAATAGCCAATCCGAGAATGGCCATCTCGGCCAATCAGATTAAGGCACTTGGAGCCTGCCAAGTTCCATACACAACACCCCTCCCCCCTTGGTTTCGTCCAACGTGCGTCACATAGTCACGCAGGTAGTTGGGGCTTTTTTGAGGCCTGGTTGACCTGCACAACTCAGTCTCAGTGTAGTGTTCAAGCAGTTCGGACAGGATCGCTTTCTCTCTGTGCCTTCTCCATGGAATCTCCTGGAAGGGTGAGTCAACCTTGCCTCTCCCACCTGAGTTTCTCGGGCTGGTTGAGATGGCTCTGCCGCTCCCTCCTGATTCGTCCAGGTTGGTTGAACTGGCCTGGCTGTCTCCTTCAAGGAAGGCCTCGCTTCGTTCTCCTGCTCCCTGACTTCTCTCTTGGGGTTCATCTAATCTTGAGTGCTCTTTTTTATTTGTTTGGGAGTCTTTGTGTCGTGTTTGTTGTCATGTTATAGGAGGTTCATCTCTCCCTTTTTTATTATTTTATATTCCCCCCCCCCCTAGGCTGTTTTTGGTTCGTTTATTATTTTTGCCGCTGGTGTGGTGTTGCGTTCTAGGGTGCGAGAACAAAGCTGGTCTATGTGCCGCTTCCATTCTCTTCCCTTGTCTAATACTAGTCAGTAAGACTGAGATCCTGTGATTTGGATGATTGTGGCTGGGAGCCATAACAGGTTCCCGGTAAGGTTTTTTGCATAAACCAGGTCACCTATCTCAAATGCGCGGTATTTGCTGGTGGAGTCAGAGGGCTTATCCTAGGTATAAGTGGGGTGCAGTCTGTTGAGGTAGGAACACAATTTCCTACCCATTAAGAGTTCTGCTGGGCTTTTGTTGGTTGTGCTGCTAGGGGCAATATGTTGCATGGTTAATAATCGGTTTAGCTTTTCTTGCACGTCCCCCTTGTTCATTCTTTCTAGGCCCTCCTTAGTGTACCGAACCATGCGTTCACTCCTGCCATTTGCAGCCGGATGAGCCCGCACTGTCAAGGCGTGCCGGGTGCCCTGTGCAGCTAAATACTGCTCGAATGCCAACACGGTAAACTTGGGCCCATTATCTGACACCAATACGTCAGGCAGTCCATTCGTGGTGAAAAGTTTGTCAAACTGCTTCATCACTGCCTCTGTGGTCATGGAAGCCATAAGTATGACTTCTAACCATTTCGAGTAGGCGTCCACGATGATCAAAAAGGTGTTCCCTTTTGTTGGCCCAGCAAAGTCAATATGCAGTCTTGACCATGGGCCTTCCCATTCCCTGACTGGTGCCTGTGGGGGGGGGGGGTAGGCCTCGATTTTTGGCAGTTATGGCATGTAGCCACCCAACGTTCAATGTCTTTTTCCAGCCCTGGCCACCAGACATAACTCCTGGCCAGGTCTTTCATCTTAACTATGACCGGGTGCCCCTCGTGCAACATGCACAAAACATTTTCCTGTAGTTTTTTTGGGGATCACCACTCTGTCACCCCACAAAATACAGCCTTTCTCGATAGACAGTTCAGTGCAAAATGGCTTAAAAGTCTCGGTTTTGTTTTCGTCAAGCCAGCCATTACCTACCCAATGCAGAATGCAAGCTCTCAGTGGGTCTTTCATGGTGGCTTTAGTGACGTCTGCTGCAGTTAGTGGCAGATTCAGCCAGGCCTCGAGTTGGAGAGTGGAGACGATGGGAGCTGGGTCATCTTCCATGATGGGCAGCAGGGAATGGCTCAAAGTGTCTGCATGGGTGATGGTCTTCCCTGGGTGGTCAATCAGCGTGTAGGTATAAGCAGCGAGGAATTCTGACCACCTCGTCATTCTAGGCGACAGAATGTTTGGGGTCGGTTTGTTTCCTGCTAGAATCCCTAACAGGGGTTTGTGATCGGTGATGATCGAAAAAGTTCTGCCATAAAGGTACTCATGGAATCTTTTGACTCCGGCTATGATTGCGAAGGCTTCTCGGTCAAATTGGCTGTAATTTCTCTCCGATTTGGAAAGCGTTTTTGAATAGAAGGTGACCGGTGCCTCTCTGCCATCTGGTAGCTTGTGGCTCAGGATGGCGCCGATTCCAAAAGGCGATGCATTACAGGTGACCGTCAAAGGCAGGATATTGCTATACTGGATCAACACAGTGTTAGACATTAATAGATCTTTGATACTTTGAAATGCTGCTTGTTCCTGGTAGCCCCATTTCCAGATAGTTTTTTTGTCGAACAACCAATGTAAGGGTTCTGCTACGGTTGCTTTTTGGGGCAGGAACACATTGTGGAAATTTATGAGGCCTAGGAATGCTTGTAAGTCAGTTTTGTTTCTAGGTCTAGGTGCATCTTTGATTGCCTTTATCTTTTTTTCTGTGGGGTGTATCCCTTGCTCATCTATGAGGTAGCCTAGAAATTCGACCTGGTTGGTGGCTAAGTTACATTTTTCTCGCTTTACTTTAAGGCCTGCGTCTCTGAATCTTCTCAAGACTTCTTTTAATCTACTTTCTAGTTGGTTAGCATTTTTTGCTGACACTAGAACATCATCAAAATAAGGGACAACTCCCTTGATTCCATTTAGAAGGCGCTCCATGAGGCTTTGGAAAATGCCTGGTCAACGCTAACGCCGAACTGGAGTCAGTTGCACTTGAACGCCCCTCTGTGTGTCACAACAGTCTGTGCCTCTGAGGTAGTGGGGTCAGCAGGTAGCTGTTGGTAAGCTTGTGCGAGATCAAGCTTTGCAAAAAAATTTCCTCCCTTTAGGGAGTGCAATAAATGTTGCACTACCGGCACTGGGTATGTGCTTTGTTGGAGTGCATGATTTAGGGTTGCCTTATAGTCTCCACAGATGCGCACTGACTGTCTGGTTTGACAGGGGTCACGATGGGTGTTTTCCACCTGGCATGCTCGATTGGCTCTAACACCCTTGTGCTATTAGTTTGTTTAGTTGTTTGTCAATTTTTGGTTTTAAGGCAAAAGGGACGCGTCTGGCTTTGAGCTGGATGGGGGCTATTTTCGGGTCTAGGCTAAATGAAATTGGGGTCCCCTTGTACTTGCCTAGGATCCCGTCAAATACATCCCGGAACTCTTTTAACAGGATCTCTTCCCAGTTGGCCACAACGATGCTGTTGATCCTGGTCATCCCAATTCCCAGGGGTGTGAACCATTTGATTCCTAGCAGGCTAGGGTGATCACGGTCGATGATGGTCAGAGGCAAAATTTCAGCATGATTTTTAAATTCGACGAGGAAATGTCCAAGGCCCACTACCGGGATTCGATTTTCCTGGTAGTCCTTTAAGATCAGTTTTTGTCTTTCTAGTTCTTTTTGTTTGATGTTTGGTATCAGGCATCAGATGGCGTTCCAAGATACTATGGATAAAAAGGATTTGGAGTCAACTTCCATCTCACAGGGCTTCCCTTCGATGTTCACCTCTATCCGGACCTTTTTCACGTTTGCTGTCCTAGCATTTCCGATTGTTACCGTCTGGTGTGTTTCCTCTCTGTCACTCGTTCTTTTACTTCTACTATCTCCGTTCCATCTGCTTCCGGCTTGTCTCTCTTCATGTCTGGGGTGGGGGTGCTGCCGCGTCTTTTAGGACTATAGCTCTTTTTGTTTCAGCAGACCCATTTGATGTGCCCCCGTTTGTTACAAGCACTGCAGATTGCATCTAGGAACCTACATTCAGATTGCGGGTGGTTGCCTCCGCATCCAGCACATTGGAATTCCCGCCTGCTTCTTCTTTTTTCCTGCCATTTCTTTTCTGATTGAAGTCTATGGACATCTTCATTGTCATCATCAGTGTCGCTCGGGGAGTTGAGTGGCCAGTCGTTGGGGGCTGTTTCTTGCTTCCCTCAGCCTTCTTTTATCTGGTTGGATTTGGCGGATCTGGAATTGAATTCATTTGGTGCATAGTGGCTGCAGATTTCTTTGCTGCTTCAGCGGCAGTGGCTTCTGTGATGGCCTCAGCCACAGTGATGTTTGGTCTATTTAGCAGCTTACTCTGAAGTGTAGCGTCCTTCAATCCAAGGACCACGCGGTCCCTCATGGCTTCGTCCAAGTTCTGGAACTTGCAGGCTCCTCCAATGTGTCCCAGGGCTGCTACAAAATCTCCGATGGTCTCATCTTCTTTTTGGTCTCTTTTGTAGAACTCATGCCTTTTTATCAAGTTGGAGACCACTGGTGCATAATGTGCTCGGAGCATTCTGTTCAGGTCGGACCAAGTCATCTGTTTAACATCTCTTGGTTTGGCTAGCACCTTTGCCATTTTAAAAATGGCTAGTGCGCAGTGTGTAAGGAAGACAGTCCTCTTCCTTTGGTCAGATATCTCTTGCAGTTCGTTGCTTTCTAAAACATTAGAAAGTGATCGCTATACGACTCCCAATAGTCCTCATCAGGGTTGAATGGTGCGGGCGGCGCGTTGTTACCGGCCATCTCTTTTGCTCAGTTCTGATTGCCGCGTGCTTCGGTCTCACTCTTCTACGACAATCCCACCTTCATTGCCAGTGTTCTGTTCGGAAATAAGTTGCGTGAGACCGGGTTCCAACAACAACTTTTATTTTATCAAGTAAGGCAATGGTAATGGAACAACAGCCCAAGCCACGGCAGCCCATCTTATAGTGGCTTGCTTGCAGCTTTTGGCCAATGACAGTAACTTTGAGTGTTCCCGCTGTCAGGCAGGCCAATTGGATTGGTTCCCTAATAGCCAATCTGAGAATGGCCTTCTCGGCCAATCAGATTAAGGCACTTGGAGCCTACTAAGTTCCATACACAACAATGGGGATACTGTTGTAAGTGTGAAAAATGGTCATAAGTCACTTTTTAGTGATGTTGTAATTTTGAACAGTCACTAAATGAACTGTTGTAAGTCAAGGGTAACCTGTGTATATTGATATTGCTAAAGCCATATTTAATAATATTGCGAAAGGTTTATATAAAATACGAATATAACCTGGCTGAACAAATATATTTGAAATCTGTTCAGATGCAGTCATCCAGATTTAGAATAGTTCAAGAAAGATTATCAAATTCTGATTCACTCAACTGAGGCAGAAGCAGGATTTTAGTCTTTCATATTTGATGATGGCATTCACTGATATTTCTGTCCAGACCAAGTTGTTGTTGTTGTTTTGTATCTTAACTACATGCCACTGACCTAAACAATGATTTATAAGGTTCTTTTAAAAACTATATTATAAAAGCAGATGAAAACTGGCTAAATCTAAATTATTTTTTTGTCTATTTAAATAAGTAAATTTGAATAAAGTAAGATTTCATTATTACAAATATTAAAGATGATACTGTATAAGCAAAATAAATTGGTTCAGAAGAAATTAAGTTACAATTAATCATTGTTAATATCACCATAAAGTATCCCTTAATGATAGTTACATTATGAGTAAGGATTTGTGATAGGAAAAGGTTGAAGAAAGTAACAATGTCCTATTTATATTTTCTTAATGCAACTGAAAGATCGGACTTTATATTTCTGCTTTATATGTCTGCAGAAGTCTAACCAAATTAGAATATACTGACAGTTATACCACATAGTATACAGAGAACCAAGGGTTCTGAGTTTATATGAAGAGGCAAAATTCCACATATAATTGTTTGACATTTGATGTTTCTTTTTTCTTTGCTTCAAGACGACATAGTCCTTCAGGTATTGTTGAACCCTAGTTTCCATCCTAGAGAGTCCTAGAGAGAATAGCTAGTGCTAAAATATAATTGGAACTGTAAAATGTAATCCAGAACATCCAAAAGGCCAGAGGCAAAAAAGCATTACAGAATATCGGGTGAATTATTATAAAGGAGTTCACAGAAGTATATATTTCTCTTTATTTGTCACAGCAGTTATAGTTTCTTGACAGACAGCATAATACTCACCGAAGCCAATATAAAGTATGTCTTCATTTTCCAGGTCTGGATGTTGATGGAATATACAGAGTCAGCGGCAATCTGGCAACGATACAGAAGTTACGATTTGTTGTCAATCAAGGTAAGTGATTCCTTTGCCCCACGATGTTTTGTTTAGTACTTATCAGTCTGAAATGACAATACAATGGATTTTAGAAGCACTGGTGCCTTAATGGTACAGAATGATGAGTGGCATTTTAAAAAAGAGAGAGGAGAAGAAGTGAATACAGCCCATATCTAAGAACAGTTTGGAAGAGAGGAAAGAGATGCAATCATCAAATTTTATAGAAAAAGATTTAAAAAGGCAAACAGAGATCTGGGCTTTTCAGAGATAAAATAATAAAGATAAAGAGCCGTGGTGGCGCAGTGGTTAGAATGCAGTATTGCAGGCTAACTATGCCCATTGCCAAGAGCTCAGTCCTCACTGATTCAAGATTGACTGAGCCTTCCATCCTTCTAAAGACTGTAAAATGAAGACTCAGATTATCGGGGTCAATAATCTGACTCTGTAAACTACTTAGAGGGGGCTGTAAAGCACTGTGAAGTGGTATATATATCCAAGTGCTATTGCTATATTGTAGTCTCAAGTGCAAGGTGTAAGGAAGTCTGGACAGGGAAGGATTGTCAGGCTTGGTTGAAGAAATCAAGCCAGGGCACATGAATAGCATGATAGGGAGAAATAAAGGACTAGTCAAAATAAATTTAAGCTTTTTGTGACTTCAATAAAAATAAATCCACTATTCTTCCTCATGTGTACAAACTTGGCAATACTAAAAAAACAGATGTACTTGATCATATGTACAAACCAGTCATGCATAATAAAAAAACAGATTTTCAAGGATTTAATTAATGGTCCTGCAGACTCACACAGATCCCAACTAACCATTGTGTAAAAGGTTCTGCTAGATTTGAAATGATCATTTGACCTGAAAGAAAAGCATCTTTGACAAGAATACAGTAGCATACTAAATTAATGAAATAATTTTTATTGAAATCCATGTGTTTAAAGAGAGTGATTGGCAACTGTTACTGAGTAACCTTCCTAATTAAAAGGCAAAGGACTTTACTATTGTATATACTAATAACACTGGTGTTACAGACTATATGGGATAAAATAGAAGCAATAGGATACAATTAAGAGATGAAGGTTTAAATAATAATTCTAAGTGTTTTTGTTATTAAATCATAAGATATAGTTCAACTTAAAGGCAAAAGACTAATCAAATATTAGGATAAGGAGCAACATATATTCCTGATACTCATGTTTAAAGAAAATGTACAGTTGTTATGGCTCTCAATCTGAAACTGTAGGAGGCTTAGATGATTAGACTGTTTCAAAACTGTGGCACATTTTTCCCATGTATAATCTTTCTTTTATTATAGGTCTTTGCCTTTTAGCTAAGAATGAATATAAAATTATATTTCTTACAGTCTCATAGAATCTCTGCTATGTCATTTCATTTCATTTAGATCCTTCACCTTAAATAAATAAATTTCTCCAATATGCTGCACTTCAGGTATAAGATTAAACATCCCATCATACCTAACCATTGTGGTCATTGAGAACACCAAGCCAGCGTAGGTTGACATATTTCCCAAAATAATTGTCATAAATTGTCATTCTAATTCATTTAGTGGAGACAGGGACCAGAATGTCCCCAGATTCCTCAGCCAAAAAACAATTGTCTCTTGTCTATGGAGATTTTCAGTCATCCAGGTCATGATTGTCCCAAAGGTATTTTTTCAAGAGGCAACTGGACTTCCTGGTTTTTCTTTGAAGCTTCTTCAGCTCTGACTGGACAGTGGGAAATGGAAGGATCTATACTCCTTGCAGACTACTGGTCATTTACATTTTTTTAGCAAGTTGTTAAGGCCATCTGAGGGTTTATTTGTATCATCAGGATCACCTGAGTAGTGCAAATGGGTGCGGAGCAGAGGTAGTATTCAGCAGGTTCTGACCAGTCCTGGAGAACCGGTAGCAGAAATTTTGAGTAGTTCAGAGAACCAGCAAACACCACCTCTGACTGGAGATTTTACAGTATCCTTCCCCTGCCATGCCTACAGAACCGGTAGTAAAAAAGTTTGAATCCCACTACTGGTATGGAACTTTCTTGAAACTGTTGAAAGGACTGTGTTGTAGACTGGAAATCTCTCCCTCTCTTTTGAGAGAGGGCTGTTCAATTTTGACATAGATGGCCTCTTTGACCCCTCTTTCAAGTCAGTGGTCCTCTTTGTCCAAAGTGTGGACTTTGCTGACTTCAAAAGAGTGGCCCTTGTCTTTTAAATGTCGATGGACTGCTGAATTTATTCCTGATGGGTTTGTTCTCCTATATTGTGCCATGCATTTATGAAGTGGTTATTTTGTTTCCCCAATGTACAGATCTGCATATGACTCAGTGCATTGTACTGAATGTACCATGTTGCTCAGTTTGTGCCTGGGTTGGATAAGCTTTTGCCTTAGTGTATTCTTGGGTTTGAAGTGTTACATATGTTATGTTGGCTGAAGATCCTCCCGAGCTTCTCTGGTATTTCTGCAATGTATGGAATGACAAAATTGTTTTGTTTATTGTACTCTTCATTGTCTGTTATGGAGGAGCTCCTGTAGGAGACTATATAGTTATTATTTGTTTGTTTTCATAGATTTTCATGAGTACAGGTATGCAGGTCTTGGCATGTTTGGGTCTTTTCCCGTGTAAGATTGAGAGTATCTTGGTGACGTTTCGATGAGGTCCCACTCGCCATCTTCAGGCTGGTGCTTTCGGCTTTGTGCTTGTGTGAGCAAAGTGTGATCGGCAGAGAGACGGCAGCTCTGATCATGCTTTGCCCGCACAAGCATGAAGCCGAAAGCACCAGCCTTAGGATGGCGAGTGGGACCTTGTCGAAACATCACCAAGATACTCTAAATCTTACACGGGAAAAGACCCAAACACGCCAAGACCAGCAGATAAATAGATAGGTAGATAGATAAACATTCTTTAAAATATGTCTTCA
Organism: Laticauda colubrina; assembly: GCA_015471245.1. NCBI lineage: Eukaryota > Metazoa > Chordata > Lepidosauria > Squamata > Elapidae > Laticauda > Laticauda colubrina. The sequence goes on along the minus strand of BLBF01000032.1, from coordinate 1,721,934 downwards.
AATATATATATAGAAAAGTCAATGAAATCACTTCTATTTATTTGATCTTTTCTTATGATGGAGTCAATACGTTAGTTTTCTGTATACATAGAATATATACATAGAAAGTCACTGGTACTATTCTTTAAAATAAATATCAGTGGCAATGTCATATTTCATATATTTTTTCTATTCAAAATCAAAAATATCTTGATTACAAAATATCAAGATTACAATATATTTAATACATTTTAATACTGTGTGCAGTTCTTTATTCATGGCAGCTAAATTGATCCAGATACATAAGACACCTAAAAAAAATCTTAGTGACAATATTTTAAGTGTAATAAATGTTTTAAAGCAAAATGTCAGTAATAGTGATTTTGTATAGGAATATCCGTATGAGTTGAGATACCAGTAGTATTCATTCAAAAGAATATTTGAATATTAAAGACTCCACAGAATTTTATTTTGGAAAATATTCAAAGAATGGTAGCAGATGAGAACAAAAGTGAAATGGGAAAAATTAGAGGAACTGGAATTGAAATGATTATTCATTTATGCTGTTTCATCAGCAATGATATTTAGCCTATTTACAAACTATGTGATTGACCATTGGGGAAAAATAGGATTCATATCAGCTCATGCTTATGCTGTTCAATATTATATTGAAAAATCAAGAACAATTGGGAAGGAAGGCTAAGAGATGCAATTTCACCAAATGGATGAGGTTGTTTTTAAAAATTGAGGACAACAAATGTATTTTACAGCTTGTATTGGATTGGGAATATACTGATTGCTACCATTTATTTGGAAAGCTAGTTATTAGATTTTTTAATACCCAATCCTCTTACCCCAAAATTGCCTTCAAGGAGCCAATAAAAATGAATAAAACACAAAACAATTTAATTAAAATGCAATTAAAATATAATTCAATAATTACAAACTAAAAACTTAAAATAACTATTTTATAATATTAAAGCATGGTTTAAAACTTTATAATACTCCATTAAAAAGATACATTCTTTGTTGAGGGCATAAATTTGAGACTAATCAGAACTCCAAAGCAAGTCAGTTTTATTTCTTTGTTTATCATATTTAGAGACTGCCTCCCTCCTTCCTAGAGTGACTTTGGGGGTGTACACATAGAAATAAAAATATAAAAGCTATATATAAATATATAATAAAAACAGTAAAAAACAAGAGTAAAAGAATTAAAATTCGGAATTAAAATGTAGGGGAAGGGCTTTGAAATAATTTAGGAGTGAATACTCTCTCATACAGATGGCAAGCAGTCAATTGCTTAAATAGGTTTCTCTTGTAGGTCTTATCTGGGCGAGCTCGTAATAACAGCCAATGTTGTCCTTCAGACAATCAAAGCTTCAATAAAGCCCCTGTCCCACTGCACCAACGGATGCAAAGAGGATGTAAAACATTAAAAAAAGCTTGCCATCCATTGGAAAACGCAATGCATCCGTTGTGTACTCACTGAATACGTGTTTCATACGCTCTATCCCTTCAGCATCCGTCCACTGAGATTTCATCCATGCAAGAAGTTTTGACCTGCACAAAACTTTTTGAACGGATGAATTTTCCACTGCGTACGATGTACATCCACGGCATATATGGGCAACAAATGTTCTATGTCTGTTATCATCCGTAAAACATCTGCTGTATCCTCTCGGCATCCTCTGGCCATCCTCTCAACTCACTTCCGCTGCAGCTGAAAATGGAAAGAGGGAGGAAACGAAAGGTACATGGAATATCCACATAGCGTAAGTAGCATGGAAATAGAAAGGATGTAAGTGGATGCTTCTTGTACAGAAAGGATTAAAACGGACAAAACATTTGTATCTGGGATGTATCTCATATATTTAGGATGTCTGCAGTATGTCTAGAGTATGTAGAAGGACACCTAGCAGACAACCGATATTTCCTATAAAAAGGGGGAGGAAATCATCTAGATCTCAGTATGTGTCCAGCAGCTGTGGTATACAGACCTCTTCACCCTTGGTCTTGCTCTTCCACATCATCCATTGTTCTCCACCATAGATCATGACACAGTCCGTATGGTAGCTGCGATCATTCATCACCAGAACCAAACCCTGTTCAGACTGTTTCACCTTTTATACACAAGGAGAAGAAGGAGACGTCCAAGAGTTGTGCGGGTCCGAGGATGGATTGGGAGAAGAATGGAATTTGGACTGTATGACCAGTTGATGGTGGAGCTGAGGAATGAAGACCCTCGTGCATTCCATCACTTCATGAGGATGCCACCAGACATGTTTGATGAACTTGTAGAGCATCTGAGACCCAGGTTGACCAAGCCGAGCACCAACTTCTGTCCCAACCTGGACCCTGGACTGAAGGTGGCACTGACTCTGCGCCACCTAGCCTCTGGAACCACATTCAGAAACATGCAGTATGCATGGAGGGTGCCACACAACACCATCAGCAAAGTGGTCAGAGGTGGTGCAGGCCATCATTGAAGAATACGTGAAGGAGCTCCTCAAGTGCCCCACCACTGAACAAGACTGGAGGAAACTTGCAGAAGAGTGGTATCAGAGGTGGAAATTTCCCCACACCATTGGAGCCATAGATGGGAAGCACGTGGCCTGCAAAGCTCTAGCTAACTCAGGGTCCACTTATTTCAACTACAAGGGCTTCTTCAGTATCATCCTCTTTGCCATGGTCGATGCTGACTACAAGTTCATGTACATCGATGCTTCAGGCAACGGGTCAGCTTCAGATAGCTAGGTATACAACGCCAGTGACCGCAAGGAGGGGCTGGAATGGAACCTCATCATGGGTTTTCCAGATCCAGACCCCCTACCCAATGACACACAAGATGTGCCCTACTTCATCGTGGATGATGACGCCTTCTCCCTCAGAACCTACCTCATGAAGCTGTACACTTCAAAATACCTCACCCATGAAGAAAGGATCTTCAACTACAGGCTGTCCAGGGCAAGACGGATGGTGGAGAACGCCTTTGGCATCCTGGCCAACAGGTTCCAGATACTTCTCAGCACCATGCAGCATCACCCAGAGACTGTGAGGAGCATCGTAGAAGCTTGCTGCATCCTGCACAATCTCATGCGCACCCACTACCCAACGTTACAGAACAGACTTGTGGACCATCAACAAGGGAATGGGGACATGGAGCCTGGTGAATGGAGGCAAGGATGAAACCTGATAGACACTGTGGATGTACAAGGCCCCAACAGAGCTTCACGTGAAGGGAAGAAGCAACGCAACCTCCTGAGACACTGGTGCAACTCCCCAGCTGGAGGAGTGGAGTGGCAAGACAGGATGATAGATGATCAATGGATGCTTCCTTGAGCCTGTCTCATAACACTGATGAGATTGTGCCATGTATGTTGAGTGGTCCTAAAATGAATAGGGCATTAATAAAGACCTTTGTTTATTTTGAAATGTGTTGATCAATGAATAAATTGTTATTGATAATAAAGGCCCATATGTGTGGCAGCTGGGAGGGTGGATCATACAGTCCCATTATGCTTGCACTGGAGGTTTATCTATCCCACAACTTTCCTTATCTATTCCACAACTATCCTTATCTATTCCACAATTATCCTTATCTATCCCACAAGCATGCAAAGGCTTAACCATTTGTCCAAGGTTTTCACCAACATTTTATTAAGTAAAAAAAAATGAACCAAGTGTCTCAAGCAAAGATAACCTTTATTAACCGTCTTAAGTAAACTGTATGATTTTATTAAAAAAGCAAAATGAACCAAGTAAAGTGTCTTAAGCAAAGATAAAGTGAACAAGTAACAATTCAGTCTCTGGCACTATTCTCAGTCACTCTGAGTCATGTCCATGGTCTCAGCTGTTAAGCGGCCAGGGACTGTGGAGGTGGCTGTGGCTTGAGTGCTGGTATGAGGCGCCATTGGGGTGCTTGGCCCGAAGAGTACAACAGGGGATGGTGTGTTCAGGAAGCTCTCAGAGAGCTGACTCAGTCCCGTGAGGTTGAGAGGCCCTTCATCAAGGACTTGAGATGTCAGGCCCAATACTGATGACAGATTGTCCGTTGATGGGCTTGGCTGTGGGGTGGAGGAAGGAGGAGTGTAGTTGGGCTGTCTGGTCTGCAGCTGGGCGAGGTGTGGCGTCTGTGGTGTGCGATGAACCTGGGCCTGGACTGGGAATGTCTGCTTCTGCTGTGGGAAGTCCTGGTAGTCATATCCTTTGAAGGTGAGAGGCTGTTGAAAGCCGTGGAAGGGCTGTGACATCACCTGCAGTGGAGGAGCAGACCTGGACTGGGTAGGAGCAGCTTCAGCTGGGCCTTGAGGGTTGTGCAGAAGTGCTGTTATCTTCTCCTTCGTCACCTGGTACTGGACCTCAGGCATATCCTTGAGGGTGTGGCTCACATAGGTGATGAAAGTATGGCGGCCCGAAGATCCAGCTGAGAGAAAAGTTCTGTGCTGGTTTTCATTTTGTCCCTGATCTCCAACAGGACAGTGTGGCTCTGGCCCTCCAGTCTGCCTCTCTGCCTGCATCCTGTGGAGCTGGGGGTGGGGGTGGGTTGGTCTCTGGTGGCTGCTGCTTCTTCCTCCATTTGTGACAGGGGATCCTCCAAGTCTGCCGGCATGGGGAGTGCAGCTGTCAGGGGGGTCTCTGCTGTGGGGACCTCTGAAGACACCTGCCTGGACAGTGTAGCTGGCTCCTGGCTGGAAGAGGACTGGCTGTCTCTGGGCTGTCTGAGGGAGAGGGGTGTCAGACCCGCTGCTCCTCAGTGGTGGATCTCACACTCCAGGAAGCTGCACTTGGCCATGACGTACATCTCCCGGTCAGTGAGCTTGACAGCGGCCTACCCAGGTTTTTTGAGGTGTAGCTTGCCATACCAGGTGTGCATGTGCTTCCACCATCCCAGGAGTACATCTGCAGTGTAGCCCAGGCTCTCTGCCTTGTCTCTCCAAGCTGCCTGTTTCTTCTTGGTGTCGCGATAGAGTCTGTGGCCCTTTCTCCACAGGTACTCGTTTTCCCTCAGCCATTCCAGCACCTCCTCCTCATGGTCCTCAGAAGCGGTGTAGTGTTTTCTCTCTCCCTTCTCCTTCCCTTGCCTCTTCCTCCCTCTGGCAGGGGCTTCAGCAGGGCCTTCAGGGGCTTGAGCAGCAGGGCCTTCAGCAGCAGGGATTTGAGGGCTTGGGGCTGGTCCACCACAGCAGCAGCAGCAGCAGTAGCAGTAGCAGCAGCAGCAGCAGCAGCAGCACCAGCACTAGCAGCACCAGCAGCAGCAGCAGCACCAACAGTAGCAGCAGCACCACCAGCACCACCAGCACCACCAGCACCTACAGCAGCAGCACCAGCAGCAGGTTCAGAGTCAGTGCCAGGGGGTGGGATGCTGGTTCTGTCCTTCTTGCCAGGGCTGGAACGAGTAGGCACGGGCTTCCTCTTTTTCCCTGACTGATAAACCATGGTGTTCTTTGAAGATGTATGTGGCAGCACGTCTTTTCTCTGAATGCTGACTGTGTGCGAGCTGCATCCTTTTATATCTGCAGAGCCGACGCAATTCATACTCCCCGCATGCATAGTGAACACTTTGCATCTGATATACATCCATGCGGCATCCGCTTTGTTTCCTCTAGGTGTCTGTGATGTATCCGTGTCATCCGCTATGCATCCACCCCTTCCGCTATGCATTCGCTTCGCAATTCTCCCCCGGAAGCCCTTCGGATTTGTCATCAGCTTCCATCTGCTGTCATCCGCTAGGCTTCCTATGAACATCCATTTAACATCCCCACTACGTACTACCCACATCCGTTCTTTTCCGTTCTTTTCCATTCTTTTCCATTCTGTTTATGCAAATTTTCACCACTTTTTGGAGCAGATGACAACGGATGGAGCCACCCCCGAAATTTTGCTCATCCACTGTGTCCTTTATGCATACGTTTTGCATCCGTCGGCCAGTGGGACCTAGCCTTAACTTAGGTCTTAGGACATTAAAAAATGTAGGCATTTTTATAGAGTGTATTTTAGTAAATTAGTTGTGTTAAAGATATGACAACTCTTGCTACTAACTCAGAAAGTGTTGCTATTTGCCTAATAATCTACTGTGCAGATGCAGTGTTGTTCATCCCCTCTGATTTCAGTATCCTTGACTTGCCTGCCAATCTGATGATATAATTTGGGCCAACAGTCTGAGAGAGTCACTCTCTCTCAGACCAACCCACCTCATAAGGTGGTTGTTGTGGGGCAAACAGGAGGAGGAAGGTATGCTCGATATGTTTGCTACCTTGAGATGTTTATAAAAATAATAAAGGCAGGATACAAATTTAAATAACTAAGTAAATAAATAAACAAACAAGTAAGTCAGTAAGTAAGTAAGTGAACCACAAGGATAATTTAGTAATAGGATAACTTTTTATAGCCACTGAATCAGCATTAACTAGCCTACTGAATTCTCAGATTGTACAAGTGCCAGGCTTTCCTGAGATGGTTTATCCCATAAGGTAATGAAATTTGCCATTTTCATCTAAAATATTTCATGGATAGCTGTCCATTTTTATTTTCGCATCCTTGTAGTAAGAATATTTGTTCATGCCTTTTTAAAATTGGATTTATTCTCAATAGGGAATTAAGCCTCAGGCCAGTCTATGCTAGATGGACACAATGGCTAAAAGAAACAGTAAGTTTGAGGCCCTGATGATGTAGGTGAGTCCATTTCTTTGTTATGCTAATTAGGAGGTTTATTAGGGTCATTAGTTTCTCAGCTTCTATGTTTGTTACTTATAATTTTGTATACTGTTTTTATACAGTCTTTAATTGTTAGTCACATATTGAAGTCACATATAAATGCATACATACATACATACATACATACATACATACATACATACATAAACACACACACATACACACACACACATTATCCCGGCAGCATACCCAAGGTGGTATTCAGCAGGTTCTGACCAGTTCTGGAGAACTGGTAGCAGAAAGTTTAAACAGTTTGGAGAACTGGTGGTAACCTTCCCCTGCCACACCCACCAAGCCATGCCATGTCCATCAAGCCACACCCACAGAACCGATAGTAAAAAAAATTGAATCCCATCACTGCAGCATATCCAGTGCAATATTAAAGAGGGAGGAAGGTCTGCCTAAAGTAAAAGAAAACACATGGATTTATATTCTGTCCCACTGCTCAAAGTTGGTTTGTGAGGTTTTTTTTTCCCAGGAAGATCTAGATTCTTTGCATGGTGGACAATGAGAAATCAAGATATTTGTAATCAAGATATCTCTGCAAACACACATACACACCCCACTAAAGAAAGACCATTCTGATGATAAGCTATGAATCCTTTTTCTGTATTTGTGCAATGTTCTAGAGATTGGATCAATCTGTCCTAAGTAGTCAAGATGCTTAAACTAAATAATTACTCCTAAATTCCCAAGAGCACTCACATTACACATTTCCATATCCTCTCCACAGCTCTTCTTCAAGAAAAATAAATTAAAAAAATAAACAAATCCCTTACAAGCTAAGGAGTTTATGCCCTTGTGAGAAGAATCCATTGAATCTGTAACTCTTTTCCTGTCATACTGCCTCCTGTAAGGATGCAAGGACCCACTTTGGATAAAACTATATTTCATGTAGTAATGTTTATCATACCTGTAAGATTATTCTGTTTTTCAATTTTGCCATATTTTGTTATCCTATGTAAAACTCAACATGCTCTGATCACTTTAATGACCTAATTATAATATTATGTCTATTTAAATTTGAAACAGGAACTGTTTGAATATTTAATGATTTTATTATCTCACAGATAACAAAATGTGGGTCACCATCATCACTTGGAAATTCAGGGACAGATTCCAAAGACAGGTTCCAAAAGGATTCCCAGATTGCAAACCTGGTTTGCTTGTTTTCATTTACTCTATATCTGAAACCTTTGTCTCCAAATCTTCTCTGGGATAGTGCTTACAAATGAAGCTAGAGGTACATAAAAAGATTTCAATACTGTATTGCAGGCATGTCAAACTGGCGGCCTGTGGGCCGGATGCATCACATGACCATTTCAGTTCCACGAAGGGAAAAAAACATGATGAAATATCATGTGAAAGCAATGTGATGCTGTGAGTTTGACACCTATGCTATTTAGGTTTCCAACAGAATCTGATTTCTAGTAAACAAATAAGTACTTTATAAGTCCATTAGATAAATGAGTAGTAAATAATTGGTATAATCCATGAAAACCTAAGTAATTGACTTTAGTGTTAAATTTTCCAAGATGGAGCATGGTACCATGGGGGGGGTGAGGGAGTAGACGAGTAGGAGGTACCAAAGAAATATGAAGTACAATGGAACATTGGGTCACAATTCAAAAATTGGCTGACGAACAAGATCGTCACAGAAAAAATCACTTTCTGCACTGATTTCCCCTTCAGCGCCATTTTTTTAATTTTTAATTTAATTTTTTAAATGCGCAGTCGGTCATCCTTCCAGACAGGACCAAATTAGGTCACAACCGGAGTTCGGGAACAGATTATGGTTGCAACCCAAAGCTCCACTATATTTGAAATCTGAGTTATATGTGTCATGTTTTCACAACTTGTAGAACTACTTAAAAACAGTGTTTATTATTAAGTGCTGGCTAATATGTAAAGGTAATGAAATACTGTGTTAATTGTCTGTATATCAAATTCTATGTTACAAAATATTTAGCATGACTGAAGAAGACTGACCTTTGATATCCTCCCTTGCCTTAAAACTGTAAAATATATGTGCTGTTTATAGATCAATTGTCAGTTCATTTTTTTTAAGACACTGTTTATTATCTACAAAGAACATGATGCCTTCCTTAAAAACAAAAAGATTATTATTAGAACTGGGATATTTTAAAAGAGAATGGCAGGTCTTTATAAAGCAATAGGCCACCTGGTATTAATAATAGCTGATTTTATTTTCCACAGTAATTAGTGATAAAATAAAATTATTCCAGGCGGGTCCAGCATCAATATAACATTCAAATATAAACTGTAACCATAACAAAATAAAACAATATAAGAATTACAAATACTTTGGTGAACTGAGAATATTTATTAACAAAACAATTTAATAGTAAGAAATAACTGCTTGATAAATTGTTACAAAGTAAAAATTACAATAAAACTGTCTTGATCCATGCTTTGCAGGAGTACCATTACTGTCTGTGCAGTTGTTTAATAAGGATTTAATTGGAAAGATAAGTGAATGCACATTTAAAAGTATTGTTAATTTGCTTTATAATCACCCAATCCTTCACAGTATTGACAGCCCCAGACACAAACCTTCTCTCTTTTATAAGTACTATTTCCATATGTACATAATAAATTCTGAATCTGTAATTGAATTTTTTTATTTCTAATGGAAATGCTGATATACCTTGAGCTTTGGATATATCCCTTCTAAAGGTAGCATGCAATTATTTTGCCCAGTTAAAGACACCTAAAGAGAATTGTTTGCCTACAAATTGAAACACGCATCCACAGTTATTCATAATTCAGCCATATACCTGTCTACTGCTAGCTTTGGATGTTACAGGAAAATATTTTGGTATAACCAAGGAATAAATAACAGATCCATCTGATTAGCTGATTGCTTTTGTATAAACCCCCCCCCCCCAGGCCACTGAAAATAAATAAAGCTTTGTACCAGGTGTAGGTGTAGCAATACCAAGCTTCAGAACAGCAGAAGCATTTGCAAGAAGCTAATGGTCAATTTTTCTAGATTTTGGAAAGAACATTCTTGTACATTCTCATAGAAAACTGACTGGAGCCAAATATAATTGGCATCTGTTGTTAAGGAGAAAAGCTTAAGTAACGGGGGTTAACTCTCAGGAAAGACCAAAACTTCCTTTGAAATCAAGTAAGTGGAAAATAAGTTGGGTATTGCATCCAGAATTGGCCACCACACTATAAAAAAGATGTTGAGATTCTAGAAAAAGTACAGAGAAGAGCAATCAGGATGATTAGGGGTCTGGAGACGAAAACCTATGGAGAACGGTTGCAGGAACTGGACTTGGCTCGTCTAGTGAAGAGAAGGACCAGGGAAGACATGAAAGCAGTGTTCCAATCTTTGAAGGGCTGCCACAGAGAGGAAGGGGTCAAGCTATTTTCTAAAGCACCTGTAGGCCAGACAAGAAACAATGGATGGAAACTGAACAAGGAGAAATTTAACCTGGAAATAAAGAGAAATTTTCTGAGAGTGAGAACAATCAACCAATAGAACAATCAGCCAATAGCTTTCTCTCAGAAGTTGTGGGAGTGTCATCACTTGAGACTTTCAAGAAGAAGGGTATTTATTTTATAAAAGGGAGGAGGAGGAGAGGAGGAAGAAGAAGTGGAAGAGGAAGAAGGACGAGGAGGAGGAGGAGGAGGAGGAAGAGGAGGAAGAGGAGGAGGAGGAGGAAAAGAACATCCTGAAGTTTTGACTGTCCAACCTCTCAATATGACAGATACACAGAGGGGCTTCTGTTCCTTTGGCAATTAACAGAAACTGTGGAGTCGAGAGGTTTGGGGTCACAATGCCAAGACAGAAGCTCTCTGAAGTCTTAATGGCCAAATGGGTGCTGAATTCATTCTTTGCATCTGTTTTCACCCAAAAAAGTAACATACCTCAACCAACTACAAACATAACCATAAAAAACAGACTAGAAATGCAAATTAAATAAACAAGAAAATGGTAAGAAAACACCTGTCTGCTCTAGACAAGTTCAAATCATTAGGACTGACAGATTACATCTCAGAGTTCTGAAAGAGTTGGCAGATGTGAACTCAGAACCACTGAACCATATATTTCATAGATCCTGGAATACTAGGGAAAAACCAGAGGACTGGAAAACAGCTAATGTGGTTCCCAACTTCAAAAAAGGAAAACAAACAGATCCAGAAAACTACAGACCAATCAGTCTGACATCAATACCTGGGAAGATTCTGGAAAAGATAATCAAGCAACAGATCTGCTATCACCTAGAAGAAAGGTCTTCAAACTTGGCAAGTTTAAGACTTGTGGACTTCAACTCTCAGAATTCCCAAGGTAACATGACTGGGGGAGGAATTCTGGGAGTTGAAATCCCCAAGCTGTCAAGCTTGGTGAAGCTGTCAAGTTTGAGACCCCTGAAACAAGTAAAGTTATAGTCAGAACCAAACACAGGTTTGTCAAAAAGTTCGTGCTGAATAAATCTTATTTTGTTCTTTGACAAAATGACTAAGTTAGTGAACCAGTGAAATGAGATGAATATCATATACATGGATTTCAGTAGGGTATTTGATAAAGTAGACAACAACATATTTTTTGGTAAGATTAAAAAAAAAATATGGGATAGACTGCATCACCACCTGATGGTTTTGTTACTGGCTGACAAACTGCGGCCAACATACAGTCCTTAATGGAATTCTATTTACATGGAGGGAAGTAAGCACTGGGATACCCGACTACTTAGGTACCATTTTAGACCCAGTTCATCTTCAACATCTTCATAAATGATTTAGATGAGGAATAGAATGGCAACTCATCAAAATTGCAGATAATTTTAAACTGGCAGGAATAGCTAACAACCCAGAAGATAGGCTCAAAATCCAGGAGGATCTTGACAGCTTTGAATACTGGGCCCTATCTAACAAAATGAAATTCAGTGTGGAGAAATGTAAGATTTTACATTTAGCCAAGAAAAATAAAATTTACAGCTACAGATTAGATGAAACCTGGCTCAATAGCAGTAACTGTGAGAGGGAACATGGAGTCCTGATGGACAATCACTTAAATATGAGCCAGCAGTGTGCAGCAGCCGCCAAAAAAGCCAAAGCAATCCTAGGTTGCTTTGGGCTAGAATCAAGATCACTTGAAGTATTAGTACTGCTTTATAAAGCCTTAGTAAGTCCACACTTAGAATACTGCATCGAGTTTTGGTCACCATTTTATAACAAAAGATGTTGAAATTTTGGAAAGAGTTCAGAAAAGAGCAATTAAAACATATGAAGAACAGTTGCAGGAATTGGGTATGTCTAATCTAGTGAAAAGAAAAGCTAGGGCTCAGATGATATTCCAATATTTGAGGGGCTGCTACAAAGAAGAGAGGGGTCAACCTATTCTCAAAAGCACCAGAAGCAGGACAAGAAACAATGGATGAAAATTAATCAAGGAGAGAATCAACCTAGAACTAAGGAGAAATTTCCTAACAGTGAGAACAATTAATCAGTGGAACAGCTTTCCTTCAGAAGTTGTGTGTTCTCCATCACTGGAGGCCTTCAAGAAGAGATTGGACAGTCATTTGTCTGGAATTGAGTAGGGTCTCCTGCTTGAGCAGGGGACTGGATTAGAAGACCTCCAAGGTCCCTTCCAACTCAGTTATTCTGTTAATTTTGCAGTGCTTTTACTGTGTAGCATGGTAACTAGAATGTAATATATCTAAAGAAGCTAGGGGAATCCTCTTTGATAGTTGACATTTATTTCTTCTTCTCGCCCTTTCTTTTGGGAACCTATATGGATATTAGCGCAGCCAATTAAGATGTATATTATTGTGAGATGTTGAACAGATTTCCCCTGTTCAACACCAGACTGCTTCATAAATATTTTACAAGAGCTTTTTATGAAAGCATTGATTATGGCATGTAGACTTTTGGTGTGTTCTTTTTTGCTTTTATTTCTTTTCCTAAAAAATGAAAAGTCCCACTGGGCTAGATCACTTTGTATAGGATATTCTGATGGAAAGCAGCTAATTTATAGATTTGGTGTGCTATTGCACTGTTTTGGGAACAGGAGACTAGCACAGCCACTGAGTCTATGGGAGAAGAATCCTTTGAGTAAATGCTTGCCATGCTGAGAATGGACAGAGTATCAATAGCTAAAGTCCTTGCTTCATCATAAAGCTCGACCATGAGAATAAATTTGTTTCTCTTGCTGACCTTGTCACTTGAGTTTTTGCCACAGACAAATCCCACTTCAAGTTTGCTATAAAGAGGTCAATTTCTTGTTCTCTAGATATAAGAGTACCACTGGTGGATTGGTTTCTCATCTGATTGAAATACAGCAGCTGCTATACCTCAAACAGAAAAAAAATAACTATCTCCTAGTTTAAACTGATTCTTAATCAGGGATTGGATTCACATTTTTAACAACCGGTTCTGTGGGTGTGGCTAAATTGGTAGGCATGGCTTGGTGGTCATGTTATTGACTGGGCATGGCCAACTCAATATCACTTACATTGAAGTACGCATCTCCTTGCCTGGCCTCTCATGACTGGGGATGCTGCAACAGTCGTAAGTGTGAAAAATGGTCATAAGTCACTTTTTTTCAGTGCCATTGTAACTTTGAATAGTCACTCCACACAAGCAAAGTACCAGCAAAGGAGGGGGGAAAAAATTCTAGAGAAGTTCCTGAGACATGAAGTCCAGTCCTGCCAAGAATGTAATAAGGGTTAACGGACAGGCAACTTCTGTAAGCAATACCAGAATGTTTCCTTCCTGCCTTCTTTACAGGATTAGGCCAGTAATTTCTTCTAACAACCGGTTCTCCAAACTGCTTAGAATGTTAACAACCGGTTCTAGTGAATAGGTGTGAACCTGTAGAATCCCACCCCTCTTCTTAACTTTGTATAGGGAAAAGTTGGGTGCTTAGCCATCAGACCAGACCATCGCTTCCTGCAGGCTGAAGATAAAAAATGTTGATAGAGGATGCTTCTGTGTCTCACCAGAATCAATGAATAAACTCCTAATGACAAATGATGAAAACTGTGTCATGTCCTACTATTTGTTCAAAAGACTTAGCAAAGCATCACAAAATGTTGGTAATATCTTACAGGCCCAGAGTCTTTCTGACACCAGCAGTTGGTGGGGACCACTGAAAATATAGGGCAGGAGTAAATTCTGCTTCATGTATCTTTACATGTCTGCCTAATGTACTATGGCAAAATAGTCATGGGATCGTCCACAGGAAGGCAAGTTGGTTTTATGATGAAATACAATCAAATAGATAAGAGAGATGTTCGCTATTGTCAGAGAAAAAGCAGGATGCTGAAGAGGATATTGATACATCCTTTTATCTACCTGCTATTTAACTGTTTGCTCTGTCAGTGGGATTCCTATGAATCCTCCATGGGAATTTGTGAGAACCTTTAAGAAGGATTTTTTGGGGGGAGGAGGGAGGATGAATTCAAATAATACATAATATACATAATATAAAATGAAACTATTGGGAAGATCAGCAGGTGAAAATTTTCAGTGTTTCCAATATGGAGAATAAAAGTCTCATTGTAAAACCATTTGCTGAACAGTTACAGTATTTAAAAAAACAAAACACCAAGGAGAATAATTATTTGTTCTATATTCTCTCCTGTTTGCTCCCCATGCTGTGCAGGAAACAGTGATACAATCACATAATATCTGAGATGTATCTATTTATCTATCTATTTGCCTAGCTTTCTACCTGACTTGCCACCTTTCTGTTCAAAATGCCAAATATCCAAAAGGATAATTTGGGATGCATGTGTTTGTACCAAAGGTGGTATTCAGCAGGTTCTGACCAGTTCTAGAGAACTGGTAGTGAAAATTTTGAGTAGTTCAGAGAACTGGCAAATACCACCTCAGGCTGGAGATTTTACAGTATCCTTCCCCACCCACGCCAACCCACCAAGTCACGGCCACAGAACTGGTAGTAAAAAAATGTGAATCCCACCACTGGTTTGTATGTGTCATTAAAGTGCCACATACTGTATATAGGATATTTCAAACATATTTCAAAATAGTTGACTGCTACTTGTGTAATGAATTGTTGAATTAATTACATTTGAATTCATTTATTTACCTAAAAATATATAGAATAATAATCCATTTCCTAAAAGTTTTTACATTGTTTTGCAAAACAACAGTTTGAGAGAAGCATTAAATCAGATATGTTTGGCCTCCAAAAGGAACTAAAGTATATTAATTCAGAGTTTAACATGGGGCAGATTGCTGGGTTTTTTTTAACATTCTGTTCCAGTACGACATTTCATTTGCCAATACCTGTTTCTTGCAAGGTCTTCTTAAAAGGTGTTTCTGCTGAAAGTTCACTTTTGATTAGTTTTTCAGTGGGTTTCTCTCTCACACACACATATTTATGGATTGTATGCAGATTTACGGAATTTCAATAGAATCATGGCCCCTATGCTAAATTTGCAAAAATCTAGATATAGGAAAAGCTCTTTGTTGCCATCCAGTTGGATCTCTGGAATTTTATAGCCTGAATCCATAGCCTTACATTCTGCAACTCAATCAGATTGTACTTCACTTTGAAAATGGCTGATTTGTGAGATCAAAGTAGAATAGTTTGCTTTCTACAACAGATTTCCATAGTTTTATTGGAGTAAAGAAAACAAAATGGCAAAAGGTCAGCCATACGCCATTTATAATTTGTGCATATAAGCAGTACAAAACAAAATAGGACTCACCATTCAGCCTTGAAATCTGGCAAGCATAAAACGGATCCAGTTAGGAAACAAGTTGTTTAATGCTGTGGTTCAGCTAGAAAGTAACAGTTAAAGGAAGACTTGGATTCAAGTCTTCTGCGCATGAAGGCGTTTTATATACAGATTTCACACTTCACTGAATGTTGAGTTTTATTCTAATCTCCTCCACAAAGCATGCGAAAAGTGAACTCTTCAGAGAGCAAAAAGTCAAGTGTTTCCATTTCAAACTCTCACTTCCTCTTCTATCTCACACTCATCCACACACATCTCATTACCCTCGAAAACCAGACATACTGTCCAATTTCAAGTATTGACCTGATACTGTGCAAATATGGCTCAAATCTGTGATCATCATTTTTGGCACTTAGGATCACATTGGAAGGTGACCAACTGCTCAAGATTGGCAGCTAATTTGCATATCTGTTAATGCCAATAAAATTTGCATTAATTTACAATATGTTTACTTTTTTAATATTTTCATAACTTTGCTGAGTGCCCATTTCAAAACTGCAAACATACATCTTGAGCAAATGCTCAGTCTCTTTGTTGCTAAAGTTGTCAAGTGACACCAATAGACACACATGCGTACATACACAAATATATGGAAACACACACACATAGACACACACACACAAATATACATGGGCACACATGCATGAACATGCAAGAGCTTATCATTTGAAAGCCACTCCCTTCCAAAAAGGGGATACTATTTTGTACTCTGGTAAATTAAAATTAGTGGAAACTGCAAGCATACAGTACTAGTTGACCAGAAGAATTGCTTATTTAGTTATACAAAAATCTAATAATAATTGTAGGTATTTTGCCTTTCTAAATGAGGCTTTCTTTCTAATGGTTCCCTTATATTTCAGGCAAAGGTGTTCCCTAGCCTCTTACCTTTGATCCTTTCTTATAAAGTTTCTAGATTTTAAATATGTTATTCTCCATTTTGCAACTGAGTTATATTTTCCAGAGATTTCCAGGGAGCTTCAGAAAATCTAATTACTCACAATACAGTCATATTTATCTATAACATCTAAGAGAAACATTCATAGGTACAGGTAATCCTCAAGTTATGACTACACTTAAGCTCAACGTTTCTTTTGTTCAGTGAATTTTTCACCCTCTTACAATCTTTTTTGCCACATTTATTAAGCTAATCAATGCAGTTGTTAAATTAGTAACACGATTGTTAAGTGAATCTGGCTTCCCCATTGACTTTGTCAGAAGGTCACAAAAGATGATCACGTGATCCTGAGAAACTGCAACCATCATAAATATGAGTCAGTTGCCAAGCATCTGAATTCTGATCATGCAGGGATGCTAGCAACAGATGTGTGTGTGAAAGATGGTCATGTCACTTTTTTCAGTAGCGTTGTAACTTTGACTGGTGACTGTAAGTCAAGGACTACCTGTACTAGTAAACCAGAATCTAAATATAGAAGATATTTTTCTCATGTTATGAAGAATGAAAATTTCAAATGAGTTTCATAGAATATGGATGTCCAAGAAAATTCCAATAAATAGGATGATTGTGTCTATTTCTCATGTTTATTTTTAAATGACAATAATATTGGATTAGCGGGACAGGATGGCTCAGTGGCTAAGATGCTGAGCTTGTTGATCAGAAAGGTCAGTAGTTCAGTGGTTCAAATCCCTAGCACTGTGTAACAGAGTCCATTGCTTGTCCCAGCTTCTGCCAACCTAGCTGTTTGAAAGCACATAAAAATGCAAGTAGAAAAATAGGGACCACTTTGGTGGGAAGGTAACAGCATTCCATGCGCCTTCGGCATTTAGTCATGCCGTTCACATGACCATGGAGACATTTTCGGACAGTGCTGGCTCTTCAGCTTTGTAACAGAGATGAGCACTGCCCCCTAGAGCCGGAAACGACTAGCATGTATGACCGAGGGGAAACCTTTACATTTACCTTAATATTGGGTTAAATTCCAAGTGGATAACTAGGGTATTTTAATCCTAAAGAGTCCAAAAAGTTTTAAATGCCATTATGCTAACAAAGAAAGTTATTTGTGGAGAGAGAATCGTGTCCTGCCGAGAATCTTTTGCAGAAAAGAACTGGTAAAAATATATCTGTGACATTGCAGAACCAGAACTTCTTTAAATATGTCAAGTATTTGCTTCTGGTGAAGCAGGGAACAGAAGATATCAATTTAGTTCAGGAATGCTTCTTTTTGTATGATGATTAATGCAGATTCTGCTTTCGATTCTCAACAAGCCTCTTCCTGACATGGCTCATCCTGTCTTCGCTTTCTTATGCACTTTAGGTGTCCTGATCTGATCCAGATTCAGCCTCTGCTTAGTAGCAATCCAGTTGGCAATGATTCTTAAAGTCAGGAGACATTTTTCCTCCCCCTCTGAACTGCATTGATGCTGGCAATCTGAACTGAAACATGGAGGGTCTTCCAAATCTGTTGCCTTTGATTAGGACAGTGTTGAAAAGCAAATATATTTCAGATGACTGCAAATTGAAGGCCTACAGAACCTCACAAAGACTACCTAGATTTTCCAGGATATAATAATAAAGTGGAACCATGTGTGAGAGGGTGGTGACCAATGAGACAATGAAGGAATTAAATGAGAGGATTTTATCAGGGGTGGGGGGGAAGCTGAGCAGGAAGTATAAGCAAGAATCTTTGTACAAGCAGCAGAAAAGTGAATAGCAATAACAATAGCAAGAGCACTTATACTTATATACTGCTCCATAATGTTTTACAGTCCTCTCTAAGAGGTTTACAGAGTCAGCATATTTCCCCCAACAATTTGGGTCCTCATTTTATGGACCTTGGAAGGATGGAAGGCTGAGTCAACCTTAAGCCCCATCAGGATCAAACTTCTGACAGTGGGCAGAGTCAGCCTGCAATACTGTGTTCTAACCAGTGGCCCACCAGGGCTCTTGGTGGAAAGCATGCAGCTATATCTACAAAATTCCTGGCTGTCTTTACTTGAATATCTGTGATTTGTATCAGTCACTCTTACGCATAATATCTATATTACATAGTTATGCATCATAAATTAGCCTTCCTATTTTATTTTAGGACTACCAAATTTGGGGCCATTAATGAATGAATTTGTTACCGCAGTGCTTAAAAGTTTGTGAAACTTTTTGAATTTTCAACATCTCTGCATAATTAGGGTGATCTGATCTTCACACAAATCCTAAACTAGATAAAAAGAAGACAATTAAATGAATTGAATACATTGTGCATGTTATAAAAAAGGAGTTTTTAAAGATAAATGGCAGAATTAGAAATACTGATAAAGAATCAAGGCCACCTAATAGGAAGTGTAGAAAAATGCTGTTAAAATATTACATGGAGTCCAAATAACTATGATAAAGTGGATGAATTTTTTTAAAAAAACTGACCACATCACAAAAATGGGAGGGCTTATAGAAAAAAAAAGTCTGTAAAATTTTCTGAATTTTAAGTTTAGTCTGAGTCTCAGAAGTGAGTGTGAGTGTATCTTTGTTTCCTTCTGTTGGAAAGTATTGCCGTTGCTCCATTTTTCCTAATTGACTGATATTACTGGATTTAATGTAAGTCTGCTACTGAACTGTTTTTGACACTGGTATTTGATATTTGAATTATTCCTGGATGAAAACTGACTAATTTTACCTGTGAATGAGTTTGGACTGCCAATTTTGGACTTTGCTTAATGTTTCTGGAAGTAAAAACCTACATTTTCTGTACAGTGTATCTGTGTACTGTGTGTGTATTATCAAACACTTCTCTCAAATACCTCTCCCTGCATGCGCTCATTCTCCTAACGGGGAATTACCTCAACACTGGTTATGGGCCCAGGCCATACCAGGCTCAGATAACTGAGAGTTTGTGTGAATACACAGTATTGTATACAGACAGCTGTTTACTGTTTAATTGTGGTTTACTATCCTGGTAAAGATGGCACAAGTCACTTCAACATGTCTATCACTGATAACCCGGTTGGATGGAACAAACTATGTTTCCTAGTCTATGAAGTGCAGTCTACATCTGCATAGAGAAGGTTTATAGAATGTAGCTGAAGACCCACCAGATGTAAATGCTTGGGATCCAGAAAATGAGGACAATGCCAAGAAGCTTGCTGACTTTAAACAGAACAATGAACAAGCTCTTTGTATAATTGGACTAACACTGAGTGACCAGCAGCTAATCCATATTCATTGAGAAGAGTCTGCTGTTAAGTGTTGGGAGAATTTAAAGAGGATTTATGTTTGTGACAGTGTAGGTGCACACATACATCTTACACGTAAACTGTTTAGAGCACGTCTTCTAAAAGGTGGAGATATGTTAGCTCATTTAAACTTCATGAAAAGAACTTTCCAAGAGCTACATGAAAAAGAACTCATATTTTCAGAGCTGCATCAAGTTTACATCATTCTTTCCTCATTGGATGAAAGTTATGATGATTATCTATCTTCACTGGAAGTCCTGCCCAGAGATTTTTTTCTTTTCTTTTTTTTCTATACATGCTATTGTGAACAATAGTCCACAAGGCATGACACTAAGTATCAAGATCATGCATACAATGCTGTGCACTATACATGACAACCTCATGGCCAAATCAAGGGTTCACAGCAGCTTAAGGGAAGAATAATGACAAAAAGAAAAAAGTGGGGCCTAATAAATAATATACTATACAATCTGCAGAAGGTGGTTGTGGACGCGACTCTTGAATAACTGAGACCCTCTGTCACTAATCATGCCTACAATGTCTTCTGGTAAGCTGTTCCAGACTCTGACTGCAGTGTGTACAAAACTCCTGCCAGTTGAATGTGTTCTGGACTTGGGTTCCACAAGAGCATGTCTCGGAGTTGACACACTAGAGCGAGTTGTTCTTCTCGTTGTATAAGGTGGGGGAACCAGCTTTTTCAGGTCTTGAGGGCAGAGGCCCGTCTGCATTTTGTACAGGGCAACTGCAGCTGCAACTTGACGTCTATGGTGAAGCGAAGGAATATTGAAGTTGGAAAATACTTCAATATTGGATAAACTGACATTGACTGACATCACTGGAAGAATGTTAGAAGAAGCAAGAAGATGATTGGATAGGGACCAACTGAGGAAGGAACAACCACAAGAAGATAATTTGTCTTCAACTTCCTTTAATGTTAGGAAATGTTTTTCTTGTGGGGCTAGGGGACATATAGATAAATTCTGTAAGAAGGGAAAACAACAGAATACTGGCAAATAGCAGAAGGCCAAGAAGAATGTTAGTTTAGCTATGTCTAGCAATTCAACTGTAAACAATGGTTTATGGGTTGTTGATAGTGGAACATTGCAATGCATTACTAAAGATAGAAACAGGTTTGTAAAGATGTCCATGAGTAAACAACATGTATCATTGGCAAATGGATGGAAGATTAAAGCATCAGGTGAAGGTACTGCATATTGTTCTTGTATAAATGAACATTTAACTATGTTATATGTACCTAAACTGAAATTTAATTTGTTATCAGTTAGGGCTTTAGTTAATCTTGGTTCTGTCATAACCTTTAGGGGAGATAACTGTATAATAGAGAAAGAGGGTAAAAGGGTTACTGCTACTTTAAAGAATGATTTATATTTGATACATGATGATCAGTTGAAGATGGCTAACTCAGTTTATAACAATGTTAAGTGCGGTATCTGCTATCCCGCATTAGATGGGCGTCTCATGATAGGGAGCGAAGGAGAAAGAAACGACAGGAGACGAAGTTCCTCGGGATGAGTGCGCCCAGAATGTCTTGGCACATGCTCTTTTATTATGCTCATTCAAAAGGGGGTGATTGTTTATTCAGAGCCTAGGTCAAGCCCAGGTCAGACAGGATACACAGGATTTACAATAGCTCAAACAAGGTAAGATACCAGGTCAGACAGGATGGCAAGATTTATAATTTGATCAGGATATTCCTTCTTCACAAAGCTGCATGCCAGACAATGTAATCACAATGTAAATAAACTATTTCTACAGATGTTTAGCTCCTTGTCTCTGTACGTGCCCTGCAAAAGGTCACTGAGGAGACAGAAGCTTAATGATTACACGTGAATGATACAATGTTGCAAATGCCTGAATGATACATAGTTGCAATGATACACAGTTGCAAACACATGAATGATACATAGTTACAACAGTTAAGCCACATGATGAATGTGTACATTTACTGCATAGACGTCTAGGGCACATTAATTTCAAAATGCTCAAACAAACTGTTGAATTGTCAGAGGGAGTAAAATTGAAACCCTGTAGCAAGTATTTACACTGTAATGCTTGTAGTCAAGAGAAGAGCAAGATTACACCTGCAAACAGATGAAATGGGTTTAAAACCAAAGAACCTTTAGAGGTTGTTTTTGCTGACATAATTGGTCCTAAGAAACCAAGTTTAGGAGGTGCCTGCTATATTTTGAGTATTATGGACCATTACTCACCAAACGGTTTCTGCTATCTTATGAAAAATAAAACAGAAACATTCCAACATTTCTTTAACTAGCGAAGGTTTGCTGAGAGAAAAATGAAAAGTAAAGTAATTACTTTAGTAACTGATAATGGGACTGAGTTTGTTCACAAAAGATTCCAAAATATGCTGATATTGGCTGGTGTGGAGCATAAACGTTCTGCACCTTACAGACCACAACATAACTCGTTTGTAGAATGAAGAGGGCAAACATTACAAGCCATGGCTCGTACTATGTTATGTGATTCAGGTTTACCTGAAACACTGTGGGGGGAAGCCATAATGTGTAGTAACCATGTTTTAAACAATGTAGTTAATTCAACAACTGGAGAATTGCCTTCACCCGTTGTCATGTCAAAAAGCCAAATTTAAGTTATCTACACACATTTGGAGCTCCAGCATTGGTGCATATTCCCTCACAAGTAAGATTGAAAGGGCAACATAGAGCTAAGAAGTTATTTTTTTGTTGGTTATGAGGCCAACCATAGATCGTTTAGATTTTAGGATCGAGGTACAGCTCATGTTTACTGTAGTGCTAATGCAAAATTTCTTGAGCACGTTGGGTGGGATAAACTGGAACAGGAATCCAGCAATTATATTATTATTGACACTCAAATAGTCCCTAAGGATAAAATCAGTTCACCCCAAATAGCCATTAAAGAGGAAGAACAGGAGGAAGTAGTAGAACAAGCACAGGAAGTAATAGAAGAACAGGAGCAGGTGGCACAGGAAAGTCCACCAGTTAGCCCTGTATTACCAACCCAAGTGACATGACCACCTGATAGATATCAGGCTAGTGTGGTATACCAAGTGAACACAGTTCCAAGTAATTGTAGTGAACTAAAATTGTATCCTGCTGAGGATCAGGATGCTTGACAAAAAGCAATGGATAAGGAACTGGAATTTTAAAAAGACTGGAGGTATACGAAAATGTTACCACCAGGTAAACATGCCATAGGATGTAAATGGATTTATAAATTAAAGACAGGTGTGGATGGGGATGCTACCCATAAAGCCAGGTTAGTAGCACAAGGATTTAATCAGACAGCAAATGACTATGGTGAGGTGTTTGCACCTAGTCTGAAGGCTACTACATGAAGGGCAGCATTAGTGTGGGCAGCTAAGGAGAAATATATTGTAAATCATTTGGATGTAGAGACAGCTTATCTGCATGCACCGTTGCAACACACTATATATTTAAAGAAACCTTTAGGTCTCAAAAATGATAATACTGATAATAATGATTGCTGGAAATTGAAAAAGAGTCTTTGTGGTTTCTCTTTCTCTTTTTTTTTCCTTTTATATTCAGAAATCTTTATTACCCTCTTTGCATTAAATTTTCCAGCTTCAATACCTGTTGATGCCAAAGCAGATTTTTCCGATTTCTCATTCATCTCTGTTCACTGTCAACGTGAGGAAGGAGAGTGAAAAAAAAACAAAACTTTCCCCTTTCACTTTCATTCGCTGCTTCTGAATCTTCTTTGGGAGCAATGTATCTTTTTTAAAAATTTGAGTTCCAAGATGCCTTAATTGTTGCTTCTTATCCCAGTCAGCCAAAACTTTCACTTCAGCACTTTCTTCCTCCTGCACATTCTTTTCTGGATGAGGGCTTCTTTGAGGTGGCCATTTCTGACTGCTGCTCTGCCACCTTCAGGAAAGGGAGTTTAGCCAGCTGGGGAGGAAAGATGTGACTTTCCTCAAACCTGCTGGAATCTCCCCCGTCTTCACTGACCTCTACAGGGTGGCTTAGCCCCGAAGCCAGCTGGCTTGGGGCACTCTGGCGGCGAGCCCAGGCAGAAACTGTGCACGATCGCGGATTCCTGCCTGCCACCAAAGCCCTGAAAACCAGAAGTCTTGAAGGCAGTCTTGATGTGATGCCTATGTAATATCTTACTGATTTTGTCTGTAGTACCTGTCATGTAGGGCAGGACAGCTGTTCCATAGGTCTGTTAATCTTCTAGGTCTCTATTATGTCTTAGTGTGTTTTTGTGGATCAAGCTAGTGATTTTGCTTTTGTGGAAGCCGTTGGCTGTCAGTACTTTAGTCTGGGTGCATAGTTCAGTCTTTATGTGTGTCTTGTCTGCCAGGCATTGGTTCTGGCGATTCGTGTTTTCGCCATGGAGTTTATCTATGCTGGATGCTGATGGGATTGGGTTTTGAGGTAGTGGTTGGTGTGTGTTTTCTTCTGGTATACGGTGTGTCCTAGTGTGCCATTTGTTCTTTTGTAGATTAGTACATCTAGGAATGGTAGTTGTTTGTTTGTTTCCATTTCCATGGTGAACTTGATTTTGGGGTATATGCTGTTTAGGTGTATTAGGAAATTGTTTAGGTTTTCTTTTCAATGGGGCCAGATCACAAATGTGTCATTGATGTATCTTAGCCATAGTTTGGGTTTGTGGGTGGCATTAGCTAGGGCTCTGGATTCAAATTCTTCCATGAACAGGTTTGCAATGACGGGTGACAGTGGTGATCCCATAGGGGCTCCTTCAATTTGCTTGTATCTTTGACTTTTGTATGTGAAATATGTGTTGGTTAAGCAGTGTTCTGTTACTTCCATGAGGTGTTTAGCTGGTTGGTATTTATTTTTGATGATTTTGAGAGTTTCTTTTATCGGGATTTGAGTGAATAGTGAAACCACGTTGAAACTTACAGACAGATCTTCTTGTTCCATGTGTAGATCTTTGATAATTTCCAAGAGGTGGTATGAGTTTTGTACATGCGAAGCTGCTGCTTCAGCATGGGGCTGTAGCTGCTTTGCTAAGTGTTTTGCTTGGTTTTGTAGTGGTGCTCCTCTGGAGCTGACTATGGGTCTGAGAGGTATTCCTTCTTTGTTTATTTTTGGGAGGCCGTACAGTTTGGAGCATCTGGAAGATTTTTCTCTTGGGATGATCGTCTGTTGGATCTCTTTGCTTATGTGGCTGGTTATAATTTTCTTCTTGGTTATTTTTTCCAGATATGTGGTTGGGTCCATGTTTATGGGTTTGTATGTGGAGTCTTGGAGTAGGTCTGTCAATTTTGTTTCATAGTCTTTTCTATCCATTCCTACTGTGGCATTCCCTTTATCTGCTGGAAGTATGATTATACTGCTGTCGTTCCTTAGGGCTTGCAGGGCTTTTAGTTCCTCTTTGTACAAGTTGCTTTTGGGTGGTTTGCTTGTGCATAGGATGTTCGTAACTTGGTGTCTTATTCTATCAGCTTCATCTGTATTTAATTTAGTTAGGCTGGATTCTAATCCACATATGATGGATTCTGTGGGGATTTTTTTGGATGCTATAATATAATTAAATCCTTTGGTTAAGACATCTGTTTCTGTTTTGGTGAGTTCTCTGTTGGAAACATTATATACTAATTGTTTCAGGTGTTGTGAGTTGTTGGGGGCTTTCCTGTCATGTTCTAATTTCTTTAGTTTCGTCAAGAGTTTATCATTTTTGTAAGTGGTTTCAGTTTCAGCTCTCCAAGTTGTTAGTTGTTTTATCTTGTTCCAAAGTAGAGGGTGAATTTTGCTGCTCAGTTCCAGGTGTAGTGTTAGCAAATCTTTGTTTAACTGATCCAGTTGGAATCCCTTTCTGTGGACTTCATTCCTGAGTAGAGCCATTTCAGTTCTTTTCAGTATACGTTTAGTTGCTGCTGTGCTGTGATGAAACGTTAATTTGAAGCAGGTTGGTGTTGCATTGTTGTCTCTGCAGCCGCATAAGAATTTGAGGTCACATAGTATTCCTGCTCTTTTAACTTCCAGCTTCTCATAAGTTTTGGTCTGGCTGTTTATTTCCTCCCCGTAGAGGTCTGATATTTGTTTTCTTAAGTTTTCATGGGTTGCTACAACTCTGGTCGGAATATTTGATGTAAGGATGGTAACCAGAAGTTATTTTAATGCTTATAAATATTTTGATACAGTCACTAGATGGGATCAGGAAAAGGAAGTCTCACACTTAATATTGTTTTTACTATTACAAGTATGTAATTCTTGTTTAACAACCACAGTTGACACTAACAACATGGTCTTTAAGCAAAGCAATTGCAAAGCAAACTGCAACTGTACTAATGATCGTACTTCAGCTTTCTTTTGCTTTATAGACCTGTGAAGTTGTAAATGCAAGGACTGATTGCAAAGTTACTTTTTCATTACCTCATAATTGTAGACAGTCACTAAACAAGGTAATTGCTAAACGAGGACTACCTTGTACTTCTGTTTTTTCTTTGAAACAATATTATATGCATTTCTTTTAATGAAACAATAGTAATATCAATATAAATATTATTTTTTTAGAAAAGAATTGATACCATTGGAATTGGATTTTGGCTAACATTTTTGTACTTGAAGAAGTACACTTTGGTCATTTAAATTTGTACTAGGCCAAAAATGGGGGGGAGGCTGCGAAAGAAAAAAAAAGACTTTTGACTCCCTTTCACATGACCACATAGCCACATCCACCCAGTTATATGACAACCTGGCCACGCCCACCTGACCTCACCCACAGAATTAAAAAATTTAAATCCTACCACTGCACTGGTACATCGGTTCTCTCTCCCTTTCCCTCTCACTCTTCCTCTCCCTCTTCTTCTTTCCCTCTCTCCCTCTTTCTCTTTCAAAATGCATGCAGTATTGATCATGTTTCTTTGTCATTTTAATGTAAGTTCAGATCAATGGCGGTCTAAAGCGATGTCCAAGTTAAGCTACAATGCTAAACCAAACTTCTCTTCAATTTGGGGGTATCAAGTAGAACTCTGCTGGACCATGCTACTTCAGAAAGTTTCCATCTGTAGGTCGTTTAATATTCTAATTATCAGCCAAAAATAAAATATACCCCCCTTTATAATTCTGGTCTATTTAAAAAAAGAAAGCAAGAAATGGAATTGCAATTGAAAGGAATTGAGGGGATGAAATCCTGATCAAGTTTTCATAGAAGAGAAGGGACATGATGACTTGGTGGGAAGCACAGGTTATGGCTGTGGACCAGAGATCTCATGGCTGGTTCAAATAGATATAGAAATAAATGGCAAAAATGCTGAGGAACAGGGAACCCTATTAGCTTGTAGGGTGATATAAAGAACCATTTGATACTGCATACAGATAATTATCTCACTTTTGAAAAAGATAGCCCTTTTCAGGGCTTTGCTTTATGCAAAGAAGATGTATGTTTTTATTTTCTGAAATCTGAGAACACATGACGAAGCACTCAAACATAATGGATATAATTGCAAGCTGATGTAGCTCGAACTGAAAAAGGAGAATAAATAATTTAGTTTCACACATGGATAATCCTAACTAAAAACTGCAAAGCCAGACCTCTGAATATATTTTACATTAATAGATGCACTGATATGAAAGGCACCTAATTGTATAATGTATTATTAGCCATTTTCTTTGGCATACTATTAAATAATGGTAACAGTTTATAGCATCCATGGCAAAAGTTCCTTTTTTGCTTGAAGAAGAAGCAACCACATGTTCATAACTACTTTCCCAGAGTGACCTACTTAAACTATCCCACTGAAAGTTTTCGAAGTTTCTCTTTACCATAGCAGGTGGCAACATTTAGTAACTTTGGTTGAGGTCAAACAAACCAGGATCAGAACTAATTAGTACTCAGAAGACTACCAAGAAAAAACCCAGACCTCAGATCTAGACTGGGAATGCAAATTATATCTATTCTCATGCCAAGAAAACTAGATAGATAAAGTAATTACCAAGAGTTTTTAACTTTGTAGAAACTTCATTCTGATTATTTTTTCTACTCTGAGTGGTACTCAAGACTATTATTGTACCAAGACAAATCAGATATAGTGATATAATTCATTCAGTTCAATTCCAGTATTATTTACTAAACTATTTTAAGAAAACAAAAAAATAAACAATTATATAATAAAAAATCTTGCAAGAAAGAGGTATATAACTTGCATGCAAAATAAAAGTGAAAAATAATTTCAGAAATTATTTATATTGGGTTTTGGGGATTTTGAACTGGAAAAGAAATATGGGAAATTAGTATTGCATAGGATAACTATGGAAAGACTATTGTACATTCAAAGGCTGAGGAATAATGAAATACCCAATTTCATTTCAAAAATTTTAATATTAAACTGGCTTTTGGAAATGGCCTGAAGAACAGGCCTTTCACAGCACTGGGTCAAGATATGGTTTTACCTGACAATATTGACATATGAGGTAAATTTGATTCCAAGACTGGTTTTTCTTCTTTTCTTTTTGGATCTCTATTATTTGTATATTTTGTTATCACTTTTAACATTATCAGACATGCAAGTGTGCTTTGTAAGTGGATGGCCATACAAATTGTAACAATAACAGTAATAGCAAAATTTCCATTTTATTCATTGCATCATACAATTAACACCCACTGTAAATCATTCAAGTTCTCAGCCAAAAATATGGTGTCATCTACATCGAAAAGTATGCAGATGTCCTGACCAAGACAATTCTACACATGCTACACATTTCATTTATTCTCATAGTAGTGTACTGCCATCATATGTCATTCCCATTGCATTTAGCAGTCAACCACCATTCCATGTTTGTGCAAACTTTCCATCATCCCAGAGTTTATCTTTAAATATATCTTTAAAATCTTATCTTTAAAAAACATGTTATCTTTAATTCAATAATCATGAGGTAAAATTGCTTCCTTACATTCATATATTTCTCATTCAAATATGGTCCACATACTCCTAGCATAAAGTTCAACACTTCTAAAAATTTCTTCATTCTCACCTCCTATGTCTTGTTGATCAGTATTCTTCTAAACATTTCCCTAGGCATGCTGAACCAAATGTTATAAAATTATACTTTTTGCATTTTTTCTTGTCAGCTCCCCTTTGAATAAGGGAATAATACACTTTATTTGTTTGTTTGTTCGACTTATTTGTCATCCATCTTTCCTAGAGTTGACTCTGAGAGGCTTACAAAACCTTCAAATATATTTGCAGGTTTCACAAGTGTGTTAAACAAGCTACGTAGCCACTACATAAGAAATGCAACCATCTTGAAGAGTTGTCCAGTTATTCCACATACAAGTACAACCTTATTATTTTTCACAACATTTATAAATGTTGGAAGGAATAAATAAATAAATAATAAAAATGAAGCTTTTTATAATTTTGCTTAGAAGCAAAACATTTATTGCATTATTTTCAATTCTATTGTTTAACATTGCACTAATATTCAAAATAGATCTCTAACATTTTCCTGCCACCATTTTCTCACAAAGTATTTTTAATTCCAAATTATTTATTTTCACTTCAATCACAGTTACTCTTCATTTTCTCTGCCCCTTTTAGTCCTAATTGTTTATTTCTTTCTTAGAACACACTTTGCAACTTTTTTGCAATGTTTGTTGTATTAAGAGTTGTATTCTGGCCTATTCTGAGCTATCTTGTCCAAGGCAAAACTTCATTCTTCAAAATTTAACAGAAAATTACCTGTACTCCTGCATATTAATTATGTAGCCATGTAAAAAGAAATCTATGCACCCAGCAAAATATTGCAAGGAAGAAGGCTTGCAATAAACTATTCTAAAACCAAATTTATTTTCAAAAGAACTGAAATGCTGCAAATACAAATGGGAGATAAATGATACTATAGAATAGGTTTTACCCTTTAAATATCTTGGCATCATATTCCAGTACACAGAAATCTGGTGTGAGCATATCAAATCTATTTCTATAAGACTAATAACAACATTAAAGTTGTTAAACATCTTCTAAATCAAAGAAGGCAAAAAGACAAAATCCTTTAAAGCTAAATCTATTTCTTGGATGTTATATGGCTGTTAGGTATGTGCATAAAATCACCAAGAGCCTTAGATCTTATCCAATTCAGATTCCTAAGGATATTATTCTGAATATTGGGCTATATTTGCACCACTTTGTTGAGATCCTCCTGGAATCATAGGCATTCATATGTCAACCTTAATTTTGGTTTACGCTCACTTTTCTAGCAATTCCACATTTGCCGTGATGTGTTTTGATAATTGTTTCTCTTCCTGGAGAGCTAGAAGTCAATGTGACTTATGCTACTTTATTTTAAAAGTAAAGCCTACTGGTTAAGGAGTTATCTGGAACTACAGCTGCAATTGGACAGCGGGTGGTTGACACAGCTTTCCAGAAAGACCAGGACAAACTAGATCATTGATATTGGCAATATAGAAAATTGGAAATCTTTCTGAAAAATAGCTATGTAATATTATTTGCCCAATATACCACATTTTTTCCCTTTAGTTTCAGATATTGAAGCCTCTAATTTTGCTGGGAGCATCTAATAGCACAATTTTTGAAAAGCAAATCATCCCCTGGAGTCTGCAGGAACTTGCCACTTTCATCCTCATATTTTTAACTCTATTCTGTACCATTTAAAACCTCCCTTCATAACCCTGCTTGCTAATGTAGAAGTGTCATCCCCCTGTTAGAATCTGACTCCAAGGGAGAGGAGGAACAGGGGACAGGGAGTGGGAGTGTAGCTCCAGAAGTTGTGGAGGAAAGTGGGGAAGGGCATAGGCTGGCTGGGCATTCAGAGGAAGAGCCAGGCCCTCTTCATCCTAGGGCACACAGGGAGGAGCGGATAAGGGAGAAACATGAATGGCATGGTTATGGGGAGGAATGGGCCTTGATCCCCTTCATGGGCTGTAGCTGTGAGGACTGTTTAAAAGGATAAACTGCACATGGACCAGTGCTGGGAGCAAAGCATGAAAATATTTCTAGCCTGTCAGTTCTTATCTGAGTTCTGGCATCCTTCCCAGTGTGTGTATTTCAATATCTATGGACGTCTTCAAGCCCTTATCCTGCCTTGTCTCATTAATTCTTCAGTATGGTTTGCGTTATTTTTTTTCTATTTATAATTTATATGCATTTTGAGTTTGAACGGAAGTTCTTCCTTTTTGCAACTGTTTGTGGGGGAGTTTTTTCTCCAATCAATGATAATTCGGCCTTTAAAGCCAAGTTAAAGGAATTAAAGGGACTTCACCTATTTTTGTGACTTTGTTGCTTTTGTATCCCACCCTGGGTCATCACAAGAAACTTCACAGGTTCTGCTTTGACTTCATTTGTTTCCCGATGTTGATTCTAGAATTCTAAAATCTCTAGACAAGTTACAAAATTTATTTCAGTTGCCATTTCTCTATACAGAAAATTATTTATTTAATCTTTAGGATCCCACCAATATATAATTCAAATTGCACTTTACCATTCACCAGAATCACTTGATTGAGATGGGCTATAAAAATCAAATAAATCCATTGATCTCAATAATTACATGCCCATATTTACTCACTTAGCAGCTTAGCATGTACCAAGCAAGAGTTTTAACATTTCATTCCTAAAGTAGTTTTATAATCCTGCTACTTGCTTTTATAATAATTCTTACTAGAAGGTTTTTATTCATAATCTATTATCTGCATTCATAGAATTATAGTGAACTGTTTCCTTTATTGATTTTTAAAATGTTTATGATTCTTAATGTGAACCTTGGTACTCTTTATAGTGATTGTAGAAAATTTTGGTCAGTGACTGTAACAATAAGAATTATTTGAACCTTCCTTTTAAATACCTATGCTTGAAGTATCTATGCTTAAGTACCTATGCACTCTTTCATTCCAACTAGAGGTAAGTCTCCTTGCTAAATGCTGTCTAATTCATCTTGATCGGCGGCCACCATCAGGTTGAACATAATTGGTGCTCCCTGGTTCATAATGAATTACAGTATTTCATTTCCCAATATACTCCTAGTTGTTCTACCCTAACTTTTCCAAAACTGCCTTCCAGATGTGTTCAATATGAATTCCAGAATTCAGTGGTGACATGTCCTTTGTCAAAATTCTGAATCAATCCATCAATTTTATTACGGTCACAGGCCAGAAAAGTCAAAATTCTGAATTTAATGGTCCTTTCTTTCCTCCTGAAGAAACAGGTGGCAGCAAAGCAAGTTAGTAACAGTCCAGTACTATTTCTTTTGACCCCTTGTTTCAATCTGGATACAATCAATATACAAGTGAAAAAGATATAGCAATATTTATAGCAGCATCTTCCCTGCTACGAACCCTGACCCTTAATAACAGTTGCAGAAGAGGTGACGGTGAATAATTAAGCTTTTGAGTAATAGAAACATACGGAACATTATATTGCCAAATTGCTTGTTTTTGTTTTAAGAATATAAAATTTTGGTACTTCTGTGAGTCTTAAAATCTAAAAGGGAAGATTTATGAAACAATAATTGGCTCATTTCTCTTCACAACGCAATCTTGAAAAATAGACTAAAATATAAAAATCTTACTTTAAAAAAAAAAATATTATTCTTGTTTTTTAAAATAAAATAACAATGATGGTAGGGAGTATAGTCTTCCATTTACCCAAGCTTCTTTTCAGTCCTTTTATCCATGTTTCTCTCTCTCCCCCCCCCCCCCATGTCTATCTTCAGCAACTTGATTTAACCGTGGAGATAGCTTTAGAGAGATATAAGTGAAGATATGTTGCTTTTTGAGTAGTGCTTTTGAAAAAGAGAAGAATTATCTACAGCATGCCTGTCATTATCCTTCTACATTTCAAAGTCTCCATGAATACTCAATTTGTGTCTAACTGCCCTTGCCGCATCTTCTGGCAGCCAGTAAGAGGCATGATTGCATTAAATTGAAAGCAGCAAGCTTTTGTACTTGGATGTGTATTTCACTCTGTGTTGGTGTGTGTATGTGTTCTGAGAATGAAAGTAGAATGGTGGGATAGCTCTCCACTCAGGCTGCTTTAAACTCTTCAGTTAACATCGATTGCATTTAGTTGCAGTGATAATAAAATAACTGACTGTATAGATTTCACTCTCATTAGTTCCTGCTTTTGAGTATCATGCTCATCTGATAAGATTTTATAACTTATTCCCAACTAACAGAGGAGCCATTGAAATCCACATTATTAAAATTACCAAATGTCCACTTGGGAGGTAGAGAAATAGGACAGAAACCATTATCCAATAACAAGTATCCTTGTTATTGTTTTCCATTATCTTTCCACATTACTAAATTTCAGTGAATGCCTACTTTTCTTGGGGACAGTTGCTAATTCAAAATACAAATCATACCCAGAAAATCTGGAACTACAGAACACGCAAACATCCAATGCTTTTGCTACTTTCAATCATTCTTTTCACTGAGCAGCAACAGAAAATACTGGAAAAGTGACCCTGTGTTTATTATGTTGAAATCTATTTAATTTTAGTCTCAGCTGAGCAGGAAGTTGTGGGGAATCAATGTTTCTATCTTCTCAGTACAAATTGTTTGGAAAAAAAAATACTGTTGTGTGCAAAGGGGACAAAAGCAGTTTTGCAAAAGCTACCAGAGGGGTCTTTTCTTTTGGCAAATTAAATCTCTTACAATAAAATTCTGTGCAAAAATAAACAATGCCTACTAGTATCCCTTGGAGGGAGATGCAAATTAAATACTGTGTGATTGTAACTCTTTCCACAAAAACTTAGACACTGAAAGTGCTTTGTCAAATATTTTTAGTATTAATTTTTGCAACTGCATGAAGCCTCTGGAGCTTTTATATCAAGACTGCTATAGAAAGCAAATGTCCTTGTATTGGTTCTTAATGTACAGTACTTGAAGGGGTATCCATGTAAGCAATTTTGTTTGTTTGTGAAGTTGCATACAGCATTTTCAGCTTCTAGTTAAAAATAGCACAATAAAATTTACAGTGCAATAATAAATAGCATGATATTCAAAATTGTTCCATATGAAAAATACCAACAACTATTTAAGTGGTCAGTTATATAAATATTTGTTACAATCCTAGGAGAATTTATCATATAAATATAATTGTCCCCTTAAAGAAGAGTAATAAAAGCTGAACCCATGGGTTATAGATTCTTGTAAAATGGGTTTTGCTGAAGGTATTAATTTCAATGAAGAAACTATTGCACCACTGTGCAAATACTCAAGGACTTTTATAATACTGTTATTTAATTTGCTTATTTTTAGTGAACAGTAAACAGCTGTATAGATTTTCAAAAAGTGTTACTTTTGCAGAAAAGTATGATATAATCAGGAAAGGCATTCTGATTTAAAGAAAAATGTATACTACTGTTAATTAAATTGTGTTTTTAACAACTTAAGTATATAAAATATATATTGATAAATGTTTTGAAAAATTAGCAAAAGTTGAATCTTTTGTACAGTAAACATGTTTAATATTTCTTCTGACTAACAAAAAGGTGTTTTTTTTTTATTTTATAACAATTTATGGATCTAGCTTTGTGGTATACTCAAAGGTGGGTAATATAGATTATATTATACTTGGATTAATATATTTTTATAGGCACTGTATTCTTTGTTTTTTTTTATCACGGACCTTTTCCATTAGATGAGGGGAAATGTTAATATTCAAATGTAATTGTAGAACTGAAAACACAGGCAACAAAATACTGTAACTAACAGAATGTTCTAGCAGTAACAATAATTTTCATGATATAACTATACTATAATTGACTTCATTATGGAATTTTCTACTAAGAATGCCTGAAATTCTAGGCTACTTTTGACACTGTTAAACATGGCACTCAAATCTTAATTTTGGAACAAACTTTAATTTAGGCCTAAATATTGAGGTTCTAGAGAAACGTTCCATGAAGCAGCCTCCTCATCCTAAAAAAAATCTGATAGGTTTCCCTCTCGGTCTCAGACCTCTGTTTTAAAGAACACATTTTAAAATAATTATTTCTTTGTTACTTATGGCAAAATAAGTATTTCATTTATTCCATTTTGAAAACTGCTACTGACAAAATAATGAATAAATTCAGCATAAGCTGTTGGGAGGTAGAGATCGAGTGTTGTATGTTATTTTTCTTTTGTGAACCCAATGACTGGGAATGGAATCATTCATTACATGGAACAACCATTTATCAGAAGAATTGTTTGCCCTCATACTTTCCGTCACCCTATACCTCCCCACACTTGTTCAGGAGGAAAATGACAGGAAAGTTGATTATACACAGAAATGCGGCCTTGTGTCTAAAAGTAAGTGGCAACCGGATGACTGTCTTATATAAGATTTCATCAAATTTCTATATTGCCCATCTCACCTGAGTGACTTTGGCTGTTTAAAAACCAAACATAACATAACATAACATGTTAACACATTAACATCTTTATGCACTATCCTTCCATAGCTATAAATTCCAGTGAGAAACTTATCATAGCCTTAATTTTGTTCATGGATTTATATGTTTTTAGTTCTGACTGCATCGTGGTATATGTAACCAAGTGTGCACAATATGAAAACAGTAAAAAAGTATTTGGTGGCAATAATAAAATAGATTTTTTTTCAATTGCCAAGTTCCTGCTTCTTATCATTAATACTTTGGATAGAAGGGAAAATAGAGATTGAATAATAATTCTATAGTAATTTAAATTTGATCACTTTAGAATCCACAGTTTCTTACATTTGCAATTTATCTGCTGTTATTTTGTAAATAAATATATTTAGTTTAGTACTTTTCAGTTATACTTATAGATACTTACAGATAGGATTTTTGGAGCTAATATTATCAGAGACTCAGCTTGTCTGTGGGGTTGTCCTGTTTATGCATTTATCTTCCTAGAACTCCATTCCTTTCCAAGCGCCTATCAATTCGATTCTTGGCATCGGCTGATACCAACAGGAATTAGTAATGGCCATTGATATTATAATTTCCCAATTTTCTATTCCCAGAAGGCCAGTACATATCCACAGCTGTGACTATTACACATTGAACTAGCTACTCCATTTTGTTTTAATTTTCCATTGTATCAGTTTTCCACAAATATTGTTGTTACCATAAATCACATCAATATTCAGATGATATAGTTCCTTTTTATTCAAAATGGGAACTTTGAGAGAGAAAGCTACATGATATATGAGTTTATTTTGACTTATTGTTATTATTTCATCTTGCTAAAGTGTATTATTTAACTTGAGACACTGTATTTCAGAACAAGACATATTTCAATATCTGACCAAACAGAAAAAAAATTATGTAGCATGTGTTAGCCATAGTCAATAAAACACATAAATTGTTACTGTTGCAAATATTAGTTGCATAAATATCACATTGTTTTAGAAGTAGCTAGCTAATACTGTGCAAAACCTAGAATTCCAAATATGAATATTTTCTGCCTTTGAATATTCAATAAACCAACAGTGTTGACATGAAAATAAATGGATAATAAGGAAATATGGTTAAGACCATCATCTCCTTTTTTTAAAAAACCATGCACTAGATTCTGTTTTTTAAAATTAAACATTATGCATTGGGCATTGTTGTCTCAATAGGATGGTATTTATAAGCCATTACATTCTGAGGGCACAAGGTTAGGTGCTGCTGTTATACCAAATACCAAGAAGGAGAATGAAAGATAGTGAAAATAATCTTGCATTCAACTGGAGAAGAAATGCTGATTGACAAGTACAATCTACAACATAACTATTCTGGACTCTCTGCTCTGTGCTGTTTAAGCTCTATCAATCTATTACATGTCTTTACCAGACTTGCCCCATAAATGCTACTAGAGAAAACATCACCCGTTTCTTGCAGATGGTAGCTATAGTAAAATCCTTCCTTTCTTTGTCGCTACGCTTCCAGAAGGAATGCAGGAATTCTTAAAGAGATCTCAAGCCGGATTGCAAAAATATTGTCCGGTGCTCATGTTATGGAGCATGCATTGTGATAGTAACATGAGAATAGCTGCCTACAGTGTAGCAGCCTCATGAACTGCTAAGTGGCCGTGCCAAAAAGCTTAGGCATTCATACCAGAATTAATACCACAATCCGAAAGCACAGCTAGCTCATTTTCAGTGGTCCAAATATAAAACCTCAACTATAATCACTGAAAAATTAGAAAGTTATTCCTAGCAGACAGGAATGCTTTCTCTAACTATTGTGTCACAGAAACCTGGACAATTGAATCAATATGGAATATAACAGCCTTTTCTTTTCTCTGTCTTCCCCCTCCCTTTTACCCGCTTCTTAAGCTCTCAATATGTCACTGCAACAAACTGAAATTAATACTTTTCAAAGTTTGGGCTAATATATTTGTATTACATCCAAGGTGCTACAAGGCGTTGTTTCCTAAAGGACACTGGGTAGGTCCCTCAGCTTCTCATTGTTTCCAGATTTCCCCGCTCCTTCCCAAATTAATATTTTCCATCCTTTTACTGATTTCCAGAGAGTAGTAAGCTTTTTTCTTTCATATACTTACATATTTATCAATGTAATCAGAGCAAAGCTAGTACAGGGCAACCTTAGAATATATTCAGACATTGATTCTATATAACAGCACGGAGAACAAATAAGTGGGTGATATAATAATTATATCTGTATCTAATAATCTGATCTAGTATTATTAGGCTTACTATACTACATCTAGGCTTACTTCTTTTAACACCTATCTTTAGTTCCATGCTTTTGGCATTTTTTTCTTCTCTATTCCTCTATTTCATATACATAGAATACCCAAGAAACTTGATAAAGCTCTTAGAGTACTATTCAACAAAAAGTTTTACTTGGTTCTTTGTTTAGCATTTGCATATTAGTTATTCTTAATTACCATTTGTGGTCCACCATTCATTGATGTGTTTGAATATTGCTGAAGTGGCCATTTGCTAGGAACATACAGATATCAAAACTCCATCTACTTATTTTCTAAATTGGTTCAGTGTGGTGTAAGGGTTAAGGCATCAGGCTAGAAACCAGGAGACTATGAGTTCTAGTCCCACCTTAGGTACAAATCCAGCTGGGGAACCTGGGGCCAGTCACTTTCCCTCAGTCCTAGGATATAGGCAAGGGCAAACTACTTCTGAAGAATTTTGCCAAGAAAACTTCAGAAGTTTTTTTTTTAAAATCACAAGTTAAAAAGAAACAAACAAAAGGTAAAATGCTAATGAATGTTATATTAACTATCCAAAAGCAACTACAAATACTGTCTATAACTGTACTATACAATTACTTTTTAAATATTATTAACAGTCAAAACCAGGGAGTGATATTACTTACTTAAATGTTTTAGCTTTAGCTGCTCAATGAATATTGGACTTCAGATGTCACTAAATTAAATAAATATAGTTTACAATTGTACACTTCAACAGATCTATTGAAATGCACCATTCAACAAGGCCAACTTGGATCAACTGATGCAATTTTAGAGCAACAGCTGAAGGGAGAGCCTGGGAAAAAGCACCATAAACCAAAGGGCCATTAAATACAATGAAAACTTTTTTTCTGTATTCAAGACATCTTTAATTTTTCCATCATTTGTAATGACACTGTAATATGTTTACAGAAGTAGGAGCAACTCCTAGGTATTCATTTGTCTTCCCCTTGGGATTACAGTAAACACACCAAATGCACTGTGTTAGTTTTATAATAGTGAGTGTGTGCCAGAAATATTGAGCTACAACCACTAAATATTTGCTTTAAAATAATTTTAACCATCTGGACTTTTTGTTTCCCATTCTCTTCAGGGAAAGAGTCAGAGTGAAGCAAAAGCCACTCTGCACAAACTGATTTGTGTAGGCAAACTGAAGTTACCAGGTCAATAAGAAAGCAACAAACTAAGAAGAAATGGAAAGTTCTATGAAAGATAGGCAAACTGTATTCTTAAAGAAATGGGAAATTAGTTAGCAAATATTTATCATGACTGCAATAAGAGAAAATGTGTTAGGTTTGTAGTTGCATTTTTGTTTCTTGAACTTGTCTTGTGTCGTTGTTTTCGAAAATGAGTTGTAGTCAGTTAGGTAGAAAAGTTTTTTTTCCATACTAGTAAAAATAATACCAATATAAATATAGGTGATTCCAGGGACCATGCTTCCACTGAAGATTTCAAAGGATTCATATAATTAAGATAGCTTCATATCCTTCTGTGTGGAAATAGCTACAGGCTCATTTATATGATGATATACCATATATCTAATTCAGCACTGCCATACAAAAGCAAAATATGTTTTTGTACTTTTCTCCTTTTTTTCTAAAAAATTGTGGAATATTAGATACCCCTCTGATCTCCCTCAGCTTTGTAAACTAATGAAGTAATGAAAAGCAGAATGAACTATAGTATTTTTCCATGTCCAGAAAGTAGGACAGCATGATTAGAAATACTGAACTTCCTACTGTGAGACAAGCCCTCAGTGGGCTGCAATACTAAATAGACTGAGTAAACACTTGGATATATGCCATAGATTTGAATCAGTTGCAAACTTTTTGGTTTATAGGCTTTCAACTTCATTTAGTTATCACAAATTGTCTTGTGTATTTGGTAGTCCTACCAAAGGTTTTGATTGCATTTAACTTGGGCTACAGCCAATTAATTATATATCTCAAGGACAACCTCCCAATTTATGTGCTAACTGAACTCCTAGGCAAAATTGTTCCTCTTTAATTGTCCAGTAATCTAAATCAAATGAGAAAGGACAACATTGGCAGCTTTTTTGATGATTTCTTAGATTCATCAACTTTATTACTAGAAAATATAAGTGTCAATCTTGAGTAAATATAAAGATTATGTGATGACCATGGAAACAAAACATAATAACTTCCAAATGTTCTAGAATAAACTCTGGTGTTTAAAAAACAACAACCTAGTTCTGTGGAGCACAAGAAAAATTGAGGTATGGTTTCTTGCTTGTTCAAATCAAGTGACCAAAAAGCATGATATCCTGTCTGATGATCAAATAAATGAGTATTATGATGTCTAGGAAAACTTTATTTGGAGAATTATCAATTCATGCTCATGAATTGACCAATTTGTCACCAAGACAAATTCCTTGTGTGTCCAATCACACTTGGCCAATAAAGAATTCTCTCTTCTCTTCTCTTCTCTTCTCTTCTCTTCTCTTCTCTTCTCTTC
>BLBF01000032.1:1665256-1682181 GCA_015471245.1 Laticauda colubrina | reverse complement strand
CTCTCATCTACCTATAATAATAGGTATGAGACAAGTAGCCTGCAGGTTCTCCCAGGCAATAATCTCATGGAGATAACTGTATTTTATTTATTTGTGATTTTTTTTCTAGAAATGTTAAAGCAGAAGTTGGTTTTCTTTCAAAATCATTTGGGGGGGAATTATTTTTTTTGGGGGGGGGGAAACTTAGTTATTACTACTTCTCAAGATATAAAGTCACCATTAAAGATACTGACATATATGTATGCATAATTTGATTTACTTATAAGGAAATGTTTAGTAGATACATTTGGAAGGTACAACCTTATTCAGTTATAATTTTGTAGTAAATTCAAAATCTTTTAAATTGTTGTTACAATTGAAGTTACATGCTGTGGATCTCTAAGGACTGTAGCATCTCTTCATTTCTGGCCATTTTGGCAGGAAAAAACTGAAACCATAATTTTTGTAATAAGACAAAGAAAATATGTGTTTTAATTCCCTCCTCCCCGGTACAATATATTCATTCATTCTCTCTCTCTCTCTCTCTCTCTGTGTGTGTGTGTGTGTGTTGCAGATAACAATAAATGGCTGGAAAAAAATGAGGGAAGGCAGGGAGAGGAGAGCCAAGGATCAGAACTCACATTTTGTTTGTTTAATTATTCTCATTTTCTGAATCTAAGAAACATCACGATCAACATTTGACACTCCTTCAAATCTATTCCTTTTTCATTCCCATTTTCATGGACTTCTGCAAACTTTTTTTTTTTGCACATGTTGACACCAGCTTTTACATTTTCATGGGTAGCTTTATTTATAGTCAATAATTTATTTATTTTTTCCTCCAAATTTTCAGGAGAAAAAACACCTTAAGGAAAGGTACCTGTTTTAATATTTTTCCAGACCTTCAAGTGCCTTCTTATCAGCTTCTTATCAGCATCATCTCAGCAAATAAGAAATTTTAGTTCTTTGTATTTGAGGAAATCCTTGCCCTGAAATCTAAAAGACAGTATAGTTTTTCCAATAATAATAGCTATTTCATAGTATTGTTGCTTTTACTGAACCCAGCAACAACTGCAAACAAAAACAGAATATGGATAAAATAAAATTTGTAAGGATATTCTACTGAGATTATTTAGAGAGAGGTAAATTTTCTTATTGCCTCTTAATATGTTAATTAATATATTCCTACTCCCAACCCTCATAATGAATTTTGAGAATGAAGCTTAAAAAAATAATTAAAAAAAAAAACTTACTTCCTAGGCTTCTGGATTTATCATTATGGCATGTGTATGTGTCAATAATAATTTATAATTGCTTCTAATGTGAATTAAATTTCCTTACAGGGAAGCAAGCTCATTTTCAATATTATTTTTGGGTGAATATACTAGTCATAAATATTTTTCATGTATTTTCCTTAAAGAAGCATATATGTGTTATACTGTTTTTCTTCGGAAGGATTCCTTTTTACCAGCTTTTATGCATTTATTATCAATTTGCAAGGATGCCAGTTTAGCATCAATGCATACAAATTAGATACCACATATATAGGAAGGGAAACATTTATTAACAAAATAGATCAACTGAATAGAGCATCTCTCTCATAGCTCTAGAAGAGAGTTTTCTTATTGCTTTATATACTGTAGTAATAGCTGCATCCAATTTATTGTACATTACGAACAATTTACTTTCATTCCATTTAAAATATTCAGGGTTTACCTCAAGATTTAAAATATGTAGCCACAAGGTAAAATGTGTGAATATGTGAGTGTGAGAGAATATAATCACTCACACACGTACACTAACACAGGGAGGAGGGAGGGGACAAGAAACACACAGATGAATTCCTTAGCCTTTCTTTTTTAGAAAAAGAGCTCTAAAGTTTCCATTATCCATTCTGTCAGGTAGCAAATATCTTCTCAGTGTAACTCCAGACATTAAATCTGTCAAGAGGAATGCAGTAAAATAAATGTCTGGGATACCTTCATAAACAAAAATCTTATTTCCATAATTCATACAGCTGGCTGGCATTTATTGGCACGTCAGGTGCAATGGGGACATTTCAGGAACATTAACATGTACAGCATCATTTGTCAACAAAGCAACAATGTAAGCAAATCGTTCAGAACTCATACAGATTTACAGCTTTCTCTGCCAGCTGCTAATTACGGTGTGTTCTGCCTATTTGGTAGGGGCTTTTTTATTGGAAAATGACAAAAGGGTTATAGTATCCCAGTTTGGAATATAGATGTGGCTTTTTAGTAATAATGTAAGTGGTAATATGACCACGCAGCTTTGGAGTTTGGATCTAGTTTCACTAGTCTTTAATTGATCCATTTTGATTGATGAAGAAGACGTAGAAATTTGCAATGGCATTTGGTTACTGATGTATGTAACCTCAGCAGACAAAGAAATCATATCAAAAAGAAGTTGGGGGGGGGGGTTGTGTGTGTGTGTGTGTTTGTGTTTGTGTTTGTATATTTGTCCTCTTATTTTTACACATTTAATACGTAGTCAAATATGTAGTCTCTTCTCTGATAAATATGTGTTGATTGCACCCATGTTCATGATAAGTTATAAATTATCAATTGACAAATGGATTGGAACATGCTGCATCCATTTAAATAAATTATGAATATAAAATCTGCCACAGTTGAAAATGATACAGAGGGATCACATATAAGGAAAATGAGGATACTGGATTTGAAGGAAAATAAGGGAATTTGATTTTTTTCAGCCATCATTCATTGTTATGGTTTAATATTCTCTATCAATAAAGAAAATATATTGTAAAACAAATACATGAAATAAAAAGACATCCCCCAAAGTTGCCAAAATCCATATTGATTACTGCTTTGTTAGGATTACCAGCACTTGCAACTATAATACATGCGATAAAAAATATCTGTCAAACCTAAATAAAAATATTTTACCAATATTTTATTTTAGATAATAGAATACTGTTATTTAAATAAATATTCAGATACAAAATAAAATATTAGGTAATTTTATTTATCATTTAAATATCTAAATGTAAGTATTCAAAGTAAACATTTTGACCACATAATTTAATAGGCAGCTTGATGGATTAATTACTTGCCAATTTACATATATTTTTAAACATTATAAATTTAGATACAGGAGTATGCAGTTTAATGTAAGGAAACATTGTCTGGTGCCAATCTTATTAAAATCTTGAAGGCCATGTTTTCTGAGGGTTTTCAAAATGTTAACTGAAAGTGGGGGTGCATATCCACCTGTTCATTTCAACAGATTAATTTGAAATATAAAGAAAAATGAAAGAGTATCTAAAATGTAATAAATGTCTATATAAAACAGTCTCTCTCTCTCTCTCTCCCTCCCTCCCTCCCTCTCTCTCTCTCTCTCTCTCACACACACACACAAACACACACACACTGGAGTTTGAATTGTGTTGTATAGTACAAAGTATAATATAATAGTAATATTGTTAAAAATAGCATAATATAACTGTAACCCAATACAAAGTACTCTGTGTTTAAACTAGTAAAACAACAATGTTGAGGGATTGTGTGTGAATGAGGTAAGGTATAAAATAAAGTATAAAAGTAAATTAGCATTGTTTGTAAACAATATAGTAGTAAATAAAAAATTTGGGGAAGTTGTTTTGAAATTTTAGAAGTAACCAAAAGAGAGGGAAGGCAATAAGTACATAGATATACAGTAAAATTCATGCCATGTCTATGTCTGTCTCTCATATTTCATCTTTGAATCATTAATAAATTGTGCCCTAGTATTTCAAATATTTGATTTGAAGGAAAATGGTGAGAGTGTATTATTTCTGTTTCTTTCTGTTTCAGATTGCTGTATTTAAACTTTTATTACAGTTTTCATAAAATATTTTTCCTTTGCTCCTCCCTTTTGCAAACTGTTTGTACATCCTGGCATCTGTTTGAGATTGTTCTGCAACAGATGCTTTTGTTAGTTTAAGGACACACTGGATGATTAAAAACTACCCTGGAAGGAGGGAAGCAGGCAAGTACTGGGCCTCTAGAATTGCGCTACATTTGGACACCTGTCGCCCTATGGTTCTTCCTGCTAGTCTAGGATTTTTTTTTTTGGGGGGGGGGGTGAGGCCTTTAGAGGAGAGAAGGAGGAGGATTTTAATGTATGATTTTTGGTATTGTATATTTGTCCTTTGTGACCTATAGAGACTCTTCCTATAAATAATAATTTATAAAAAACTATAAATAACTAAAAAATATAATATCATCAATTAAATTATAATATATCTTTCAAAGACCTTAGTATTCTGTACTTATCAGTATTAATTCATGATTTTAAAAAATAGGCTTAAGATTGCAGAATGTGCATAGCAGTGAATTATGCTGCATAGCAACGTAAAGGAAATGAAAAAAAAATCTCAATAAAATTTACAATGGAATTTTCAGGAATATTTTATATGCTGGAATTATCGCAGAATATTGGAGAAAATAAGAGAAGTAAATTATGATGTTACACATACTTTTAAAGTTAAAAAACTTTACTTAATTTCTATAGACTTAACTATTTTATCTGTGCATTGTTCTTCAGATTGCCTTCCAGATTCCATTTATATTCCCTTGTCTAATAATAACAGTTATTATCTGATATCCATATTTAATTTTATTATGTCACCATTCCTGTTAAAAAAGGATGTTCTTTTCAAACATTTTAATGCATTTATTATTTCACTGATCATCAGTTAAAGCCAATTTTCTCCTTTATTGGATCTCAATTATAAATCAACTAGTCATTGTATGGGATACTGTATATGAACATACAGTATATCATTATGATGTATCCTATAATAATGCATCTTGCGCTTGAAGACTGAAGATAGTGGTTTAAATTGCTGAGACAGAGAAAAATGGGGAACATCTGTTAATCACAGATAGAGAAGAGTTTCAGTGAAGTTTATCATATGTATTTGATAGAATGAACACACTGCACCATTTTCTGTTCTCTTTTACTTGTGCAAACATACCTTTTGTGGTTTTTTTAAAAAAGAAATCTGCCAGTTTATCAAGAAATGAGATAAGAAGAATCTCAGGTTAGCACTGCCTTCTCCCAAATATCAAGAGACGATGATGGCAGAGTAATGGAAGTGAAAAAATATTATATTAAATTGGTATTAGATGACACAGTCTAAGCCATTAACCCATCCTTGT
Organism: Laticauda colubrina; assembly: GCA_015471245.1. NCBI lineage: Eukaryota > Metazoa > Chordata > Lepidosauria > Squamata > Elapidae > Laticauda > Laticauda colubrina. The sequence continues at coordinate 1,677,016 of BLBF01000032.1, read as the reverse complement.
AAGGGACATTAATGGGGAAAAATGGAATATGTAAATTGAGGAATGTTTGGAATGTAATGTAAGCTATTTACCTGACACTAATTCATTGTATATGTATTATGATGTGGCCTACAATAATAAATTCTTGGTTAGAAGGCCTAAGTTAGTGGTTTAGCATATGTGAAGGACAGAAAACAAAGCCAGGTGAAGTAATTAGGCATCAGGCTAGAAACTGGGAGACTGTAAATTCTAGTCCCAATTTAGGCACAAAGGCAATTTAGCCACTCAATCTCTCATAGCCAGAGGAAGCAGACAAGGGCAAACCACTTCTGAAAATTCCTGCCAAGAAAACTGAAGTGATTTGTACAGGCAGTCACCAGGAATCAAGACTGATTCAAAGGCACCAAAAAACCCATTACCACCACCACCAGCAATGTAGAGTATATGTGTCTGTCACCTCTTCACAGCATTTATTTAATACTAGTTGATAAACCAGGCTTGCCTGGGTATTTACTTATCCCAATCCTGTATTAGACAGGAAAATCCTGTCGTTGGAACTCACGCTGTTGTACTGTCTGTGAAGCTCTAGATATAGTAGTTCTATCTCTCTTATTCTTTAGTCGGGCCTCATGCTGCTGTCCTATCTCTGAAGTTGTAGATGTAATAGCTCTCTCGCGCAGTGTTGCAAGTCAGAGGGACTTGTGGAGTAATGTGAAGCCATTACCATGGCAACTTCACTGTGCTGTACAGTAGAAGCCATTTAAAGGCACACACATATGCACACACCAAGGGGTGTTAGGGATGTCTTACCCCCATAGTATTTTTTTCCAGAGGATAAGTCATGTGTCTACTACATTTGGTTGAAATTGCTGGAACGTACACATACACACACTCACACACACATCCATTTTAGATAAATAGTCAAACCAAATAATCAAAACTCAACATTTTCTCTATCTATCTATGTATTAATTTATGTATTTGCTACTCAGCTCACTATCACATGACTTTTTACCATCTTCATGTGTGCCCATCCATATTTTCAGGTCTATAATCCAGGTTCTTCTTTAAGTGTCAGCTGAACTGCTGTCAGAAGATACAAAAGAAAGAAAACAACCTAGCAGTGGCATTCTGCCTGGAGAAAGACCCATTCTTGGTGAATCCTGTTCTAATTTTAATTTTATGATAGAGCAAATATCTTATTTATTTTCATTACACAGCGATACCAAAGAAAACAACCTGATAATTTCGAGTCATTTTTGTATTATAATTTTCACAGTCTCTTGCCACTGACAATGCTGGCAGGAGCTACTGAAAATCCAAGCCTCAAACTTCTGAAGTTCATGACGTTGTCTGCAAATCCTTATGTTGTCACTATTGAATTATAGCAGCCATTTTATTAATGAAATATTTATCATCAAAATTTCCTCTGCCTTCAAAGAACAAAAATCTTCATTGTGTCATCTTTTCTAAAAGCACTGTTGTTCCACAAATTGTCAAAGGGCTTCGTGAGAGGAGTTCACATATTGCTCCATCCCACTATCTTTATCAAATGCATTGCTTAATCTCACAATCTATTTTAGCATCAAAGTTACATTGAAATGATGGGATCCAATCTGATTTTCCCTTCCGTTATAGCTCTTTAATCCACCATCTGCAAAATCCAGACTCAGTGCAGTGGAATAAGGGATTCATAGGAACAAACAAGGAGAAAATCAATTTTAGTATGTGAAAAATCAAACTTTTTCCAAAGAATTCATATTGGGATTGGAATTTATTTACTAATATAAAGCATGTTCTAAAACTAACTAATGTCAGGAGCAGACTAATGTGTATCTTTTTGCCTTTGCTTCATGGTTGTTTCCATAAATTTTGCCTGTATTCTGTTGCAATATTCCAATGCATAATGTGGGCAGCTTAAGAGTCTGTCTAAAGCCCATGTCACACTGGCCAACGGATGCAAAAAGGACACAGCAGACGAGCAAAATGTTCCATCCGTTGTTATCCGCTCTCAAAAGGGGTGAAACTTTGCATAACCAGAGCGGATAACATGGACGCGGGGAGGACGCAGGGCGGATGCAAAGCGGATGCGGAACAGAAGCCCAGCAGATGGAAGCAGATGGGAGCGGATGGGAGTGGGTGGCACATCCACAGGGCTTCCGGGGGGCCTCAGCGAAGCGGACGCGGAACGGAAAGAGCAAAAGCAGAGTGGACGCCGAACGGATGAAGCGGATGCAGAGTGGAAGCCTAGCAGATCCACAGCGGAAGCCTAACGGATGCCTGGCGTTCACTGCGCATGCGGGGAGGATGCATTGCGTCAGCCCCGCAGATATAACGGAAGCAGCTCGGAAGCAGGTCGCCATTCAGAGGAAAGACCTGCTGCCGGACACATCGACTTCCTTGCCTGCCCTGCCTGCATGTCTGCCTGCCAGCCTTGCTGCCAGCCTCCCTACCAGCCTCCCTGCCAGCCTCCCTGCCAGCCTCCCTGCCAGCCTTGCTGCCAGCTGGTCTGCCTGCCAGCCTTGCTCCCTGCCTTCCTGCCAGCCTTGGTTCATGTCTGCCTGCCAGCCTTTCTGCCAGCCTTGGTTCATGTCTGCTGCCAGCCTTCCTGCCAGCCTTGGTGCCTGCCTGCCAGCCTGCCTGCCAGCCTTCCTGCCAGCCTTGGTGCCTGCCTGCCAGCCTGCCTGACAGCCTTCCTGCCAGACTTGGTGCCTGCCTCCCTGCCAGCCTTCCTGCCAGCCTTGGTTCCTGCCAGCCTCCCTGCCAGCAGCAACCCCACAACCATGCGGAAGCACAGCAAGCCTCAGCCATCTGCTGCCAACCCTGGCAAGAGGGACATCCCGCCCCCTGGCCCTCACTCTGGTTCTGCTGGGGCTTCTGCAGCACGGGCTCGCTCTTCTGGGGCTGGCGCTTCTGCTGCTTCTGCTTCTGGAGGAGCTGATGACAAGCACTCCAGCACCAGCCACCTCCACAGCACCTGCACCCTTCACCCCTGAGACTGAGCAACCAAGAGGAGTGCCAGAGACTCATTTTTGTTTTATAGCTTGTTGTTAATAAAGTCTATTTTTGATTCACACACTTGCTTCATTTCTTTTTTTTTAATAAAGTCTTGCTGGAAACTTTTAGAAATGGCTTAAGCCTTTGCATGCTTGTGGGATGGGTAAGGATAGCTTTGGGATGGGTTAGGATACCTGTGGGATGGGTAATAGCTGTGGGATGGGTTAGGATAGCTGTGGGATAGATAAACCTCCAGTGCAAGCATAGTGGGACTGTATGGTCCACCCTCCCAGGTGCCACACCTACGGCCCTTTATTGTCAATAATAATGTAATAATTATCCACACATGTCAACATAAACACAACTCTTTATTAAACGCCCTGTTCATTGTAGGCCAACCAAACATACATGGCCCAATCTCATCCGTGTGATGAGACAGGCTGAAGGAAGCATCCATTAAGCATCTACCATCCTGTCTTGCCACCCCACTGCTCCAGCTGGGGAGTTGCACCAATGTCTCAGGAGGTCGTGCTGCTTCTTCGCTTCATTTGAGGCTCTGTTGGGGCCTTGCACATCCTCAGTGTCGATCAGGTTTCGCCCTTGCCTCCATTCCCCAGGCTCCATGTCCCCATTGCCTTGTTGGAGGTCCACGAGCCTGTTCTGCAAGACTGGGTAGCGGGTGCGCATGAGATTGTGCAGGATGCAGCAAGCTTCCATGATCCTCCTCACGGTCTCTGGGCAATGCTGCATGGTGGTGAGAAGTACCTAGAACCTGTTGGCCAGGATGCCAAAGGCATTCTCCACCACCCGTCTTGCCCTGGACAGCCTGTAGTTGACGATCCTCTCTTCACGGGTGAGGAGTCTGGAGGTGTAGGGCTTCATGAGGTAGGTTGTGAGGGAGAAATCATCATCCCCCATGATGAAGTAGGGCACATCTTGTGTTTCGTTGGGCAGGGGGTCTGGATCTGGGAAGCCCATGATGAGGTTGCGTTCCAGCCCCTCCTTGAGGTCACTGGTGTTGTATACCTGGGCATCTGAAGATGAGCCGTTGCCTGAAGCATCGATGTACATGAACTTGTAGTCAGCATCGACCATGGCAAAGAGGATGATGCTGAAGAAGCCCTTGGAGTTGAAATAAGTGGACCCCGACTTGGCTGGAGATTTGCAGGCCACGTGCTTGCCATCTATGCCTCCAACGGTGTGTGGTAAGTTCCACTTCTGATACCACTGCTCTGCAACTTTCTTCCATCCTTCTTCAGTGGAGGGGTACTGGAGGAGCTCCTCCTTGTATTCTTTGATGATGGCCTGCACCACTTCTCTGACCACAATGCTGATGGTGTTGGATGGCACCCTCCAGCCGTTCTGCATGCTCCTGTAGGAGGTCCCTGCGGCCAGGTGGCGCAGAGTGAGTGCCACCTTGAGCCCAGGTTCCAGGCTGGGCCGGAAGCTGGTGTTTGCCTTGGTCAACCTGGGTGTCAGGTGCTGCACAACTTCGTCAAACATGGCTGGAGGCATCCTCATGAAGTTCTGGAATGCCCGAGTGTCTTCGCTCCTGAGCTCCACCATCAGCTTATTGTACAGTCCGTCCTCCGCTCTACTGGTGAACCATCTTCAGACCCAGACTCTTTTTGGGTGGCTCCTTTTCTTCTCGCAGTAGTATTCACAGAGCCTGCAGATGGCTTCGCACTGTTGCAGAACGATGGTGGCTGCCGAAAGGACTTTGTTACAATTCACGGTGGACATGACTGGATGCTGTGGAAGAGGAAGAGGAAGAGGCAGATGAAGGCTGCAGAGGTCTGCACCGCTGGGCTGCTGTTCTGAAAGTGTGATGCAGGCGAGTTGCTCCCCCTTTTTATGGGCAGTGTAGGTTTTCCGCTAGGCATCCTCTAGGCATCCTGTAGACATCCTTAATATCTGAGATAGGTCCCCTCTGAGAACGTTTTTTCTATTTTAAACGCTTTGTTTCCGTGCTGCATCCGCTAGGCATCCGTTCTGCATCCGTTCTGCATCCGTTCCGCTTCCTCCCTGCGTCCGTTTGCTGCTGGAGTGGATGGAGTTGCCCGGATGTGGAACGGATGCCTAGCGGATATAGCGGATGCGTAACGGATGCATAGCGGATGCGTAGCGGATTCGTAGCGGATGCAGAATGGACGAACTGGACACATTTTCCGCGCAAAAGTTTTAGGCAGCCCAAAACTTTTGGAGCGGATGAAACGTCCATAAACGGATGCCGGAGGGATAGAGAGGAAGCAAAACGGAGGCAGTGAGTACAGAACGGATACATCGCGTTAACCAACGGATGGCAAGCTTTTTTGTCCGTTTTACATCCTCTTTGCATCCATTGGCTCAGTGTGACATGGGCTTTAAATTCTAAGCTTTATCCTGAAATAGTCTGGTAAAACACATCTGAACACATATTGTCTGCCTTTTCTGCAGCTCTGAAAACTAATAGGAGTGGTTACTCTTGAGTATGAACTCAAGCAGAAATTCAGCCAGTATTTTTCTTTCTTTCTTTTTTTTTTCTGACAAAGTAAAACTAACTTTCCTGGCCTCATACTTGTCAACGACCAAAACAACTAATAATCAACTGGCATCTTATTTTTCTTACTTTTTTACTGCTGTTTCTTCTTGTATCTTCATTTTAGCTGAGCTCTCAGAGAAGTGGACAGAATTAGCCAAAAGTAGCAGCATTTGTTTTGCGTGAAACACTTTGACAACACGCATTGGAAAAGAAAGTTAAGGGGGGGCATCATCAAATGCACTTAAAAGAATACATTTTATCTCCATTTCTTATGTACGATTCAATTTTAATTTTGGTGTCACCATAATTCTCGGGATGTCAAAAATACAGAGCAATATAAACCAATGTGACAGGCAATTTATTTGTCATCCATCTTCTCGGTTTCTGCTCTAGCTGCCATCAACACGCATGGTATAAGAGGGGAAAAAACCCGAGGACAGGGACAGAGAAATTTTAAAATGTTGGAAGGTATGGCTTTTTAGATGCAGTCTCTGAAATATGTGACAGATCCAGCTAAAACTGGACAGTTGGAGGATAAGATTATCTGTTTTGTGTGCTTCTGATTTAATAACATGTTTTCTCTTTGCCATAGTTCTAATGCTCAAAATAAATGCTCAAAGTGCTAACCATTAAAAGATTTATGTAAATAGACTTAGGATGAAATACATTTCAAGCAGCAGAGATTGTCTGGCACAATTATTTCTTCATAAAGTGAGTGCTACACCTATCATCTGTCATTGGCACAAAAGTAGCACTTTTACCTTTGCACTGCCTAAACACTAAGGAAGAGTAGTCTTCTGGATGCCACCCAAGAAACAATCTTACAATGGATCTGTCAGCAGGAGGTGGCCATATCTGTGGAGGAAATACAGCTGCAAAGTGCTATTTTACACAAGATAGTCCTTACTTTAATAGGATGCCAGAAGATGCATCAGATAGAATCTGATGAGAAAATGATGACAAACAGTGGGATCGATTTTACACATTTGGGGATCAGACGGCTTGCAATTTTACCTGTATGCGTCCCTTGCCTTGTCAGAAAGGTAATCGTAGGATGCTTTGGATTCTTGTGACACCTTGGAGGCTGACAGAGCTGTAGGGTGGATTCTAAAATGCAGCTCTACGGAATCAAATATCTATAGATTTGATGGCTTGTTTGATAAGCAAGACAAACATCGCTGATTGATATGGTCCCATTTGCTGAGGTAGTCAATTGTGTACCAGTGGATAGAAAAAGAATAAATCTACTCTAGGCAGGCAGTAGGCCTCAGTGAGTCATGTCATGTGAAGGGGCTTTCTGATATTCTTTATCTCCATGTACAGCCTGTGAAACAAGAGTGCTACTGTCTTCTGTTGGCACAGAGAGTTACCTCGGGCTATGCTGGAAAATGCTTCTCCTGCCCCTATTTTTAGACCTGACTCATTCTGAGCCACTAAATGAAATGTATTATTGAGAATACAGGCACTACTTTGTTGTCATCCTCATGAGAAGGCAACACTATAACCTGTTTGGATACAGCTGCAGACCACCTGTAGGGAAAGTCAAATTAGGGAGAGAACCTACTGTTCTCTGCATTAATGCTTTTTGTATTGTTGTTTGACTTTTTTTCCCCTTCTCTGTATCTTTCTTTAATAAGGATAGGGGGAGCATATTTTAAGGCCTTCTGTCCCTTTAAGGCATCTTCTGATTGAAAGAACTCCTGAATTTGAAAGGGTATAATAACTCCCCAGATGCAAAGAGAAGGAGAGAGGAGGAGGGAGGAAAGACCTGTTAGTGAATTTTCATTTTTGTTTTCTTTTGGACTTCTCTTCTTTGGATAAACTCTTAGAAGGCACACATAGCTCTTGAAAGGCAATTGAAAAGGTTTATATAGAGGGTCAGGGAAAACACTGCCTTTTAAGAATAACAGCAAATCTTATTATAACTGTTTTATCAGTCTCATATAGAAAACCTCCAGGGGTGAAAGAGTGAATTGTGCACCACCACATAACTTGCATATAAAAGACAAGTAGGAATGTAACCCGTATTCTTATACTGTATATTGAAATGATAGATGGTTATCTATACTTGGGGAGATGGGCATTTGAAAGCATTACTTTTTCATAGCACTTTTAATAAGCAATGTATTTGGTAAGCATGATTTCATTCCCATTTGCAATGGACCTTTATTGTACAAATTTTGCAGTTTAGAGAAGTTTTTAAAATGTGACTTGCCCAAGGCCACTAAATGAGAGCACAGTGGAATTTAAAGTGGAGGTCATGCTGGTTTAGCTTCCACATGTATTGTATACTACTACAATTGGAGAAGTTGATATCTATTGCTTGAGTATTTCCAGTATAGCATAGTCTGGGGAGTATAGAATGCAACTCTCAAAAAATTGTGCCAAATAATCTGAAGTAAAGTTAACCTGTGCTACTGATATATAGCATTAATGTTAATTCAACTCAGTGAAAATGTGCTCTGGTTAAATTAAGGACCTTATCATATTAATGGTCTCAGGTATCGCAGTGCAACTAGGCCATTGAACTATTTTATTATCTTATCAAACTTTCCCATCATTTTACATTTCTTTAAAGATAAGCCACTTAGAGGGAAGTGGCTTATTAGAGCAAGGATAACCAGGGAACTCAGACCATCATCAGTTTAGGAAACTGGTGGAAAACCAATGAAAATTTCACTGTATATATTAAACACAGTAGTTTATACTATATAAAATAAAGTTCTCAAAATAAATTGCAGTTCGATTTAAGTACTTATTGGTGCTAAAATAGGAGATGGTATGACTCTTCTCTTCAGAATTTCTCTTTGATTGACGAATTATGTGGATTGGTTAGATACTGTACGAGCTGGGAAAGTTTCAAAGTTCAGTTGCATGAAAAATATGTAGCTGAAAAAATTATAATTGTCCCCCATGTTTACAATCTAAACATAAAAGGATATTTTAAGCATATTTTTATAAAGCATATTTTTCTAAGGTATCTGTAGTGGCATAAGTCATCCATCCATTACTGTGTTTTTTTAAGAGTCGTTCTGCTTTTACTGTTGATATTTCCTTTGCTATTTATAAATACTAAGTCATAAAACCAGTGGCGGGATTCAAATTTTTTGAACTCCTGGTTCTGTGGGCATGGCTTAGTGGGCATGGTAGGGGAAGGTTACTGCAAAATCCTCATTCCCTCCCCACCCCACTAACCTGCTTTTCAGCTCCATTCTCCTGTGCAGGCAACAAAAGAAGACTCAGCTGATCAGCTGGGACTCCAATCAGCTGGGACTTGGGAGGCAAAGAATAGATGGGGCGGAGCCAGTCAGAGGTGGTATTTGCTGGTTCTCTGAACTACTCAAAATTTCCACTACCGGTTCTTCAGGACTGGTCAGAACCTGCTGAATACCACCTCTGCATAAAACATTAATGGTGATTAAGAAGAGGAGTAAAATCATCAAATTGATCAATTTGATTTGATCCTTTTTTGTTAACAAACAAACATGACAAACAAATCAAGCTATGATCTGCTGTTTTTATATGCCTTTGAAGAATTTCCTGAGTTAACTTTGAGGTGAAAATAACAGCAAGAGGGCATTTCAAGGGTCAAAGCTTGCGTTGTTCTTTTGACAGAATTCTCACTGAATTAACAAAAGGATTTTTAGTGTGGTAACAGGCAGGATGCAGAAAATGCACACTTACCATAAAAATAATGCTCAACAAGACATAGTGAAGTTTTTACTTTGGGATACTTGGCAGTAATTAAATAGATGAAGGAAAGGATTTGAGGGCATGTGCTAGGTCTCTAGTCAAATGCTATGTTTTACAGTTCTAACCATAGAAATTAAGAAACAAGCCCATTGATTTTAATATGGCATACTTCTTAGCTTGCATCATAGCCACCATGATTTTGCATGTGATCCAGTTCAATTCTAAAGTACTTTACCTACATGGAGACATGCAGAGGCTCTTAGTTCTAATGTTCTGTCAATAATCTTATAAGCCATTCTGATAAACAGGCTCAGATTGTTCTTTGTAAAATTAATGAGTTATTTTCTGTCTGTCAAGATACAATTAACTTACAATATGCTTTAAAGCACTTAATGAATTATACAATAATGATGAATTAACGCAAATCAATGAAACACAATTCAGATAGAAAGAATTATATATCGTTCGCATGTTATACTAGTCAGTCAACGTAAAAGCCTCTTGTGGGAGGGAGAATTTTGCTCTAAACCCACTAAATCAGACAGCATGCTCTTTTAATAAATCCAGTATAAAAATGTGCATAATTCCAAAGAGATCGCATTTCACATAATTAAAAGCAAGTGTTATATAAAGTATATGTTGCCTTATTCAAAGAATATCAAAAAGACTGCAAAGCATTAGTGCTAGCCATTTCGTGCTGAATTCTCTTTTTCAGGCTGATGATTACAGATCTATTTGATTTCTGCACATTGCCTATTCTTGTCTTAGTCTTTGATAGAAAGCAAGCATCACAGCAAAGCACAAGAGAGGAAGAGAACTTTTTTGGTGGAGGAAAAAAAAAACCCCGTGTAGCCAAACAACCTTTAGAAGTCCTAATTTAGCGAGTGTGCTCTATGATCCAGTCTTGGAATGTGGTCTTGCCGTCTCAAAGGCTATCTGCCATAGCTTCCCAGAATCTATTATGCCTGGAGGATACCACAAAAACAAGGGCAGCCTTGTTAACAAGTAGAAAAGTCTCAACAACCCCAAACAGGATCCTGATATAAATTATCATTTAGATGCACAGAGCCATGTTCATAGCCACACTAATGTAATTCATTTACATCCAGCCATTACTTATCTTCACCAGCGCTACGAAGTTCAGGAATGCAGCTGCCTTATGCCTTGTGACTCCTGAGGTTAGGGAAGAATGACATCACTGAATTTAAGCACATTACCATGCTGACATTGTGGCACCTTGTTTTCTTGCTGCCAGATAGTGCTGGGATTGTTTTCTACCCCCTGTCCTTCTTAAGAATACCTTTTTCTATCCTTTCATGCAGCTGCTGTGAGAAGGGTTGCAAATGTCACTTCAACTAATGATGAATGATACTTGACCCCGAGACCGGTTATCCTGAATTTAATGCAGCACTAGATTTAATATGAAAGATCTTGCCTAGAAAGGCTTCAGCTATTATGAACACCACGGAAATGATAACACATTAAGCAGTAGGAACTAATACTCCCACTTTTCCATGCTTTTCACATTCGGATGGCATTATTTTCTCAAAATTTTACTCCATTTTCAGGACTAAAACATTCTTGCCAAGCAAATTGTTAGTTAGCACTAATGGATTACTGGAATTGCCACTTTCCTGCAAACCTTCTTGATTTTGTATACATATAATTAATAGCATAAATCAATACATGGAGGGAAGGTAACAACAAGAAGGGGGCTGCAGAAATCTTCAACCAATGAACTTCTAGTATTTTTATTTAGAAAACAATGTTCAGAGTCATACATTTTAATCTTATCACATTAGCGTAGTCATAGATTTTACTTTTTTAAAAAAAATGAATGAAGTGCTTCATAAACAGCTAATACATAAAATAACCCGGCTGATGATTTTACAACCATCAGAATCAACACCTGTTTTGATTAGCATTCAGATTTGTTCTTTTATAAAGAATGATAATCCTGTTGCAGTTACATTACAGTTTTAAAGCTTTGAATTTCCATCTGTACCCTATATTATGATGTTCCAGGATTGTTATGAGTTAATTATGTTAACTTTGGAAACATTGCTTGCATTTAGAATGAAAAACTTCAGCATGAATAGACAGAAAAGCAGATGCTATCTTTCTTTCAACTGCTTTGTTGTCTGCTTGCCTCAAAACTTAGAATTCTGTATCCCAAAGAAAACATAAATCGCCAGTTCGGTTTTAATATTACCAAATGCAATTACACATTCAGTCTCTTCAAATGCTGATCAATCTGTATTGAGATCTATACATGTCCATGTTAAAATCCATCAGTAGGTGGGAGAATTGCCTGCTATACTTGAGAAACACAGATTCTTTGTCTTGTAATTTAAAAGTCAGATATGCATAATCTATTGAAAAGCTGATGCTTCCTTATGCCAATTTTTATATCTCTCTTTACATTTTTCATACTGGAAATAATGTTACAATTTCAATTCTATTGGTTTATAAATGATTCACAACCTACGTTTGGCTTTAAATTTTCACATTTGTGTATGTGTGGATAGATAGATAGATAGATAGATAGATAGATAGATAGATAGATAGAT
>BLBF01000032.1:1645673-1665246 GCA_015471245.1 Laticauda colubrina | reverse complement strand
GATAGATAGATAGATAGATAGATAGATAGATAGATAGATAGATAGATAGATAGATAGATAGATGATAGTCATCATCAGAATAAGTTCATTTCCTTTTTATATAATAAATAATAAAAATAATGTGAAGTGAGAGATAAATTTGATGAGTCCAAATTTCTGATAAGAATTACAACTTTAGAAAATATGCATAAGATCATTATATTAAAAAAATCCATCCAAAATATATATGAAAAGAAAAAAAAATTACAAAAACAAGGGGAACTGCTTGCAAGCATCTGAATATTTTTGAAATAAATGTGCACTAAACTTTTAGTGCAAAGGATTTATTTTTTAATCTATAACCCCAAATTAATGTCAAACCTGCCTTAATAAATTTATGAATGAGAAATTTGAGTGGAACCAAAATTGAGGGATTCACCATCCTGTGTCAAGTTATGAAATAAAGCATCCTATAGGTGTTCTTTTGCTACAATAATAATAAATGAGCATGGGTTTTCACAATCATTTTTACTGAGCGAAGAAACAAAAAAAATGATATTCTGATTTTAGTCTTATAAATACTGTATATAATGAGTGATAGGCAGATACACATGCAACACTAATCTTAAAATAGGCAGATACATATGCAACACTAGTCTTCTGAAAGTAATTCCATATACTATGCAAATACTATGTATTTATCTCAGAAGGCAATGACTTTGAAAAATAAAAGTCTGGTCAATATAAATACCATTGACTTATGAAGATTAATGGACAAGAAATAGGTAGGAATCAAAGTGAGCAGTAATGCCTGGGTGAATTTCTTCAGATTTTTTTTAAAAATCAGACTTCAGTAGTAATTAATTAAATAACAATAATATATTTTGGTCCAATATCTGGTCAACTTCAACATTGGCTGTATCGGCTGCCCTCAGTTTGTGAAATTATAGCTATTTTATGTTTTTAACAACTGTTTATCCCTAAAATCATGAGGTTGAAATGAGTGGCTTATAAAATGAAATAATCGAATGGTTTGAGAAGATAAGTTGCACTACAGGCATATAGTCTGTTTTCCTTTATTTGACAACAATCCCTAATCAAAAGTGTGTGTGTGTGTGTGTGTGTGTGTGTGTGTGTGTGTGTCTATATGTAACTGTACACATATGTGTATGCATGCGTGCACACACACACGTATGTGTGTGTGATTTTTACTTTTTAGAGTTAATTCAGAAATTTGCAAAACTTTTTCATGAGATAGTGGGTAATTATTATTCTATCATCTTAATTTATTAAGCAAGAATGGATTAATTAATTAATCAATTGTTATGTGAAACTTCACTTATGAGTTATAACTGAAGTATGGTACAAACCATCCTTCATATAATTTATGTCCAACCAGTGGCATAAAAACTATCTTCAGGGAAGGTAGACCTTCAGGGAAATTAGCAATGCAGACCCTTCCCACAGCAGCCTTTATGGAGCAACACCAGCACACAAAGGCAACCACAATTTGTCATAATACTTATCATGTCAAAATGTACATTGTTGCACAAAGTACATGAGGGACAGAGTTTGTGTGGTGACATACATTGTGGTCTTAACTCCGTCTCTACTATGGATGCCTATGTTGGTGATGGCTCATCATTGTGGACTTTATGGAAGCAATTTTCATTACAATGTATTAGGAAATGCCCTTAAAAGATATAGAAAAAGCTTTGTAATCCATGTTACTACTTTTCACAGATCAGAGGAGACAAAATCTTGGTGAAACCTATGCCTCTAGGTATTTAAGCATATAAGTAGCAAGATAAGGAAGTTCTGTTTTTGAATTCTTTAAATATACTTTGATGAATCCAACCCAGAAAAGTGAACAAACTTTGTTCAATCTCAAAAATCATTTTTGATACGATTACTAAAAAAAAATCATACTGGATATATTATGTTATTAGAAATGGCAATATGGAAACTAGCAGTTCAATCATAAAGCTTCATAGAAGATTGTGATTAATCCTCAAGAGTTTACACCAGAATATTTTCTCCCTAATTCTCATGGTACAATGAAATTTATTGTACAAAAATGTTTGATAATATTAAGAGCAGAAGTATCTACATTCCTCTCATAACACTAGGAAATGAAACAGTATAATACCAATCTTTCGATGTGCATCATTTTAGATGGACAACATTGAGTATCAGTGTCAGATACAAAAGTAAATTAATCCCACTTTCCCAAATAGTGAAAAGAGAACTTGCTTTGGGGAAAGAAGCTGCTTTTCTGAAGCTGCTAGATATGCAACTAGAAAAGGTCCTGCAAAAAATATGAATTGTACTTTGGCTGCCGTGTGGCTTCAAAATGTTATTGTGGCCCATTTAATTAATTTCCTCTCTTAATTTCTAAGTCTCATCTTCGCACACATCTCTCTACAATCTCATAGCATTCTTAAGATTCTTCTCCAGATAGGCAGAAATTCACTGGAAGTGCTTTCCCAAATGAGAGCAGACAAATAGCAGATTCCTAACCCCCTCCCCCCTTTAATCTCTTCTCATTTACACCTTTCAGAATGTGGACTATGTGCACCAAATTGCTTATCTTCAAATACTATAAAATACTCATGATGTAATTCATGTTTAGATTTCTATCTCCATCTTTCTCCAGGAGCTTAAATCAGCTTACATGGGGATTTCTTTCATTTTATCCCTTAAACAACAAACATGTAAAATAGGTTGAATTTCACTCTGAGATTCAGAATGTTCCCTTGTTTGGATTAAAAGGTAGTCTTCTCTATTCTGGATTGTCACCCTAGCTACTATATCTTACCAATTTGCTATTCAGATTCCAGAGCAAACAATTAATGTAGCTTCAGATGCCCATTCCCTCCCCACACTTTTTTTTTTTTTTAAGATTGAGTTGTAGATGTTCAAGAAGGAAAATATAGGCAGGCATTGTTCTGCCCATTTTGTAACAAAAATCTATCATTGTGTTTCATTGTTTTCAACAAATGAATGAACAATGCTAGCAGTGGCTGACATGCATACTGTCTGAAGGAAGACTTTTTAAAAAAAAAAAATAATAATCTTATTTAAAAAAAAAAGAATCCAGAAATTTAGAGCTTTGATATAACTGTGGAAATTCGAATTCATTCAAAGTTGGCATTGTTCAAGATGGAATTCTGCTCTTTCAACTAGCACTTCACAATTACCAGTGGAATGCATATCCTCTTCTCAGAAAAGACCAAGCCAAAAACAGAGTTGTGTACTTCTGCCTTTTAAAATCTCTTATTCTAACTGCCCTTTTTACAAAACAGCTAGTATACTTTTCTTTTATATTTCTTCTGTTTTGAACACATCTGAAGAAGCTCTTTATATTGTTCTCTGCATTCTCTGCTAAAATCACTTTTTTAAAAATTGGGTTTCTCTGCAAATTCCTGTAAATACTTTTCCTTACTGACTTGTTCTTCCTTCAACTTGCTATATGCACCTTTTCTATTGTCAGATTTTTGATATTTGTGTGTGTGCAAAATTACATTGATTTTTTCCCCTTCAGTTGTCTGATTTTTCACATTTTGAAACTGTTGTAGTTTCACAGAAATTTGCCTACGTTCAGTTTTAGTTTCCCTCCAACATTACATTGTCACTTTTGTGGAAAATTCCCACTATTTTAACTTTTTCTACTGAATGTTCCCTGTTAACTAAAGGTATTTACTGTATATACTTGCATATAATCCGATCTCGCGGATAAGCTGACCCTTAAAAAAACTGCCCCAAAATGAGGAATTTTGCAAAAACTCGCATATAAGCCGACCCCCAAATACCATGTTGTGTTGTTTGGGCTAATAACAAAAGAGTATCAATATGCAATGCACTGATGAAGGTTCATTATCAAAGCATTTGTGTAGGAAACAATATTAAGTTAATTACCCGGTATGTAAAGACTCTGATGTTGTATGTGATGATCGCAAACACGAAAGTGGTCAGGTGAATGACTAACCAATCACAGCATGTTATGAGCCAGTGATAGAAAAAGCAAAATGGAGGCGCTCAAAGTAAAAAAAATGTGCTTAATTAGATGTAATTATGTTGCATTTTATTTGAGGTACAGTTAAAATTAATATTGAAATTGAGTTGTAGTTTGTCGGAATTAACTTTATTTGGTGCAGTCTCAATTTTTATGGCTGTATGTATGACTGAATGGTAATGTCGATGATATTGCGTGATCTGAGAAGTGGCATCTTGTCAATTCGTTTGTGTGATTTATGCGCGTATAAGCCGACCCCCTAATTTGATAATTAAAAGTCTAACTTTTTGTTTTGGGTTGAAGTCAGTTTGAATAAGATATACACCTGGAATAAAGTTGTGTTAAATCCTGTGGAGCTTTCCTTCAGTAAATATGCAAAAGTTATCTAAACACCCTCCTCCAAAGTATGCAAGATTGCAAGCACATTTCACCTGGAATTAAAATTATTTTAATTTACATACCTATATTTCTCCTTCCAAAACAGTAGTTTCAGTGTTGGGTCCAATATTTTTTTAAAGAGAATTATATGGACAACTATACCATACCATTAGTCAGTAGTTCACTCACGTTAAATGAGCAGTCTTTGTTGTTGTAGCTTTAAATGCCATTATATTTTTATTGTTAGTAGAAAAAAATTCCCCTTTCCTAAAGTGTCATTAATCAAAATCAAAGCTAAACTTAACAGTTTGTTTTCTTTTAAAATGTTAGTTGTTAACTGGGAGAATACTCTCGGTTTTTAAATTGCTATATATTGGCCAAATTTCAACTATTCTGTCCCTGATATGGCCTCTTGGTGGTAGATACTTTCAACTGCATGGTTTCCTAAATTCATGAACATAAAATATTTTCAATTTTTATGGGCAATAGCATTTTCAGAAAATAAATGGCTGAAATACTAAAAACTCCTTCAATCTTTTAATTTAGATATGCTACTGTATATTTGTAATGACCAACAGTTGACTCATAATGCTAAATTTAAATCATTATATCTCTCTTTCTTTGAATGTTAGATCTTGGTATGTCTCTTTTAGCATCGATTATTTAAACTGGACTTCCAAATATTTCTACATGTTCTAATTTATTTCAGAACATGGGATTTGAAAAACATAGTTTTCATTTTGAACAACAAGCCCAAGCTATATAGTATTTTCCACTTCATGAGACCATTACCTAGACTTGTTTTTCTATGTTCTCTTGTCTTCAGTGATTACCTGAAGAACATGTTATAGAGTGGTAGGAATGTCTGGCACTAGATCTGTCCCCATGACAATGCCCCAAATCCTCCTAATTCTTAAGGCAACAGTTAGAATCCTCAGAAGACCAAGTAAGATCAGCAAGCTTGAGCAAGCACAGCATCATCTCAGGAGTATAACCATTCTGAAGACATTGTCAAAGGCAGATCCTTAGACCCATTTCTCTCCCATCTTCTCCTACCACATTCCCTTACCAAATTGACATAACACTTAAGGGGCCTATTTCAGTAGTTATTTCAGATTTGTAAAAAAGAAGGGTCCCAGAAGTTGAAATGCAGCATGGGTCAACCAAAAACAGTCAAAGTCAGGAAGAGAGTGATATTCTGTGAGCTCTTCCAAACTAAAGGACAGCAAAGCTAAGAAATTAATCTTTAGTGGCAGACTGAAATTCAGATCTCTTGGTTGTGATAAGATGTGGTCTGTTTGCAATGGTGACAGTTTGGGATTTTAAGATAACCCAATTAATTCTAACTCCTTTTTGTGACACTGGTAAAATGGTAACTGATATTGTAATACCATTGAAGTCATATTCAAGGGAGACAATCCAGGTGAGGCAATTATTCTGAAAGCCCAGTGTATTTTCATCCAGTAATTATCAAGTCACATACTTCAAGCAAGGATATTTCTGTCCTTCATATTTACATTCAGCATTTGGGTATCCCAAAAGCTATTGAACTCCATTGGGTTTACTGCTAAGTAGACCTGGATAGGATGCCAGAATCATTTGCCTGTTTGTTATATGCTAATGCAGTTTTCTTCAATCTGAAGCGTAGTTCTAAACATCTGGAGAGCACCAGATGGGGACCAGATTGTGGCTGGAAAAGGCTAGTTAATGTTTGTTAGAATATTTTAAGAAATCTATTTAAGTTTGCAAAATATTATAAAAGAAACCCACCTTGTATTTAATGACAGATTTAGGGAAGAAACATTTATGACAATTAAGCAGGCATAAACTAAAGTCTGTACTCTGAGAATGAAATACTTACTGTATGTAAAAAGCCCATGCATACTCATTCAGTGGCATGCTGGCTGTTGAAAAAAATGGGCAGGGCCAGGACAAAATTCAGGTATAATTTAGATCATTTTATTAAATACAATTAAAATAGCTGATACAAAAATTTATGCCATCAGATAACAACTGAATGCACCAATTATTGCATTAAACAAAAAGAAAACCTTCTATGCACCAATTCCACCCGTGCTTTCTACAATTTTATAAACAAAAAACTAAAAGACTCAAGGTCCATCCCACCCCTGAAGGGACTAATGGTAAAGACTGCAATGACGACACGATTAAAGACAACCTCTTCAACACATTCTTTGGCTCAGTATTTGTAAACAGCAATGGATCATGCCCAGTATTTCCTAGTCGAACCACAGAAAACTACAATGATCTAATACATATTGATTTTACAGAAGACAATGTTGAAAAAGCACTACGCAATTTAAAACCATCTCTATCTATTGGACCGGACGGAATATGTGCCTACTTCTTAAAAAAGCTATCCACTGCCATAGCAGAACCTCTAAGCATAATCTTTGAAAAATCTTTCAGGACCAGCTCCTTGCCTAACCTATGGTCACAAGCCACGGTCATCCCCATCTTCAAAAAGGAAGACCTCAGCCTAGTTGAAAATTACAGACCAATCTTTTTATGCTGCATCACCTGTAAAGTCATGGAATCAATTATTAACTAATCCATCATCATCCTCTTAGAGACAAACAACCTACTCTCCAATAAACAATTTGGTTTCAGGAAAAAACTATCATGTAATCTGCAACTCCTACACTGCAAAAACATATGGACTACACAACTCGATCAGGGCAAAGCAACAGACGCAATCTACATAGATTTCTGTAAAGCCTTTGATTCAGTGGTACATGACAAACTACTCCTAAAACTAAAATCTTACGGTATCTCTGGACACCTGCATAACTGGATAGAAGCATTCCTATCAAACAGACAACAAATGGTTAAATTTGGGAGTGTCCTATCAAATGCTATACCTGTCAAGAGTGGTGTCCCCTAAGGCAGTGTTCTAGGACCAATTCTTTCCATACTCTACATAAATGACCTTTGTGATCATATCAAGAGCAACTGCATTCTCTTCGCTGATGATGTAAAGCTGTTCAACACCACAAACAATATTGCTACCCTTCAAAAAGACCTTGACTATGTATCAGAATGGTCAAGCAAATGGCAACTTCAAATCTCAACAAATAAATGCTCTGTTCTAAATATTGGCAGAAAAAATCAGAAAATAAAATACAGGCTGAATAGTCAAGACATTGTTGATGATCCAAACTCTGTCAAGGCTCTTGGAGTAGTCATCTTTAATGATCTAAGTGCTAGAGCCCACTGTAACTACATAGCCAAAAAGGCATTAAAAGTTGTTAACCTAATCTTACTAAAGCCCCTGTCACACTGCACCAACGGATGGAAAGAGGATGTAAAACGGAGAAAAACACTTGTCATCCGTTGATTCACGCGATGCATCCATTCTCTACTCACTGCCTCCATTTTTCATCCTCTCTATCTGTCCAGCATCTGTCTATTGACGTTTCATCCACTCAGAAATTTTTGAACTGCTCAAAACTTTTGAGCGGAAAATGTATCCAATGCGTCCGTTCTGCATCCGCTAGGCATACGGGGGACATCCATTCTGCATCCATTACGCATCCGCTATATCTGCTAGGCATCCGCTGCACATCCGCGCAACTCCATCCGCTCCAGTGGTAAACGGACGCAGGGAGGAAGCGGAACGGTCGTGGAACGGATGCAGAACGGATGCCTAGCGGATGCAGAATGGAAACAAAGCATTTAAAATGGAAAAAACATTCACAGAGGGGACATATCTCAGATATTAAGGATGTCTAGAGGATGCCTAGAGGATGCAAAGGGACACCTAGGGGAAAACCTATACTGCCTATAAAAAGGGGGAGCAACTCATCTGGATCTCACTTTCAGACCAGCAGCCCAGCTGTGCAGACCTCTGCAGCCTTCATCTGATTCTTCCTCTTCCACAGCATCCAGTCATGTCCACCGTGGATCATAACACACTCCTTTTGGCAGCCACCATCCTTCTGCAACAGTGCGAAGCCATCTACAGGCTCTGTGAACTCTACTACGGGAAGAAAAGGAGGCGGCCAAGAAGCGTCTGGGTCCGAAGATGGATCGCCAGAAGAGCAGAGTACGGACTGTACAACAAGCTGATGGTGGAGCTCTGGAACGAAGACACTCATGCATTCCAGAACTTCATGAGGATGCCTCCAGCCATGTTTGACGAAGTTGTGCAGTGCCTGACACCCAGGTTGACCAAGGCAAATACCAACTTCCGGCCCAGCCTGGAACCTGGGCTCAAGGTGGCACTGACTCTGCGCCACCTGGCCTCTGGGACCACCTACAGGAGCATGCAGTATGGCTGGAGCGTGCCACACAACACCATCAGCATTGTGGTCAGAGAAGTGGTGCAGGCCATCATCGAAGAATACAAGGAGGAGCTCCTCCAGTGTCCCTCCACTGAAGAAGGATGGAAGAAAGTTGCAGAGCAGTGGTATCACAGGTGCAACTTCCCCCACACCATTGGAGCCATCGATGGCAAGCACGTGGCCTGCAAAGCGCCAGCCAAGTCGGGGTCCACTTATTTCAACTACAAGGGCTTCTGCAGCATCATCCTCTTCGCCATGGTCGATGCTGACTACAAGTTCATGTACATCGATGCTTCAGGCATCGGCTCATCTTCAGATGCCCAGGTATACAACGCCAGTCACCTCAAGGAGGGGCTGGAACGCAACCTCATCGTGGGCTTCCCAGATCCAGAACCCCTGCCCAACGACACGCAAGATGTGCCCTACTTCATCATGGGGGATGATGCCTTCTCCCTCACAACCTACCTCATGAAGCCCTACACCTCCAAATGCCTCACCCGTGAAGAGAGGATCTTCAACTACAGGCTGTCCAGGGCAAGAGGGGTGGTGGAGAACACCTTTGGCATCCTGGCCAACAGGTTCCAGGTACTTCTCACCACCATGCAGCATCGCCCAGAGACTGTGAGGAGGATCATGGAAGCTTGCTGAATCCTGCACACTCTCATGCGCACCCACTACCCAGTCTTGCAGAACAGGCTCGTGGACCTCCAACAAGGCAATGGGGACATGGAGCCTGGGGAATGGAGGCAAGGGCAAAACCTGATAGACACTGAGGATGTGCAAGGCCCCAACAGAGCCTCACGTGAAGGGAAGAAGCAGAGCAACCTCCTGAGACACTGGTGCAACTCCCCAGCTGGAGCAGTGGAGTGGCAAGACAGGATGGTAGATGTATGTTGGGTGGGCCTACAATGAACAGGACATTTAATAAAGAATTGTGTTTATGTTGACATGTGTGGATGAATGATTACATTAGCATTGATAATAAAGGGCCATAGGTGTGGCACCTGGGAGGGTGGACCATACAGTCCCACTTTGCTTGCACTGGAGGTTTATTTATCCCACAGCTATCTTAACCCATCCCAAAGGTATCCCTGCCCATCCCACTGCTATCCTTACCCATCCCACAGCTATTACACATCCCACAGGTATCCCTGCCCACCCCACTGCTATCTTAACCCATCCCTCAAGCATGCAAAGGCTTAAACCATTTCTAAAAGTTTCCACCAAGACTTTATTAAAAAAAAGAAATGAAGCAAGTGTGTGAATCAAAGATAGACTTTATTAACAACAAGCTATAAAACAAAAATGAGTGTCTGGCACTCCTCTTGGTCGTTCAGTCGCAGGGGTGAAGGGTCCAGGTGCTGTGGAGGTAGCTGGTGCTGGAGTGCTTGTCTGATCCCCCGCATCATCAGCTCCTCCAGAAGCAGAAGCAGCAGAAGGGCGAGCCCATGCGACAGAAGCCCCAGCAGAACCAGAGTGAGGGCCAGGGGATGGGATGGTGGCCCTGTCCCTCTTGCCAGGGCTGGCAGCAGATGGCTGAGGCTTTCTGTTCTTCCCCATGTTTGTGGGGTTGCTGGCTGGCAGGGAGGCTGGCAGGAACCAAGGCTGGCAGGAAGGCTTGCAGGCAGGCAGGCACCAAGGCTGGCAGGCAGGCTGGCAGGCAGGCAGGCACCAAGGCTTGCAGGCAGGCATGAACCAAGGCTTGCAGGAAGGCAGGAACCAAGGCTTGCAGGAAGGCAGGAACCAAGGCTTGCAGGCAGGCATGAACCAAGGCTGGCAGGCAGGCAGGCACCAAGGCTGGTAGGCAGACTGGCTGGCAGCAAGGCTGGCAGGCAGGAAGACAGCAAGGCTGGCAGGGAGGCTGGCAGGGAGGCTGACAGGCAGGCAGACAGCAAGGCTGGTAGGGAGGCTGGCAGCAAGGCTTGCAGGCAGGCATGCAGGCAGGGCAGGCAAGGCTGTCAATCCGTCCGGCAGCAGGTCTTTCCTCTGAATGGTGACCTGCTTCCGAGCTGCTTCCCTTATATCCGTGGAGCTTATGCAATGCATCCTCCCCGCATGCGCAATTGACGCTACTCATCCGTTAGGCTTCCACTGTGCATCCACTAGGCTTCCACTCTGCATCCGCTTCATCCGTTCCGTGTCCACTCTGCATCCGCTGTATCCATTCCACATCCGCTTTGCTGAGGCGCCCTGGAAGCCCTGTGGATGTGCCATCCGCTCTCATCCGCTTCCATCCGCTAGGCTTCTGTTCCGCATCTGCTTTCCATCCACTCTGCGTCCTCCTCCCGTCCGTTCCTTTCCGTGTTATCTGCTCTGATTATGCAAATTTTTGCCCCTTTTGAGAGCGGATAACAACGGATGGAACATTTTTCTCGTCCGCTGTGCCCTTTTTACAAACGTTTTGCATCCGTTGGGCAGTGTTACAGGGCCTTTAGCTTTTTCTTTGGTAATATTACATTAATAGCTAGAACATACAAAACATTTGCTAGACCAGTACTCGAATACAGCTCATCAGTCTGGAACCCACATTACGTATCTGATATTAACACAGTTGAGAAAGTCCAGAAATATTTCCCAAGAAGAGTTCTCCACTCCTCTACTTGTTGCAGAATACCTTATGCCACCAGACTTAAAATTCTAGACCTAGAAAATCTACAACTACGCCACCTTCGGTCTGATCTAAGTATAGTATATAAAATCATACATTGAAATGTCCTACCTGTCAATGAATACTTCAGTTTCAACCATAACAATACAAGAGCAAACAATAGATACAAACTCAAGGTTAATTGCACCAAACTTGATTGCAGGAAATACGATTTCAGCAACAGAGTGGTCAATGTCTCGAATACTCTACCTGACTCGTTAGTTTCTTCCCCAAACCCCAAAAACTTTAACCTTTGACCCTTTCCTAACAGGTCTGTAGAGGGCGTGCATAAGCGCACCAATGTGCCAACCGTCCCTGTCCTATTGTTTCTTTTATTTTTTTTAATTTTTCTTATACAGTATGTATCCATGTATTCATAACTGTGTTTTTACTTATACCTGTTATCTTGTGAGCAATTGACAAAAATAAACAAATAAATAAAATAAAATAAACATAAATTAATATGACTACTCTCTTGATATTTTTGTTAATATTTTCTATCAGATTAAAAAATTGAATTTGGCAGCAGCTCTGAGAGACAACAATGGCTAAACGTGCAATATATCTCTAGACCAAAAGTCACAAGATATATTTCATGATCTGAATCAAGTTATACCTTCTCCAGTATATACTCTATTAGTTTCAGCTCTTCAAGGTAGATCAGACTAGGAAAATGTTATGCATTCTAATGCTACATTTATTAAAGATTATAGTTACAGAACCTGGCAAATATGGATGTGCTTCTATAAATGAGAACTAGAGAGGGTCTTGTCTGAGACATTTACTGAAGTTACAGTTCTGAACTGGACTCAGATTTCTGATTGTTGTCTTGAATTATTGTCCATCTTCTTCCTCCTGTTTCTCAGGCTTATTCCTTTTGTCCAGTATAATTAGGAATGAGCAAGCTGTTCTGTAGGAGCAGAGCTCACAATGTATTGACAAAAATAAAATATTCCATTTCTGAAGTGTGTAAACTGCCACATTCACTACCAGGATCTTATGGTTGGTTTGATGGCTACTTTTTTTTTTTTTTTTGCACCTTTGTGTATACTGAGGTAACATATCTATACTTCAGGTGCCTTACTCAGTTTACTTTCTGTTCACAATAGAACAATATTGCATCTTCTCACTAGAGGTTATTCCATAAATGGATGTAACATTACTCAAATGCAGTTGTGCAAGTGTAATCCCATGAACACAGATTTAACAAGAACCAATTTTGTGAAATCCAGAAATGTGCCAAGTGACTTAAAGTTAAATATTGTTAAATATCCAGTTGGATATTATTGGGTATATTGCTTATAGGTCCCCTTTTTAATTATGCATATACTTGGATCCTGTGAAATTTGATGTTCCACATGCTACGTATTTCAAATCATCTTGCAAAAACATTTAATAAAATAATAGGGTGAACAATAATGGAAAAGGAAAATAATCTGTTTTGTGCCTTAAATTTTACCTTGATTTTCAGGCACTGTGAAATTAAATCAAATATAATTATTCAGTAAATAAAATGAGAAGGCAAGAGATATATGTCAATGATAGACAGACAGACAAGCAGACAGACAGATAGATAGAATCACCCAAACTGAATTCAGGGGGAAAAAATCAGAACGTAGTTTGGAAAAAAATGCTTTACGATGTAACCAGCAAATGTCTGCAGGGTAGAAAAATCTCTAGTTCCATTCTCTAATAGAATTCACTCATATTTTGGGTTGTTTGCATCAACCATTGAAGCCACTGTCTATTCATTTTAATATTCATAATTTCAATGTGATGTAGCAAGCTGTTTGACAGCATTTTTTTTCTAATGACTGAAAGAAATTATGTACAGGGCTCATTATCAAGTTTTATTCTGGTTATCTCTGCTGCTCATTTTATCCCTGTAACCCCTTTGTACAATTGATGTATTTTATTTTATTGCTTTACACTTATTTTTGTCCCTCAGTTAAGTTACAAAGCAACATTTTAATAGGAAACTGTAAAAAAAAAACTCTGACCATTCAAATCTTACAAATGTGAATAGATTACTTATTTTTTTGTTCTTTCTCTTTTTGCTGTTGAATCTCAATTACAATAATTTGTTTTATCCCTGGAGGAACTTTCTGTCTGGAGTAATTCCTGACCCATGGATCTCACGCAATCACTGACTAGGATTTTGAATAAGTCTGTTAAATATTATGAAACCTGCTGTAGAATGAAAGGACTATTGACAAGAGGGAAACAGAAACTGTGTTAAAAAAAAACACTGAAAATAATAGGAACTGTATGTATGTCAGGATACTAGTATTGCACTACCTTCATGCAAAGCCTATTTTAAAATTGACAAGAAGCATGGAGATATTTTTAAGTCATGGGCATCAAAATAGACAAAGAGACCCTGTTTTGTCCCAATTCCTCAATTCCTTTCTTTAAAATATCCTTCAAATATTTCAACAAAAAAGAGTTTGGGATCCAAATCTTTCAGTTGCTTTAGCTTTGGGATTTTCATTTTTATCTGTGTTACTTTAACTGATTTTTTTACATATTTATCCATCAATAAGAAATATAAAACCTCAACCAGTATTGCTGACCTTTGGATGCCATCTATAAAAAATACTATCCTTCAGACAGGGATTTTCAGGATTATTTACTGCACATATAAATATGTGAATTATTAAGCTTGTATGCCACTCAACTACTGCTCCCCTCTTCATGTTCTGTAATTCTTTTCGTAGATGAGAAGCAATGCATTCAACAAGTGGGAAGCAATTCTGGAATTATAATTCCATAGCATGGGATGGTACCAGATTAACACGTACATGTGCTTTAGTCATCTGTAGCAATTCTAAGTTTGGTGGCTTGTTGGTTGGTTGATTCTTTTATAGGTTGTCAGAGATCATATCAATACATATGCAACCAACACTATATGTTTGGAATATTTTCTCTTGCACTAATACAGCATTTTCATCTAATTCTTATACACCAAATAACCAGCTCATCCTTCAAGCCTGTTGAGATTATTTATTTGTTTGTTTGTTTATATTTGTAAACCACTCCAGTCAGTCAAAACTCTGAGCAATGCACGATGATGCAAGAATAAAGCCAACCATATCAGCTGTGAACTTTGTAGTCCATTCTTCTGAACATATTATATAACAGCATTGCTAACACCGATGTTGATTTTCTTGGGTTTCTAAGGAACTCTGGATACTACTACGCTCCATATATTGGATTTTTTTTTCCAGATTGCTGATAGCTGAGAATTTCTGGACAACTTTTCCTTTTGAAACAGGTTACACTTTCTCTCTTTCTCTTTCTCTCTTATAGATTTTTTTTTTATTTGTCAATTGCTTACAAGATACAGGTATAAGAATAAACATAGTTTTGAATACATGAGATAGATACTTATAAGAAAAATAAAAAGAAACAATAGGACAGGGATGGTAGGCGCGATTGGAGCGCTTATGCACGCCCCCTAAAATAACCAATAAAATAACCAATGAGAGATTCTATATATTCAGTGTTCCTGATGCAAGTACGTTGAGAGAATTCTTTGACTAGGTTGAGCAATGCATAGGCATGACAGCTCCTAACTCCCTCCAGCAGATGATCAACTAGCACTTTTTGAAATTTGGTTTCAGCTCCAAATATTGTATTTGTTCTTGTTCAGGCAGTTCCACAGTCAAAATTTTGTGCAGCTCTGACTTAATATGAAAAGACTGCAAACTGTGAACCAGCATAGTAAACCGAATGTGCCCAACTGGTTTATGCTCAATTTTTATAGTCACATCAGTGCAAGATACTGTATCTAACATTGCAGCTGTTTATAAAAATCAGTGTATCAAAATCACTGAAGATGAGAACTATTTATATATGTGCTATGTTCTTCAAATGGTGTGCAAAGAAGGTGAAGCATGGATAACCCCATGGTAGTTTGATAATAATTACCTGTGTCATTTATTCATATTTCCATATTTCCATATATCTGTCTGCATTTAAATGATGGTGCAGTGACAATGACTCAAGTCTAATTTGGTTTGTCAGTTAAGCATGTTTCAAGAAATCTTTTGAACAAGTGTGTGTGTGTGTGTGTGTGTGTGTGTGTGTGTGTGTGTATTCTGAATTGCTTTTGGTTTCACTGGATAGAGTAAACTTGCTTATGCAGAGACAATGGCAGAGTTAATTTCCAATAGGGGTGATTCAATGCTATCAGTGGAACCCCTCCAAGACTAAGCACACCTCAATGTAATCTTATTTCCCTCTAACTCCAATTAAGATTTAAATTAGCAATACTGAGTTTTTCCAGCTTGCCCTCAGGTCCATGAACTGAAGTTTCAGAGAACTGCAATAAACAAAAGCTCTCCAACAGGCACTGAGCATGTGCTTTTTAGTTACAGTTATTCACTAATGTAGCCGAAAGCACCATGGAAATGGGTATTCTAGTAATGCATGAATGCCTACATAGGCAATGTTCTTGCTCTTGGATCTGTATTAACATCTATTTACGTCAAAATGTTGTTAAATAGCTGCATCAATTTTCCATTCAGTGGTCACCCATTTGAAGTGATAGATGCCAACACTCCAGAGAAATTAAATACAGTGTTTGCATTATTGGTAAGAAGCATCCTAGCTCATATTCTGAAACAACCTGAGCCTTGTTTCACTTTTCTTGGTGACCTGGGGTGATCTTTTCTGATGGCACCATCACAGTAGGTAGACTAACTTTTTGGAAACTGATACTATGATCAAAGGGTGGAAGTGAACTCAATCAGCTATTAGCTACCATAGATAATCCAAACCCTCATCTTTAGAACAGTATTTGTCAAAGTGTCCAGTGGAAGACAAAATATTTACCTCCATCTCCATAATACTCTTTTGAGTCCAAAAGCAAATTAATTGGATATTGTTGCAAATCAGATATCAGACTAGTCTGATATCAGTGTATCTGACGTGTTTGTGATCTGTCCCTTGTAGCCATATGGCTGTTTCATTGGAAAGGGAAAAAAGATGGAGTCTTTAAAAAGGAAATATTCATCATTACGGCTTTCTTGGTTGTCCTATAAAGGCTCTGCAAAACTACTCTTATGGGCTTAGAATTGACAAGTGACATTACATTATCATTTGGTGGTATTCAAAATCCAGTGTGCATACAAGACATTTTCTGTTGGTATATATACACTCTCTAATTGCCAAACATCCTTATTTGGATTTCATCTGATTATATGGATTGAGGCTGACAAAATGTATATTAAGAAATCTGGGAGGAGTGTAAGGAAAAAAAACCCTCTCCAATCTAGTTTCTCCTGGAAGATAATTTGGGTCATTCTAACCTACCAAGGGTTAGAGGCAACAGAGTGAAATCAGAGGTGGTACTCAGCCAGTCCTGACAGGTTCTGGAGAACTGGTAATGAAAAATTTGAATAGTTTGGAGAACCGGCAAATACCATCTCTGTTTGGCCACACCCCATCTATTCACTGCCTCCCAAGTCCCAGCTGATTGGAGTCCCAGCTGATCAGCTGGGTCTTCTTCTGCACAGGAGAATGGAGCTGGAAAGCAGGTTAGTGGGGTGGGGAGGGAATGGGGATTTTATGATATCCTTCCCCTGTCATGCCCATCAAGCCATGCACATCAAGCCATACCACGCACACCAAGCTACACCACGCCCACCACAGAACCAGTAGTACAAAAATTTGAATACCACAACTGTGTGAAATCCATTACTGGTAGTTTTTCCCAAATCCAACATCCATGAATCCACAGCAACACACATCCAACAAAAAGGTATGCTATTCGAAGTTGTATGGAAATAGTGGTAACCATATTTTTAAAAATAACTTTGAAGGAATTTGCATTTGGAAAGCCTGAACAGAGGAGTCTAGTTACTGTACATATACATACATATATAGCATATACATACCAAAGAATAAAAGCAGGTTGATTTGCATTTTAAAAAAAAGGTTTCCAATAATTTACACAAGCTTTTATGTAAATTACAGGAAGATGCATAGAAAGCTGCCGTATGTTACAAGATGTTGCAAATGTAAACAGTTACAAAAGTCTCTAGAAATAGATTTTGAGATATCTATTTTTAAAAAAAGGCAGATGGGAATATTGCCCTTCTAAAGCAGATAGAAGAATTAATGCATGTCCAGCGGATGACTGATAAGCAAAATCAGCTAGGCATCTCCTTTTGGCATGGGCTTCGGAATACCTATGTATTTAATCAAACATAGAGATTTAATTAAGGTCTGTCTCTTCTTCCAGAAAGAACTTTTGAAAAAGGATCCCTTAGGAATCAGATTAGCTGGGTGAGACAATATATAAGAATATCTCCTAGGAAACGGTCTGTGACCTTTTATCTGTGATTGCAGTTTCCAGAACCAAAATAGAGAGGAATCCCTTTCAGAATCCCATAAATCTAATACGTATACACACACACACACATGCATACACACATAAACATGCACAAACACACATTGAAAAAAGAGCAGGGAGGCCTCTAAAACACTATAACATGACATGAGATGGACTTTTCAACTGATGAGGGAGGATCGTTTCCAAAAATATTCAAAAAATAAACCACTGTTGTTTAGTGTTGTGGTACCTTGCTTTAGTGGGGAGCTGTTTCAGCAGCAACACTTCCTCCTTTTGAAAGGAAAAAGCACCAGAGACAGACCCCCTTTCTATTAATGCTGGATAGATTTATGAACATACAACTTAAGATGAGCTGGGTGAAAGAAAATAGTATTGCTGCAAATCAGTTGATCCATTTTCCAGATCTCCACATACCTGAACTCTCCAAGAAAGAAAATTTCCATGCTCAAATCTAGTTATTCCTGCTCTGCTTCGGTCTATGTTTATTTATTTTTATTCTTTGCACCTTCCCTTTTGAGTATGGGTGGGAGTGATGAGATATTCTCTGTCTATGTGTGATTGTGTGTGTGTGTGCATGTTCATGTCTCTCTCTTTTTCTTTACTAAGGAGAATATACAGTACTCCTTTTTTTAACTTTAACCAAAATTCATATTCACCATATTCACATTCTCTCTCATTCATACTCAGAAGTCTAAAAAAACACTTTCTTTGCTCAAGAAGGGACCTTACATATTCCAACAATTTGTCTGTTCATCTTCCACTAATAGGAGGGGACGTGAACTGGCTAACTTATGACCTAGAGCACTCTTCAACTCAAACACAAAACAATGATCCAGCATTGCTTCAAGTCAGATGTACAGTAATAGCCCTCTTTCATGGGTCCACGCTGCAAATCCTGTTATTGTTTATTATCATCATAATCCTTAATTGCACAGTGCCCAAGTAGAGACAGAAATGGAGATGGTTTTGTGCTACTGAAAAACAAGAGGAATGTATCAGCATGCTTGGGGAACTTTATGACTCAGACAAGTACATCATTCTTTTAAAAATATAAAAGGTGGCTTTCAAAACTGCCTGATAAAGATTGACTGGATGTCAGAAACTAAAGACAGTTGTATATCATGTGAGCAAACTAAAAGAAAACAAATGAGGCTTAGTTGAGTTCCTAACAGACTAGAAAGCTGCACGAAGGAGCAGACTTCTTAAATGAGGTGATGATTTATTGAAACATTTTCTTGCAGGTGTTGTTGCAAAGAAAAAAAAACCCTAAATATATTTGCTGGGTTATTAATACTATCTGCAGGTTCACACATTTTGTCATATAGTCTCCATAGCATACATGTGAGTTTTGCATGCATGTATGCCAGCATAAATTATACACCCCCTGCAACCAATTCAAGATTGACATCCTCTACTAAGGAGGCCACCCTTGAAGAAGTCCTATTGTAGTTTATATTCAGCTTTATTCAAATGTGGCTAATGATCAAAATTTAAGTGCTATCTTGGGTGAGGAAGAAGGGGACTTTCAATTCCTTTTAATTTGGCAGGCTTCCTTTCTGCAAACTTTTTTAAAAAAATCATTTGTTCCTTGAGAATAAAATGACACCCTTTACTTTCAAGATGATAATTCCTAACACTTTTCTTTGAAGATCTGGACAGGCTGCAAAAATCTGGGTAGATAATTCTTGATAATGTCTTCAAATCAGTGTATTCCTCTTTAAATTATTCAATCAAATGTATGGGGGAAGGTGGAAGGAGTAAAAAAAAAAGCTAAATATATATTTATATACATATGCATATATATATACATACATACATACATACATACATACATACATATATCTATATCTATCTATCTATCTATCTATCTATCTATCTATCTATCTATCTAT
>BLBF01000032.1:1619770-1645663 GCA_015471245.1 Laticauda colubrina | reverse complement strand
TATCTATCTATCTATCTATCTATCTATCTATCTATCTATCTATCTATCTATCTATCTATATTCCCTGTTCTGTTCTGTTCTGTTTTTAAAGGTTTCTACTTAAAGATTGGTGCCAGAGCTATAGTGCTTATATATTTTCAAAATGTGTTTAAGCAATAAGTTGTACAACATTTTTAGAACATGTGTTAAGCTATTTCTCTAAGAATGAAGCTCTTAACAAAACATAAGCACTCTGCATGAGATCTTAGCAGCAAAGTGCTTAAAAGATAAAGTAAGAATTGGTACCATGGGAAGAACACCAGCTGTAGTGCACACAGGTCCATTATGAGAAGGATGGTAGAGGGTAGGGAGAAAATGATTTAATCAGGAGTAAAACCAATTTTATTATAAGGGCACGCAGGGGGTGTGGCACCATAGTGAGAAGGACATTTCAAAATATCTGACAGATTTCAACAATGTGAAAACCCACCCTGTTCTTTAAAGTGACAGTAAACCCCACCAGGTCTCTCCTTCTAAAGCTATTGTGAGTAGACAACTGTGTAAAACTGGCCTGCTAAGTCACTGCCTGTCTTATTTCAATGGCATGTTAAGGAAATAAATAAATAAAAGGCTAATTGTTGAAATACAATCAATCAAATTTTATCTTGAAGGATTTTTTTTTTTTTTTGCTGATTTGTCTGCTTTGTTTTTAAGCTCACTCTTTTATTAAATTTCAAGAGCCTAATTGTTTTTGGGTGGATCGAATTTTTTTTTTTAAGTATACTAAAATAATACTTTTTAGTGAATAATTTGTAAAAAAAAATATTTAGGTTCACCTAAAAAGATACATGGATGTTAATGCAGGAGGGGAGGATCAGATCTGTGTTAAATTTAAATTCCTTCTACAAAGAGAAGTAACTATTATAGTGAAAAATGTACATGGCTTTTAAAAAAAAAATTCCATATACAATTAATAATACTGTATTACCAACCACTAAATAAGGCCTACTTATTTATTTATCAAAATTACTGGGATTATATTTTTACTGTTCTCCAATAGTTTTATGCTGACACATTAAGTGAATAGCTCAGTAAAAACAATGCCACTTTTAAAAAGAATTCTGTCATTTCAGGGAACAGGTGATACCATAGAAAATGTTGTTTCCTTTTAATTCATACTGACAGGCTTTTTCACTTTTTGTGAGTTGTGTCAGGTCTGGGGTTTACTGTTGCTGTAAAATAATACCAGATGTTTCTAACAAGTATTCAAAAGAAAGCAAAGTAATAATCTCCCTATCTTTTCCATTAAAATTATTTTTTTTTGCTTTTCTTCTCCTTTTATATTTAAATTTCCAGCTCAGTCAAGCTTCAAAAGAAAGGATTTCTGTTGTTCAGAAAATCAGTTTTGCAAGCATGTGTGGTTTGTCTTTAGCGTGTTATCATTTTTGACAGCTTTGCATAGCTTAGGTAGGCCAACAGGGGTCTGTCTAATATTGTTGCTGGGCGAATCTTCCCCGAGTTTGAAAAAAAAGAAAAAAGAAACAAACAAACAAAATATTTTTGAAGTTTGGAATTAATATCTCGCCTCCCCCCCCTCAAATTCCTTGATGGCATTGCATTCAGAAAAAGAGAAATGAAACAAAAGGGGGGCGATGGGGGGAAAGAGTTGCCCATTATTCCCTTGTACATGGCAACAGTAACACATGTAAAGCAATAACTCATTTTGTATTCCTGTGTTTAGCATATGTCTCCTGTTGGCGCAGCAAGGCCTTTAGGCCGGTCCCTTGAGCTGGTCATCATTGGCAACTCTTAGCCCCTTGGCCTTGAAATCAAATAGCTTTGAATCATGTTGAGCCGGGATGCTAATTTTTCCTACTGATGCATTCTGGGAATAAATGTATTTGACATCCTGTGTCAATGTTCCAGTCTCTTTGTGCCTCTTCTTCTTGGGGTGGGGGGGTGAGGGGTGGAGGGAGGGTTTGGTGGAGGAAGGCTGTTTTGTTTTTGTTTTGTTTTTTCTGTTAGCTGCATTCCTACAGATGGTATTCCATTGAAAATGTTCTCTTCCGACGGGGAAAAAAATAGAAAGAAAAGAGGAGAGAGAGAGAGAGAGTGAAAGAGAGAGAGGAAAAAAAAAAAACATGCACAGCACCAAACCTCTAGGTGCAGAAGGCTGTTAACGGTTGCTGATGATAGTAGGCAAACATTAACATAATAATTAGTGTCTTGTAATTGTTTCATTAAAACCAGTTGTTCCATTTCTCCTCGTGTTTTCCCAGAAGAGAAGCTGAATTTGGACGACAGCCAGTGGGAGGACATCCACGTTGTCACCGGAGCACTCAAGATGTTTTTCAGAGAACTGCCTGAGCCTCTGTTCCCATACTGCTTCTTTGAACAGTTTGTGGAGGCAATAAGTAAGTACATCACATACAGTAGGAGTTAATTAAATACCTATACGTTTTTTCTAAAGGAAGCAAAAAAGGCCTTCGGATCAGAAGAGTTGCATCCAGAACACATACAACATACATGCATACATGTGTCTTTCTGTGTGTGCATATGTATGTGTGTGTATAAAATCCCTGACATATTTTGCTCATAATTCAGACACTCCAAACATGACATAGTGAGGAAAGATGCATAATTTGGAATGTTACACAGTATGTGCATGCCCCCAGAGAAAACGGAAACTCTGTGTACAGTAGCAACACAGTGAAATATTTGGCTTTTGCAGTCCCAACCATGTGTATTCACTGTGCTCATAATAGTTTATAACATCATCATCATCATCATCATCATTATATTTTGACAGCTTAGGTTTGCGATTCTGCAGTTGCATCCTCAACAGCAGGTTTATTAACATCAAAAGCAATAAAAGTTTCACCTGCTGATTTGTGTCAATCAAGCTGTTGTTAACATCACAGGCCGAGTCATTCTCTTCTTTTTTCCCCCCATCAGTTTGGCAAAATCTATTTCAGTGTGGCATGACTTCCCTTTCAGGACAGGTGTCCTATTTCTAAAAGATCTTTAATTTTAATATCTCTGCCATAATTGTAACAAGAGGAGGGGGAGAGAAACCTTATTGGGCAAAGAAACTGATTTCACTTTTGTTTTCTTTTGGAAAACCCAAAAAAAAAGAAAAGAAAAGAAAAGAAAAACTTGTAAGCCTAGCAGGAGCTTAATTAAAGTCCAATAGAGAAAAATCTCCAGGAAAAACAATAAAGCACTTAGGGATCTGTTCACCGAGTGATGCGCGTGCGTAACTGCCATTACTGTTAATGAGAGTTGTTTGCGCGTGCACATCAGTCAGAAAAGATAGTACCCTTAATGTGCTGTTTAATTTGATTTTATGTTCATAAAAGTCTTTAGGTTTAACAAAAGCTCTTTACTGCCAGCATCTTGTATAACAAAACCAAATAAATCTTGCAGAATCCTTCCTTTTTTCTTTTGGCTGCTTAGAGATGCCCTGTGGTGGTTAAGTATGCAATAACCCCAATATGCTGAGGAGTGAGCCTCCTTTGGAGGCACAACTCATAGTTCCTTTCCTCTACTCTCTCCCTTTTCATCTTAAGGATGAATAGAACGCTGGAAATATTGTCTTTGGAGATTCATCTCACACATCACAATTCATGCAATTATCTCACAGGAGAACAGGGCTGAACAAATAATTGCTTTGTATGCTGGATGCAGCTTTTTGTGAGGCACCAGAATAAGGAGATCTTTGTTTGAAACTTTCTTATTCCAGCATGCTGAAGAAATCACCTGAAATACATCAAATTGGTTCTCTTGAAGCACTGATTCTTTCCTTCTTGGCACATATCTGATGGAGGTTCTATCACATTGAAGTGTTTTCATGCCTCCTTAGACTTTAAACTCCTGCTGGTATATAGACTCTCTCAGCATC
The DNA here is from genome assembly GCA_015471245.1 of Laticauda colubrina. NCBI lineage: Eukaryota > Metazoa > Chordata > Lepidosauria > Squamata > Elapidae > Laticauda > Laticauda colubrina. Next base: position 1,641,783 of record BLBF01000032.1, on the reverse strand, counting down.
ACATTGTTTGGGAGTTCTTTCTTTATTATGATTCTCTGTGCAGCCTATCTTTTTCATTTCATCTTTTATTCAACTCCCCCACCCCACCCCAAAAAGGAAACAAATTTAAACTTCAAGATGAAGCTATAATCCTACCTTTCATAACCTTCCTTCTCAAAGAACTTATCTTCTTCACCTAAATAAAAGTAAGGTGGTTTAGTTAGAGGTAGTTTTCAACTGATTTTGATGAGTAAGTTAGCACAGAATACATTTGTATTTTTAATTTTTGAATGTCGGGGGAGTATTAGAGATACCTCTTCCAAGGCTTCATATTTTCATATGACAAATTGATGTCTTTTCATTCAGCTGTTTTAAATTCCTGTTAATGTTCTGAAGGCCATTATAAAAATTGTCAAGATGAGTAGTTTTTTAAAAAAATACTTCAAAGAAAAAACATAGGGTCTGATATTTTATTGGATTTGATTTGATTCAAAAATAAAGGCAACAGAATTGGCAAATCTGTCTGTTTACAAGTGGGGAGCGATTCCTTTTGTTTTATTTCTTAGTGATAAGTTTGGATAACAAAATGGATATTTTTATTATAGATCAAAATGGATATATTTTGATTAAATTATACATGTTAATATTTCTGATAGTTCTTAATAGACGTTTGCTGATAAGGACTAAATGATGATTTTTACTATTTCATTATTCATAAGGGATAAGATATAGAAAGAAGGGGAAAATGTTGGCAGAAGTATTAAGTTATTAAAATTATTTATACTTTTTTGGACAGAGGGGGGAACCATCTTTTATATATCTCCTTTTTCTTTCTTTTTTCTTTTCTGTTTTCTATCTCTGTACTTTTCTTTGTCTTTAGTTTTTATTTTTTCTTTAGTTTGTATTAATCTTTTATCTTTAACTTTATAATATTTAATAACATTATTGCAAAAAATAAAAAGGAGAGAAGAACTGGCAAATCTGTCAATTTTCTGTTTCCAAAATATGAGTTCTGTTTGACACATTCATGAATAAAATTTTCATTGGCAGAAGAAAATAGTTATGTGAAATTTGTACACATTTGGTTTACATGTTATATCTACATTTTCTTAATATCTATATTCTATTCCTAATTTATGTATTCCTTGCAAATATTTTTGTTGAATGAAAAAAGTGATATATATTCTTCCAACTATGTTTGTTTATTGAATCACATTGCAAAATTCAGACAGGTGCTGATGTTATAAGGTTTGTGAGATATGACTAGGATAAATTCATATTAAAAAAATAAATAAAGCCAAACTTGTTCTTCATTTCTCCACTCCAGAGGAAAATGCACTGTAATTTGATAGGATGAATAAAATTACCAGTTATAATCCTCAGTATATAATAAAGACAGCTGGTATAAAACAGTCAGTTGTTCTTAAACAATCAAATAGCTCATAAAACAGTGTTAGAAGAAGTTCATGGTCTACTTAGAGATATAGTTATGTAGTATTTCTGTACAATATCAGAAATACCATAAATATTTGCACTTAAATTGGTTGTTCAAAAATTAAAGGACATTCTTCACAATTACCATAAAAGCTTCATTTTTCCTGCTCAAAACCAGGATTCCTCTCTTGCTGTATTTGGTTAGTATGGTGAAGGGGCTCGTTGCCTATCATTTCAGAAATGATAAAAACATGTTTTTTATATCATGTGTGTGTGTGTGCATGCCTTTACTATTGGTTCATTATTAATCAAGGCTGCTGTTTGTGCTTATTTATTTTATGGATGGTTTTATTGTTTTTTTTTTTAAATTTGTTTTATAATTTTAGAATTGTAAGCCACCCAGAGTCACTTGGTTGAGTTGGATAGCTACAGAAATCAATCAATCAAACAAACAAACAAATAAACAAACAAATACTAGTACCTAGACTTCAATACTTCTTCACAGTGCTTTACAGCCCTCTCTAAGCAGTTTACATAATCAGCATATTGCCCCCAACAATTTGGGTCCTCATTTTATCCACCTCAGAAGGAGGAAGGCTGAGTCAACCTTCAGCTGGTCAGGAATGAACTCCAGAATATAGGAAATTCATTTCATCAAAGCAATTCATAGATTCTGCTTGCAAATCCACATCAGGTTTGAAGTGGAGTAAAACTAGTATATTTGCAATGGATTTCTTTCTCAAGTTATTATGCAGGAACTTGCATTCTGAGTTCCTTCAGCAGTTTCTAGATTCCAAAATTGTCAGACAGTTTTTTGAGTGATATATTTTAAGGGTGTAAATCACACTGGATCTTGTCCTGATTTGAAAACAACCTCTCTCTCCCAATAATTTCTTAGGAATTACATTAAAAACAAATCAAAATCTTTCCCATTTGATAGTAAAGATAGTCCTTCATGAATTGTATGTTGGTGACATTAGCACATACTCAAGTATATTTGTTGTGTTTGGATATAACAGCAACTATAGTGTCTTATTATAGGCATGAAACTAAGTAACTCATTCCAAGCTAGTAGAATATGGCTTCTCCATTACCTTAAGAAGAAAGAGCAGCCTTTTCTCTGGGTCAGAAATGATGTTTGTGAAACATATTCTATGTGAATATTGGAGAATTGTCCCCACTCAACTGAAAACAGCAATAAAGGAAGCAATCAGAATTAAATTTCAAATTCAAATGTAGATAAATACAGGAACGAAGTGCTAAGGTTTCAGTGTTACTGAAGAAACATCATTGGGTGACTCAAATCATCACCACCACCCACCCAAAAAATCCTGGGGAGAAATTAGATAGACTGTGATTTAACTAAAACTGTCTCTTTGGGCTCTAGTTTTCTATTTGATTGATTGCTTTACAAACAGATTGATTGAATGAAGGATAATTCAATCACATGAGCTCTTGCCTATAGCCTGAGGTAATCTGGAAACATATTTAGCACTTATGCTTTCATTTTTCAAGACCTCTTTAATTACAAGGGTAGAGTTGTGGTCTTGATTCACAACCATCTTATGACAGTTTTAAAGTTGAACTATAGCAAAAAAAAGGACAGTCCATTCTTAGACATCTTAGAGGTCGGCTCTACTTTGAAAAAAAAGTCAGCCTCTCAATTTGTGAAGTTAACCCATACTATTTACATCAATACGGATAGTCTTCAACTTACAAAAGTTCATGTAGTGATTGTTCAAAGTTACAACGGCACTGAGAAAAGTGCCTTAGGATGATTTCTCACATTTACGACCATTGTAGCATCCCCATGGTCATGTGATCAAAATCCAGATGCTTGGCAACTGGTTCATATTTATGATGGTTACAGTGTCCTGGGGCAGAGGTGGTATTCAGCAGGTTCTGAGCAGTTCTGGAGAACCGGTAGCAGAAATTTTGAGTAGTTCAGAGAACCGGCAAATCCCACCTCTGACTGGAGATTTTACAGTGTCCTTCCCCTGCCATGCCCACCAAGCCATGCCCACAGAACCGGTAGTAAAAAAAATTTGAAATTGGGATGTGATCCCGTTTTGTGACCTTCTGACAAACTGATTCATGTAACAACCACATTACTAACTTAACAATTTCAATGTTTCACTTAACCACTGTGGCAAGAAAGGTCATAAAATGAGGCATAACTCACTTCACAAGTGTCTCACTTAGGAACAAAAATCTGGGGCTCCATTTTGGTTGTAAGTCAAGGACTACTTGTATTTTCCAGGTTTTCAAATGCTAAATATTTGCCCCTTCCTCTCTTTTTTTTTTTTTAATGTGAGGTCCTGACTGTAATAGGTTCTGTCTAAAGGGAATAAGAATAGCAAAACTGTACATTAAAACCAACTGGAAATATAAACAGTATTTCATAACTGCCAATGAAGCTACAGTATAGGGAAAATAAAGTTTTGTACAAATCTAATTGTCTGAGAATCAGTTTAATATGGTGGTGAAGGCACCATGCTGGAGACCATGAATTCTAGTCCCACCTGATGCACAAAGCCAATTTGGTGACTTTGGGCCAATCATCCTCTCTCAACTCAAGGAAGCAGGCAAGAGCAAATTGCTTCAAAATTCTTCCAAAGAAAATTATATGGACTTGTCCAAGCAGTTGCCAGAAGTCAACACTGACTTGAAGGCATCAAGTTACCTGGTATTTCTTTTTCTTTTTTCTTTTTACTAGGAATAGTTACGGGACAATCTTCTATATCTGTTTAAAGACTTTTCTAATTAAATCAGAATTACTGGGAGGGGAGGATCAACTTTTTACTTTCACATAATAGTTTAAACTAGCCATTTCTATATCAACAAAACTATCAAATTGGCAAAACCCAAAGTCAAAGTTTCATTTTTTTTCCCCACCTCAAGCACAAAGTCCAGAAATGATTTCCAAGTAAAGGGAGTTTACTAAATTAGTGTAGTGCATACTACATCAAACTATGACTGATGTTTGGCTTTTAATAAGACCATCAGCACTTTTTCTACCTTGCTTAGAAAGCAGCCGATTTTACAGCACTTTCTAGGTTGAGAAACCAGTATGTGGATTGTTTCAGTGCTGACTGATATTCTGCTTTACTATTTTTACATACCATTTTTCTTCATGTTGATCTTCCCTTTAATTTGCTTACAGATTACGCCTTCAGGTATCAGGTAAAACTCAATGTTGCGACAATAAATTGAGTTAAACATTATAGACAATCATTGAATGAAATCATAAAACTTAAGTAAATTTGTGGATATTTCTTGTCCCTTCCTCACCTTTGAAATGGCCTGAGTAAAGAATGGAATTTGGTATTTGCAAATTTCTTGTTCTATTTTAGACATCCTTTCTCTGTTTATATTATAAGTAAAACAGAAATTGAAGGGAAAAATCCCATTCATTTCATGCATATTGGTGACTCATGCTGGGAACAACAGCAGCAAACTAGCACAACTATTTGCAATAAGTGCTACAAAATTACTGAAAATAAGTGCCTTCTGATCATTATGATGAAGTAAGAAATTTGGATCAATTTTTTCTCTAAAATGAATCCTACACAATCCTGTTAAATTAACATGGAGTTCCAGATCTTGATAATTATTGCATTTAAAGAAATGTGTACATTCATCCTTTAATTTTTATATCATTTCTTTTACTTGGGTAGTTAAGTGTGTTAAGTATATTATCTACAAAGATAAGCACATGTTCTGTCAGATGGTTTTGGGAACACACTATATACTTCATAGGGCAAATATAGAAGCACACTTCATTTGAAGCAAATATTAACTCTGATTTTATTTAATTGTTAACTGTTACTGTGGAACTCTACATTTTTTCCTACAGTTTATAGTTGTCAGCATATCTTAATGACTGGTTAAAGTTTTTTATGCTTTTCATATTTTAAAAGCTACCTCATCAAGCACATTAAGTAAATTCATAAATATTCATCTCAGGATGGATAATCTTCAATAGCTTCTTTTCCAAAATCAGACTTACGAATCCCTCTTCCAATAAAACCTTTGAAAAATGCCAGAATTGAAAGAGAAAAAAGTAAGATAATGTGGGTGCAGTATGAGCAGTCAAAATCTATGTGATGAAAATACAAGAATTCACAAATTGATTGCCGCACTGTGCAAAAATCTCTTGGAAGTTCTCCTCACATCAACTGTTTCTCTTCCTTGGCAGCAGGGGGCGCTACATCTATCACTGTGCAGCAACAGAGCTATCAGTGAAAAATAAATGCAATTGTTATTCTGAGCTCTCCGAAGCTATTTCTTGAAGCTGCTCCTATTTTTTGAACTGGATATGAAACAGTCAAGAACACATATTAAAAGCAAGGGAAGTAGAATTGCATCCAGGAATGAATCAGCGTGGACTGAATGCAAAATAAATCACTGTTCTTAGGATATTATTATTGCTTGTAGTAAACTTCTTTTCTTCAATTAAATGACTTACCAAGGAACATTCACACTTTCGTAGAGGAATTCCTTTGCATAGCAAGGAATCCTAGAGAGCTCTATTAATTGCATATTAATTGCACGTATGTATAATGCTAAATTTGATTAAATCGTATAAAATGAATGTTCATCCCATAGCATGTCCATCCTTCAGAACAATGATCACCAATGCCCTAACTTGTATTCAGCATAAGTATTGAGACTGAGACAATGAAGAAGAATTATAATAGCAGCCAAAATATAATGGTGGGCCTATAGATTAAAAAAAAAAATAGCCAAGGAACAAGATTTTCAATTTCAGCATCTGAATAATATTTGAAAATTTTGAGGATCCAAAAAGTATTGGCATACTGAAGTAGAAACAAGGCTAGTTTGAATGTCCTTATGTTAATAGAAAGTTAGGTAAAAATGAGAAAAATGTAGTGTATTGAATATGAAGGCAAGAAGGTGTTTTAAATCACCTATCATCTGTTTGCAATTCCTTAAAGCAGATCCTTTTCCCAGGATTTCAGAGCTGTTCTCAGTTGCAGCATGGCCCTAGAAATTTTTTAACAGAATAACAGAGTTGGAAGGGACCTTGGAGGTTTTCTAGTCCAACTGTTTGCTCAAGCAGGAGACCCTATACTATTCCAGAAAAATGGCTGTCTTCTTAAAAACCTCCAGTGATGGATTACCCATAACTTCTAGAGGCAAATCGTTCCATTGATTATCTGTATCTGATTATGAGATATCTGTAAGGTAACAGTGACATGGACTAGCTCTTTAAAACAATAAATAAGACCACTCAAAGAAACCTGAAAGAAATTAGAAAATAGTCTAGGATTTAAAAAAAAAAACAAGTGGAGGCATTGCTGTTTTTAATAAAGGAAAAAGATTTCCAAGAATCAGAAAATAAATTTTAGCACATGATTAATCAATATTTGTGCAAGAAGTAATGGATAGCTTTTTAGTGTCAAATAAGGACAATCTTTAAAATCTGAGGCCACAGTGCTACCACTGGCTCTCCAAAGGTTTGGTGTGATTATATAAACTCCTCCAAAGTTCCTGCCAAATTCATATTTTTAATGTGAAAATATTGAATAGATGCTGAGCAAGATTGTGAAATTTTATTAAAACAATTTTATTTGGGGTTTTTTTTTAATCTCCTTCCTGTACTTGTATCAGAATGTGGCTCCTGAAAAATCTAAAGTGGCCTTAGCATTAAAGAGGTTGTCTGCTTCTGTTGAAAATTTCCCCATCTGGCCAATTAGAATTGTGTAAATAGAATTGGGCTGTACAGATTGTTAAATCTTCATGAATGACTATGGCTTGTATAACTCTGAATGTCCATTAAAGACATAGTAATATTTTCTTTGAATATCATATTATTTGATATCTTTTTTAAGGATCTGTTTCTATTCTTGTATTGTTAGAAAAGTATGTTGTACCTGCTTTTTGTTCCATTCACTGTTTCGTGAAATAATCAGCCTTTGTTCATTAGATGAATCAAGTCAATGAACTAAATTGCCACTGATAAATATAGCTCATGACTTGCAAATTCTTTGGCTGAATAATCCACAGTGAAACAAAACTGAAACCTATCTTTTTCTTTTTTTTCCTTTGATTTTACAACCTTTTTTTTTTGCCACGATTATTAAGTGAATTGCTGCAGTTGTTAATGATATAGAAGGAAAGGATGATAAAATTATCAACAATTGAGAAAGGCAGAAACACATTCCAGGAAATTCATTAGGCAACATAGGAGTTCTCATATGGCATTCTATCAACAGGAGTAATTATCAATCTATTGACGGGGATGCCAATTTAGGAATTGAGTCAAAAGTCACCTTCTGATGAATGAAGGGGAGAAAGAGGATCCTCCATAGGAAGCTAGAAGATTACTCTTGCCTTCTCTTGCATAGTATGAAGTAATGTCTTTGCCATGGTCACTATAGTGATTTTCTGACTCCAACATCTTCCTGCTATACTGCTATAGCTATACTGTCCAATATGGGTGTCTACTTGCGTTAGTGGAGCAGTTGAGAAGATCTTCATGTCTTGCTTGGCTCCGTTGGGATATCATATATCATATCATTTGGTATTCCCTCCTGGCATTCTCTGTCATCCTTCCTAAGAGCTACAAGCCTTAATAAGACCACACCCAGAGTACTGCATCCAGTTTTGGTCACCACATTATAAAAAAGATGTTGAGGCTCTAGAAAAAGTACAGAGAAGAGCAACCAGGATGATTAGGGGACTGGAGGCTAAAACATACAACGAATGGTTGCAGGAACTGGGCTTGGCTAGTCTAGTGAAGAGAAGGACCAGGGGAGACATGATAGCAGTCTTCCAATATTTGAGGGGCTGCCACAGAAAGTAAGGGGTCAAGCTGTTTTCTAAAGCACTTGTAGGCTAGACAAAGAATAATGGATGGAAACTGAACAAGGAGAGATTTAACCTGGAAATAAGGAGAAACTTTCTGACAGAACAATCTACCAATGGAACAGCTTGCCCTTGGAAGTTGTGGGAGCGCCATCATTTGAGACTTTCAAGAAGAGATTGGACTGCCATCTGTCAGAAATGGTGCAGGGTCTCCCACTTGGGCGGGGGGATTGGACTAGATGACCTATAAGGTCCCTTTCAACTCTGATTATCTGTTATGATGAGGGTATGTGTGTGAATAAATAATATCAAAGTCTAATAGAAACTGAGTCAACAGACTTTTCCTCTCTTAAGTGTTGATGGTTACAAAAATTAGTGCTGTGCAATGGAGGGGTTGAATCAAACTAAAGCTAAGAGACAAAAATTCTAACTTAGAATTTCCAAAAATACTTTTCAACTGATCAGAATAATCCACATCCCAAAGCGATACCAGCATAGACAACACAAAACAGTACTGAAAAAATTAAAAGTATTAAAAATCCCATTCCATTATATATCCATTAATTTAAATGAATTTAATTAATGCCAGACCTAAGAAAGCTCTAACATTAGCAGAATTTCAGGCCTGTTGCCAAGCTTCCTAGGAGTCAGTAACCCTGGCATTTTGCTTCTGTTCTATCAAACCATGCCCATATTCTTTCCTCCTCTTTTTAACCCTTCAGTTCCATTGTGCTACAGTTTCTGCTGCTAAAATCATGCTGTGAGATATCCAATTCCAAACCCCAGTGCCAAGAGGATCAATGATAGAATAAAACCTCTTTTAGCAGGCTTTGCAGTTTGACTTGTTTCCATGTGTCAGAAGCTACATTCTTGTTCCCTGTAGTTTTTAGAAAACTGTGAAATGTTCATGTAATCCTCATTTGCAGTATAGCATCAATATCTATACATGTACAGTTGTAAACAAACACAGGTCTGTGAATTTAGGTAAGCATGAGCACAACAATTGCTGTTGAGAGAGTTTTTGTACCCTGAATTTATTTCAGGATTACCATTTGAGTGTGTCTAACCAGAACTACCTTTCAATTAAGTATTTCAAGAGAGAGAGGGTGAATATGAGAGGTCAAAGTACATAGATTCAAGTTACTTCCATTCGAGAACACTTTAAAGAAATATTTTCCACTATTAGCCAGAAGAGGATTTTTTTAAAAAGAGGAAAAGGAATCATTTGAGGTTGAAAATTTAAGGAAGAACTGATAGGCAGGTTTCCCAAATTTATAAAATAACAATAAAAAGGACCAGACCCAGAATTTTCATATTTGCTAAGAAGTGTGGTATATTTGATGGGATGTTTGATGCTACCTAGTTTGCTAATGAAGCATCTGCAAGAAAACAATCAAACTTGGAGAGCAGCAAGGATCCTCATTTCAACTCCAAGCTACAAATATTCTCTTCTGCTGTTTGCTTAGGAGTAAAAGATTCCATAAAAGTCTCAAGTTTCTCTGTAAAATGATGACCCTGATTGTTGGGAGCAATATGCTGAATTTGTAAACCGCTTAGAGAAGGCTGTAGACTGATAAATAAGTCTAAGCGCTATTGCTGTTGTTATTGCTGTTGTTTTGGCTAATATGCAACTGCACTTAATTATCAAAAATTGTCAACAGATCTGGGGATAGGAGAAAACAGAGAATAGAGACAAATGGCACAGATCAACCAACAGATCTGAATGTTTGCAAAATTAATAAACAAAAGAACAAAAAATGGCCATTCTAGGAAGAACAGGTTAAATTAGCAACAGCTTTAGTATCTAAGCTATTTCCCTTCTTGTCTACCTAACAGGTGATGAATGCTGGGTGATATGATAACTTGATCGCATATAAGGTAGTAAAAGCTGCTACAAAATAAGGAAATTACAGGGCACAATCACTGTGAATGCATCCAAAGTGACTCATTCACATGCGCGTGCACATGCAAACCTCTTCCATTAAGCAGGTAACTCAAGAGAAAGTGACATTTCCTGTTTGGGAGATGTAAAAAAAAAAAAAGATACAAATAGAAACCCGCATAAACTTCAGTAGGAGTGAGAAGGAGCCTACCACAAAATATGCCTACCTCAAAGGTGTTAGAACTGAATTAAGTGGCAGATGTCAAAGCCTCCCAGAGTGTCCCCCACATTTTATTCTGCACATGTTCTTCAAAAAAAAAAATGAAAATGAGTGATAATTTATAAGCAAATCAGTGTCAATAAATCAGACTCCTATAAGCAGTAGTGTTTATTATATTCCTGATGCTTAATATTCATGAGAGTAATTTATTTTTATAGTACAGGTTCACTGTTATCTCCTTCAGTGCCCAAAGTTGGAGTCAGCTAAGCTGCAAAAGTAGAGAGTTAGGTAAACCTTTCAAGGCTGAAGAAGTTTATTCCCTCCAAAGAAGTTGCTTCTTTGCATTGACAGAGGAAAACACTGGTCATAATGTGAAGCTATAGAGTACCATGTGATGTTTCTTAGTGGATGAACCTGCTCTATTTAGTTCCTACAGCCTGCATAGGTGGCAGCAGGTTGCAATCCCTGTTCTCTCATAGGCACAAATCTAGAGACATATGGGTATCCTCAAATTATTATGTTGGCAATTGAGACTAGGATTGCCACCTGTGATTGATGCAATCATAAAGTATCACTTCAGGGGACTGCATCACTTGATGAGGGAAATTCAATCCCAATTGCCTTTGTAACCCCAAGACTTGAAGGCTGTTAATAGGGAAGTGGCAGGCATCTCAGGTAAGGAAGGAGAGGGTGCTCCAAAAAGGTGGGAGAAGCCCTGGGAGGTCCTGTCAGCCTGCATACATGTAAGTCAAGGGAGTGGAGAACTGTGGTGTGGCATAAACACAGGGAGATAGTTAGGGGTCCATGCAAGTGAATGGAAGGCAAGGGAAGGAGAGCATGAGGGACTGCAAAGTAAGGTTAAGAGGGAACTTAGCAATGATCTGTGACCTTCTCTGCAAGATTCCTCATTAACTTTGCTTGTGGGAAGTCCAGAGGTGGTATTCAGCAGATTCTGACCAGTTCTGGAGAACCGGTAGTGGAAATTTTGAGTAATTCAGAGAATTGGCAAATCCCACCTCTGACCGGAGATTTTACAGTCTTCCCCTGCCACGCCCACTAAGCCACACCCACAGAACCAGTAATGAAAAAATTTGAATCCCACCACTGGGGAAGTCAGCAGAGCAGGTCATAAATGTCGATCATGTGGCCATGGGAAACTGCAAGGATCGTAAGTGCAAGCTGATTGCCAAATATCTGAATCACAATCATGTGACCATGGGGAGGCTTGCAATGGGCAGAGCTTTGAAGAGTGGGGATAAGGACCACTTCTTCATTATCACTGCAATTTTGAATGAACCTCCTATAATTGTGGAGAGGGGAGAGAGACAATTTGCATCACGGCAGCACACAGTGATTTGTGGAGTTCATCTCAATTTCAAGAAAGTCTCAGGTGTTTTAAAAGTCACCCACGGGTCAACTGGGATTGGTGCTGAATTACACACACAATCCCTAAAAGGCCAGCTGAGAAATGTACCAAAATCAAGTAAGCCTTTATTATATTTCCACTTTCTTATGTTATTTGTAATTAAGGCCATGGCACTGCCCTAATTTCAAAGGCAATATTTATTTTTGGTTGATTTCAAGTGACTTAGGTCAATGAAACGAATTGTGGCCTTAATGATTTTTGAAAGGTTTTTTCCTCTCCCTGAATTTCAGCAACTCTTGGTTATGAAAGGAATTTCCTTCCTCTTTTCTTACTGAACTGAACTATCTGCCTTCTCAGTATGGGTGGCATTGTTTAAGATGCAATTACTCCCACTGTACTTCTGAAGTTACAAGGTTCATCCGCAAAGTACTGTACACAGCTTGGCTGTTGATACTTGGCTTAACCTGGCTCTCTTCTGACCTAGAGAAGTTTCTGTATGAATAACACTGAGCAATCTGCCTGCACTTATTACCCTGCAGATATTGTCAGGCTGAACCACCAAGGAGTTCCATTACTTTTTCCACAAATACCCCCGTTTTTTGAAAAGTTTGCGCTTATGTGCTGTTGATGGGAATTTGTCTGGTGGTTGGCAGCAAACATATTACTTTACTGAACTGATCTCAAGGTCTCGAGCTAATCTAATTGTATCCTGTTTCCAACAGTGATCAATCTGTGCTAGTACCTCTGGGAAACTTTGGGAAACTCTTCTCCATCACTGGACGTTTTTAATGAGAGACTAGACAGTCATTTATCTGAAATGGTATAGGTTCTCCTGCTTGAGCAGGAGGCTGGACTAGAAGACCTCCAAAGTCATTTCCAGATTCCTGTTCTGTTCTGTGATGTGCTGTGTTGCTATGCTATTCTAAACTCACCATCAGCATTAAACATTTTCTGTCTACTATCTGCATTATATATTTCTATTGTATGATAACATTTATGGAAATAATTACTAAAATCTAATCTCAGATAAATCTATACTTGGACAATGTGAGTGTTAAATTGGAGGGAACCTTCAAGTTCCCAAATCCAAATGCAATTGCTAATGTTTTTGTTATTCTCAGAGGGAAACATACCCTTCAGAGTAGGGATAGAGAGATGAGAGATGCAGAAGCTATTTATTTATCGGTATTTATTTTATTTATTTGTAGCCTGCCTTTTTATAAATAATTATAAAATAGGTGAACCTATTTAACTGATCTTCCTTCTCCTATTTTCTCCACAACCACAACTCTGTGAAATGAATTGGGCTGAGATAGAGCATGACTGGCCCAAAGTCACCCAGCTGACAGTCATGCCTGAGGTGGGACCCAAATTCAGTCTCTTGCTTTCTAACCTGGTACCTTAACCATGAGACCAGACTGGCTCTTTCATAAAAGCTCTTGCTCCGTCTTCGCATTCTATTCAGCCTGAAACACAACCAGTTTTACAGGCGGTCCCCACTACAAGGGTAGCTCTCACTACTCGATGATCAGATACTTGTAGGAAATTTTAAAGTGAGCATAAGGCCTTGTTCAAGCCTTGCAAGGCAGATGGCCTACATTGGAGGGCTAGATTAAGTGTGCCAGTTCGAAGATCCCTATCCTAGGATTAGTTATTGGAACAAGATTTTGGAGAAGAGTGGTCTGCATCCCCATGGTCATGAAATAGAATGCAAGATGTTGAGTATGTATTTATTTGTTTGTTTATAATCAAGTAAGAAGGTAATAAAACTGTAAAAGTTATAGACTCCCAAAACCCTTGATGGCAAAAAGAGCAGAAAGCTTCTAATTGGTGATCAAACCAGCAGAGCCCAAGAGATGGAACCCAACCTCTCTTTCCTAATTTAACATGATAATAAACCAACAGACTAAGAAGGGACCTTGGAGGACTTCTAGTCTAAGTCCCTGCTCAGTCGGGAGACCTTGTACCATGGGTGTCAAACTTGCTGCGTCACATTGCCGACACTTGAAGTTTTGCTATGTTTTTCCCCCTTCGCAGAGATGGGGTGGGCAACCCGGCCTGCGGGTTGCCAGTTTGACACCCCTGTGTGATCATCTCAGACAAGTGGTTGTCCAATCTCTTCTTTAAAACTTCCAATGATGGAGCACCTTCTACAGGAAAGTCTTTCCACTGATTGGTTGTTCTCACTGATGAAAATTCTAGTTACTGGTTACTTCTAGTTCTAGTTACTTCTCTTCAAAATCAGCTTCCATCGATTGCTCCATGTCCTGTCTTCACGTGCTTCGGAGATTTTCTTTTGATCTGTGCTGTCTAGGGTCTAGTGCAGTGGTGGGATTAAACAAAAATTAATATCGGTTCTGTGGGCGTGGCTTGGTGGGCATGGCATGGCATGGCTTGGTGGGCATGGTTTGGTGGGCATGGCAGGGGAAGGATACCTAAAATCCCATTCCCTCCCCACCCCATTGACCTGCTTTCCAGCTCCGTTCTCCTGTGCAGGGCAACAAAAGAAGACCCAGCCAATCAGCAGGGACTCAGGAGGCAGAGAATAGATGGGGGCGTGGCCAGTCAGAGGTGGGATTTGCCGGTTCTCCGAACTACTCAAAATTTCCACTACCGGTTCTCCAGAACCTGCTGAATACCACCTCTGGCTTGTTTGAAATGAGCCAACATAAAACCTGAAGAGAAAGCACCAATCAGGCCTATATACTTGTAGAAGCCAGGTAACTAGTGTTTCCTACAGCCCAATCCAAAATGATCATAAAAGACAATGTCCTGCTTTGTCATCAAGTGTCAGACTGCCTCAACATCCACACTAAAAGCAGTTTAAGATCATATCCATGGCAATAATTAGGTTTGGTGAAAGGGAAAACTTTCCTTAAAATCAGCTGTTTTAAACTAATCTCAGGTGGGGACAGGGGATGAAACAAAGACAAATTCCTGAGACAGGCCTTGTATGAAATTACCAGGGCAGGTACTTGCTACAGTTGGCAGGTGTGACAATGAGCTCAAAGGCTTAGTTACCAAAAGATGAGATTGCTATACCCACAGAGATCATTCACTGAGCATTGTTTACTGATGTTACAAGCACAACTTACAGAGGGGGGTGGCTGCTGAATGGAATAACAAAATAGCCAGATGGACATTCAATTAAGAGGTCGTAAAAATATTGTTTTAAAACAAAACAAAAAAATGCATTGAAGGTGTAGAGAAGTATTGATTGGCTAGTTAGAGAGCTTAAAAATTAAGTATCCAATGTGGTCAGTACTTAGATGGCAGGCCAAGGATGGAAATCCTCGCTTGAAGACTAGACTGAAAAATGCTTTTTAAATTATTTTTTTTCAAAAAAAAAATATTCTGGAAGGAGACATGGCAGATCATTTCCATATAATTGCCAAGAATTTAACTTGTACAATTCATAAAGTTACCAGGCTGCAGTGTGACATGAAGGAGATTTGTCATTTTAGATGTATTGATGAGTTTTTAAAAATAATTTTATTATATTACTTGCCAATGGAATGCTGAAGAACCAGCCAAAGAACGCTCTTAATTTTAATTGATTTAATATGAGAAATTCAAACACATAATTAACTTGCCCATTGGAATCAATAATCCTGAAAAGTGCTTAATTCTGACAGAATTGTATCTTAATATTTTTGATAGAGTAAATAATAAGTCATCAGCCTACTCTCTTGAGAGAAAACTTCAGGATTAGTTATGACAAAAGACTATATTGTGTCCATCAGTCAATATACGGAAAATAGATAAGCAATGGGGAATAAAAGCATAGAATATCATTACATGCATTTCTATTTATAACCTTTAATTATTAAGATCGTAGCAATTAATCAATCACCTGATTAGCATGCAGGGTCCTGATTTTATCTTGAAGCCTGAATTAATTAATTAGCCATTAAACAACCTTATTATTTCCTACTTGCATATCCAGTTTACATTAAGGGTGCCTATTGACAAAACATATCCTGTTCTCTATATTTATTGCAGCAGGCATATGAAGTTACTGACATTCACTTACTAATTTGGAGGCAGAATTATGAATGAGTTAAAAGACTTTAAGCTTTGCATAATTTCAAACTACTTGTTATATTCTAATTAGCTAGGTTCGATTGATTTGTTTTCAGTATAATTCTCAGCTGTTCAAGTGGAGTCAAATTCAACTGGTGTGTATTATTGCAATGATATAATTGTGTTAATTGTGCTACAAGTCAATGTGATCTTTTTACACAGGCTTGGTTCTTTGTACTGTTGAGGGTGCATGTGGAATGTCACTAGGTCTGCTGGTCTCCCCTTCATTCTAATTATTCTCAGTGTCATGATTTTTGCTTGATTTTCAATCTAAATTTTCTCATTTCTGTACTTTATGTCATTAATTCTCCTAGCTAAAACGTGTTGCTTTGTGTTAAATTGTGACTTCTTCCCTTTCCCTTCTGCATGAGAAAATCTGCAGGATCCTTTGATTCCAGAACTACTGTTGGCCCTAGTTTCCAACATTGATATTTGATACCTTTTCAAGTTTTCCTTGTAGCTATTTGCTTTCCTTCTATTGTTTTTTCACAAATGTTTTGTTATTGAAAAGCCCAAAAGAGAACATTGTTTCCTGGTTGCAGAATAAACCACCAATGTCTAAGAAATCTTCCCACTCTTGGATGATGTAATTGAAAATGTTGGTTGTTTCCACCTATATTCATACTAGTAAATTTATTTTCAGGTACATACAGAATGGAGACATTGATATCATTAATGGTAGGGCTAACATTTCTGAGTTGCAAATATCCAGCTTATTAGAAAATAAGTAACAGAGATAGGGCAGCAGTAGTAGAAAGTTCTACCATCACAAGTTACTTTATGAAATACCTTATTATTCCTAGAATGCCTCCCAAGATCCATAGATTTTGATCACAGTCCACTACAGGCAGTCAACTATAGACAGTTAACCAGTGGTGGGATTCAGCCAGTTTGCATCACTTCGGAAGAACCGGTTGTTAAGTTTCTGAGCAGTTTGATGAACTGGTTGTTTGAAGAAATCATTAGGGCAGAGAACTGGTTGTTAAACTATTTGAATCCCATCACTGCAATTAACCTTTCATTTAGTGGCCGCTTGAAGTTACAATGGCACAGAAAAAAAAGTGACTTATGATCATTTTTCACACTTACGATCATTGCAGCATCCCGTTGGTCACATGAGCAAAATTCAGACACTTGGCAACTGGCTCCTATTTATGAAAGTTGCAATCTCTTAAGTTCATGTGATCATCTTTTGTAACTGTCTGACAAGCAAAGTCAATGGGGAAGCCAGATTCACTTAACATCCACATTGCTAACTTAACAGCTGCAGTGATTCACTTAACAACAGTAGCAAGAAAATTCATACAATGGGGCAAAATTCCCTTAACACCTGTCTCACTAAAGCAACAGAAAATTTGAATGTAATTGTATACTGAGGACTACCTGTACAGTGTTTGATTCCTCAATTGACTTCCCAACACTCATATTCCATTCATGTTTCTTTGCTGCTAGGGGAGAAAAATGGCTTCTTTAACTGTTTTGCTTATAAATCTGGTCACCCAAGCAATGCTTATCGTATCTTGATTCTTTTCTCTACAGTGTGGAAGAGAATGTGGATGGGTGCAGAGCCCTGTTTCTTCCCCCCCCCCCAAGAAAAAAAACCCTGTGAAACTCCTAGGTGAAATCGACAGCAGCAGCAAATTTGAAAATTTAATCAAATTAGGTCTGAAAACTGCTGATGGGTTCTACATATGGAAGATTTTTTTTTAAAAAAAGACACTTTCCTCCATTTGCTTTCCTGACCATAACCATGTTTCTCACCATCAGCACTTCCACTATCAATTCTTTTTGTCAGAGGTTTATTACACAAATGTAAAGATTTGCTATAGGCTAAATCTCAATCCAAGAGCAAATGTTTATACCAATTCTGAAAACAATCAGCTTGCCCATTTGTAGTTATGCATGTGTTCATCATCTGTTATTGCTTGTCCAATGCACTGCAACTTCTGGAAGGAAAAAGAGACATCTGGAGGAAGGGGGAAAATACTTTTGCTGTCCCGCAGATATAAAGCATGCTCTCCTGAGTTGGGGAATGAGGTAGTACATAAATGCCTCTTTGCTAGTTTATGGTGAAAACTTTCTGATCGAGCTGGCCAGATTATCCACCAAGGACAATTTATGGCTTTTTACTGCTTGTGAATTATCTAGGCCGGCTGAAAACTGGAGATGAGCAAATTATTCGATGTGAATAATTTATCTGATCAGCTTAGCCTTTTATGTACCATGATTTATCTGCAATCAGGTGATGATTTTTAGGAGAGTGTTCCTTAATTTGCAGTTTTACTACAAATGGTACTGTGAACAAAGTTTAGATTATAGTAGGTTCTGTAATGGTTTTCAGTGCATGACACCATTGGTCCCTGGAGGCATATCATCTTTGTATTGTGATCTGATCAGCTGAAATATTTTGAGTATCCATGACTATTTCAAAAATTCACCCATGGTTTACTTGTTTGCCTATAAAGAAAAAAAAATGAAAATGTTGAGCCAATCAGGTTGTTGACAGTTAATTCTTCTAACAGCAAATCAAAGTTACTTATTTACATGAGTAGAGTACTGTCCTTTGGATGCTGATAAGCCTTGACCTTCAATTACAATTCAGCCCAGGATTTTGGCAATATGTTGGTGTAGTCATAAGTAGAGTAACCATAGGACCTGATTCAATTTTAAAAATGTTTCTATGATGGTCATTTTAAGTGAATCATTGCAGTTATTAAACAGATCATGTCATAATGCTGAATCCATTTTATCCAAAGAGGGTTTTGGATTGCAGGATGTCCCCAAAATGTGTTCACATAACCACGGAAGATTGCAATAATTTGTAATCAACTCACTGGCAAAGGTGGGTTCTTACTTCACTGCTGTTCCAGTTAGGCCTTGCCATTTCCTTTTAAATAGATTACATTTCACGCTCTATTTAAATGTATGGTCACTTTATCCTTTGTTAAATTGCATAAGGCAATGCAATAGCATAGACTTCAATGGCAACAAAACCCTAGCCACTACAGATAACCCTAGCCACAGAATTATCAGAGAAGCTGTAGAGATTGAAAAAAGACCTGAAAGCATGAATAGAAGAGATGATTCCACCAGACTGTCAATCATTTGGAAGCTTGCACTCACAAACAAAAAAATCTCCACAACACAAGTCAAGCTAACACCTGGGCACAAACAGACTCCCCCTGATACCTCCAGCTCAAACTCATTCCAACCAGGCACCCAGATGAAACCTAGCTACCTAACAAATGATAGCCATCCTTTTACTCGGAGCCAAGCTGCACTAAAAGCCTCCAATACAATAAACACAATGTGTCTGTATATGGGTCTGTATTTAATTTGGTTAGGCTGGATTCTATTCATATGCATCATATGTGCAGCAGAATCCAGCCTAACCAAATGAAATACAGATGAAGCTGACAGAATAAGACACCAGGTGACAAACATCCTATGCACAAGCAAACCATCCAAAAGCAACTTGCACAAAGATGAATTCAAAGTGCTACAAACCCTGAAAAATGATAACAGCACAATCATACTCCCAGCAGATAAAAGGAATGCCACAGTAGTAATGGACAGAAAAGACTACGAAACAAAATTGAGAGACCAACTCCAAGACTCCACATACAAACCTACAAACACAGACCCAACCACGTACCTGGAAAAATAAACCAAGAAGAAAATTATAACCAGCCACATAAGCAAAGAAATCCAACAGACGATCTTCCAGATGCCCCAAACTATATGGCCTCCCAAAATACACAAAGAAGGCATACCTCTCAGACCCATAGTCCGCTCCAGAGGAGCACCACTACAAAACCAAGCAAAACACTTAGCAAAGCAGCTACAGCCCCATACTGAAGCAGCAGCTTCACATGTACAAAACTCATACCACCTCTTGGAAATTATCAAAGATCTACACATGGAACAAGAAGATCTGTCTGTAAGTTTCAACGTGGTTTCACTATTCACTCAAGTCCTGATAAAAGAAACTCTTGAAATCATCAAAAATAAATACCAACCAGCTAAACACCTCATGGAACGAACAGAACACTGCTTAACCAACACATATTTCATATACAAAGGAGAAAGATACAAGCAAATTGAAGGAGCCCCTATGGGATCACCACTGTCACCTGTCATTGCAAACCTGTTCATGGAAGAATTTGAATCCAGAGCCCTCGCTAATGCCACCCACAAACCCAAACTATGGCTAAGACACATCAATGACACATTTGTGATATGGCCCCATGGAAAAGAAAACCTAAACAATTTCCTAACACACCTAAACAGCACACACCCCAAAATCAAGTTCACCATGGAAATGGAAATAAACAAACAACTACCATTCCTAGATGTACTAATCTACAAAAGAACAGATGGCACACTAGGACACACCATATACCAGAAGAAAACACACCAACTGCTACCTCAACGCCGAATCCCACCACCACCCAGCACAGATAAATTATGTGGCCAAAACACTAATCACCAGAACCAAATGCCTGGCAGACAAGACACATATAAAGACTGAATTATGCACCCTGACTAAAGTACTGACAGCCAACGGCTTCCACAAAAAAAAAAAAAAAAATCACTAGCTTGATCCACAAAAACACTCTAAGACATAATAGAGACCTAGAAGATCAACAGACCTATGGAACAGCTGTCCTGCCCTACATAAGAGGTACTACAGACAAAATCAGTAAGATACTACACAGGCATCACATCAAGACTGCCTTCAAAACGGACAAAAAAATAGCAGCCATCCTTAGAAACCCCAAAGACAAAACTGACCTGGAAAACCAAGGCATATACGAAGTTCCCTATGCATCATGCCCAGCCACATACATTGGACAGACCAATAAAAGAATAAGTACCCACCTGGATGAACACAAAAATGCAGTAAAAAAGCTGGAACACACCGCCTCACTAGTCCAACACATGAAAACCACAGGTCATAACATCAATTTCAATGGCACCAAAACCCTAGCCACTACAGAAAACCCCAGCCACAGAATCATCAGAGAAGCTGTAGAGATTGAAAAAAGACCTGAAAGCATGAATAGAAGAGATGATTCCACCAGACTGTCAATCATTTGGAAGCCTGCATTCTCAAATAAAAAGATCTCCACGCCACAAGCCAGGCAAACACCTGGGCACAAACAGACTCCCTCTGATACCTCCAGCTCAAACACACCCCAACCAGGCACCTAGATGAAACCTTGCTTCCTAACAAATGATAGCCATCCTTTTACTCAGAGCCAAGCTGCACTGAAAGCCTCCAATACAGGAAAACAGTGTTGCCAGCCAATCAAAGCCACAAAACAGACAGAAGAAACCAGAAACACCAATCAATCAAACTCCAAGAACAATAAACACAGACCAAGACTCCCAACCAATCAGGATGTTAAAAAAACCATCCTGGGACAGCAGTAGACTAGCCTCCAATTTAAAACTAACGGCTGTGAGAGCCTGACCCACATACAAACTCAATACAGAAGCCTGATGATGGCAGATGAGATTCTGCTGAAACGTTGCTACAACTTTAACAGCACTACAATGACGTGGGATAATACCCGAAGGAAGCTGAACAGCACACATGTAAGTACCCGCGATAACTTAAAAAAACAAATATATAGCTTCCTACTAATCTACAAAAGAACGGATGGCACACTGGGACACACCATATACCAAAAGAAAACACACACCAACCGCTACCTCAACGCCCAATCCCACCACCACCCAGCACAGATAAATTCCGTAGCAAAAACACTAATTACAAGAACCAAATGCCTGGCAGATAAGACACATATAAAGACTGAACTATGCACCCTGACTGAAGTATTGGAGATCAATGGCTTCCACAAAAACAAAATCACCAACTTGATCCACAAAAACACACCAAGACATAACAGAGACCTAGAAGATCAACAGATCCATGGAACAGCTGTCCTGCCCTACATAAGAGGTACCACAGATAAAATCAGTAAGATACTACACAGGCATCACATCAAGACTGCCTTCAAAACAGACAAAAAAATAGCAGCCATCCTGAGGAACCCCAAAGACAAAATTGACCTGGAAAACCAAGGCATATATGAAATTCCCTGTACATCATGCCCGGCCACCTACATTGGACAGACCAATAGAAGAATAAGTACCCGCCTAGATGAACACAAAAATGCAGTAAAAAAGCTGGAACACACCTCCTCACTAGT
>BLBF01000032.1:1583263-1615001 GCA_015471245.1 Laticauda colubrina | reverse complement strand
GAGAGAGAGAGAGAGAGAGAGAGAGAGAGAGAGAGAGAGAGAGAGAGCGAGCACCTGTTATTTTTTTGCTCTGGCTAACAAGCTCTGGCAAGAAAGAACTTATCTGCCAGGTGTCTCATTGCTTAGTTCAACTCCATGGATCAGATCAGGGAGGTAAATAATCAGCTCCACCCTCCCTGCTTCTCTTCCATCTGATCACCAGGATGACATGAGAAAGGGAGGAGATGTCTCTTCATCCATCAGGGCTCTGCTTCATGGAATTGGAGACCTGGAACCTTATCTCCACTCCTATAGGCAGGGTGAAAAATAATACTGTGAGGAATTACTGACAGCCCTTCAGAGTCGATCAGACTAGAAAACCATTGTTATATAGGTCAGATCTAATAGACGCTTGCAAGTATGAATGTGTTTCTCCATCCTTTCATCTTCATGTGAACTAGGGTGGGGGAGATGTCTACTCATGTGACATTGTTGTGCTGGACTCAGGCTGCTTTTATCAGATTGTTGTCTTGGTAGCAGCTCTTTCTCCTGTCCCTCAAGGCCATTCCCTCTGTCCTCTACAGTTACCCATCAGGTCTTCTGGGAGGTACAAGGCTAAAACCTGATTTTGGAAGAACCACAGTCTCATGTTATCAAAAGCAGGATGGCTCTATAGAAGAATGCCTAGAGACCAGAGGGGAGGGAATATGTCCCCAGCAGCCTAAGGTGGCCAATAGGAACTTCATCAATGAGAAATCATTTACATCAGGGCTGTCAAACTCCCCGCCTGCAGGCCAGATGCATCACGTACTGGCCATGTCCAAGCCCAGTTTAGCAAAGGGGAAAAAAGTCCCGATGTGTCACGTGATGCTGCCGTGATGACTTGAGTTTGACACTACTGATTTACATGGTGAAACTCTATTCATGGGTCAGTAAAAAGTGAGAATGCTACTTTTAAAGTGAAATATTGTAGGCAAAGTTGAATTCAAGATGCATCTGATAAGGGCTGGGGATGAGCTGAAAACAACATCTTAAAATGATGTCATAACATGTCATTTAAAATGATTGGCAGGTCATCTTTATCCCATGGTTAGACAGGCAGGAGGATGAACCCTAGCCCTACCATATGAGGAATGCAAAAATCAAAATAGCCACTAAATGCCAGGAAAATAGCATCTCTTTACTGCCGTCCTGTGGTTGTCCTGATTTTTTGCAGGTCCAATTATATACATTATTTCTGTAATTATTTTCACCCTAGATTTAACATCTCCAGCTGCAGCAGAAAATAAAGCAAGATAGACCCTGTGATGCTATTCTGCACATGGCTGTCAACAATACGAAATAATCTTTGTCTCGTGCCTGAGATATATTTTGAGAACTTTAAAGAAGCGTTGGTTCTGAGTGGTGTGAAAAGATTCCACAATCCACATTCATTATAAAGAACATTTCCCTTAAATGACAAATATTAGAACACACTTGCATGAGCCATAGCTGATGCAAATCCATAGTCATTTATATCTAGAGGAAAAAGAATCAGATAGTGTAGTTGCATGTCATTGACTAAAGGAAACTCACTGGAAAGATATGTGTGTGTAATAATGCTTTATTTTTATTTATTTGGGCCAAATGTACATTAAATGCTAATATCTAAATACCTGAAAGATAGCTAGATTAGAAAGGCACAATAACTGCTCCAAGATGAACTGCAGTCGTTGTTCTCCCTGCTCACCCTCATCCCAAATATTATATGAATTTTCTCTTTGAGGGTATACAGACCCTGATAGCTATTTTTAAAAACAAACAAACATAATAATGCTTATATACCTGCCATAGTCTAATCCATTACTGTTGAATGAATGATAATTAATGTTATTTGTGATATTTATCCCAGTAGCTATCTGTCTGTGTCTCTGTTTTTAATGCAACTAGATTTCTTTCCCACCTTCTGCTAGGAACTAACCTTCTTAACAGTGATAGCAGCAGTTAAAGTCTTGAGGGCACAATATTATAATATTCTTAAGAAGACGTCTCACAACCATGCTAAGTAATAGCCCTTTTCAAAAATCAAAGAGAGACTTGAATGGAACAATCTTTATTCAGGTTCCTACTGAAAGCTTTCCTGAACCTTTCATCTCCAGTACTGCAACTCTGTAACCCCAAAGTAGGAAATTTAATGAATTATTTTCAAGCCACATAGAACCCCTTCAAAATTCCATGGTCCAGTGTAACCAACATAAATAAATGCTCTGCCATTCCAAGTTACGTAAAATGAATTCTGGTAATTAAGTAGGATAAACATGGGTGAAAATTGGTTATTTTTTTATGACTTGTAAGATACCTCCTCAAATTTCCTTTTCTAGACAAAAAGCACCCAGTATTTTCATATTCAGATAGTGCTATAAAACAGAAAAGTCTCTCTGTGGATAGATAGTGAATTACAGATCTTTACCTAGACCTCTTCTGCAAAACAGACCACATTTGGCTCTATTTTGACATAAGCATTCCTGGACAAAACAAGATAAGCTATGATTTTAGCTACAGTACTACATCATGTGCCTTTCCAGGCATCTGAGTCTGCATGCTTAGTGTAAGTGACAAGACTGTTGCTACGTTGCTAATTCAAATTCAGTTAAAGCCTAACACACTTGACTAAAAAGCAAATGGCTGTGAGGTAAGGTAGGTTAGAAAAAAAACTCCAGCTTTCTTGCTAATAAAAAGAAGTGGGTGCTTTTATTAGAAGACTATTTTAGCTGGTTTGGGTGAAGTTTTGGCTTTGCTTTGTTTTGAAAACTGTATTAGGGGGAAATGAGACTTGATGCCAAACTTTTTCATTGAATATCTGTGTTTTTAGCAAGGTAACCCATTTCTCCCTGACAGGATTAAATAGATGTGTTTGCCTGCTATCCATTTCTCTTCAGCTTGGATCTCCATGCCATTGTGAGTCACTGAAACAACCCAAGAACTTCAGCCTGTAATTTAGATGTTATAGCAAACCAGAATTTCTCATTCATTTTTATCAGGTTCCTCTAGAAAAAGAAAAAGAAATCTGATTGGCAGGAATTGGGCAGTGTTCACTAACATACTTGCTGCATGAAGTCAGAATTCAGAATGACACTGAATTCCTTGTGATATGTAATATCGCTTGTCGCATAATTTGGGGACTCTTATTTTCTCTCACAAAGGAATGTGCGTTTTTGCATGTTTTTATTTTATTTTATTTTTGTTCAGATCTGATAGATTTTCTTAAAAACAATTGTTTCTTTTGATTCCCCTCTCTTTATTTCTCCTTTCTTCATTGTTCATTACTGGAATGAGAGATGAAGCCTTTTCTCCCCTCCCTTTCCACCCCCCCAAAAAAGAAAGAAATGACTGGCTGTGTTCATTTTATAAGATTTATGTTCTGTTGTGTTTGAGAGAGAATAAGTGAGAGACAGTGTGTGTTTGTGTGTGTGCTTGTGTGCTTGTGTGTGCTTGCTTGCACAAGCTAAGTCCTCAGGTGGAACTGTGGCTCCTAAGCTTTTGCTTTCGGAGCTGTTATTCTGGAAGGGAATGGAGGCAGCTGTGTTTACAGCTCAAGTTTTGGCATACATTTACCAGAATCTATTATTCATATCATTCAGTATCAGGGAGAGATCTCAGGCCACCTGTCTATCTGACAAATTCACCCTTTTGTGAGCTTTCTGTTCATAGCAAATTATGTTCACATTGATGAATTGAGTTTTTATGAGCATTGCTAACTAACATTCTCACAGAAGGCCAGGGGCAATAGACTGCAAGTGTTTCTGGTCCACAAGTAAATGTTAAAACAGGAAAAAAAATCCTGCCAGTATTTAAAGACAATTTGCCATGAAGGAACAGTTAAAATATTTGGCAGTGACTTCGTGTTTATAAATTCAAAGCTGTCCATAAATTATTGCAAATACTCGGCTTATAACAAACAAAAACAGGGTAGAATTCTCGCTTTCCACAGTTTAAAAATATGATTTTAAAGGAAGACTAGTGCTTTGTTTGTAAAACTTTCTTAAAGACCCATATATAAAGTGAACTATCTGACACAGTCTGCTTTTTATATTAAGATATATCATAATATAACATGTACATTTTTAAAAAGGATGAAGAAAGCATTGTTGTCCTCCAGAGGAAAAAATTCTCCCCATGCTTCAAAAAATATGCAAGAAGATATCTAAGTTAGTTTTTGCAATAGGAGATATTTATGAATGTGATCAATTCTGATCCCAGTCTCCAAATATCTAAGGATATTTTACAGATCTTTTGGACAAAATATCACTAATATAATGTTTTTTTAAAAAAATGTTACTTCCATCTAACCCAGTCAGAATGTAGGACTTGGAACTTTTGCCATCTGACTGCTGGGACATCTCTAGAAACAAACCATTCATGAGAACTAGGAGCTTGCATTTTCTGACTCAATTAAATTACCATGTAAGCTCATGCCACATGCTACAGGATGTAATGTTATTGTTAGAATGACAACAGTGTTGCACACACGTATAAGGAATATATGCTATGATATTACCAAAGGAAATTATTTTCTGCTGTTTGTTCTACTTCTAATGTTGATTATAATAATCTAGCTCCAAAGTATTGTTCAGATGTCTCCTTAGTGTTGAATTTCCAGGCAATTGTTTTTTCTGCTGGTCTCTTTATGAAAAGCGTGAACTTCTGTAGGAAGGTTTTTTAACTGTATATACTGTATATATAGCTGTATCTGCAGAGGCTCCACTTTATCTGAAGCTGTATGCTATCAGGATTCTGGGTGGAGGGTTCAAAGCTATCTCTAGGAGCACCAGTGTCATAGACACAACATCAGAACTACAGCTATTCATCCCCCAGTTCACAATATTAAGATTAACCACTTACCAATTGCCAGAATAGAGCTAAACGTATCTGAGCTCATTTGTCTTATCACAGCTATGTTCCCATTGTAAATTTACACTAAGGAGAAAGCAACAGAAAAACTGCATCTAATAACATGCTCTGTCTGAAATATATTTGGCAAGACATGATTATTCTGATATTAAGAAAAACACAATTGTCATTTCTCTGCAGTTTCACCTTTTGCCCAATCTGGATCTCTCTACATTTGTCCTTTCCCTTTCAAATTCTCTCTTCTCACATTTTAAGGGCTTATATTTTCTTGAATTACACACACATAGAGGCCTTACAGGAGCACCTATTGAAATAAAATTTGGCATATAAAAGAGTGGGTTTTTTGGGTTTTCAACTCTGATTAGATCCACTTATTCTTAAATCTCCTTTCAATTAGATTAATCGGGACAGAATCAAAGTAGTTATAGATCTCTGACAAAAGCAACTTCATTAATTTATATATGGAAGAAAATCAAGATAATTAAAATGAAAAATAATTAAAACATAAAAATTCAGCCACACTCAAGGCTAAGAATTCCACAGAAGCTAATTAGAACAATATCAACAAAATTGTTTGAAAGAAAGCTTTGGTTAGGAAAAATTGGGGGAGTCTTTTTCAAGAAATAGATGCAGACTAGTTTTGGTTGCACATTTACATTTAGCTCAACATTAAGGCCATGTCACACTGCCCAACGGATGCAAAAAGGACACAACGGACGAGCAAAATGTTCCATCTGTTGTTATCCGCTCTCAAAAGGGGCAAAAATTTGCATAAGCAGAGCGGATAACACGGAAAGGAATGGATGTGGGGAGGACGCAGAGCGGATGTATAGAGGATGCAGAGCGGATGTATAGAGGATGCGTAGAGGATACATAGAGGATGCGTAGAGGATGCATAGAGGATGCGTAGAGGATGCAGAGCAGATGCGTAGAGGATGCAGAGCGGATGCAGAGCGGATGCAGAGCGGATGCAGAGCGGATGAGCTGCATCCGCTTTCATCCTTTCTCCATCCGTGCTACTAACGCTGTGCGTCCGTTCTGCTTCCTCCCTGCGTCCGTTTACCGCTGGAACGGATTTGAGTTGTGCGGATGCACAGCGGATGCCTAGCGGATATAGCAGGTGCGTAATGGATGCAGAACGGATGTCCCCCGTATGCCTAGAGGATGCAGAATGGATGCATTGGATACATTTTCTGCTCAAAAGTTTTGGGCAGCTCAAAACTTTCTGAGTGGATGAAACGTCAATAAACGGATGCTGGACGGATAGAGAGGAAGCAAAACGGAGGCAGCGTTAACCAACGGATGGCAAGCTTTTTTGTCCGTTTTACATTCTCTTTGCATCCGTTGGTGCAGTGTGACATGGGCTTTAAAAACATATGGAGAGTTGGCATGCATATGAAGAATCATATGAAGAGTTGGTATGCATCTTTGAAATGGACTGGAATGTATTTTCCCAGGTCCCATACTTCTTCATTGGCTGCTTTTTAGAATATGGGAAAATACATTCATGGTTTTTACAGGCAGGCATCAGGTATGTTTAGTTCTTGATCGTGAACAAAGGTTTCCAAGTAGAAACATGAATTGCCCTCATGAAAAGATACTAAAGTCCTTTTCCACCCATGCTTTCTTTTCTAAGCATCTGGACTCACTGTCCCTGGTTTCCAAGTTTCTCAAATCACCCCAATACAACATTGTCTTTTCTCATTGCGCAAAATAGTCATATCTTGAAATTTAAGCATGAGAAGAATTTTGTTTATAGAGTGCAGGTTTATAAAGGAACCTCTCCAGTAATGTTACTTTATTCTCTGCTAAAAATAGAAGAAGAATTCTTCCAGAATGGCATTTGACATAATACAGGAAGTGATGGGGCTGCATTTAGAGAGGAAAAAAGTCTAGAAATCAAAAAGATATAGCAATGGTTGCCCTCCTTAGGCCATTGTTTGATCCAAACCTATGACAGCAAAACAAGAAGATAATTCCTCCCACTTGAATTAATTCAGAAAATTAGTTTGCAGTGAACTTATGCCTGGCCTGGTATTTTGTCCTGTCTTGGTAAAATGCAGTGCATTTAGAATGGACTATAATATGATTCCTTGTGTTTGGATATGCAAGAAGCAAACTGCTAAAATCATATTTTATCCAGAGAGAGTATGTAAGTAAATAGGAATAGCTTAAGTGCTCTGAGATGTAGACACCTTGCTAACTAGCATATCTCAGCAAACAAAGGTGCTTGAAAGTTGGACACTCACACCAGTGTGTTCTATTTCCACTTCATGCATGTGCTCGGCATCTTCAACAGTGTCAAAAAAAATTTATAGAAGTGGTGATTATCTGCCCAAAGAGCATGATGTATGCATTATTAATTAAAGAAGGTAAATTTGGCTAATTGTCATTTCTATATAGTAGCACTGCACTAGGATACATTTTAACAATCTATAAATAATTGATAATTTTTTTCTTTCATCTTCCTTCCTAGTTTGCATAAAACTAATGACTTTGTAAATGCTACTCACTTCAAAATACTCCAATGCTCCCATGAAAATTAAACTAGCGGCATAACCTTAGCAAATAAGGAAAGTTTTTTTTTTTAATCTTGCTTTTTGTTGTAGATGAAGAAAGGAAATTAACAAAACTCTGATTCTGGGAAATCCACATGGGAATCAGAAAGGAATGCCATCCATGCAGGGCATTAATAGTAAGGACATTGTAACTTTTAAAGTTCCAAAGACCAAAAAAAAGTAATCCATCTCATCAAAACTGGAAAATGGTCGAGTGGTGTAATTTGTTCCACATTAAACAGAATGAGGCTCTGGAACAGACAAGCCTACATGAACACACAGTGCTAGAACAAGGAAGAGTCCTGATAAGCATTGAGTGTTTTTTTTTTTGTACTTATCAAATGACTGCATACATAATCCCTTGAATCAAGTTAGCAGCAGACTTGAAATTCTTCAAAAATGGAATGTTTGGGTATCACTTATAGCTGCTTGTTTAATATGATTATAATACCTTGCTGTTTCCTTGAAATGGAGGATTTATCCAAGGAACTATACAATCACTTGCTAAGGTCTCTGTGATTTTTACAAATCCACAACCTGCCAGACTACAGTGTTATCACAGTAGGACTTACTTCTTTAATTTTAGTGCAACTAAATACATTCCCAGAGGTGCTGGGAGTATTATAATTTCCCTATTCATCTGGTTTTGAATGTAATGTTTGTAAAATGCAAAGTGTATATTTGTTCATAATTTCAATATGGCAGTAGCATTTGTAATGTCTATATAGAGGCTTATATATGCTTCTTCTCTTCTTCTTTTTTTAAAGTAAGGTCTGTTTCTTTGACCTTTTTCTCTCATTTTAACCCTACTGATATGTCACCCATGGCAACCTTAAACCGATTTTAATAGAGTCTATCCTATTATTCATTTAAATTGAGGTGCAAGAGCACTTAGACCAGGGAAATTTGCATTCTGCAAATGGGGATTTGATGAGCAAAAATGCTAAGATATATGTTGTATAACATGCCCTATTTTGCTAGCAAATAAACAGCTCTTGAAATTGATAAACTTCAGAATATTTTATCCTCAAATGTTTGTACATAAATGATTAAAATGCATTAGCAATTCTGCTTTTAAAAATACATGGGGAAAACAACACAGTTGTGTTGCTTAAATTTGTAATTAACAAATTTATTACTAATTCTGTTCAGTTCTTTAATATGTTGCATTCCTGAAGAAGAACATTAATACACAATGGCAGAAAGAAGCTAATTTTAAGACTTTGGAGAAATGAATGTCTTTTAATGCTGTGTGTTTCTCTTATCTACATGCCACATTATTGTAATAAGTACATTCAGGAATAATTTCTTTTCAAATATTTTTACAAATCTTGGTCTTATTTGCATGCAAGTAAGTTGTCAGCTTAAATCTTTGAAATGCAAAATATATCTCATTTCTATATTTCATCAAGGAGCCTTTCATGTTTAATAAATTACAACTTAGATCCTTCAAGACTTTGTTTTTCATTAACTAAAAGCAAAAGGATACATTTAAAATCTTAATCACAACCTGCAAGGGTATTTGCATGTTGCTGATATTTGTCTTGATGGATCTTTTACTATTTGCAAACTAATCGTGAGAGCAAGGTTACACCAATAATTTGTGCAGACAATAAATGCTTCTTGGTTGTAAGCCTTTTAATTGTGTCAGGTTCCTTATGTTTGTGGAAACCTGAAGTGGATGGAAGAAACACATTCACACAGAGATTTAAAAATCCCTGCTTTAAACAGATCATCCAGAAAATGGACAATGGTTAAAGGATTTCAGAAGATTATAAAGAATACCTGAATTCATTTGTAGAAATATGGGATGCAGTCATTAAGAACCTAAGCAAAAAGAAGGCAAAATCCATCCCTATCCTACACATGATACTCAATAACAGTATGACTCAAGAAGCATCTGTTTGGTATGACCTGACCTTGAGTTAAGCTAAACATAGTAGCTCATCTTTCAGAAGGCCAACCCTAGTGGTCTCTTTGTCATAGGATGGTCATTTCATCTTATCAGAGACAAGGAGCCCAACAGCTGGCACTGTTTCCTGATCCCAGTGGTCTCTGGGGGCAATAGCAGTATGACATTACCGAAAGTTTTTTTAAAAGATAAGCAAACTTTTGCTGAACTCAGTGCTCCAATGCCCCTGCTTAATCTCTTTTTCTCCCTCCCTCTCCAGTCTCCCAAATCAACTTCTTTTTTCACTTTCCTTGAAATGGTTCAAAAATCTGGTAAATGAACATGGGTAGGTAGTTAAATGGATGCAGCCTGCAATGCTGTTTTGCCAGCTAACAGGTTAAATATAGCATTGCTATAAGTTTCCCATCAAATTCATTTTTTTTATAGAAAAATCTCTGAAAGCAGAAAGGGTCGAGGGAGGGTGAGGTAAAAAGAAATAAATCATTGTAGTCTCAGGAACAGTAATCCTTGTTGAGGATTTTGGCTGATTGATATAAATAACATCGTCCTCGCCATCTGTCCGAAGAGGGACCTTTCCAGTTAGTGTTAAGCTGCAACGGCAGAATAATTAATGAATGGTGTCCTTTGTGCTGGTAATAAAGACAAGACAAATTATGTTATAATCCAACTGCTGCTCATTTGTCACAGCCAAATAAAATGTCAAATAAAAATGAGGGGGGGCAGTGTTTGTTTAATGGACTGCAAGCTACCTGTGCGTATCATTGACAGACAACTATATGTACGCCCTGGATATAGAAAGCAATGAAATGCAGGTGTTTTTTTTTAGTGTTATTGTTGTTTTTGAGAAAGATACATACAAATCTATTTCTTCCTTGTTTGTGAAGGAGAAAGGGCAGCACAGCCAAGGAAGAAAATTTTCACAGTCGTATATTAATACAAGCTTTAATTATATAGCTATAATACCCTTTTTTGTTCCTTTCTTAGAAGGATTGGATTGTGTTACATTGTGCCTTGGAAAATGCAGTGTGCCGGGTAGGAAGAAAAAACTTCATGGTGGCTCTGATGCTACAGATCTGTATGAATCTGTTTTCATATCTTCCTTCCTTGCTTTCTTGTTTTGGACAAGCCTCTTCCTCCAGTTGCTAGGAAAACCAAATGTTGAAATCATTTGCAGGGATTCAGCCAAGTCCCATGGGGAATTACCTATGGTCGAGGGCAGGGCTGCACTTTTTCAGAACATGTTCCTGCTGTAAAAAATTCACAAACCTGGCATTCGTACAGGCATCTGTCGCTCGCTCTAATGCCAGTTCATAGTATACATACAAACATCTGCTTCCATGCACAAAGGGAGACAGAGCCTTGACAGGTCTGTGTTAGCAGAGTTTGCAATGCCAGTTCTTTATGCAAAAACCCTAATGCTTCCCGTCAAGCCATTAGAAGTGATACAATCAGTCCAGGCCCCATTAAGCCATCAGTGTCCACCTGTGATAAAGATGGCCATTTGTTTTCTTAAAGCCCACTTAATGTCTGCTTAACTCAATTTGTCAGGAAATGTAGAACAATTTCCTCACAGCCTGAAATTTGGTAGTGATTCAAAGTCAAAAGGCCAAGTCTAGTCTTATTCAAATCATATAATAAACAGTCTTCAAGTCTAAATCTGCCCTGGGGAAAAGCCGTGTACATAGTTTCCAATAACAACAACAACAACAACAACAACAACAACAACAATAATAATAATAATAATAATAATAATAACAACAATAGGACAAGAATAACATCCTTTTTACAATTAAAAATCATATTTTTCTGATTATATCAGAAATAATATCAGAGCTGTTTTGCTTTTTTGTTAAAAAAAACATACTTTAGAGCAGCAACAACATTTTTCATTCTAATTTATGTCACAGAACTATGCAGACTAGTTATTAGTCATATTTGACCCTGGTTTCCCACCAAAGAGAATACGTACTTTTTTTTTTTTATGCATGCATTGCTTTCTAAAGAACTGACTTAACTAGTTTACAGTGGCAAATAAATTAAATTTACATGTGCTATTTCTGTAAAACAGAGGCCAATATCACGGAGACCAATCCTTCCTCAGTTTTCATTTTTAAGGATGACTAGAACTTCTGGAAAAAACAACAACCCTGTTTTATTACATTGGAAGTACAAAATAAAATCCTACTATTCCATTTAATTCTTTGTTTCAATATATCAGTTAATATCAATTTAATAAATAATACAATAATAAATATAAAGCAAAAGTAGGCATTGCCTTCCAGATGAAACTAAATATTTATTTCTTCTCCTTTAACCCTCTTCCTATTGAACCATTTTCTGAATCCAATATAGCTGTCAGCTTCTTTAAAAGTTGCCCATGGGAGCCGAAGAAAATCTTACATCCACATCTCCTTACCACCACCCACTCAGTTGTTGAATGGGCTTGTCATGCCCTCTCATGAACAGACCCCTTCATGCCTACAAAACATATCATTATTAGTAACAATACTGCTTTTATCTATCCCTTATTTCTACACTAAAACCATAACTACAAAAACAACCTTTTCCCCGCACCCCTAATTGGGAAAGATTTTTATTGCTAGCTACAAAATTTTTTAAAAAGGCACTTGAGGGCAGGCGCAAACTATTGTATTTTAATACTTGTGTTGGCATTGGAAACAATGGGTATTTTTGAAGTGGGGGAGAAGGAAGCTGGATCCTTGGAAGTCTATCTCACCGGGCTTTAACTGCTTGTTAGGGAGGTGTGTGATAGCCTCAAGATGTGCATTTGCAGGGAAAATTTTACACTATCCAGATGTTCAAGTCTGTTCTTTCCATGCACAGGAACAATGTATTGTACAGTACTGAAGTTGGAGGGGAAGGGGAGGACAAAGGAGCCAGAGGAAGACAATCATATCTATTTCCTAGTTAAGTCCAGAGACCAGTCATGAAGCCTGATAACCTTCCTCCAAATGAGCCTTTTTCACTTTCAGCAATACGATGTGGGTTTCTAATTAGCAGGTATGAGCCTTAGCATCTTCCTCCTTCATTCCTCCTCTTCCCCCCTCCCCCCAAGAAAAGCCAAAAACAAAATCTCTATCAAAAGAACAGAGCTGATTCCAGGTATCCCAATCTTAAAAAAGGAGATCCAGGAGACAAATATATATTGGGGTATAATTAAGGTCTGTGTTTTTCCTCTTTGCTGTGACTTGCTGTTTTGTATTGCCTATAATGTATGGCACTGTTAAGGGAAAAAAATTGGAGTCCAAGTGACTGGAAAGTTAGGTCTGCTCTGTAGCCCTGTGAGATTGTTGACATCTGCCGTGGTTGGAGAGCTCAGTAAGCAGGAAATGGAGTGTCACTCTGACTGGTAGTTTACCATTATGCTGGCATCCTAATGAACTGTCTGCAGTGCACAGAGCTTCTGGATGGCATCTTAACGCACGACTAGGCAAAAGCACTTCTTTCCTTGTCACTGTCATCCATCTGCCTGCACCCTACTGCAACCAATGGGATGGAACCATGCTACAATGTGCTATAAGCCATTTAGAGTTGCACATTGTATAATCAGCCCCATCAAATATGTAAAAGAATGACAATTATTGTTTATTTTTTTCCCCTCAAATGATAACACCTGGAGGTTTAGTCAGTGAAGTTTAACTTTTCAAAGTACTCTGAGGATGCAGGGATGGGGAATGATTCCATTAATTTCGCATATGTGTTTGCTAAATGGAGCTGAGTTGGAAACTCATTGTCTTAACTCCTGCTAATGGATTGAAAAATAGTTATGAATATTCATGGAAAAACTCCTTTTTATGAGACACAATTGATGTGTTACAACATGACAAGTTGCAACCTTTCCCTCTGCCTCCCAGTCTTTTGAGGTGATGATTGGGGAGGTAGCATCAATAAGAAGCAAAACATAAGGAAGGAATATAACTAAAGTTAGGGATATCAAGACAGACTTTTTTTTTTTAAGAAGTCACTATATATGCATGCCAATGGGCATATATGTGTGTCTCTGTGTGTAATAGTACTGTTACTGCCTCTAAAATAATGCTTAAAATCAGGACTTTAAAGCTTTAGCTAGAATTAATAATAGATTAGGTAGAAAAATATAAGTAGACCTATATTTCTCCTCTTATATATTTTTACCTATCTGCCTGTATGTTTTGTCTATTTTATCAGAGATAGGAGAGGGAGATAGAGAGAGAAAGCTTATTCCCACGTACAGAGGTCAGCTGGAATAACCAAATATGCCTTCTGTTTTAGCAACATTTCCCATAAGGTAAAAAATTTGGGAGGAATGAAAGTTATTTAAAAAAAAAAAAAATCAGGCTGGCATAGAATGACCGAAACTGAGTTAGGGCAATAGAGATTGTCTAAATTGGATGTTTTATTTACATCCAAAAGGGCAGAGCATAATTTAGTTGCCTCAGATTTTTTCACAGACATTAAAACTATTGCAAACAGACCAGCAGGGAAGCTTACACAGCAGCACAGTAGGGGAGCTCGCCGAACGTCTGCCCAACACTATGCCTGGTTGTAGCCAGTATCAGAAGCCTCACATGTTCTCTAGCACTAAAAATTGCAACCTGGCTCATTTCTCTTTTTATTTGATCAGGGAGGCTAATGAAAGAGATGGATAGATGAAAGGAAGAGTCAAAAGAGTCTCTTAAAAAAAAGGGAGGGGGGTTTGCAGGTAAAATGATAACTATGATGTAAAACAAATATTAAAAAGTGAGAAGAACACAAGAGTAGGGAGGGAGAGATACAAATGACCTAATACTGTTTGTAACACACTTTGTTGAAAGTAAAATAGCACCAAGGCACAAGAGAACAAAAATCTAAGGGTTGAAGGGTTGAAATGAACATTAAATATGCATTGGTGTGATCTCATAGTTCCTTGTAAATAGGAGTTGGTAGAAAAGTAAAAGAACATTAAATCCCTCAACTATAACTAATGCAGGGCTTTGACTAGAAACAGTGGTCAAACTCTTAATACCTTGCAGGGTAAGGAATTTAAAGGTAAAGGTTCCCCTCACACATATGTGCCAGTCGTTTCTGGCTCTAGGGGGCGGTGCTCATCTCCGTTACAAAGCCGAAGAGCCAGCACTGTCTGAAGAAGTCTCTGTGATCATGTGGCCGGCATGACCAAATGCCAAAAGTACATGGAACGCTGTTCCTTTCCAACCAAAGTGGTCCCTATTTTTCTACTTGCATCTTTTACATGCCTTCAAACTGCTAGGTTGGCAGAAGCTGGGATAATTAATGGGAACTCACTCTGTTACGCAGCACTAGGGATTCAAACTGCCGAACTGTCGATCTTTCTGATCAACAAGCTCAGTATCTTAGCTACTGAGCCACCACATCAGGAATTTACATGAGGAATTTACATCAGACTAAATCCAAATGTCTATTTCTAATAAGAGGATATATTATACAAGAATTGTAAATTTCCAGTTCAGCACCTATTACAAACAATGTTTGGAAGTGTCATTTTGGAGACAGGGCATTTGTTAGCTAGAAGATTGACAGTCTAGATTTGTAATCCCAAGTGTTGGTAGAGATAGTTCTATTAGAGATCAATTGGCTTACTGTTGTTATGGGTTACAAATGAAATTTCCTTTTTTCCCTTCTTATAAATTTGATATAAAGGTGGCTTTAGGAGGCAATGGGAGTAATTCATTTTATCCAAAACTCAGATTTAATTATTGAGGGCATTTGCCATGCTTTAATACAATAGGCACAAATATATTCTCTGTAACCATTAATAACTAGGATTCAAAGGTGAGCTATGGCTTTAGAATATTCAGTTGCCGATCTTGATCTTCAACTCCTCAAGAAAATAAAGAACCATTAGCAAAGATTACAAGTAGTCTTCAAATTATGACCACAATTGAGCCTAAAAATTTATGAAGCTGAGAAGTGACTTTTGTCCCATTTTATGATTTTTCTTGCCATAGTTGTTAAGTGAATCACTGAATTGTTAAATTAGTAACAACTGAATTGAATTCCTTGTTGATTTTGCGTAACAGAAGGTTACAAAAGGTGATCATATGACACACACCTCGGGACACTGCAATTGATATGATTCAGTTGCCAAGCATTTGAATTTTTATCACATGACTATCATGATGCTGCAGTGGTCATAACTGTGAAAAATGGTCATAAGTGACTGTTTTCAGCGCCCTTGAGCTTTTGAATGGCGATTAAATGAACTATTGTAAATCAAGGATTACCTGTAGTAAGTTGCTGACGAAGAGCAAGATTATGTGTCTTTCTCTCTCCCTCTCTCTCTTTCCAGGTTCCACATGAATCAGCAGGCACACATCCTTCCATTAAGTAAAGCTTGTTTTCATAGTGCCAATTTGTTCTTTCTTTTTCTAAAATTACTTTTGTGATGCAGTATTTTTTAACAAACCCCCCCCTCCCCACTCTTTTACTGAGAACAGTATCATCCTTTCTAATGAAAGAATATCCAATGTTTTCATGGAGTTGCAAAAAAAGTGAGTGAGTAGCAAAACGTCTGGCCTCAGCATCTTTGTCTGGGAAATGGTGAAGTGTGACTGTGATTTATAATGAGAAAAGGTATCTACAACATACAATTTTCTACCTAGCTGCAAAATAATAATTCATAGTGATGTCCATTCCAGATAATATACCTTTGCAAGGGAGGACCCATATGGTAAGATGATCATGATAAATGTCAGACCAATGCAGGTAACGGCTTTACAAACCATTAAGATTAGCTTCCTCTTTTTCCCCTGATGATAACAGTAACCATGCTGTGAGCCTATGTGGTAATAATATTTCACGACTGATAAATGCCAGAACCAGGCAGAGGTGTTTATCATTCCCAGTTCAGAAATGCTGACTAAAGTTACCACACATTGCCAGTTTTCCCTTTTTTTCAGTCAGATAACAATTAGCAAATAGCTTGATTCATAAAACAGAGATATGCAACTTTCCTTCCAAGCCTTGGGAATGAATTTTTCACCATCTTTCTGAAGAATATGTTCTAAGCTAAAAACAAATTATGGAGGGAAGTCTTGGCACAAAGCATGGGGTAATAAATGTTAACTCAGAGGTTAGAACAGTAGCATTTGCAGGCTCTGTTGTGTGTGAGAGAGAGACCCTCAGTTTGTGCCTACAGTATTCCAAATATATGAGTGGGATATTTTTCATTAATAGTAACCAAAAACATGTGAGGTTGCCCCAAAATTTGGTCACAAAATTCTGTGCAAGATTTCCACATTTTCTTTGCATTTGGCCATTTTGCAAGATTGTAGTCATTTTAAAAAATATTTCATTTCTTTGTCCCATAGGTGCTTTCTTAAGAGGCAATCGTATTTTCATTCCTTCCTCTTATTCCCTCTTTTACTTTTGTTCCCTTTCTTTCTTTATTTCATTTAATTATTAGCAAATATTCCATTACATAACAATACCAGTTTTCTCTTTCACTTTAATCACCTATGTTTCATATTGTCTAGCTTGTTACTATTTCCAATGTAACACTGTCTCTTGTATCCTTGCAGAATCCTCATTTTAATTTATATTTTTAACTATTATCTTTATGTCTTTGAAATAGGCTAATACCTTTAATCCTTGTAGTTTCCCCTGTTTCTTTATTTCCTGTTTCTCACCCTTATAACTTCTTTTCCTTTTTATCTTTCCCCTCTTTTTCTCACCACCCTTTTTGTCCCCCCCTCTCTCTGATTCTCTGATCCACTCTCTCTGGAATCTTCTCTTCTGCTTCTTCCTAATGTTACATTTACTTTTCAAACTATTCTTTTTTTTAGTTGTTTCCTCAGATCTTGAATTTTTAACTTTTTCCATTTTACCCCACATTGAATTGTTCGGTTGTTAAATATGGCTTCTTTTTTGTCCAGCCCTTCTTGTTCTCCGAGAATTTCTTGTTGTTTTTCATAGTTCAAAATCTCCATTTCTAAGAACTGAAGTACAAAGCCAAAGGATCCTCCTCCCTCTTGCGACTCTTCTTAAATTTTTTTAAGTTCCATTTTTAATTCCGCAAGGAGTACTGCCATCTTAAGCACTTTTAAACAACCACCCGATCAATTTTAATTCAGATCACTAAAAGTCCAAAGCAGCTGCGGTTGAAAAAGCAGGAAATTAAGTTCAGGTAAGAGCCCAGGCGGAAGTGTGGGCCAAACAGCAGCAAACATGGAATAAGTTCTATGTCTGCCGCTCTTCAGAGCTACCAGTCTACAGAAGTGGACAGAACCTTCAGAATCCCACCCCTGATGAAAACTCTTTCTGTATATGTTCAATACAGAGCACGGTTCTGCTGCATCCAGTGTAATATTCAAGCTTCTGTTATTTACACTTATAATATCAATTGCTACATGTTAAGCCTGGGTTCCCCAACCAGGGTTAGGTAGAAAAGCTAAACAGAATGTGCAGCGTTAGTCAGATAGGCACACAGATAAATGAGTGAGCTAAGCTTGTATGTTTATTAACATACAGTAAAAATAACAGATACGCTTGTGCTATCAAGAATATAGTTTATTCCAGGATAAGTTTATGGCATAGTCAAATAACAGTCCAAATATCATTTACCATGTAGTCAGTCCATTCAGGGGTATTCAGTTAGCAAAGTCCATGTAGAATATCCTATGTCAGTTCACATAAAAATCAGTCCTTTGTTGTCTCTCCCGTTCGAGCAATGCAGTCTTGATTCCAAGCAGTAATCAGGGATCATCAAAGCCAGAGAGAGTGAGAGCAAGCCGTAGTCTTTCTACTTTTATATTGTTTTCATAACCACTCCTTTAATTGCTATTTCACAGTTAAAGCTGCATACACTCTAACATACACTAACTATGATTCATAGTTATTATTTCACCTAAACCAGTTAGGGTGAACAATGTTATCCCTAACATTCTCCCCTTTTAGGTTAAATAATAACTATGAATCATTTACATCTTTAAATTATATTTGTTACAACTCTCTTTAAACTTAATTGCTCCTTGAGCTTTTGTAAATTGGTCTGCAATGTTTTCTTCTGACATGCAGTATTCCAATTTTACTAGTCCATTTTTCACTGATTCTCTTACATTCAAATATCTTAAGTCAGTATGTTTTGATCTAGTTTTTACAGCAATACTAGTAGCTAACTTTACAGCTGC
This sequence comes from Laticauda colubrina, assembly GCA_015471245.1. Classification (NCBI taxonomy): domain Eukaryota; kingdom Metazoa; phylum Chordata; class Lepidosauria; order Squamata; family Elapidae; genus Laticauda; species Laticauda colubrina. The sequence continues at coordinate 1,596,516 of BLBF01000032.1, read as the reverse complement.
TTGGTAATCCTCATACACCATAATGGAATCTTTTACAGTTATACCCATGTCCAACAATAACTGTTTGTAGAAAATCAAGTCAGTGCATAATAATGATAGACATGAAAATTCTGCTTCCATCGTGGATAAACTAATATGCTGTTGTCTGATTGACCTCCATCCTATTAGTGTCTTACCAAATAATATAGCCATCCCAGATGTTGATTTTCTAGTGTTTATATCAGTTGCAAAACTTGCATCTGCATAAGCACTAAGACTCAAATCACCCTTTGGTTCTATATATAATGCATGGTTTATTGTTCCCTTAAGATATCTCAATATTCTTTTTAAGGATTGCCAATGGCATTCTTTTGGATCTGAATTAAACGTGCCAGCTGATTTACACTATAAGCTATATCGGGCCTTGACCAATTGCTTATATATGATAAGCTACCAATCAAAGATTGATATATGGACTTATCAAATTTGGGACTTTGATCATTAGTTTGGCAAACTTCCTGACTCATTGGAGTCTTTGCCAGTTTACAAAGTTCCATCTTATAAGTTTTAATTAATTGGCAAATTTTATCTTCTTGAAATATCTTAAAACCATTATTTGTTTTATTTATTGTCAATCCTAGATACCTTTTAATTTCACCTAAATGCTTTAATTTTATCTTTTTGGCTAATAATGATATAATCTCATTAGCTTCATTATTAGTCTTAGTTATTAAAGCAATATCATCTGTAAATAATAATAATAATGACACCGTTCCATTATTTTCTCTTTTAAACACACACGGATCTGCTAAACCAGATTTAAAACCTATATTGTTTAACTCTTTTACAATATATTGGTTCCACTCAAACCCAGATTGTTTCAACCCGTAAAGACTCTTTTTGAGTTTCCAACAATCATTACTATTTACTTTATTGTCTTTTATACCAATTGGTTTTCTTAAATATATAGTGTGCTGCAATGGTGCATGTAGATAAGCAGTTTCTACATCTAAATGGTTAATGACATAGTTTTTCTTAGCTGCCCACACTAATGCTGCTCTTAAAGATGTTGCTTTAAGGCTTGGTGCAAAAACTTCATCATAATCAGATGCAGTTTGATTAAATCCTTGAGCTACTAACCTAGCTTTATGGGTAACAGTCCCATCATTTCCAGGTTTACTTTAAATATCCATTTGCACCCAATGGATTTTTCTCCTGGAGGTAATTTGGCATCTTCATACACTTTCATTACCTTTAATGAATTTAGTTCTTTTTCCATTGCCTTTTGCCAATTCTCCTGATCCTTAGCAGGATACATCCTAAGTTCATCTACACTAGTTGGAACTTTAGTTACTTGGCAAACTATACTTGCTTGATACCTATCAGGTGGTCTAGTTACACGTGTAGTACGTCTAGGTATTATAGGACTTACAGGTGGACTTTCCTCTATTAATTGTTCTTGATCATGTAACTCTTCCTGATCAACTATTTCCTCTTGTTCTGGTCCTATTTGCTCTTCGTGGACTTCTTCTTTAATTGGACTCTTCTTATAGCTAATCTCATCTTTCTGCCTTTTGTAGGGTTCAATAAATACTTCATTATTTAAATCTTGCTCTAATCTATTCCATCCTACATGTTCTAGGAATTTTGCACTAGCACTGGTGTAAACTCTAGATGTACCTGGTTCCCAGAATCTATAAGATCTATGATTAGATGTATATCCTACAAAAATCAATCTTTTAGCTCTATGCTGTCCTTTGTATCTAAGTTGTGTAGGGATATGCACCCATGCTGGTGCTCCAAATGTGTGCATGTAACTTAAATCAGGTTTTGTACCATGCCACAGTGTGAATGGTAATTCACCTGTTGTTGAATTAACAACATTATTTAATATATGATTACCACACATTATTGCTTCTCCCCATAAATTGTCAGGTAATCCTGAATCAGACATCATAGTTCGTGCCATTGATTGTAATGTTTGGCCTCTTCTCTCTATAAAGGCATTATGTTGTGGCCTATATGGTGCAGACATTTTATGTTGAATACCTAACATTCTTAGTCTGTTCTGAAATTTATTATTTGTAAATTCTGTACCATTATCTGTTATGAGAGTTACTAATTTCCTTTTAGTTTTTCTTTCTGCAAATTTAATCCAATTAAAGAGATTTTGATATGTTTCAGTTTTGCTCTTCATTAAATAGCAAAACCCATATCTAGAATAGTGGTCCATTATACTTAGTATGTAGCGAGATCCTCCTACACTTGGTTTTTTCGGACCTATTAAATCAGCAAATACTACTTCTAAAGGCTCTTTAGTAGTAAATCCATCAACTCTATTAGCTGGTATAACCCTGCTCTTACTTTGATTACAGGCATTACATTGCAAATACTTATTACAAGATTTCAAACTTATTCCCTTAGATAATTCAACAGTTTTCTTAAGCATTTTAAAATTTAAATGCCCTAGCCTTCGATGTAACAAGTGAATACATTCGTCACGAGGTTTCTTATTTTCATAAATTGTGTTAGCCACCTTTAAACCATCATCATTTAACACATATAATTCACCTCTTAAAGATGCAGTAATTTTCTTATCTTCTTTTTCAATTATGCAGTTATCTCCCCTAAATGTAACTACATATCCTAGTTTAACCAAAAGTCTAACTGAAATTAAATTAAACTTAAGTTGTGGTATATATAACATTTTTACATTCTCTTTTATAAAAGAACAATATGCTATACCTTGACCTTTAGCTTTCAGTTTCCAGCCATTGGCTAACGATATCTGCTGTGTACTCTGGGACATTTTAATAAAATTTTTGTTATCATTTGTTGTACAATGGGATGCTCCACTGTCAACCACCCATAAATTTTTTTTTACAGCTCCATTAGTATACATGGCTAACTCTAAATTTTTATTTATTTTTTGATGATTTTTAGTATTCTGGCCAGCATTCTGGCGCTTTGCCTTTTTACAAAATCTTGCCAAATGTCCTCTTCCTCCACAATTAAAACACTTTTTAATTGCGTATGCAGTAGGAGATTCATTATCTTCTTTTTGAGGTTGCTCCCTCCTTAATTCATCTCTTTCAAGCCTTCTTCTGGCCTCTTCGATCAATCTGCCAGTTATATCAGTTAAAGTTAAACTTTCCTTTGGCAAAATTTCAAGTGAAGTTATGTAGTTATCATAACTTTCATCAAGGGAAGATAGAATTATGTAGACTTGGTGTAGTTCAGAGAAAATAAGTTCTTTCTCGTGCAGTTCTTGAAAAATGCTTTGCATAGTTTTTAAATGACTCAGCATATCACCATTTGTTTGGAGATGCGTCCTGAAAAGCTTCTGTGTTAGATTTATGTGAGCACCAACATTATCTCGAACATAAATCCTCTTCAGCTTCTGCCAACACCCAACAGCCGTTTTCTCTCCGTGGATATAAATAAGCTGTTGATCAGTTAAGGTTAACCCAATTATGCAAATGGCTTGTTGATTTTTATGCATAAATTCTTCTATCTTTAGTCTGTCTTCCTCATCCTCTGGATCCCATTCTTCTACGTTTGGTGGATTTTCAATTATGTTCCACAGACCTTCTCTTCGTAGAAGTAGACTACATTTTGTAGACCATGATACATAGTTTGTTCCATCCAGCTGGGATATAAGGGACAAACTTTGTTGATTGACTTGTGCCATGTTGTCTTACATGGATATAAAAATATAATTAATAAAACACAGCTGTCTGTTTACTGTAATGTATAACAACACAAACTCTCACTTTTTACATAAATCTGTTTTATCCTATTTAAACTGACTTTGCAGCCTCTGGGCCCATAACCAGTGTTAAGCCTGGGTTCCCCAACCAGGGTTAGGGAGACAAGCTAAACAGAATGTGCAGCGTTAGTCAGATAGGCACACAGATATATGAGTGAGCTAAGCTTGTATGTTTATTAACATACAGTAAAAATAACAGATACGCTTGTGCTATCAAGAATATAGTTTATTCCATTATAAGTTCATGGCATAGTCAAATAACAGTCCAATAGTCATGTATCAAGTAGTCAGTCATATCAGGGATATTCAGTTAGCAAAATCCATGTAGAATATCCTATGTCAGTTCACTTACAAATCAGTCCTTTGTTGTCTCTCCCGTTCGAGCAATGCAGTCTTGATTCCAAGCAGTAATCAGGGATCATCAAAGCCAGAGAGAGAGCAAGCTGTAGTCTTGCTTCTTTTAAGGTGTTTTCATAACCACTCCCTTAATTACTATCCCACAGTTAAAGCTGCAGACACTTTAACATACACAACTATGAATCATAGTTATTATTTCACCTAAACCAGTTAGGGTAAACAATGTTATCCCTAACAATGTCTATGGCCAGTCAATGCAGAACAAAAATACAAAGAAATGAGACAAACAATGCAAATAAATAAAATATATAAGGCCATTATGTTGGTCTCATAAAGTTTCAGGGTAATTGAAATATACTGCCTTTCCCAATACTGAAAAAGATTGCTTCTCTGAGCCAGTTGGAATAGACAATCTAGATGGGTATCTTGTCTCCCAAGTTCATGAAAGATTATACCTAGAGTAGATAAAGAATTTTACTTGATCAATGTTGTTATGTTCATAGTCTGATGGTACTCTCCTCCTTTTGTGACATAAGTCAAATATTTTGTTCTCTGGCAGCTGATTATCAATATGATATACACATTAGTATGAATGAAGGTGATTTGAAAGCTCTCCTCAACTCTGTGACCAAGTATGAGAGAATAGCCACATCCTTAGGATAAAAGAGGATATTGCCTCTTGGCCAATAGCATTTAGAACAATGAAAATCTCGCTTATTATGGAATGGAACTATTGAAGTTACATCAAAATTTAAAATTGTGGGGCAGGATAACATATTGTTTAGCAACCCAGATTAAGGAAAGTGAATTAGTTAGTTGACCTTGAGCATTGTATCTAACTTTCAGACTTATATTAGTTCAAAGGCTAATACCTACTAATGAAGATTCTTCCATCTGTAGGAGGTGAGAGGAAAGTAAATTCTTCTAGAGAGTTTTTAAAAATAGAATCAAAGAGTGATTTTAAATCTGGAAAGGCAACATGCAATGGAATTTATAGATCAAGGGTATATTTCTCTATCTGATGATATAAGACCATAGCTTGATTCAGTTGTGAATCTACCCTGTCTAAACTTGCTTGCTCTTATGCTTAAGATGCTATTCTCATCTAGTCAATCATAAAGTTTTTCATATAGAAATTTGACAAATATTTTATGATGTTTAGAAAGCCAATTGGATGATAAATTAATAGGATCTTCTTTTTGCCCTTTCTTATAAAGTAGGATATGAATAAGGTTATCTATGAATGTAAAGAGGACAGGCTGTAAGAATAGAGTTAGATGGGATCTGAGAGTTTCAACCCCCTGCCCAAACAGAAGACCCTATACCATTCCAGACAAAAAAAGACAAATCTCTTCTTAAAACCTCCAGAACCCACACCTTCTGAAGGCTAGCTGTTCCACTTTTCAATGAAACAACCAATCCCTGTAAAGACCTTGGCTGGGATACAATTGCTTTTAGGGATTTTATTTTCAGTACATTGATTAATTTTCTCAAATGGATTCTGTTGGCCACCTTGATAGCAGGTCTGGTATAAATCAGTTCCCTGCATCTATCGTGATCTACAGTAAGCTGTAAAGTAAGCAACTGTAGAAATTGGCAGTTCATCTTTGTAAATTATATTTTAACCCATCATATGCCAAAATGTTTGGGAATCACTAGAATTGTATGATAGTAATCAGCTGATGCCAATTTTCTATATAACCCTTCTGATTTTTTTCTCATAAATTAATTTGTATATTGTCTATTTGTAATAGATTTTGGGAACTTAAAAAGGTCAGATTCTTCTAACCCAGGGTAAAAGAAGCTAAAAATTTATATCTTGGCCTGGACCATTCTAGATTGAACCAAGATCTGAATGTGGTCTCCTTGGATGTGAGTTTTTCATTCCTTCTCCCAGTGGGTGGGTGAGGCTGTGTGGCTTTATTTAGAATGTTAAACTCTACAAACTCATTGGTTTCCCTTTACCTGACGGGTTAAGGTAAGTTTGTTGTACTGAATGAGCAGAATTAATACGACAATAGCATTATTCAACCAATTTAGATACTTGGTCCTCTTATTAGAATATATATCTTCTGGATCAATGTACATGAAGATTTGAGGAAGTTCTAGATTTAAGGTCAGTGGTAGGTGGTTAGTTATCTGTCCTATTCATTATCAACTGGGATGAATCTATTAACTTAAGCATATTATTGGAGATAATGAAATAATATTGTACTTGTGCCCAGATTTCAATAAGTGCATTTTGCAAGGAAATTACTCCCCATCAGGCCATTCCAGAAGTTTAACTGGTAGGTCATTTAAAATAAACAAACAATAATCAGACTGATTTTTTTTCTTTAATTTCACAATTTATTAAAGGGTTCTCACCTGGATTGGGTGCAGACACATGTCACATTGTGAATTATACTACCACCGCCCATTGAAAGAATGATTCCAGAAAATAAAAATAAAAAACCTGAGAAAACTCTAGAAAACTGACCAAAGAACAAATATAGCTTTTAAAGAATGCTGTAAAAGTGATAGACTTTCTATATAAAGATAGGTGGAGTGTAATTAGTAGTGAACAGATAATAAATACTTAGGAACTTCTCAATTATCCATGAGCTAATGAAAAATATCATATGCACATACATGGCATTTTCACTTCCTTTGGATACTGGTGGGTGCTCTTCATATTGTTCTTTGAAGATACAACATGAGATGTGTGAGTCATTCTTCTGCTTTTTATATGTCTGCAGAGTAAAACAATTTTTGAACTGTTTAATCTCAGGCATTTCATAATCCAATTTGCCAATTGCTCTTATCTGGGGAAAAGGCCCCTAATATTTCATGGACTGTCTTAGAGATACTTGGAGAGGCTGAGTAATTTTTGTAAAACCACCACAAATTCAGTGTTATGCTGTCTTATCACATCCCTCTTTGATTTTCCTTCTCACTTCATGAATCCTTGTCTGTGTCTAGAATGGAGGAAGAATTTGATCTGTGTGAATTTCTATAAAAATTAACTTAATCTATTTTCCTTTGACAAATTTTTTTTGAATTGGATCAGTTATTTATCAATTTTTGTACTTTGCCCAAATGTCATATTTTGGGCTTGAACATGCATTTAAAAATGCATAATCCAAGATAGAATAAAGAAAGAGAAAATATGTTCTGAATTTCGTATTGCATGGCAACCCTATGTAGAAAAATGTGTACCTAAATTTGCATAGAATCAAACATATATGCAAATTAATATGGATACTAGACAAAGTGGATAAATGGAGTTAGGAATGAACATATAAAAATAATGCAATTTACTGGTTGTAAATACAAATTTGTATTTGTTATGTGTACCTCTGCATAGATAGTTGATCGATATAGATATAGATATTTAAGATATTTAAGATAGATAGATAGATAGATAGATAGATAGATAGATAGATAGATAGATAGATAGAGGTAAATCTAGTCTTCCTTCATCCATGCACAGTGGTTTGCTCTCTCCTTGCTTGATCTATTCATCCCTGCCAATATTACTCCATCCTTTCTTTAGTTTTTCTGTTTCTCAATGTTTTAACTCTCATATCCCCTTACCTTTTTTCCTTTTCTCCTTCCTCAGGTTCTCCTTCAATTTATTTGGCCTGTTTATGCATTTCTCCCTAGTTTGTCATGGCTTTATTTCAACAGGTAATTGGTTGAGTTTTGCTTGCTTCTTTTATTATAATTTTTGGGTTGCATTTTTTTTTAAATCTACCATCTGTTTCCTTTCTTTTTTATGGTGAGGAGAAGATAATTTTGCTGTGGTATTATTATTATTTTCCAAGTTTTTGTTTTGAAATGTTAGTTGAGTGGACTGGATAACATTTGCTGTCAGAAAGAATGGATGGAAGGATGCTGAACAATTAAATTTTTAAAGGATCCTTTTCTTTCTTTTAGGTGGAGAGTGAGGGAAAAAACAGATGAGAAGAGACAACTATAAACAAAAACTTCAAGGTCTTTGCTGTTTTCCCAGATAGGCAAAAGTGCATATATAAATCAAAATATGTACTGGAATGAAGAGATGTTTTATAGAATCGCAGAATAGAGAAAACAAATATATCCACTTAATTTCAGGACAAATGGGGGGAATAGTCACTTGAAATAGAGAAAAGATTTTAATTAGTGTAGGGGGGCTGATTATGAGATAGAGTCTGTGTCCTCATTCTGCAAATGGTACTTTTACATGCAAAGCAAGATAGTTCAAGCCGTGATGTGTCATCATTTGAGATGATTATGGCTTACAGCTCATGAAAACCCCAAATCCACAATCTCAGAAAATTAGAATATTGTGAAAAGGTTCAATATTCTAGGCTCAAAGTGTCCCATTCTAATCAGCTAACTAAGCCATAACAACTGCAAAGGGTTCCTGTGCCTTTATATGGTCTCTCAGTCAGGTTCAGTAGGAATCACAATTATGGGAAAGACTGCTGACCTGACAGTTGTGCAGAAAACCATCACTGACACCCTCCATAAGGAGGGAAAGCCTCAAAAGGTAATTGCAGAAGAAGTTGGATGTTCCCAAAGTGCTGTATCAAAGCACATTAATAGAAAGTTATGTGGAAGGGAAATGTGTGGAAAAAAAAGGTGCACAAGCAGCAGCCTGGAGAGGATTGTCAGGAAAAGGCCATTCAAAAGTGTTGGGGACTTTCACAAGGAGTGTACTGAGGCTGGAGTCAGTGCATCAAGAGCCTGGATCCTGGACATGGGCTCCAAATGTCATATTCCTCTTGTCAAGCTTCTCCTGAACAACAAATGTCAGAAGTGTCTTACCTGGGCTAAAGAAAAACAGACCTGATCTGTTGTTGCTCAGTGGACCCAGAGTCTGGAGGAAGAATGGAGAGGCACACACTGCAAGATGCTTGAAGTCCAGTGTGAAGTTTCCACAGTCTGTGTTGATTTGGGGTCCCATGTCATCTGCTGGTGTTGGTCCACTGTGCTTCATTAAGTCCAGGGTCAACACAGCCATCTACCAGGAGATTTTGGAGCACTTCATGCTTCCTTCCACAGATGAGCTTTATGGGGATGCTGACTTCATTTTCCAGCAGGACTTGGCACTTGCCCACACTGCCAAAAGCACCAAAACCTGGTTCAATAACCGTGGGATTTCTTTGCTTGATTGGCCAGCAAACTCACCTGACCTGAACCCCATAGATAATCTATGGGACATTGCCAAGAGAAAGATGAGAGACATGAGACCGAACAATGCAAAAGAGCTGAAGGCCGCTATTGAAGCATCCTGGTCTTCTATAACACCTCAGCAGTGCCACAGGCTGATAGCTTCCATGCCACACCACATTGAGGCAGTAATTGCTGGAAAAGGGGTCCAAACCAAGTACTGAGAACATATGCATGCTTATACTTTTCAGAGGTCCGATATTGTTCTATGTACAATCCTTGTTTTATTGATTGCATGTAATATTCTAATTTTCTGAGATTGTGGATTTGGGGTTTTCATGAGCGGTAAGCCATAATCATCACAATTATGACACATCATGGCTGGAAACTATCTTGCTTTGCATGTAATGAGTCTACCTCATATATTAGTTTCACCTTTTAAGTTGCATTACTGAATGTAATTTTTTTAAAAATGAACTTTTGCATCAAATTCTAATTTTTCAAGTTTCACCTGTAAAACTAGAGAATGTTCCAGATGGAAAAATCACTTTTGCTAAAAACAATTATAAAAGAATGAGACATGTAGAAAAAGAGTTTTAAGGCATATAGCAAGGGTCTTCAAACTTGGCAAGTTTAAGATTTGTGGAAGTCTACAACTCTTAAAGTTTGAAGACCCTGGCATATAGTTTGGAAGGTAGAGAAACGAAAAATGCACTGAGTGGAGCAGTTGTAACTGGTGTATTCTTAGTCTAACCTATTTCACAGAGTTGTTGTGAGGAAAACAGGAGACAGAAGCAGTATTCATGGTGTTTTCACAACCTTGAATTACCTGTCAAGTGAAGAAAGGATAACTGTTTAATAATGATTAAATAAATTCCAGAAAAGGCATTGTTTCCTAGTTGATCCCAGACACCTGGGAAGCTAAAGTGGGCAAAAACTCTTGTCAGCTCTCTAAAGGCCCTGTCTCTCTGCACTTACGGATGCAAAGAGGATGTAAAATGTTAAAAAAAGCTTGCCATCCATTGGAAAATGCTATGCATCCCTTGTGTACTCATTGCATACGTGTTTCATACACGCTATCCGTCGAGCATCCGTTCACTGCGATTTCATCCACACAAGAAGTTTTGAGCTGCACAAAACTTTGTGAACGGATGAACTTTCCACCGTGTACGATGTAAATCCGCGACATACGAGCAACAAACGTTCTATGTCTGTTATCATCCGTTAAACGTCCGCTGTATCCTCTCTGCATCCTCTGGGCATCCTCGCAACTCACATCCGCTGCAGCTGAAAACGGAAAGAGGGAGGAAAGAAAAGGTACACAGAACGTCTACACAGCGTTAGTAGCATGGAAATAGAAAGGATGCGCAGTGAACGGTTTGCATCCAATATACATCTGCGCGGCATCCCTTTTCTTTCCTTTCGGCGTTCGTGATGCATCCGCTTCATCTGCTGTTCGTCCGCTTCAAAATTCTCCCCCAGAACGACTTTGAAGGTGTCATCCGCTTTCATCCGCTAGGTTTTCTTTGAACATCCATTTAGCATCCCCACTACATACTACCCACGTCCATTCTTTTCCGTTCTGTTTATGCAAAATTTCACCACTTTTTGGAGCGGATGACAATGGATGGAGCCACCCCCGAAATTTTGCTCAGCTGCTGTGTCCTTTATGCATACGTTTTGCGTCAGTCAGTGGGACCGGGCCTTTAGCTGTTAACCTCCCTTCTACAATCTACTGCAAATCTCTTGTTGTGATTGCACTGAGGTGCTACATGTCCCTGATTTGTCCTTGATGGTAGCCTGAAGACTGTGGTTAGTATAAACTACGTCATATTGAAACAATGTGCCATGATCTTATTACACTAGTATTGCACAGTCATAGTGGTTCCAGGTTTGCTTTCAGGACTATTTCAATTGATAAAACTGGGGTGTTATCCTGAGAAATCCTATTGTTAATGCCTTCCAATATTGAACAGCTCAGGCCTGAACCTTTTTATCAACCGACTCTCATTTTCAGAATTATTTTCCGTAATACTGGCTCCATTGTCTTTTCAGTACTTGGAAAAGGGATTTTTCTGTGCCTTTTAACTTCCACTTTAATTTAATTGTTTCTGTAATTGGTGTGTGTGTGTGTGTGTGTGTCTGTGTGTGTTTTAAAAGTTAATCTTATTACTACTATTTAACTCCTGCTGTTTCCAGATTTTAATTGATTTTTTTTCCTAGCGATCGTTTATTACTCTTGCCTTCATTTTTTTAATGGTTTTATCAGACTGTATTAGAGTTTATTCTCATTGGCTGTTTTAGTTTTAACCTAGATTTAAATTTTTATGTAAGCCATCTTGGGAAAACAGCTGTTTTGAAAGGTGGCATGTGCACATAGATGTGCATGCGCAGAAACACACACACACACATACAATTTTATAACAGATGTGAAGATGAATTACAGCTTGGTAACTCTCAGAGCAGTTCCACTTCTGCAGAACTGGATGCTCTGCCTTGTGAATGTGGGTCAATGTCTCCCCAATGTCTCCCCAATCCAGTGGTGGGATTCAATTTTTTTTTACTACCGTTTCTGTGGGCGTGACTTGGTGAGCCTTGCAGGGGAAGGATACTGTAAAAATCTCCAGTCAGAGGTGGTATTTGCTGGTTCTTCAAACTACTCAAAATTTCTGCTACTGGTTCTCCAGAATTGGTCAGAACCTACTGAATATCACCTCTGTCCTTATTCCAAGAATTTGGAGAAAGGAGCAAAAGAAAGCATTTACTTTCCTCCATTTTTGTTTTTTTCATTGGGTGGGGAAAGGGAGCCCCCCTCCCATTTCTCCTGTGCATGCACAGACAGAGAAAGACAAGACTTCATCTACACAGCTTCTTTTTCCTGAAGGCAGCCTTTCCATAGTTTGGGAAGGCATTTTCCCCAGGCTGGAGAACCTTCATCACCATAAAATGAGATGGAGGAGATCTCTTCTATCTGTTTCTCCAAAGTGTCCTAGCAGTACCAATTAGGAAAGGGGGAGTATACGAGTAGTTCTGGACTTAAAACAGTTCATTTAATGAACATTCGAAATTACAATGGCACTAACTTATGATCATTTTTCACACTTATGACTGTGGCAGCACCCCATGGTCATGCACTTAAAATTTGGATGCCTGGCAACTGGTATGTATTTAGGATGGTTGCTGGGATCATTTGATCCCCTTTTATGACCTTTTGACAAGCAAAGTCAAGGGAGAAGCTGGGTTCACTAAACAACCATATTACTAACTTAACTACTGCAGCAATCCATTTGATAGCTATGGCAAGAAAGGTCATAAAATGGAACAAAACTCATTTAACATCTGTCTTGCTTAGTCATGGAAATGTTGGACTCAGTAGTGATAGTAAGTCGAGGACTATGGGTACCATGGCCATACTAAATATAACACCAAGAAAAGTTGCAAAAGTTTAATTTATTTGCAATTTTTCATTGGTGTCCTACCCAGTATCCTCTATCCTTTCTCATTGATAGATTCTTTGAAAGCAGCTCAATGAGAAATCCTTTTACTTATTGGGAGAAACGTGATAAGCATCCTTTGGTATCAGAAAGAGGACAGGGAATGATAAATGGTAACTAAGCAAACAATACAATAACACAATAGACATCCCTGGCAAAGTCTTATTTTGCATGGGGTGCTGTTGTAGATTGTTGACCATGTAACTTTCCCAGCTATGCCAGAGAGGTAGACTCTGAGAAGACTATGGGAAGAAAGAAATTACTCAAGAAGAAAAGCAGTCTAGAACTAAGAAAAAATTTCCTGACAGTTAAAACAATTAACCAGTGGAACAACTGGCCACCAGAAGTTGTGAATGCTCCAACACTGGAATTTTTAAAAAGTTTGGATAACCATTTATCTGAAGTGGTGTAAGGTTTCCTGCCAAGGCAGAGGGTTGGACTAGAAGACCTCCAAGGTCCTTTCCAACTCTGCTATTCTATTCTATTCTATTCTATTCTATTCTATTCTATTCTATTCT
>BLBF01000032.1:1563194-1583077 GCA_015471245.1 Laticauda colubrina | reverse complement strand
TATTCTATTCTATTCTATTCTATTCTATTCTATTCTATTCTATTCTATTCTATTCTATTCTATTCCATGAGAATGAGATGTGTGACCCAGAAAATGTGAAATAGTCTGGGACACATGGTCCTGATGGATGGGATGACAAAACAGAATGATCCAAAATGCATCTGGGACACATATAATTTTTAAGAGTGGGCGGATATAGAGTTGGATGGATTTTTACTCTAGGGAGGGAATCAGAAATGATCTAACCAACAACCAAGCATGGGTTAGTGATTATTCATCAGATTTACGGTTTTATACATTACAGTGCCGTAATGACTCTTGTATGAAAGCACAAATATTTTCCATTCAAATAACATTTTGCGGGTTTTTCATCTAACACTCTAACTTTAATTATATGAAGAATGTAACCTGTATCAAATTATGAATATGTTAACATATTGAATGAGTATATGAAAAATAAGCACCAGATTTTTTTTTTTGTTATGCTATACAGGCACACAAAGGTATAGCAAAAAGAAAAGAAAAAAGAGGCTGGTTTTCTTGACCACATTGTCATAATATACATATAGAACTGCTTATTGAATCCAGGCTGTGTAGGCAACAGCAAGAACCTTGGCTCCACACCACCACAATGTAAGGCCACAACAAAGGAAGGAAAAGAACAGGCTCTTTCATTCCATGTCTCCAAATATTACCAACATAAGAGCTAAAACATTACCTCTGTCTGAAGTATATCTATGTATTCATGCATAAGGTATTAACTAAGATCTCTGAGCACCATTGCTGAAATACTAATATATTCAAATGATATTCCAAAAATATATATTTTAAAAATCCACACGAGGTCAAACAAATATATTGATATCTTGATACAAAAGGGTTCACCCCTCCCCCAAAGAAGCATTCACACCTTTTTCATCAAACTCATGAATCACATGTTAATATGGAAGATGAAGAAGAGGTGTCAGTCCCAGCTTGCATTACAGAAGGGAAAAGAATGACAGTCGGAAATATGCTGATACAGAAGTTATGCAATTCAAACTTTTTAGACAAAGAAAGGAAGGAGGACAAAATATGAAGATTTCTAACTTGATACCTGTTGTCTTTGAATTTTGTCACAGATCAGAAGGTACTGGGACAAATCCAAGGGACTTAAAGTGTCAAAATTGGTCAGATATTGGATTTTACCAATAGAAATTGACATTAGCAATGGAAAAAATCAAATTTTAGAAAGTGAACTAATAATATATTGGCATTCTTTTCCTTTAGGGAAATCTGTTGCCTCCATGAGAAAAAAATAACCACTTTCTTTAATGAAGGGGAAAGCACCTTTCCGTAATGTTTATGTCTGTCCCCAGATTGAAATTGCATTAGAACACATAGCCAGGAAATACCAATCAGCAAAATTGTGGTGCATATCTAAAGTTTCTATAAAGCAAACAGAAAGGATTGTGTCTTTAGCAGCACTAAATTACCATAAATAACTTCAATGATTTATATGAAACCTCTGTTTTTTCCATTTGCCAGAGGTCTATACATCATAGAATTCTGGAATTGGAACGGACCACAAATATCATCTTAGACTAACTTTGAGATAATTCTCCATTCTCTTCAAAAACCTTTGGAGATGAAGGAACTATAACCAACATTGTAGTTTGTATGCTGCTCCACTTATATACAAGCCACATTTTCCCTTATAAAGAAGCTTGAAAAAGAACCCTAGATACCTGCAAATATTTGTAATCCATTTCTATGGTAATGTAAAATAGTTCCTGACTATCAATCTGCACATACTTTAATAGAATGTTCATGCTTTACAGACCTGTATTCATAAATGTAATTTGTAATCAAACTACTGCATCCAGTTTTGATCACCACAATATAAAAAAAATGTTGAGACTCTGGAAAGAATACAACAAAAATGATTAGTCCTGGAGGCACTAATATGAGGAAGAGTTGCAGGAATTGGGTATGTCTAGTCTAGTGAAAAGAAGGACTAGAAATGACATAGTAGCAGTCTTCCAATATTTGAGGGGCTGCCACAGAAGCTTCAACCTTTTCTCCAAAGCATAAGAAAGCAAGGCTAGAAAAAATGGATGGAAACTAATCAAGGAGAGAGGCAACCTAGAACTAAGGAGAAATTTCCTAACAGTGAGAACAATTAACCAGTGGAATGGCTTGCCACTTGGTGCTCCATCACTGGAGGTTTTTAAGAAGAGACTGGACAAACCTTTGTCTGAAATGGTATAGGTCTCCTGTTCAAGCAGGGGGTTGCACTATATGACCTCTGAGGTCTCTTCCAATTCTGTTATTCTATGTTCTGTGTATGTTATTTAGCTAAGTCAGGCCAGCATAACTTCTTACCTACAGAAGGAACTGGAACCCACTAGCTATGGACTGTCAGGTTTCCAACCCTCCCTCTCCCAATGTTGTTTTGGACAGACTTCAAAACTAGAACGTATTTTCAGATTTTACATTCCCATCTATAGCTACATTTGAATTAATAAATAATGTAGTTCCAATCATGCTGGGCAAAATATTTTTGATTTGTGATGCCAAGATATTGATTATTCACCCATGATCGGCTTTCAAAAGCAAACTTGAGCATATATCAAGTAAAATTATAACAGCTTATGAGGTGGACAAAAGATTGTGCTACAGATTCTACACAGCAGGGCTGTAAAACTTGTGGCCTGTGGGCTGGATGCGTCATGCGCTGGCCACATCATTGCCCAATTTAGTGGAGAGAAAAAAAGTCCTGATACTACCATGAAGATGTGAGTTTGACACCCATGCTATACAGTGAGGTACAATCTATTAGAAGAAGCTGGTAGAACCTTATTTGCTGTCTGGATGAACTGCTTGGGCTGGGTTTTAAAGCTGCATCTAAAATACCTTATCAAAGAACATATTCCTTCATATGGAATTCAACACATAGTGGTTAGGTTTTCTTAATGATCTCCAAAGAGACGTTCAGCCAATTCCAGTATAACATTTCTTTCTCTTTCTTCTGCAGCGTTAATAGAAATGAAAATGCTACACAAGAAAATGCAAACATCCACAAAGACTTTGTGAGGAGCAGTAGACTCCAGCAGATGTTTGCTCAGTCCTGGGAAAATATTTCATTGGAATTAGCTCTCTGTGTCAATGACAACTTTTGACAATTGCTGGATTTGCTTCTCCAGCAGTGGCCACTTTAAAATCAGCTAAGTAGGTGGGCCCCCCCTCAGTTCTTTTTTCACCCCTCCCTTTTTTGTCTTTGCGAAAGAAAGAAGAAAAGTGAAACTCTGTAGACAGCCTGTAATAATTTTGGGTGGGGAACAGTGGGTTTGGATGGGGGTGGGGGGGAGAGAGAGAGAGAGAGAGAGAAGAGAGAGATACAACTTTAACTAACTGCAAATTATTAGTCTCAGAAGTATGGTACATCTGAAATATTTTTTTGTCACTTGAACATGTGGACTCCAGAGCCAGCTTCATTCTCCCATTCTAAGGGAACAAACATTTCACATTCACAGATGCTCCTAATTTGGTGTGGTTTGGGGTATAATTTAGATCAAACGTAGCCATGTAAATGAGTCAAGGTTTTCTTAATTAGGTGCCTCCAAAGGAAAAAAAAATATGGGACCACATCAGTAGGTGTGGGTGTGGTACCCACAATTCTGGAGTTTTTCCTATGACCAGAGCTTAATGCTGCTTAGGCATATCATCAACATTTTTCCCCTTCAGATTCTCAGGGACAATAATAAATCTGTATGTGGCATAGACATCAAGACGCTGCTTCGGAGAAGCTGCCTAAGAACACCGTCTCTTTGGCAGATGCTGTAAAGGAGATCATTGTGCTGTGATTTAGGTCTCTCTTTCCATTTTCTACTGTATTGCCAGCGGTTTGTTTCCCCTACAAGGAGAGTGCATTCCAGCTCAGACTTCTTAACTTTCAGACTAATATAAAGATTTGTAACTGTTCATTAAAGAAAATTCTCAGTCTTGCCTGAGAATTTTGAAGCTTCCATGAATTATAAAAAAAAAACCTGTTGGCTGAGAAAAATTAAGTTGTTTGTCTTACTTCTGTATCTTGATCCTTTGTTAAGTTAAAAAAAAAAAGTGTTAAGATGCAATTGCTCTCTCTTCTGAGAAAGTCCAGTAATTTTGGTGCCTCTATATGGCAGAGATCACTTGATGCAAAACATTTTCTAGATAATCATATTTTAGTACAACAAGATAAACAAGCTGGAGACAATGAGATCTCGCATATTTCTCAAGACAACTCCATATAGCTTATGTATGTATGTATGTGGGATTTGGTTCCAGATTTGAGATCAGAGGATTGAAGCCATAATTGAACTCAGTGGGAGCAGTACTATTGTCTGTGTTGATCCTGGAAGTGACTCTTGCATGGATGAGATTTATAATAAAATACTTAACTTTAAGATAGTTTCAAGAGTGTCTTCAGTGCAGAGTTAAAATTATATGAAATATGAGTTATCCTATCAGGTTTTGATGAAGAAGGGAAACTCTATTTTCATGAAGAAATTCATACGGCATCTTGCTTGGTTGTTTGATTAAAAGAAAATATCAAATCAGTATTTTGTAAATCCTGAGCAATGGAGAATTTAGATTTTGTGGTTCTTTTCAGGATTCTATTACTTAATTGTGGGATCTGTTGGATTTGCACTGTGCTTGCCTAGTTCTTATAGCAAAAATCAATGCAAAATGTGATGAGGGGTTTCTAGCAACGATCATTATGAGTACACCTCACACCAGTGGTGGTATTCAGCTGGATTACACTGATTTGGGTGAACCGGTAGCAAAGATTTGGTATGGGTTGCCGAACAGGTAGTAACTTCTGGCTGGCCACACCCCCAACCCAGTCGCCTGGTCGCTGCTTGCTCACTTGCTCTGCCAGCCCGATGCCTGATGCCCGATGCTCATCCACACAGCCAGTTCCTTAAGATATTTCTTTTTTTTAACCTCCCGACAATCAGCTATTCATAAGATTACCTTCACTTCTTACTGCTTCACCCAGGAGGCTTCCGTGAAACCCTGGAAGGCAAAAAATGGAGGAAAAGGGCAGAGCCCACTCCGTTTTTTGCCTTCCTGGGCACCCCAAAACAAAGTGCAGAGGGGTGCTGCATTCCCTTCCTATGCTTTTTTTTTTTTTCTACCTGAGTCCCAGGGGAGCCTTCTGGGAGCAAAAACTGAGGCTCCCCTGAGGCCACGAAGGCCCAAAAAATGGGCTTGGAGGGTGAAGGTGGTGCTGTCCCACCCAATCACATGGCCATGCTCACCTAGCAACACCCACCTAGCCATGCCCACAGAACCGATAGTAAAAAATTTTGAACTCCACCATTGTCTCACACTAAAGCTTGGTTTAGACTTGTCCGCAATGATACATAGGTACCAGTGCATACCTTTGTTACAAACGGGGTTGATGGTAAATGAAGATTGCAGATGGTTGCAGATGGCTGCAGATGAGCTAACCTGTACACCTTTCAAATCTCAACTACCTGTTGTGTGGAGGTGTATGTCCTGTATGCTGATTGGTTGGCCTGACTTCCTGCTGGGAGTGCTTTGTTGTTTGAGCACTCCCTAGCCAAAATATTAACATTTGCAGAACTAGAAATGCAACAGCTATGCAACCATTTTCAAATGATAGCAATAGCACTTAGACTCATATACCACTTCACAGTCCTTTATAGTCCTCTCTTAAGTTGCCCCCAACAATCTGGGTCCTCATTTTACCAACTTGGAAGGATGGAAGGTTGAGTCAACCTTGAGCCAGTGAGAATTGAACTGCTGGACTGGTGATAGCTGGCAATCAGCAGTAGTAGCCTGCAGTATTGCATTCTAATCACTGCGCCACCACGGCTCTTAGACCCATCCGTTCCCGAACTTGCAGCGATGCAGAAGTTTAACACAGGCTTAACACTTCACCTATGGTCCTTCTGATTTCAGAAGAATTTATCTACGGCCATGCCATGGAGAGGACAGTCTTTGCCTGTGAAGTAGTATGGGAGAATATTGAAAATGTTGTATTGCATCTATCTTGGGTAAAACCTTCAAATACATTTAGATAATAAGTGCTAATATTTATTTAGAAAACTATAGCTCGTCTGGTCTCGTGGCTAAGGCACCCAGCCAGAAATTAGGAGACGGTATGTCTAGTCCTGCCTGAGGATGAAAGCTCTCTCTCTCTCTCTCTCTCTCTCTCTCTCTCTCTCTCTCTCTCTCCCTCCCTCCCTCTCCCTCTCTCTCTCTCTCTCTCTCTCTCTCTCTCTCTCTCTCTCAGTCCAACCCATCTCACAGGTTTCTTATTGTGAGGAAAATTGGAGGAGAAAGGAGTATTAGGTATGTTCGCTCCCTTGAGTTATTTATAAAAGGGTGTGCATGTAAAACAATCTTTAAAAACCTTTCATGGGTTATGAAGGTTTGAAATCCACTAACTGTTGGAAGAGAACATTGCAGGTGGTTTTGGAGGCTTCCAATATGTCATTCAAATGACATTTGATTTATATTGTAAAATGTTGCTTGAAAAACTACTTTTACAATTTTTTGTAATTCTCCAGACTTTATAAATTCACAATGGAATTTAAAAGCAGCTTCACACATTGCATTAATCATATCTTTTGAATTCCTGATATTTTGAAAGTTATTTTGACTACCTTTTACTCCTAGCTCTGCATGAATAGCATGTAGACTTAAAGGGATTCAGAGGTATTTTAAAAGTGCCATCTCATGTAAACACCACCATTCTTATAGCAGAATTGAAAGTATTCTAGTGACAGGGGACTGTGGTAAGCAACTTGTGACATTATATTATTCTATTAATACACATACAATCCTTAAGAAGTTAACCTCTTCTTTTGGATTTACATGGGGGGAAAATAATTGCAAACAAGTTTAAGATATCTATATTTGCCTGAACCTGCTGAAACAGAGTAAAAGCAAATAGAAGTCACGTGGATATTCTTCATTTTTCTTCCCTCCAAAATACGATAGTAATGGAAATTTTGCAGGCTTTGCTAAGTGTTCCTAGCTGTCATACAATAGCTTTAATTTTTGATTTATCCACAGCATTCTGCATATCGCTGCTGAACCTGTCATCACATTGTCATTGCTTCCTTTTCCTGAACTACTGTTGCATTCTTCTTAGATGTGTGCTGTTGGCTGAGATATATATAATAGGTAAAAATAAATCTACTTTGTTAAATATAGTTTCTAGAAATGAGAACTATGCAATAAAACCAGCATAAGATTTCATGTTTTATTGCTCTAATTTCAACTGGGCAGGTTTTTGTTTTCTTTGTGATGCCTGGAAAATGTGAAGATAAAGACAAATTTCTGAAAAGAGAAAAATGCAGTTCATATGCCCATGTTTTGTGTTAACAGTGGCACTGGTGTGTGGGTGGGTGTTTCTGTGTATTATTTCCCCCTCTTTCTTTTCCTGACACATTTTCTTTGCTCTGTAGAAAAGGGCAGTAAAATTGACCAAAGGCATTATTAATAGAGCAAAGAGCATTGATGGCAAGATAGAAAAATCTCAGGATTGCCTGTCTGGCAAAAAGAGAGCGGGGGGGGGGGGAGAGAATACTTAGATACCCTGCAGCGAAATGCAACTGTCTTTAAAACATTAAAAAGCTGGAATGAGCAAGTTTCTGAAAATCAAAGGGGAAGTCAAAGGAATTGGCTTCTGCCTGGCAAAGCAGCCAGATAGGCCACAGGAAGTGACTCACATGATACACCAAGAGGCAACTGTAAGCTCCTCTGACAATGTGCCTGAAAGCCACTGCCAAAAAGACAGATGCCGTTGCTGGAAAACTCTGCCATCATTGGGCATGTGGACTCGATGCTTTCTGCTTAAAGAAGGGAGGCAAAGGAGGAGGAAGAGGAGGAGGAGGAGGAGGAGAAGAAGAGGATAACAGAGATCCATTCTCATTAGAATCATTACATTTGAATGTTGCTTCCTTGTAAAGGTGAACCCTTCATAAAAATGCTGTCACCTCCTTGCCAGGTTCATAACTGGAGTGAGCAGCAGGATTAATGGGTGGTATTCTACCGGTTTGGCCTGGTTCTGCCGAGCTGGTAGCACTGATGAGCAGTGGAGACGGAACCAGTTCTCTCTGCCACTCTGCTGTTGGGCCTACCTGCCTGCCTAGGCTCCCATATTCACCTTTATTCCCTGCTTTTGAAGTGCAGCTGCTTTGCGCGGCACAGCAGAGTGCCCCGCAGCAGCTGCTGAAGCGACAGGAAGAGTGCAGGTTTGCAGGAGGTGAGTTGGAATGCCTCTGCAACTATGCAAATTGCACATTTAGCGTGCACATGCACAAAAGGGTGCACATGCACAAAGCATGCCCACCAAGCCACTGCCACTGAACCAGTGGTAAAAATCTTTGAATCCCATCACTGAGCAGGATCCTATTGGAGAGTGTTCTATTCCAAGCTACCTATTGTACCAAACCCACTGTGGGTTTCCTCTCCCTTCCTACATCGTAACCTTTTCAGTCTCAATAAATCAATATCCTACTGCTTCTTTGTCATACTTTTGATTTGTCCTCCTGACATGTGACCACATTTTTATTGATAGTCCCTTGTGCGAGCAACTGGGACATTTCTCAAGCTCTGCAGTACTGAATCAGTAGCTCTGTGGTGAACTTTAGGGCACAAGGGAACCTTTTCCAAAAGAAGGGCACATTTTACAAGCCACCTTAGTAGCAAGTTATCCCCCCTGGGATCAGAATCAGAATCCAGAGTTAACAGGATGGCAGGACAGGAGAGTCACACGACCTTACTTAGCTTACACAAAGAACCTTGGAAGCTACATATCTTTCTGAGTTTACAGGACATTAATCTGTTGGATTTTAACCAGCTGCAAGAAATTAAACAGGGGACCATTTAAAATACATCCTCTTGATTTTTCATGGTATTCTAATGAACTGGAAATTAGCAAATCATAAAATTGCTGGAGTGGAAGAAATTGAAACCTTTTTTGAATCCCTGACTTACAAATGGGGGAGGGAGCATTTTTCTGCTTATACGACTGACAATCAAAGAGGATGGAAGAAAACAAAACATAGTAAAATAAAGCAAATAAATGACTCCAAAAAATAATGGCTAGATATGAATCAACAAGAAATGTGGTTTCTTAATAAAAAGCTTAATATATACACACACACACACACACACACATAAAGACATACACAGTATTCTTACAACTTTTAATTGATTTCTTCTTTCCCAGATTCCTTCTCTCCCCATATTTCTTAATGCAATAGGTATGGCTTATAAATTATAAGGTCATATTGGGATTGTCTGCCTAATGCTCACAATCCTGTAAAATTCAAGGCATTGCTTCTGACAGAAACAGCAACGTTTTGGAAGGAACGCATAAAGGAAGGAAGGCCTTGAAGCATCAAACTGCCAAGTTTTCAACAGAAAGGGTGTGCCAACACATTAAACTGAGTCCAGAAAACAAATTCGCAGTTTGTGAAGCAGATACATAGGCTGATCAAAATGAACTTCTCACCAGCAGTCATACATTTCATACCCATTGTAATTTTCAGACATTTTTCAAGGGCAGCACTATTTAGTGTGTATTGCAGTAGTCTAATCAGGGAACTAAAGCATGAATAACTGGTGGATGGTCATAGCTCAGCAACAAAATATGGCAAGCTAATTAATAGGTGCTTCATAAATTTTTAGAAAGCTGAATATCTGTTCTGTATCTCAAAGTTTTTCAAAAGGCTGCAATAACTGTACATTTCTTGCCAATTCAGTATAATTTTCATTTTTAACAAATCTGATGTTACAGCAAGGATGTTATCAATAAATTATATTAATATACCAGTAACATAGTAAATAAGTAAAAAACAAATCTCTGCCTAAAGGACACAATAGCAAGCCTTTCCAAAGACTAAATTCAATAGTAGTTATTTTTAATAATGAAAAAAGAGAAATAAATAAAATGTGATTTATCTAAGAAAGAGAAGGCTACACATTTCTAATAACAGCTATTGATACAGGTCAGGTATCACTTGTTTTATTTCAGATGAAGTTAGTAGCTGTATCTTTGGTTTATTTGTTTTTTTTCCTTAATATAAATCTCATAGCTCAATCTAGATGGGGATCCTTAAGGCCCTGTCACACTGCCCAACGGATGCAAAACAGACACAACGGATGAGAAAAATATTCCATCCGTTGTTATCCGTTCTCAGAAGGGGCTAAAATTTGCATAACCGGAGCGGATAACACGGACACGGGGAGGACGCAGGGCGGATGGAAAGTGGATGCGGAACGGAAGCCCAGCGGATGGAAGCGGATGGGAGCGGATGGCACATCCGCTAGGCTTCCGGGGGACCTTAGCAAAGCGGATGCGGAACGGATACAGTGGATGCAGAGCAGATGCACAGCGGATGAAGCGGATGCACAGGGGATGCACAGCGGATGCACAGCGGAAGCCTAGTGGATGCCGAGCATTAATTGCGCATGCGGGGAGGATGCATTGCGTCAGCCCCGTGGATATAACAGAAGCAGCTTAGAAGCAGGTCGCCATTCAGAGGAAAGACCTGCTTCCAGACACATCGACTGCCTTGCCTGTCCTGCCTGCATGTCTGCCTGCAAGCCTTGCTGCCAGCCTTGCTGCCAGCCTTGCTGCCAGCCTCGCTGCCAGCCTTGCTGCTAGCCTCCCTGCCAGCCTAGCTGTCTGCCTGCATGCCAGTCTTGTTGCCAGCCAGTCTGCCTGCCAGCCTTGCTGTCTGCCTGCCTGCCAGCCTTGCTGCCAGCCAGTCTGCCTGCAAGCCTTGGTGCCTGCCTGCCTGCCAGCCTTCCTGACAGCCTTGGTGCCTGCCTCCCTGCCAGCCTTGGTGCCAGCCTTGGTGCCAGCCTTGGTGCCTGCCTGCCAGCCTGCCTGCCAGCCTGCCTGCCAGTCTTGGTGCCTGCCTGCCTGCCAGCCTTGGTGCCTGCCTGCCTACTAGCCTTGGTGCCTGCCTCCCTGCTAGCCCTCCTGCCAGCCTTGGTTCCTGCCAGCCTCCCTGCCAGCCAGCAACCCCACAACCATGCTGAAGCACAACAAGCCTCAGCCATCTGCTGCCAGCCCTTGCAAGAGGGACAGGGCTACCATCCCACCCCCTGGCCTCACTCTGGTTCTGCTGGGGCTTCTGCAGCACGGGCTCGCTCTTCTGGGGCTGGGGCTTCTGCTGCTTCTGCTTTTGGAGGAGCTGATGACAAGCACTCCAGCACCAGCCACCTCCACAGCACCTGCACCCTTCACTCCTGAGACTGAGCGACCAAGAGGAGTGCCAGAGACTCATTTTTGTTTTATAGCTTCTTGTTAATAAAGTCTATTTTTTATTCATACACTTGCTTCATTTCTTTTTTTTAATAAAGTCTTGGTGGAAGTCTTTGAGAAATGGTTTAAGCCTTTGCATGCTTGTGGGATGGGTTAAGATAGCAGTAGGTTGGGCAGGGATACCTTTGGGATGGGTAATAGCTGTGGGATAGATAAACCTCCAGTGCAAGCATAGTGGGACTGGATGGTCCACCCTCCCAGGTGCCACACCTACGGCCCTTTATTATCAATAACAATGTAAGCATTGATCCACACATTTGAACATAAACACAACTCTTTATTAAATGCCCTGTTCATTGTAGGCCTACCCAACATACATGGCCCAATCTCATCCGTGTGATGAGACAGGCTGAAGGAAGCATCCATTAAGCATCTATCATCCTGTCTTGCCACTCCACTGCTCCAGCTGGGGAGTTGCACCAGTGTTTCAGGAGGTTGCGCTGCTTCTTTCCTTCATGTGAGGCTCTGTTGGGGCCTTGCACATCCTGAGTGTCTATCAGGTTTCGCCCTTGCCTCCATTCCCCAGGCTCCATGTCCCCATTGCCTTGTTGGAGGTCCACAAGCCTGTTCTGCAAGACTGGGTAGCGGGTGCGCATGAGATTGTGCAGGATGCGGCAAGCTTCCATGATCCTCCTCACGGTCACTGGGCGATGCTGCATGGTGGTGAGAAGTACCTGGAGCCTGTTGGCCAGGATGCCAAAGGCGTTCTCCACCACCCGCCTTGCCCTGGACAGCCTGTAGTTGGAGATCCTCTCTTCACGGGTGAGGAGTCTGGAGGTGTCGGGCTTCATGAGGTAGGTTGTGAGGGAGAAAGTGTCATTCCACACGATGAAGTAGGGCACATCTTGTGTGTCGTTGGGCATTGGTTCTGGATCTGGGAAGCCCATGATGAGGTTGCATTCCAGCTCCTCCTTGAGGTGACTAGCGTTGTATACCTGGGCATCTGAAGATGAGCCATTGCCTGAAGCATTGATGTACATGAACTTGTAGTCAGCATCGACCATGGCGAAGAGGATGATGCTGAAGAAGCCCCTGTAATTGAAATAAGTGGACCCCGACTTGGCTGGCGCTTTGCAGGCCACGTGCTTGCCATCTATGGCTCCAACCGTGTGGGGGAAGTTCCACTTCTGATACCACTGCTCTGCAACTTTCTTCCATCCTTCTTCAGTGGAGGGGCACTGGAGGAGCTCCTCCTTGTATTCTCCAATGATGGCATGCATCACTTCTCTGACTACAATACTGATGGTGTTGGGTGGCACCCTCCATCTGTACTGCATGCTGCTGTAGGTATCCCTGAGGCCAGGTGGTGCAGAGTGAGTGCCACCTTGAGCCCAGGGTCCAGGCTGAGCCGGAAGTTGGTGTTTGCCTTGGTCAACCTGGGTGTCAGACGCTGCACAACTTCATCAAACATGGCTGGAGGCATCCTCATGAAGTTCTGGAATGCCCGAGTGTCTTCGTTCCTGAGCTCCACCATCAGCTTGTTGTACAGTCCGTCCTCTGCTCTTCTGGCAAACCATCTTCGTACCCAGACGCTTCTTGGCCACCCCTTTTTCTTCCCGTAGTAGAGTTCACAGAGCCTGTAGATGGCTTCGCACTGTTGCAGAAGGATGATGGCTGCCAAAAGGACTGTGTTACGATCCACGGTAGACATGACTGGATGCTGTGGAAGAGCAAGAGTCAGATGAAGGCTGCAGAGGTCTGCACAGCTAGGCTGCTGGTCTGAAAGTGAGATGCAGGTGAGTTGCTCCCCCTTTTTATAGGCACTATAGGTGTCCCTTTGCATCCTCTAGGCATCCTCTAGGCATCCTCTAGACATCCTTAATATCTGAGATAGGTCCCTTCTGCGGACGTTTTTTCCATTTTACATGCTTTGTTATCACTAGACATCCGTTCTGCATCCATTCTGCATCCGTTCTGCGTCCGTTCCGCTTCCTCCCTGCGTCCGAGCGGATGCGAGTTGCGTGGATGCGCAGTGGATGCCTAGCGGATATAGTGGATGCATAACGGATGCATAATGGATGCGTAGCGGATATGTAGAGGATGCAGAATGGAAGAATTGGATACATTTTCCGCGCCAAAGTTTTGAGCAGCTCAAAACTTTCTGAGCGGATGAAACGTCCATAAACGGATGCTGGACGGATAGAGATGAAGCAAAACAGAGGCAGTGAGTACATCGCGTTAACCAACGGATGGCAAGCTTTTTTGTCCGTTTTACATCCTCTTTGCATCCGTTGGTGCAGTGTGACATGGGCTTTACATTGGGAGGGCTTTAATGTTTTGGTTCTTGCTGTGGCCCCAGTTGGAATTAGTTTCAAGAGATCACTTGTGATAGTGTAAATAGCAGACCAAAAGTAGTCAATATGGAACAGGATCCTCTGGAGGTCAAACTATAAATCAGTGGTTTTTAAAGTGGGGATAATTTGGGGGCATATCCTGGGGGTAATGGAGCAATTTGTAATTGCTTGTTTGTGAGTCAAGGATCCAGTTTGGGACTGCTGTTTCTGGGGTGCTGGAGTAAAACAACAGAATCTGTCTTTGTGAGGGTAATGACATTATCTGAACAGGGGGAAAAGGATAATTGGATCAAACTGTTTAAAAATCACTGCTATAAATCCTTCATATCCCCACCCTGGGATCTCAACCTAGATTGAGATCATTACTGCATGAGATTATTGTCTCTGTGGCTAAGTTGGTGGCAGGGGTTCTCTGATGGTGCTGGAGGATTTCAACCTGCCTTCTCTGGGCCAGGTGTCAGTGGTGGCTGAACAACCAGTTTTTTTGATCAAGTACCCCATTCTCAGAGGAGATCACGTTTTGGATCTAGGTTTTATCTAGCTTAGATGCTGACTTCTTCCATTAGTGACCTTTCTCTCTCTCTCTAGATGCTGATCCATTATACAATCGATTAGTTCAAAAGGTTACCTATAAATATGTACTTTGCTTAGAAAGCCCCCTTATTTCTTAATGTTATGCATTGGAGTGCGAGGAGTACACTACTACTTTTGTGTTGGAAGGTACTGCTGGGTTGAAAAGATTAGCCAGTGACATCACTGTTGCCCAGGGGACATCTCTTTTCATGTCCCTGTTATTTTCCCATTAAAATGGTACCTATTTATCTACTTGCATTTTTATGTTTTTGAACTGCTAGGTGAGCAGGAGTTAGGACAAATTGACAGGAACTCATTCTGTCAGGCAGTTCTCTCTCAGGTTTTGTACTGCTGAGCTGCTAACTTTTCAGTGGTCATTTAACTTACTTGTCCTAATCACATGAGCTATCGCAGCCCCTGTCTAGGGATACAAAGATACAAGTGAAGCCTTGAATGTGAATGTGGCCTCACTTGTGTTGCCTGGCTAGGAATACAAGGGAAGCAATATTCAATAAATGTATATCCTAGAATCTTCATAACATAAAGGTTCTGCAAACTCTTGTTTTAATTTGCTTTGCACAAATGTGTGTGTGTGTTTCTAAATTAACTTCAACTTTCAAATCCTTTATTTGTTTTCTGGAAGAAAAAAATCACAATCTTCAAGGAAAATAACGATAAACAGTAGCAAAGAGTCACGTATTAAAAGAAAATGTTTTACTGTCATATATTCTATATACTGTACCTATAAGGCTAAGGAGGATGGCAGTTCTGGCAGCATTTGTCCTTTCCTATGCCAAAATCAGTTTAGACTAATATTAAATATGCTTTTCCATTTCATTTCCTTTGGTCTGAAATCTACTATGAAATAATATTTTAAAATCTAAAGTATTCCACATAACCGCCTTGATAGGATCTGATGATGTACTGAAAAAATTGAGCATTGAAACAATACAGCATGTTGCTATAAACTAATCTGCCATTTTTTATTTCATAGCTTTTCCACTTACTTTTGCAGATGTGCAAACAGTATTTTCATGGTGTCATAGTTTGGCTTGGGCAATCTCTGTATAAGTTCTTTTATGGCTTTCACTTGGCTATCATGTTCTTGGATTTCTGAAAGAAGTAAAGAGTTATGGATATTTACAAGAGTATTTGACTGTCTCGAGTGTTTCTGCTACCATGGTTGAAACAGACAAATGTGATCTAGAAGCATGATTACAGCTGAAGTGCCCCATTTTAATCATTATTTTCCAATAGAGTGTGTTCACATTTTCATAAATGACAACTCCAAGTGCAATGAGATTTTTAAATCCTTGACTCACTACAGCCTTCTGAAGCTCCTGTCCTTCAGGGTACCCACAGGTTGGAGAATGGAGACTTTTGAATGTTGATGGAGATACAGCAGTGTATTGTAGCTTAGAATGATGCTGTTATCTGTGATAAAGTGAGCTGAGATCCATGAAAGCTGAGGCATTATCATGGGATGCAACTAACGTTATAAGACTTGGTTGTTTTTGAAAGATTGGTGTAAGGTAGCAAAGGCCAGGATGTTACCTCTTATGCCTGAAACTCATTTTGTGAATTTCCTGAAGAAATACTTTTTTAGCTCTCACTGGGCTACCATGACTTTTTTTTTAAATTTAATTTATTACAAATCCATCTTTCAGTTATATAGTGTGTTGACTGGGTACATATATCTTGTGCAAATATTTATGTTTAATATATATTCCTTACTATGGTTACATTCATGTTAAAAATTGCTCAACCATATATATCTTATCATTATAACAATATTCATTTAACTTCTTACTTTATTTTCCAACCATTTATAAAATATATCCCATATCATATATAATTCCCCTTCTTCTTGTTCTTTAATTGCCAACAGAATAGAATAGAATACTTTATTGGCCAAGTGTGATTGGACACACAAGGAATTTGTCTTGGTGTAAATACTCTCAATATACATAAAGAAAAGATACATTCATTAAGAATCAAGAATCATAACGTACAATACTTAATGTTAGCCATAGGGTACAATCAACAATCAATCATACTAGGATACAGTCAATATAAATTGTAAGGATACAAGTGACAAAGTTAAAGTCCTACAATCACAAGTGGGAGGGGATGGATGATAAGGAGTGATCAGAAGATTAACAGTAATAGTAGTGCACACTTTGTAAATAGTTAAACAATTTAATCAATTCAATTCTGCACATTCCAATATTTTCATGATCACCTCTTCCTCTATTGGAATCTTTTCATTTTTCCAGTTTTGAGCAAATACATAGCTGCTGTTAATATATGTATGATTAAATATGTTTTTTTCTTTACTATAATTTTCAGGTAAAATTCCCAATAAAAGTATCTCAGGCTTTAAGTCTGTGTGTTGTTTTACCATCTTTTCCAATAATGTGTGTATTTTCGTCCAAATACATGACTTAAAGGAATGGGAAAGTATTAGCTTATTCTTTTTCATCACATTGGACATGGAAGTACCTTTTCTGATTCTGAAAGCTCCAGAATATTGGCAAAACATGAACAAATTCTCATATGTGGAGGCCTTGATGCTCTATGATGTTACCTAGTCAGGCAATGAAATGTCTGCAAGCAAACAATCAGAGAGCACCAAGGACTCTACAATTAAACTCTGAGCTACATATATTCTATTCTGTTGAAATTCCCCATTTATCATTCAACTTGGAAAAATAACACACACTTATCTATATGTGTGTACAATCTACCCATTAGGTCTTCTCCCATCCAAATATAATTCGCAGGAAAGCATTTAACTGTGTTAACAAGAACATAATATTAAGTCATTCCCTTGCTCATTACTGACCATATTTTCTATTGAAATACAATTAAGTCATACCTTCACTAAGTTTTAATTGAGACGTTAGACAGATTTTAGCAGCTATTCATGCTGCAACTTATTTAGTTTTTAACTTTCTAAGTTATATGATAGGTTATGGCACAGAAAACTCTATGGTACCTCTTATTCCTACCTCATAAAGGTATTTCATTAACCATGGATCCATGAGACACTAGAGGCCTTGGTCTCAAAGTACTGAGGTAATATAACTTCAGACTGCCATGATTGAAAATTTGCATAATTGAATACTATTTGATTGATAGATCAGAGAAACTACAATAGTTTTCTTTTCCAAGACATGCATTTTATGTGGAAGTTTCACATAGAAGTCAAGCAAATGTGTCTTCAATATGAAGTAGTGTGGTTCATGGGCAGATTTATGATCTCCATACAACTTAGGCCAGGGAGGTTATCCTCATACCAAATCGGCATGCCTACCTTATAAGCTTTATTTCATGCTCTATAATGATCAATCCTTCCTTGTGTTGATTTTCTTAGTTCACATCCTGTCCCTTGCCTGGTATCCTTTCTATCATTTCATAACTGCTTTTTTGTGGAAAACAATTAGTCAGTAATGAAAGAATGCGAGATTGAGACCTATAATCGCTTTTGTGATTTGAAACTTCTTTTAATGTCATGATAACGACACTGCTGCTGACTGGCTTAGGATAAGCATATTTTCTATATGATTAATGGCTTCCGAGTCTTAAAATATGGTTTCTGAGTAAGATATTTGCATGAGATGTTGAAGCATACATAACTGTGCTTTCATTTCGCAAAAGATAAGATAAAATAAATGTTCAAGGTCCCTGACATAGGGAAACAGTTTTACATGCTGCAGGTTTTAGATAACCTGGATGTTGTGACTGGCTTCATCTAGCATAGGTTTTTAATTTTAAAAACATTATTCTAATTGCTTAGTTCTACTCTGGAAATATTTGGAGAGTTCCAAAAGGACGAGATATTTTCTTACCACAGGAATACTGTATACCAGAATATTTCTGTTGACTTTGCCTCAGCGTTGGAATTAGAATATACTTATTTCACTCATACTAATTTGGCATAAAGTTTAAAAAATGGAAAAGGGGCATATATGAAAAACAGAATATCAGGAAATAACCTGAATCTGTAAGGGTGGGGTGAGGAAGACTAAGACATAGAATGAGCAAGGCTTGCATTAAATTCCCCAAAATAACAAACAAACAAAAATATTGGGGCACGTGTGGGTAAGTGTAGGAAACTTTTCTTGATTGGAAATGATTGCATGATGGCGATGGATAATAGGGAGAAGGCTGAATCACTAAATTTTACACTTGTCTTTTCCCAAAAGGAAAAAGAAATGGGTAACTGGTCAATCTGAAGGTGTACAGTAGGGAACATAAGAGAATTACAAATCAAATGGGAAATGGTAATAAAACAACTGGATGAATTTGTTGCTTGGACCATATGGATTACAGGGTGCTAAAGGAATTTGCAGATGTAATCTCAAAACTAACAGACTTTTATCTTTGAAAACTCCTGGACCACAAGATGTCAATAGATTGGAGACAAACCAAGGCTGCCCACTGTTTAAAAAAAGAGAAAAAAATTAAACCCAGTGTTCCATCTGGAAATAAGTTGCGGGAGACTAGGTTCCAACAACAAACTCTTTATTCAATTCAGTAAAGCAATGGTAACGGAAAAACAGCCCAAGCCACAGCAGCCCTTTATATAGTGGCTTGCTCGTGGCTTGTGGCCAATGACATCACTTTAAGTGTTCCCGCCGTCTGGCGGGCCAATCAGATTGGTTCTCTAATGGCCAATCCAAGAATGGTCTTTTCGGCCAATTAGAATAGGGAACTTGGAGCCTACCAAGTTCCATACATAACACCCAGGAAAGTGCAGAACAATCAGCTTGACA
The DNA here is from genome assembly GCA_015471245.1 of Laticauda colubrina. Classification (NCBI taxonomy): domain Eukaryota; kingdom Metazoa; phylum Chordata; class Lepidosauria; order Squamata; family Elapidae; genus Laticauda; species Laticauda colubrina. The sequence continues at coordinate 1,564,091 of BLBF01000032.1, read as the reverse complement.
TAATATTAGGGAAAATTGTAGAAAGATAATCAAGGGCTAAGTTTCAAACACCTAGAAAAGAGCAAGTCAGTTCTGAGTTGGACTTCCATAACATCATGATTCCAAAAACTGGGAAGTACAAGGGAAGTCCAATTGTGACTTACACACTCTTACATGGCAAGATTATGTTTGAGCTTAAGATTCATTTCTCCCCATATATTTCTTAGTGAAGGAATTGTCAGGCACAAAGTATCAGCACCAGCAGTTTGCTGAAGCTACTAAAAAAGCCAACACCGTTCCAGGCTGCATAAACAGAAGGGTAGAATCAAGATCACATGAAGTGTTAATACCACTTTATAATGCCTTGGTGAGGCCACATTTGGAACACTGCATTCTGTTTTGGTCACCATGACATAAAAAAGATGTTGAGACTCTAGAAAGAGTGCAGAAAAAGCAACAAATATGATTAGGGGACTAGAGGCTAAAAGATGTAAATAATGGTTGCTGGAATTGGATATGTTTAGTTTAATGAAAAGAAGGATTAGGGCTGATATGATAGCAGCATTCCAATATCTCAGGAGTTACCACAAAGAAGAGGGAGTCAAGCTATTCTCCAAAGCACCTGAGGGCAGGACAGGAAACAATGGATGGAAACTCATCAAGGAGAGAAGCAACATAGAACTACATAAGAAGAAATTTCCTGATAGTTAGAAAAATTAATCAGTGGAACAACTTGCCTCCAGAAGTTGTAAATGCTCCAACACTGGAAGTTTTTAAGAAGAGATTGGACAACCTGAAATGGTATAGATTAGAGTTTCCTGCTTAGGAGGGAATTGGGCTAAAAGACCTCCAAAGTTTTTTCCAACTCTGTTATTCTATTCTATTCTATTCTATTCTATTCTATTCTATTCTATTCTA
>BLBF01000032.1:1519813-1537106 GCA_015471245.1 Laticauda colubrina | reverse complement strand
CCAAGCTCAGAGAGCACTAAGGACCCCTGATTTCAACCCTGAGCTACCAATACTCCTTTATCAGTAATGTGAGTTATGAACTGATATTTCAACTTGCTGTTCTGACCCAAACCTTGTTCTAAGTAAATAAAGACCAAACAGAGATAAAAGCAAAACATGGGCACAGGCTCCTCGGGGTTTTCTGCATCACTGCTGCCAGCCTCCACAATCTCCAAAGGCAGCACTCCACTCCCTGATGGTCCTGGCCCCATCCCTACATCACATGTAGGCCCCTCATCTAAGTCCTCACTCTCCGAGACCTCAGCTGTCCTCACCTGCTGCTGGCAAACCACAACACTTGCTCAGGTAAAGCATACAAACAGCATTCTTCTCTAGTCCCAGTCCTTTTCCAATTCAGCAGCTGACAAGGCAATAAAAAGGGAAATGATACCCTTCATGTGCATCAGTTTGAGTGTGCATCCCCAAGCTATTTTCCCAAGAGGTATTTACTGACATTGATATGACCACCATCCACCTGTCCTTTGTGAAATGAAGTCTGGGAGAAAATCACACAGAACATCCTCAGTTCCATCTTTTATTGTTCCATGGCCTAAAATTAAATGTTAATTAATCACCCGTGGCATCTTTGCTATATCGCCAGTCAGACTGGATTTAAAATAGTCTTTCAGCATTTAAATAAACAGCATTCCATTTTCATCTGAAACCCCAAGAGTGAATATTTCTTTTTTTCTTAGAAATCGGTAGTTAAAAAGGAAGCAAATATCTCCATGTCCACTGCAGGTAGCATTGAAATTAAAGAAACAAGGATTCATTTTTGTCAATTTTGATTAATAGCCTTTCATTAATAAACATCCTGTTATTCATTTTCCACCTGCAGTTGCTGATGTTCCCTGGAATCAATTAACTCATATAATTTGATTTATTTTTACAAAGACATTTTTGGATGTGCTGCGCTGATGATAAAGCCTTCTGGGTTTGCCGTTTTTGATTCAAAGCGAGATTGTTACCTAAGTGCTTTTTATTTCTAATATTGTGAGAAAATATGCCTTCAGGCAGTCTGGAATTAAAAGAATGAAAGAAAACTTGAAAACTTCAGACTGAATTCAGGGAGAAGTATCAGTTGCCTCCTGGGAAGCAGGGATATCAGTGCCACATAAACTCTGCCATTCACTGAGTTGAAAATGACAAAAGTCAAGAATAAGCTTTGTGACTCTGTGGTCAAAAGAGGTAAATGATGATCTGGGCTTCTGGCGACAGACAAGACCATTCTGAATGACAAATCAAACAGTGTAAGGAACAAATAGGTGGTTTTTGCACTCTGGGAAGAAGAAGCGTTTTAAACACTTTGCTTGACTTACTTGTTTTACTTTCCTCCCTTCCAATCAGTTCTTCAGTCTTGGTGAACCACATGAGACTTGTTACACGGAAAGGAGATGATCATAAAAAGAAGGGAAAATATTGCTTTCCCTACTTATACAAACATGCAGCCATGTATGCTATGGTTCCACAGCTGGATGGTTGAAATCCAGCCCCTTCTGCTGAACACTTGGATTCACCCAGGGTTGGGCTGCTGGAGATACGAAGGGGTTCGGGAGACCTCTAGCTAAGATACAGCACAGTTCAGAGAACCCCCAAATCCCACTCCTGGCTGGCCCCATCCATCCTGCCCTGCCCCTCCCAGGAGTCCCTATGTGGCCTATTTTGGATGCAGGTAAGTTCAGGGCACACGCGAAGGCTCAGGGTGGGTGAAAAACAGGCCTCCTGGAAGTTCGGGAAGGTCAGAAAAGGCCTGTTTCTGGCTTCCAGAAAGCCTCTGGAGCCCTGGGAGGCCGTTTTCACTCTCCCAGAGGATCACAGAAAGCCTCCGGAGACCAGGGAGGGCAAAAACACCCCCATGGTTCAGGAGACTGAATGGGCAGAAAACCCATTGCTAATATATTTGAAGCCTACTCCTGGATTCACCCCAAAGATCCCTTTATTCCCTCTGCAGAACCAAAGGTGAACCTAGAAGAGATATTCCTTAGTTAGGTGATAGACAACATTGCTAATTTTCAGCTGTTTAATAGTTCAATTAATTAACAGATAACAGATAGTCAGAGTTGGAAAGGGACCTTGAAGGTCATCTAGTCCAACCCTCCACCCAAGTGGGAGACCCTACACCATTTCTGACAAGTGGCAGTCCAATCTCTTCTTGAAGGTCTCAAGTAATGGTGCTCCCACAACTTCTGAAGGCAAGATGTTCCATTGGTTGATTGTTCTCACTGTCAGAAAGTTTCTCCTTATTTCCAGGTTGAATCTCCCCTTGATCAGTTTCCATCCTTTATTCCTTGTCTGACCTACAGGCACTTTAGAAAATAGCTTGACCCCTTCCTCTCTGTGACAGCCCCTCAGATATTGGAAACCTGCTATCATGTCTCCCCTGGTCCTTCTCTTTACTAGACTAGCCAAGCCCAGTTCCTGTAACCGTTCTTCATATGTTTTAGTCTCCAGTCCCCTAATCATCCTGGTTGCTTAATTGAATAGATGCATACTATCAGAGTAATAAATAAAATCTTATAACCTCACCTTTATCATCTCAAAATAAATAATTTCAAGAGTATATGTCTCCAGCAGTAACCAATCTCTAGATAAATCTTTACATTGCAAACTAGGTGATCTGGAGTGACCTCCCTCATGCATCCAAATACAAGTAAAAACTAATGCTCCATGCAGTCCAGCTGTATGGTCAACCACCATTTGGACTGGACAGTGGGCAACAGTCTACCTTACTCCTAGATTAACAGCATTGATCTGTTCATCAAGCAGCATCCTCCATGTTAAGACCAAAGTAGGCAGGGTACTATCACTATATTTGATATAACAGAGTTTATATTTTTACTTGATAGCAGAGTTGGTGACACATTACCTACATTAATCAGGTCATTCACTGTTCACTATACTGGCCTGTGCAGGTTTCCCCATTCAACCAAATATGCGTATCAAATACTTTTATAAGCCACCATTTCATGAGAAGAACCGCTTTGTTTAGTGAGATGGGCAGCATTAAAAATTAAGAAATAAATAAAATCACCACATCTATCGAGATTTTAGAATCCTTGCATAAAATTTCCAAATATTTTGGTTTAACATCCATTTTACCCTTTAGGCTACCAGCAAATGAGAGCAAAAAACCAAATATTTTGAAAATAGTGATAAATGCAAAATTGGTTATATTAAGAAATCTTAGGGTGGATAATAGAATGATTAACCAGACTGATCATTAGATACATGTATATTCTTTTTCATGCAAGTTCTGAATGTCCCTGACTATTATTAAAGTTTCTTTGGGTCTTCAATGGCCTTTGCCTCCGTTAACTTGCTTATTTAATATCGTTTTGTAGAGCAGTGCATATTATCAGGTTATTTTCCAGTACATTTGGCACAGTTAAAGTATTAATATCAAGTTTATTCCCAATGAAGAAAACAAAGTCTTACTCCTACCAGCAGCCTGAACTATCAACAGTAAATTTAGAATTGAAAGGAGATCCAATTCATTAGGATTGTCTAATGTCCATAATTTTTTCCATTTGACATGGTATTGAGTTGACAAGATTCCAAATGTAGATTCATTTTCTGGGGCATATTTGCCTCAAGATTGAATGCTTGTATATCTGGCCATAGAGACAAACTTAAATATGGCTCTGTTTATAGTTGTTTGGATGAGGTGGGAATGAGGGCAACTTTTGCAAGTGATTGTTATTTCCATAAACAAAGAATACTGATTTTAAAACTGAATCAGAATATACAATGATTGATTTAGTAGGAGTATTGTAAGGTGAGATAAATTCTACTGAACATTGTACTTCTAGGATACATGAACATTTTTTTTAAACTATGCAACATAATAGACAGTTAATGATCATTACACACACACACACACACACACACCAAAAAGGCACTATCAGATAACATCTTAGGTGTGGGACAAAGCCAGCCAGTAAGCAAGACTGTGCAATGTGCTGCCACTGCTGCCAAGCTACTACCCATGTTTCCACATAGCTATCTGTTCCTATAAATGCATTCATATTGTACATTTTCTAATGGAGAAGAGGGGAGAGAGAGGAAGAGGAGGAGAGAGAGAGAGAGGGAGGGAGGGAGGGAGGGAGGAAGGAAGACACTTGAGTCAAGAGTAAGCTTTTCTACTGCTTGCTTTCCTGAGGCTTCTAACAGAATTAATTCAATGAATCTCCAGGAAGTATAATATATGCAAGCAGCCCAAAGTAATCAAGCTCAGTGCAAGTTCACAGGCATTCTTAATCCAGCAATAATGGTAATAACCTGTATACTTCAATCAATTGTCCCTTCCCTTCAATTGTCCTTCAGCAGCAACAGTTTGTTACGCTCTAGTACATCCTCCTCCCACATCACTTCTTGACAATATTGCAGAGAGAGGAATAAAGGGCCACCATTAAAATTAACTAGACTAATATACTGTGACTGTTAGGTGGGGAGGATAGAGGGCAAGTGGAACAAGCAGGAAAGGTGCAGGAGATGTGAGCCTATATCTGAATAAGTATATGGAGAAAATTGTATGGTGGGAAAACAACATCACATATCACATCACACTATTTCCATTCTGTTTCACTACTGGAGATTCATACCATTTGTGGGGCATTAGATGTGATTTTATTAGAATTGTTATAAGACATTTTCCAACATGAAAAGTACAAATTATTGTTTGCTAACTGCAGCTCCTTGCTCAGAAGAGATCATGTCTGAATTTATTTATTTAATTTGTATTCTGCCTGTATTAGTTTTACAAATAATTCAAGGTTTGTGAACATAGCCACACACCTTACTCCTCCTATTTACTCCATAAGCATAACCCTGTGAGAGAATGACTGGCCAAGGTTACCCAGCTGACTTTCATGGCTAAAACAGAACTTGAACTCTCCCATTTTCTAGCCCGGTGCTTTAACCACTAGACCAGGGGTGTCAAACTCGCATCATCACAGTAGCAGCATGTGACATAGTGGGACTTTTCCCCCCTTTGCTAAACAGGGCAGGGGCAGAGCCAGCACGTGGCACATCCAGCCCACGGATCCCGAGTTTGGCACTCGACTAAATTGGCTCTCATGTGGATGATATTCTCAAAACAATAGTCTTGATGTATAAATTCTGTAATGTTTTCAAGGAATCATTACTTTCCAACTTGAAGCATCCAGAGAAGCTTTTTCTGAGCCTGGAGTAGCTTTCTTTTTTTCTTTTCTTTTTTTTTAAAATACTTAATCAAAGGATAAATTGATGCTCAAAAAGGAATTCCACATTTTAATTAAAAAAAAAAATTACAGTCAGGTCAGAGTTAAAATTTTAGTAATAGTGAATTACTTTAGGTTGCTGAAAATATAGCAATACTGCTAGACAAATTTCTATTTAAAACATGCAGAATTCTAAGATATACAAATTTTCAATGTGAGAAATGGATGTAGCTAAAATAATTTCTGCACTCAAAAAAAAAATATGGAAAAAGTCTAACATTGTGGAAATGTTAAATGCTTTGAAGGGGAGAAACCTAAGGGGAAAATCCTCAAATCGACTTGGGAAATACATTCCTAAGTATATTCAATGAAAACAGAATGCTGGCTACAATACTGTACCATGGTGGGGGTGGAACATGGGAAAAGATGATGAACGGGGGGAAAAAGATGGGCGTGTATTTGGAGAGTATGATCTCAGATTTCTCTTCTTACCTACTAATTTCTAAAAGTGGTCATACTTTTGTCACATAAAATAGATTAGACCAAGACAAAACCCTTCCTGTGATTGTACATTTGTCTGATAAAGAACCTTCACTTTTTAAAATTTAATGACATTGAGAAACAGGTCTGCCAATTTTTAGTGGACTGTTTCTCGGTAAAGTTAAAAGTAGATCAGTCCTACTGAAATCAATGCTACTTAAGTTCATTCCTTAAGTCACATTGACCTCAATGGATGTGCTTTAAGTTTATCTAAATTTGGGATACACTTTTGCTGAGGAGTTAAGAGATGGCAGGATAAATTGTGTGATGTGCCCCCCATAATCCATTATTTCTTTTTATATATAAGGTTTATCGTAAGATTGTTTCTTCTTCTTCTTCTTGTGCCATATCCATCATCGGAAGTTGACAGTCATGTTGGCAATCCTATTTTTATCAACAGCCAAATGAAAAAGTGCTGCTGAGTTTTGCCAAAACCAGTCCCTTAGATTTTGAAGCCATTATGTTCTTCTTCTGCCTAGACCTCATTTGCCTTCAATCTTTCCCTGGAGGATTAAGTGAAGTATGCCATATTTTTCCAAGTGTTATTTTGGACACATCACATGTCTGAAATATTCTAACTTTAGCTTTTAAATGGTTTGGATTATTTCCCTTGGCTTTCCCAGGTGGTTTAAGATTATTTGAACAATGTAACTGCCTTTTTGTACCAAGTGTTGTTTTTTCACCTGACACAGTTCAAAATACTGATGATTGGTATTACAGAGCCTACTTACTTGGCCATGGAGGGTCTTGAAATGTTGATTGCATTGATGGTGATTTATTCAGGCCTTCTCTCATAGTTATGCTTAGTAGTTTCAATAAAATGGGAACTGATAGAGACAAATGTATTTATTACTAAGTTGGAAAAGAAACCTTGATAGAATTTCAACACAAACCCCAAAACCATTGCTGATGAAAAAGGACACTAGGATAGGAATTTGGCTACAATATCTGGAAAATTGCACCTTGGCATTTGCATACTGGAAACATGTGAGGCAAGTGGAATAAAATGCTGTGTTTCTCCCTCTCTCACAAACACACACATACACAAAATGGAAAGAGTTTGGTAGTTGTCTATCTCTACTCTGATTAGTAGATCAGTGTTATTATTACCCTTCTGCACAAAATAATCTATGGAGAATATGTTGTTTATTATAAAGATGCTATTTTTTAAAGTAAGTAATAATTAACCTGATTAGTGCCATATGGAATGTATTTTTTTGTAACAGACACCAAGGTTACAAGCAGTAATGCTCCCTATTTATATTAGACCAAAAAAACCACCCAACAACAACACTAAATTAAGTGTCTGAGTTTAGAGAATGTGGCAAACTTGAAATATGAGAAACTTTTATCATAAGATCATGCTCCATGCATGATTACTATGCCCAGTGGTATGATGGTTTCATGTCTTTTTGTAAGACATGAAACAGATGATGTAACTTCTGCCATTTACTGAAATTTCTGAAATATGTATTTCAAGATTTAGAGAAGAAGGAAGCCTCATTTGTATATATCTTCAAGGGAAGTCAGTACGTCATTTACATGCAGGCAATTCTTTATAGCATTTACAATTTTCTGCAACCCAACAATACAGTCAAGTGAACCTATGGTATGACCTAAGTCTTCACCCATCATGAAGCTGGGTTGCTGCTGAGAGATCAAGGAGCACAAGGATGGATGCACCACCCATTTTCCTGTTCTACTGAAAGGCATCAAATATGACCAGTGCTATCTTAATAATGTACACTGGGTCAAACCCAAACTGAAGTTAGACCAAATAATTCATATTTAGAATTATTCACAGTTGCCAATTTGAAATGCATATATTATAGTGATGTTAATGCAGGCAAGTATGTCAATAAAATTTATTTATTTTGCCTAATTCTACCCAAATGTACTGCATTTTGCCAGTAGCCAAGTCAACATATAGATAGTCTGGTTTCAATAGAAAGAGATACACCCAACATATCAGGTAAATATTCTAGATTTGTATGCATTTGTTATTTATCAGTGATGAAAGAATATTCTTCAACAGAATGTAATTCTTCTCAATTTGTGGACTTTTGTGCAGCCCCCCCCCCCCCCCAAGGTTAAAGGATCCTTGGGATAGGATCCCAGGATAAACTTGGGATAGGGTGGTTGGGTAAAAATGTCCACAAAAGGGGAAAATGTCACAATATGTCACATGACAGCAACTTGATGCCACGAGTGTGATACCTGTGTCCTAGATCCACAGCTTCTGCATCATTATTAGTTAAAGGCTATGGTTAGGAAGCTCTTCACTTAGCTTTGACTGGTGCATCCATTAATGCACTTCAATTCTTTTTAAAAACCATATCACATTACACAAAAGCACATCACAACACACAAAACATCCTCCCAGAGTGCTAAGAGGAAAGGAAAAAAAAAGCCTTGGGGAGAAAAATTCTGATTTGCAAGCCCATAATCAGGTTTACATGAAGATGGAATAGCAATAACAAAACATATATGGGTAGATTCTGATACTTGTGAAGCAGAAATTATTTTTGTCTTAGTTCTGTCATCTTGGATCCAAAAATATTAAAAACCCCTTTCTCCTTTCTATTTAATTCTCTTTAATATTTAAACAAAAAGTCAGGCTGTAATTAAAGTATCACTGGAAAAATAGCAGTATCATGACCATGGATCATGGTCATGATCCATGTTTTGATTATCTTTTCTTTCCTTTCTAACTTTTTTTTCTTTTTACCAATAGGATAGCAGCCAAAGAAAAGATGAATCTCATGTCATCCCAAAGTTTAGGAATTGTTTTTGGACCAACTCTCCTTCGACCTGAAAAAGAGACAGGATCCATGGCAATCCACATGCTGTATCAAAACCAACTGATTGAGCTGATGCTAACTGAATACACCAAGATCTTCAGCTCTGACTGACAGACCGGGAATGTTCTTGAACATGTTCACATCTGTCTTGATACCTAATATTTTTACATTTCTGTAAACATCTTTTTGAAATATTTCTTTTTCTTTCCAGTGACAGATGCCTCATTTTGTGAAAACTTAGTGATAGTTTTGTCTTTACATTTCCAAACATTGAAATAAAAATACATTATCAACATTTGCTTATATGTACTCAGAATTAACTCTTTGAACAACTCAGTCTTTGACAGTACATTTTGCCTTTGTGCATGTCTTTGTTTATAGCCAAAAAGTTGACTATATGCCCAGGCCTGGCAGATCAGATAGTTGGAAGCCTGGTCCTCAAAAAGCCATTGATAGATATCAATCCCATTTGTAACAAAATATTATTTGTAGGTGATCAAGAAGACATGGCATGTACTATCAAAACTTAGTTGAGCAAGAGTGGGAATACTATCCCGTTTGGATATTATTTCCCAAATTTCACAACCTTTGGCAGTCCTGATTCCAAGGCAAAGGAGCCAAAGTGATAATGATTCTTTGGTATACTGTAGCATAATGTGAATGCCCATATGTGAGGCTGGGCTGTAGGGTCAAGCTAGGGAATCTGCCGAGGAGAATGTGAGCTCTTGGATTTTTTTCATAAGTTGATATTGGCTATTAGTACTAGAGGACAAAACCACATAAACCAAAGATCTTGGAAGAGTCAGAAATGTATTGTTTCCATGGCAACTATGGATTGACCTAAATGATAACTACTCATAAAGTAATTATTTAGATCTGCTCTTCATGTCATAGTTATCATTTCAAGATCCAGAAATGGAGGACATTGTAATTAGTTCTTTACATGATCAGACCACTTCTTTTCTGATTGAGGTCTGGATGACATTTAAATGCCACAAGCACACTCCACAAAATTTGGAAGAACAATTAAAATGACCTACCTCAGATAGGTGCTTTGAATGTTCAGCCAGGTATCTTCCCTGCAATCTAGCTGGCAATTCGAACCATTTCTGGAATTCAAAGGTGGTCAGGACTCTAGATGTAACACATGGTTGTCCCAAACTGGCCTTTTTCCCTATAGTTTCTGGTTAACTAAGTTTCTGGTTAACTAAGGAGGTCCAGAAATGGAAATGTGAGAAAAGATGCTAGAACTAGTGATGGAGTACTAAAAGTAAATTTAACAAAATATGGTAAGAGCTAACATTTTAGCTTTCATCAGGACAGTAAGAAGTATCAATACTTCTATATGTAACCACATCAGTAGTTTTGAGACCTAGCAGCTTTTGTTAGTGTATCCCACTCCATTTGGAGGGGGGGGATTACCAGGATGATCAATAGCAATAATATTAGTACTTAAACTTACTGCTTCTTAGTGTTTTACAGCCCTCTCGAAGCAGTTTATAGAGTCAGCCTATTGCCCCCAACAATCTGGGCCCTCATTTTACCGACCTTGGAAGGCTGGAAGACTGAGTCAACCTTGAGCCTGGTGAGATTCGAACTGCCAAATCAATCTGCTATATAGGCTGCATCTAGACTGAAATTAATTCCTGAACTTTAGTGCTTTAAAGACAACTTAAAATGCCCAAAGTAACACACTGCCCATTTTAAATTGCCATCACTTTATAAAGTTTTATGGTTTCCTTAGTTATGTTGTGCTCTGTAGAGTTTTCCTCAGTTATTACTATGCTCCCTGAGATGTTTTATTAGTGAACTATATTAAGTTATTTCAAACACAAAGTTTTTCTAAAAGCTTTTTGTATGTCTTTTGAATTATTTGACTAGACTTGAATCAATTTATGCATTGATAGTTTTAGTTGTCATGGATAAACAATAGGATAATAAATTATTTTACTTTTAAATGTATAGTTTCTGCTATAACATCCCTTAGTATATTTTGTAAAAGTATTCCACCATTAAAATGTAGGCTTCCTTTTGACAGCTTTTTAATCAAGTTCAAAGAAAATGAATAACGTTAATCCAGTGTGCTAAAAGACTGCCTGCTTATCAATTTGTTCATAAAATGAAAAATAGCACATGAAAATGCAGGATTTGAGAAATTAAAAAACAAATACAGGATTAATGCCAATATTTGCTGCATGTGAAAGATACATCTTGTGTCATATTTAATATTCAGGAATTACAGCATCATTACTGAGAACCATTTTATACCTGTTGTTAATGCTATTCTGTGGCTCAAGGACAAACTTTGATCAGGAAGCTCCTTATTCATTAAGTAAGTTCCAGCCTGAGGATTAATAGTTAAGATATATAGAATCCACAAGTGCCAATAATAAGAATAAACTGAAAACCAAGAAAACAGATGACTATTCACCTTTACAATATCCCTGTAGTGGTAGATTATATCTCTATTGATAGATTATATCTGTCCTGCAGTAATGGAGACAGAGATTTAAGTCAAACAAAGAACAGCAACCAGGATGATTGGGGGACTGGAGGCTAAAACATACAATGAACAGTTGCAGGAACAGGGCTTGGCTAGTCTAGTAAACAGAAGGATCAGGGGAGACATGATAGCAGTCTTCCAATATTTGAGGGGCTGCCACAGGGAGGAAGGGGTCAAGCTATTTTTTAAAGTGCCTATAGGCCAGACAAGGAATAATGGATAGAAACTGAACAAGGAGAGATTTAACCTGGAAATAAGGAGAAACTTCTGACAGTGAGAACAATCAACCAATGGAACAGCTTGCCCTCGGAAGTTGTGGGAGCGCCATCACTTGAGACCTTCAAGAAAAGATTGGACTGCCATTTGTCAGAAATGGTGTAGGGTCTCCTGCTTGGGCGGGGGGTTGGACTAGATGACCTACAAAGTCTCTTCCAACTCTGATTATCTGTAAACTGTTGAAAAAAAGAAGCGTGCATTGGCTGATTATGCAAAACAAAATCAAGAACAAGCATTGGTGCCACTTAAAAAATGTAACTTATTGGAATGTACAGGAAACAAAACATGAATATCGAAATAACATAATAAAAGCACAAACAACATGCTGGCATGGGAAAGAATTACAGGGTTAATTTTTACAAAAAGATTGAGGGAAAAGTGGATAAAGATAAAACTGGCAATGACAACTAAAATATCAAACAAGAAACTGAAGGCTTGACGCAATCAATGCCAGAATTATAAAATCATCAAATGATTCAAAGGGCAGATTTGTGTAAAGAAGCAGAGGAAATGGTAGATAGTTAGCTAGTACTAAGAGATTGCAAGAATATTGCACAGATTATTAAAAAAAAACATAACACAAATTGCCAAAATAATTCATTGAAAATTTGTAAAAAAAAATTACCATATGCCAATATCAAACATTGTTGGGAACACTGAATTGAAAAAGTAATGGAAAATGAGCAGGTTAAACTATTATGTGAGTTCTACATACAAACTACTAAAAAGTCTTGGCTCATAACGCACCAGATATAATTGTGGTTGAAAAGAAGTAAGTGAGGATAGAGTGGCAATACCAGGGACAGTAGAATAGAAGGCAAAAAAATGAAGAAGATAAGAACTGAAAATTGAAACGAAAAGATTATGGCATAAACTTGTGGTGGTGATCCCAGTGAGTGTTACTCATGTGACTGTGCTCAGAAGATCCTATTGATTCTCACAAGTGGAATCAGATCCTTTAAAATGAAATTGAAACAAAATGCATAGTTAGAGCAATATACAATAAAGCTTAATCAGATTCCTTAGAAAATATTTTCCTTTGCTTGTAAATCCTCCAGGTCATGGAACAATGTTCCTTTTAGATAGATCCAACTGAAGATGGAGTGTCTAGCAGTGTAGAATATGCATAGGAGACAAATGTGTGTTACATGACCTTCAAAGGAAAAAGAATCCATTGTTCAAAACAGTTTAGTCAGATCTGCCTAAATTCAGTGTGCTTATTGATACACACATCTTACTTGCCCTGAAGTCAGGAGATTTGAAAATCATATCTATGTGGAACAACCAAGAGCTCTGGGGCTTCTTGTAGTCCTTTGCCAAGTTTCCTACTGTCCTTGGCCTAAGTTCCAGAAGCATCTTGTTGGATTTCTAGAATATCTGATTTGTTCCTACCCTGAAAACTTTTTTCCCTGGAAATAAAAACATATTTGGTAAGGAAGAAAAGAGAGGATGTTGGAAGAATTAAAGATAAGATTTTTAAAAAGAGGTATATCTCTTTCCATCACTTCCTTTGATTGCACTAAACAATTAGCATCTGGCTTCTCTTCAAAGACTATTCCCAATTTCAGGAAAAAGCCTGCTTGAGAGGTTGAGCCTCAGTTTTCCTGTTGGTTTAATAAGTCTGTGCATTGCATACCTTCGGATATCACTGTGAAACTTGGATGTGTGGAAATTTCTTAACAGGATTGAAAGCAAGTCATAGCATTGGTCAGAGTAGGACAGGATTGGGAAATATGGCCATTTTATGACCAGTGGACTTCAACTCTCAAAATTCCTGAACCAGTCATTCTGGGCTGGGCGTGAACTGAGCCATAATACTGAATAAATGATTTGACTTCACCTAACTACACAGCTAAGAAAAGGCATATTACATTTTAGACTCAGGAAAATATGTCCTTGAGAATGAGGGAATTTTTGCTTTTTTGCTGTGGATATTTTAGTATGAGAGGAGGGAGGGGGTGTAAGTTTTGCTCATCTTTTTTGCAGCCTTTTCACAGTGGTTGAAAATCCATTTACAATTATTTTTCCTACTGAGTAACAGCTATATCTTTATATATTAATATTTATTTTATTGTAAGCATTTCTAGGCTTACCATTTTACAAAATGCTTGGTGCAGCTTTTTACAAGAATAAAAATCAAATCAATGCTACAAAGCAGGTCAGATGAATTGTACAAAACTATCCACAATCTCTCTCCCCTCCTCTCTTCCCCTCTCTCCCCCTCTTTCTCCCTCCCTCTCCCTCTCTCTCCTCCAATATTTCCACTATGTTCTAATAGTAATTTAGAACAGGAATGAAATAATGGGCATAAGGAGAGTTCATACCTAGGCACACCAGCTGACCTAAAATTCTCACTTCAGGAATCAAATCTGGCAGATTACTTAAGTGTTTGCATTACCTGACAGAAGACAAGCACTGTTAAGCCTACGAAAGGGCTTGCTGTTCATAGTATTGACTTAAAAGAAAAAAAAATATGTAAAATCAGCTGCATACATAAAATTTGCCCCGCATTTCTGATGGAATGATTTCCAAAAATGTTTATCAATAATTGGAAAATAGTCCAAATCTTCAATATAATGTAATAGGAAAAACTGAATCTGCCATATTCACCAAAATGTATAGAACTACTTTTGTTTCTACTTGGAAACTGCTTCTGGACTTTGTGCTTGAGATGGAAAAAAATGAAACTTTGATTTTTTTTGTTTGTTTTACTGATTAGATTGATTTGCTGTTATAGAAATGGCTATTTTATACTATTTATGGAAAAATAAAAAGTTGAGGTCCAATGTTAATTCTACTATAACAGAAGGAGTTGGAAGAAAATACCTTTCTTTTTCTTTCCCCTCTTTGTTCCATACCTCTCTCTCTCTTCCCTTTCCTCTCCCCTTTGTTTCATGCTACTTGCTTTTGTATTTTTGGATTTTATACTATAAACTAATAAAAATAACATTGAAAAAAAAGAAAACTTAAAACAAGATTCTTCTTTTTTATATTTTGTCATTTAATGATTTTAAAGTTGGAAATCCCTTCTGTTTTGCTTTACTTTATCTGTTCATTACAAAACAGGTATTTTTCCGCAATCCAAAAGACTCTGAGTAGTTCATAGTCTCAAAGCAATATAATTCAATAGCACAGTTAGCCAATAAAATATCAGTTAAGTTAAAATCAAATGAAAATAAAAATATTATTCAGAAACATAAAGAGCCAAGCAGCACAACTCATACAAGCCCCCAAGTCTGGTAGAAAAGTGCAGCTTTCATTTTCTGATATGGTTTTTATCAAGAAGGATGTTTCTAATTCATTTTATATAACTGATATCACAAAGCTCATAATCATGTAGCAGTGTTCGATCTGATAGATATAGATCACTCACCAATAGATCACTATCCATTCTTAATTAATCAAACAGGGACAGAGCTAGAGCAGGAGAAACATTTCAAAGGATGGAGACAGGTACAACTGCAATGAATACACCTTTGGAAGACTTGAAGGATCAGGTCTGAGAGCCTACATTGTGGAGAAGATCTATCTATGTTCACTAGGAGTCAAAGATGATTTGATAGCACATTCAATCAATCAATCCAGATGCTTTTGCGTAAATGTGTTGATTGGATGATCCAAAAGAAGGGTCCCAGCTAAGGAGCAATCTGGCTTTAAACTTTAAGCCAGTCAACACTTTATCCTGCCTCAACTGGTAGATAAATAAATCTTCTAGCTGCTTATGAAGGATCCTCTTTCTTCCTGTCATTGATCAGCAGTTGACTTTTGACTAAATTCCTAAATAAAGGTAATGGAAGAAATTGGCAACCCATTAATAGATTGACAGTTACACCTGATTTGGGACAGATCATCATAGAGAAGATCTATTTATATGGCCACTAAGAGTCAACACTGACTCAATGGTATATAATCAACCAAGAAATCCATAGAAAAGATAATGCCTTTTCCTCCCTTCTCCCTGTTGATGGTCAGGGGTATCAAATGGAAAGCAGGGTCCTGGAAGGATACTACAAAAATTGGGAGTGGAAGAAACAAGGTCAAAGTACACACCCATCTTGTTTTTCCAGTTACTGAATGACTGAAGAGGTCATAAAAGGACTAACGTGTCCTTTCATTAACTAGACATCAAACAGGAAACCAGAAAAGAGACTGAGTGGGGACAAATTAAACAAAATGCACATATTGAGAAACTCCAATCACCATGAGTCAGTTGTTTGCCTTTGAGGGCAGAGCATTACCTCAGATCTTCAACATGGAAAAGTCACATCAACATGATAACCATATTGTCAATACTGATGCTGTGTCAATAGTTATAACCAAAACTGACAAGCCTTTGTGGCTACCTTCTTTCCTTTTTCATGTTTTCCTAACTTGTTTTTTATTTTTTTTATTTTTTTCACAAGTTTTCAGAAGTGTTTGCCATTTCATTCTTCCTTGGTTTGAAAGGAAGTGGCTGGCTTAGAGTCACCCAACAGGGATCCATGACAAAAGCAGAATTAAAATCCATGGCCTTTTACTACAACACCAAGCTGGCTCTCATCTTCACCAATAAACTTATCAAGTTTGTACCTCTTGAAGCAATAGGTAGGTTCCAATTCCTTTGTAAGTTTTAAAGAAAAATACCAATTTTCCATTTTTTAGAAAAGCATTATAAAGCACAAAGGGAAAATGTATACCAAAATATTAACATTAAAAAAAAGAACATATTATACTAAGGAAAATTCATTGCAAAAATATTTATTGCAGTAATGGCTATTGTAAATATTGTAAATTTACAAAAAAAACCAACCCAAAAACCTGTATGTAACTTTTGGGACCATCTTAAAAACTAAAAAAGATGTGGAAATGCAGAGAAATTGGCTTTAAAATCACTCCTCGTGGAGAAAGAATAGCTTTTAAAAATCTGTATTTGCATGTAGGTGTACACAAGCACACTCATATACATAGGAAAATGTCAGCTGCCAGCACATTATTATAGCAATGGTTTGGTTTTGTTCTTTTCACACTCCTCCCTTTGCACTCAAAACATCCAGTTCTTGAACTTCCTACTTTTGCACATCTCATTAGTCATCAGGAGTTGTGGAGAAAACTGCAGGCAGGATTAAGCCTACAGTTCCTCTAATGAGACCAAAATAGCAGTTTACATTCCTGCACTAATTAAACATGTGATTATGCACCTAAGGTTGCTGTGTGTTGTAGTTGTGTTATGATAGGAAGAATGATGGGTTTTGTACCTTGCAGGGGTGCCTGTTCTCTCTCTTGCCATCCAGAACTCCAGGTGGCTCCTTCAAAAAAAACCTACAATGACTTTAAGACTTTAATGTCTGCCTGGTTTGTGTTTGTGGGTCTGTGTGAAACAAACACTGCCTGGATGCAAAGGTGTGATTCTTCATCAAGTACCCAATGGGGGTGTTTCATCTAAACTCCAGCCACATGATCATCTTGTCTCAACATGTACTCGCCTTAAGCATAGAGAAAGGTTTACATCTCATTTATTTTTAATCCCATTCGAACAAGAATAACTGATTACCTTTATAGGTTAAATCCCTCTGTGTTTTCTAAAGCTCATTGATATCAGAGTAGAAAGTGTCAACAGTTGATAATAACCTCAAGCTTCTCTAAGATCACTAACTTATCTTCCAGTACAATTTCTTTCCTTAGTTCTGCTTTCATTTTCCCCTGGCATAATCAGAGACATCACCCTGCCATGCTTTATATGGACCAACAAAGTTAGTTAGCCCTAGCTAAATAACATTTTGCCGCCAGGATTCATAGAGTTTTGGGAAGGGAAATGATTTCCTTGGTTTTGATTAATATTTTTGAAATGACACCTGGCAGAGAAGAAACAACCATTTTGATCATTTTGGCAAGTGGCCAAGGGCCACATTGTTCTGTTAAAGTTGTAGCAACGTTTCAGCAGAATCTCATCTGCCATC
>BLBF01000032.1:1501740-1514813 GCA_015471245.1 Laticauda colubrina | reverse complement strand
AGCTTCCTTCGGGTATTATCCCACATCATTGTAGTTGTGCTTTTAAAGTTGTAGCAACGTTTCAGCAGAATCTCATCTGCCATCATCAGGCTTCTGTATTGAGTTCATCTGTGAGTCAAGCTATCACAGCTGTTAGTTTTAAATTTGAGGCTAGCCTCCTGTTGTCCCAGGATTGTTTTTTTCTTCATCCTGATTGGTTGGAAGTCTTGGTCTGTGTTTATTGGTCTTGGAGTTTGTTTGATTGCTGTTTCTGGTTTCTTCTGTTTTGTGGCTTTGATTGGCTGGCAACACTGTGTTCCTGTATTGGAGGCTTTCAGTGCAGCTTGGCTTCAAGTAAAAGGATGGCTATCATCTATCAGGATGCTAGGTTTCATCTGGATGCCTGGTTGGGCTGTGTTTGAACTGGAGGTATCAGGGGGAGTCTGTTTGTTCCCAGGTGTTTGCCTAGCTTGTGGTGTGGAGATCTTTCTATTTGAGAGTGCAGGCTTCCAAATGATTGACAATCTGGTGGAATCATCTCTTCTATTCATGCTTTCAGGTCTTTTTTCAATCTCTATGGCTTCTCTGATGATTCTGTGGCTGGGGTTTTCTATAGTGGCTAGGGTTTTGGTGCCACTGAAGTTGATGTTATGACCTGTGGCTTTCATGTGTTGTACTAGTGAGGAGGTGTGTTCCAGCTTTTTTACTGAATTTTTGTATTCATCCAGGCGGGTACTTATTCTTCTCTTGGTCTGTCCAATGTATGTGGCCGGGCATGAAGCACAGGGGACTTCATATATGCCTTGGTTTTCCAGGTCAAATTTATCCTTGGGGTTTCTAAGGATGGCTGCTATTTTTTTGTCTGTATTGAAGGCAGTCTTGATGTGATGCCTGTCTTGTATTTGACTGATTTTGTCTGTTGTACCTCTTATGTAGGGCAGGACAGCTGTTCCATAGTTCTGTTGATCGTCTGGGTCTCTATTACGTCCATACAAAAATCACCACAATGACATCATCCCCAATTATAACTTTAAAAAAGGCAACTATGATCTTATTGACAATGATCTCTCATCCCTTGATTGGCAATCTCTATTCACTGGATGCAATACTGTTGAAGACCATTATAACATATTTTTAGTCAAAAGAGTCATCAAACTATATGTACCAACAACTCCCCCCCCCCTCAAAAAAAAAAACAGATTTCCCATAACAATAAGGAAACTTCAATCCAAAAAGAGATCACTCTGGCGTAAAAACAAATCTGGTCATGTTGCCAATTTCAAAAGTTGATACAAAAATTTATGCCACCAGATAAAGACTTATTACATTAAACAAGAGGAAAACTTTCTGTGCACCAATTCCACCGGTGCTTTCTACAATTTTGTAAACAACAAACTAAAAGACTCAAGGTCCATCCCAACCCTGATAGGACCTAATGGTAAAGACAGCAACAACGACACCATTAAAGCCAATCTCTTTAACACATTATTTAGCTCCGTATTTGTAAATAACAATGGATCATGCCCAGTATTTTCTAGTCGAGCCACAGACAACTACAATGATCTAATACATAGTGATTTTACATAAGACAATGTTGAAAAAGCACTATGCAATTTAAAACCATCTCTATCTATCGGACCAGACAGAATATGGGCCTATTTCTTAAAAACACTATCCACTGTCATAGCAGAACCTCTAAGCATAATCACTGAAAAATCTTTCAGGACCAGCTCCTTTCCAAAACTATGGTCACAAACCACGGTCATCTCCATCTTCAAAAAGGGAGACCCCAGCCTAGTTGAAAATTACAGACCAATCTCTTTATGCTGCATCCCTGTAAAGTCATGGAATCAATTATTAACCAATCCATTATCCTCCATTTTGAGACAACCTACTCTCTAATAAACAATTTGGTTTCAGGAAAAAACTATCATGTAATCTGCAACTCTTACACTGCAAAAACATATGGACTGCACAACTCGATCAGGGCAAAGCAATAGATGCAATCTACATAGACTTCTGTAAAGCCTTTGATTCAGTGGTACACAACAAACTACTCCTAAAACTAAAATCTTATGGTATCTCTGGACACCTGCATAACTGGATAGAAGCATTCCTGTCAAACAGACAGCAAATGGTCAAAATTGGGAGTGTCCTATCAAATTCTGTACCTGTCAACAGTGGTGTCCTCCAAGGCAGTGTTCTAGGACCAACTCTCTTCATACCCTACATAAATAAGCTCTGTGATCATATTAAGAGCAACTGCATTCTCTTTACTGACAATGTAAAGCTCTTCAACACCACAGACAATACTGCTATCCTTCAAAAAGATCTTGACGATGTATCAGAATGGTCAAACAAATGGCAACTTCAAATCTCAAGAAATAAATGCTCTGTCTTACATATTGGCAAAAAAAAATCAGAAAATAAAATACAAGCTGAACAATCAAGACTTTGTTGATGATCCAAACTCTGTCAAGGATCTTGGAGTAGTCATCTCTAATGATCTAAGTGCTAGAGCCCACTGTAACTAAAAAGTGTTAAGAGTTGTTAACCTAATTGTACGTAGCTTTTTCTCTGGTAATATTACACTAATAACTAGAGCATACAAAACATTTGCTAGACCATTACTCGAATACAGTTCATCAGTCTGGAACCCACATTACATATCTGATATTAACACAGTTGAGAAAGTCCAGAAATATTTCACAAGAAGAGTTCTCCATTCTTCTACTCGTTGCAGAATACCTTATGCCACCAGATTCAAAATTCTAGACCTAGAAAATCTACAACTATGCCGCCTTCAGTATAATCTAAGTATAGTATATAAAATCATACATTGAAATGTCTTACCTGTCAATGAATACTTCAGCTTCAACTAGAACAACACAATAGCACACAATAGATACTAACTCAAGGTAAATCACACCAAACTTGATTGCAAGAAATACGACTTCAGCAAAAGAGTGGTCAATGTCTGGAATACTCTACCTGACTCTGTGGTTTCTTCCTCAAACCCCAAAAACTTTAACCTTAGACTGTCTGCTATTGACCTCACTCCTTTCCTAAGAGGTCTGTAGGGGGCATGCATAAGTGCACCAACGTGCCTACCATCCCTGTCCTATTGTTTCTTTCATTTTTCTTAAATGTACCCATTTCATGTATTCATAACTATGTATATACTTATACCTATTATCTTGTAAGCGATTAACAAATCAAATAAATAAATAAATGAATGAATGAATGAATGAATGAATGAATGAATGAATAAATAAATAAATAAATAAATAAATAAATAAATAAATAAATAAATAAATAAATAAATTTAAAAAAAATGTAACCCACATTCTTCTTTGACTTTTCTTCTATGAACATGAATGCCACTAATGAAAATGTACAGCTCTAAGGACTTAAAGATTCGCAAATGTGAATCTACCATATGCACAAATACAAATTTAGAAATAAATAGAAATATATTTAGCTCAAGAAAGAAGACAAGCTATGCTCCCTCCAGCTTGCGCATAACTGTGGCACATACACAAGTGGCACATTTCTTCCCCCTGCTCCATCCATCATTTTGATGTTGCTTTCTTCTCATTTCCATGAGTGAAACAGGCTCCAGTCATCCTTAACTATCAGTGCTAAGATAGTGTTTCTTCTCTATCCTGCCTCCATTCAAGGCAGCCTTAAAATCTGAGTAATTTTTTTCAGTTTTCCTCCCCATTACCTTGATAGAAAGTCAAGTGACTGGGGAGAGACAACAAATTCAGGGTAGGGATTGGCCTTGGAGTCAACAAAGGTCATGCTTGAATAGCTTCCTGGTGACTTAAGGATAAAGAGGTAGCAATGGATCCAAGAAGTGAGGAAAGGTCCCATAAATATGCAGCTGCTTGCTAATTCTTGGCCAGGTGTTCAATGTGGATGAACAATTTCAAGGACTCTTCTATCTTAGAGTGCTTTCTAGTTCATCTCATCTTCAGATGTTCTGCTTTGAATGATTGAGTGCTTTGAATCAAGAGTAGTGTTTTTACACGAATTAAACGTGATGATTTTGTTTAAGAAGTATCTGGTGAAGATACTTCTATTTGTACACTACTGGGTATTGCTTTTCTGAATATATACATACAGGTAGTCCTCGACATATAGCAGTTTATGTAGTGACTGTTCAAAGTTACAACAGCACTGAAAAAAATGACTTCTGATGATTTTTCACACTTAAGGGTGTTCCAACATCCCCATGGTCAAGTGAATAAGATTTGGATGCTTGGCAACGATGATGGTTGCAGTAACATAGGGTCATGTGATCGTCTTTTGTGTCCTTCAAACAAGCAAAATCAGTGGGGAAGTCAGATTCACTTAACAACAGTGTTACTAAGTTAACAACTGCAGTGATTCACTTAACAACTCTGGTAAATTGTGGTCATAAATTGAGGACTACTCACTGTATATAGAAATATATCCACATATTTTCTACGGGCTGTTTCAGCTTTAAGTACATTATATTTTTTTTCATCTAGATTCCCAGTGAGGTTTTCATTCTGAATCCATAATGCATTCAAGTATTTATGCCAGAGCTTATGGAACATTTTTTTCTTTCTTTCTTCTTTCACTAGTAAAAAATTAAAACTGATTAAAAATGTAAAAGGACGTTAGAGGTTCTGTGAACATTCAGTGGTGGGAGCTTATACATTTGGGCGAGTGAGAGAGACATCAACAATAAATGAGCTAGCTAAACAATAAAGAAGGATTTCTTATCCTATGGCACAATGAATGTTTTATTAATAAGCAACTTCCTTTTCTGTTTTTCATCTAAGTGCTATTTGCAGGCAAATGCTGGGTAGGCAAACAGTTTTTTTTTCTCTAGGAGTTGGGAGAAGCAGATGCCATTGTGACTGATCATTTCTAGGAGTAAAAATTTTGCCCCAACTCAGGGATAGTTAGCATAATCCAATGCTATTACTCAGGGCCAACTTGGTTCCCAAATAGGGTGTAGAACTTTTTCATGGAGGGGACCTCATTTTCTTTAAGATAATATCTTAGGGCCAAACAGCAGTAGTATAGAGGTACTATGAACTGGACTCTAAAAAGTGGTAGGGCTAGCTGCTAGAGCAAAGCCTAATTTGACTTAATTTCAATATTGAGAAATTAAATTACTGGAATGCAACTAACACAAGTTCTCTTCCTGTGCACAATAATTTCCTCTCCGAGCTACCAGTAGGTACTTTTTATTTCAGTTTGATTCAGTCTTCTTCCCAGAAGTGAAATGATTTACAAGAGGACAATGAAAGCCATCTTAAATAAAACCAAGACTCAAGGTGAATATATTGGTGTCCCAGGATAATGTTTCAGGATCCAATCTGAGTCAGTCACCAGGACCAGAGGTTTTGTCTTCTGAGCTTTGAGACTTGTGCTAGAGCCCATCTTCAGGGGACTTCTAGAGCTATGATGGTGAACCTATGGCATGTGTGCCACAGGTGGCACACAGAGCCATTTCTGCGAGCACATCAGCCCCAGCCAAACTTACCTGCACTGCACATGTGTGTGCCTCCCAGCTGACTTTTGACCCATTTGAAGCCATTTTTGTCCTCCCGGAGGCTCAAGTGAAGCCTCTGCAGCCTTGGGAGGCCAAAAAATGGGCCTTCTGGAAATTCCAGAAGTGCCAAAACGGGCCTGTTTTCAGCCTACGGAGGCTCTCGAGGCTTCCCACGAGCCTCCAGGAAGGTGAAAACAGCCTCAAACAGGCTGAAAATCAGCTGAGAGGCACGTGCAAGCATAGTACAGATTAGGGGCGGGGGTGTTGCGTGCGCATGCACATGCGCAGGGGGGGTGGGGCACATTGCATTGTGGGTGCCAGCACACACATGCTTTCAGCACACCACAACAAAAAGGTTCACTATCACTATTCTAGAGAGAAGTTCTGAAAGCTCGGAAGACAAAACCTCTGGTCTTGGTGACTGATCCAGATTGGATCCTGCAAAACTAACATTCCCCTCCACATCCCCAACCCAATACAAATGCAGTTTCAGAGTATTGGAAGGAAGAAGAGAAACTCAGCCTTTTTATCAAATTCCCTTTGAAGGGGTTTATTTGGGTAGGAAGCCAGGAACTTTCCTCAGAATCCTAGCATAGGAATACTGTTCTTGATGCAGAACACGGCCAAAACCTTCATGGACTATCTAAAGGATATGCAACCTTTCTGATACAAAGGGCAGCACTTGTGGCCAGGACACATATTTAATTTACAAAAGGAAAAAAAATCCAAATTCAATAGAATTAAATCCAAAGTCAAGTAGTTGATATTAACATGTCATTGTATGAAAAATGAACATTCAGCTGCAACTTTTTAAAAGGCTTTTGAGGGAAACCCACAAGGCCTTATTATAACCCACCCCTCTTCTAGAAAAATGAAATATTTTAGGATATACTAAAAAAAAAAAAAAAGGCAGAACATTTCCCCTAAAAGAGAAGTACAAACTCAGAGAGGTAGAAACTCACTCCCCCCCCCCCTTGTCAATGGGCCATTAAAGCCTGAACCAGTCTATTTTACATAACAAAGGTAGGATTAGTCCTCTACCCATCTCACCACATGGCACCTGGGAAAATTACATCAGCCAGCATTCAAACAAGCCTGGGACACAGACAAAGCCAACAAAGTTAGCTAAGACCCCCCACCCCCTTGGGAGTGTGACAGCCAATGGGATAAATTTCTTACACAGGAACAGGAAATACTAAAGTAGGGCCCAACAGGGGGTATAAAACTCAGGCATTCTCAGCATCTCAGCCCTTTTCTTGCTTTGCCCAACATCTTGAAGCATGCAACCACCCTTTTCACCCAGGATTTCCAAGCCACGTGTTCCTGTCCACCATTAAACCTTCTTTCCAAGCAATTTCCATGATTCCACTGTCTTTTTCCCCACTTGGAACTGAACACAAAAGGATATTCCAACAGCCTTCTATCAATTGATTTGTCTGGAACGAAAGAATCAGTTGCCCTCCAATCATGCTTCCTGTACTGAACTACAAGCAAGCTAAATTCTGATGCACACATATGCAGGATAACCCCCAGTGAATTCATTCAGGCTTTATTTGTTTGTTTTTCTGACCAATACTTGAATTCAGCTCTGCTGTCTGGAATCCGCACTTTGTATCAAACATAAATACAATTGAGCAAGTTCAGAAGTATTTTACCAGCAGAATACTACATTCCTCTGTTCACAACAGAATACCCTCCACCACCAGAGTGGAGATTCTAGGCTTAGATAACCTTGAACTATGCCAGCTAAGATTGGACTTAAACATAGTACATAAAATCATATGTTACAATGTCTTACCAGTAAATAAATATTTCAGCTTTAACCACAACAACATAAGAGCACACAACAGATATAAACTTAATGTAAACCACTCCAAACTTGATTGCAGGAAGTACAATTTTAGCAACAGAATGGTCAGTGTCTAGAACTCACTACCTGATTCTTTTGTCACCTGCTCAAACCCCCCACTCCTTTACCCTCAAACTAACCTCGATTGACCTCACCCCATTCCTAAGAGGTCTGTACATTTAAACTATGTTTATTCTTTTTTCTATTGTATTGTAAGCTTTTGACAAAATAAATAAATAAATAAATAAAACTAAATAATTCTATGCATCTACTGATAGGATCAACCTCTATTTCTGCTTGAATATTCCTGGCGTGTTATTCTCTCTTCAATCTTCGTGTTAACAGTGCAGAATAACCTTTGGATCTAGTTCACATGTGTGTGAATAGAGCATATGCTGGTCATGAAGTACAAGGTTTAAGTATAAAACCCTCTTTGCAATATTGTCAGTTTTCCTAAAATATGCATTAGTGGCGTGACTGTCCTATGCCATAATGCACTGCATTCTCAGAATAGATTGTATCTTTCAACATCATGTTAACATCTCTAGTAACTTACTGTTTCATATGATATTGAAATGAGATCTGGCACTTTTGGGGTCTTGTGGAAGATGAAAAAAAAGGGTTTCCAGCAGTCTTCCTCTTAGATATAATTGAAAAACAGGCAAGCATGGAGGCATGCTGTGATTCACGCTGCCAGACAGCAATCTCGAATCATTCAGATTATGAAAATACAGCTGAGTGCAGAAAAGATGACAATTTCCCATGCCGTCATTGTCAAAATGAAAATTTCAAGCAATTCAGGATAAAATGGGCGGGCGGGGGAAGGGGGGTGAAGAAAAGCAACCTTGCCCAGTTTAACTGGGTTCTCCCAATGGGCTTATCATCAGGAAGTATAATGACAATGTTTTCTTTTTTTCCTTTTAGAGAAATTTGTTGGCACCTGCGAGTGAGCTAAAGCAGATCTGCTGGAAGGTAACTGCACTGCAGATAGCTTAATGATGCATCAGACCCTCACCTGCTGATTTGGGACGGGAAGCAGAGGCTGGCCTACGATGGGAATATTTGACCCATACATCTTCCCTGCAGTCCCGCTAGGAGGATATGAGGAGGGCTGAGATTTGATCGGAGGGATGGGGGGGTGGGGTTGCAGATTCACGCATCTGGATCTAATTTGTCACCTAACACAGCCTGTACTAATCTTGTGGTGCCCATCATAGCAGAGGTATCTGGGGAAATAGAGGACAAATGTAAAGCATGACATTACAAAGACCCTAACTGACAAGGGGGCAGGGGCATTAAATAAGTCAGACTTTACATTTGCCTTCAGTGCTCATTGCAAACCCCATCTGATAAATTTCGAGGAAGAACAATTATCAGATTGGCAACATCTGCACATCTTCATAAAGTGCATCAAGCTTTTTTTAAAAGTGTGTTTTATGATAAAGAGAGGGAATGAATGAAAGAAAACAAGCAATTCTCTACTAATGCTTCATGCAGTATGGATTGTAATGTTCAGGAAAGCAACACTTGTGGATTCCTTTTGGTGGATCTTCTAGACCTGGATTGCAATATCTAGACCAGGGGTGTCAAACTGGATTTCTTCGAGGGCTAGATCAGCATTGTAGTTCTCCTCCATGGGCTGGTGAGGGGGGCAGGGGGGGTTAGATGGGACGGATGCCTCCTGCAGCACTTTCCTGGCCAAAAATGGGCTGCATGGAGGCCCCACAAGTGTTTGGCCAGCAGAGTGCTGCAGGAGGCCAGGGAGGCCAACAATGAGCTGTATGGGGGGCCTCATGAGGCCTCTGCATGGTGCATTTTGATTGGCAGAGGCACCGTGGGGCAGTCCTTTGTTATTTCCAGGCCAGCCCTGTGGGCCAAATTTGGATTAAATCTGGCCCATGGGCCTTGAGTTTGACACCCCTGATTTAGACAATCCCTAGAGAGCAACAATGATGCAAAATGCTGTAACTCTTTGCTACCATCTCGTGACCATCTGGGGTTGTTGAGGCCAAACTTAGTAGACCTCCCTTTGATGATGCAGCCTCTTGAAGGAAGACGAATAGATTAAAGCTTAAAGCATGGGTGAGTGTTTATGCATCTTTGGTATTGCTTAAATGTAATTTTCACTATGTTTTATATATTTTATTGCTAGTGGATAGATTTAGCTCAGTGGCAAAGCAAGTGAAGGATTCTCTAAACCAGCAGTCCTCAAAGTGTGATCTGGGGAGACCCCTGGGGAGACCCCGGGGGAGGTGTCACCACGTCATTGTAGTTTATGGATTATGGATTATGGATTCCATACAGAAGCCTGATGATGGCAGATGAGATTCTGCTGAAACGTTGCTACAACTTTGAAAGCACTACAATGACGTGGAATAATACCCGAAGGAAGCTGAACAGCACACATCTAAGTACCCGCGAAAGCTTAAAACCAGAAGCTGTGAGACCCACATCCACACAGAAGCCTGATTATGGCAGATGAGATTCTGCTGAAACGTTGCTACAACTTTAACAGAACTACAATGACGTGGGATAATACCCGAAGGAAGCTGAACAGCACACATGTAAGTACTCTTCTGAATATTAAGTTTTAATACAGTACATATAGATAGATATAACCTATATAAAGATAGGTTATATAGATAAACCAAGGATTGGTGTCTTCATTTTTTTTTAAATGTCAAGGGTGTTTGAGAACCACGACTACAGTGTAACAAAAAAAAAACCAACAACCCTGTCATCTTCAGGAAAGAATGGGGAAAAAACTCCTCCAGTCTGAAAATCTAAGTCCCAAGGCAACTTCCTTAAGTATCTGCCCAAAGTGTCTTTCTTCAACTATCTTCACCAGTAAGAACCAAAGTTCTTCCCTTCTCCCATTTAGGGGCACCTTTTAACCTTTGTTTTATTCTTCTGATTCATCTCCTATAACTTATTGCTGGGCTTTGAATTTTCCCTGAACTTCTTTCCCTGTTGCATTTTAATGTATCTATTTTCTGTCTCGGAGGATTAAAATTGCATGTGTTTCTCTTATATGTTCACATGGAGTTCTTCCAGTCAGAATAAATAGGAAGAAATAGGCTGGAGAAGATGGCAATGGAGAAGGAATGGGCTCCTTTCAAGAGAAGATGAGGTCATATGTGGTTTGCTAGGACAATTGTGACCTAGAAATGGAGCTGCCTGTGAAAATGAAGAAAGGGTAAAGTTAGGAAGGAAGGAAGGAAGGAAGGAAGGAAGGAAGGAAGGAAGGAAGGAATTTTCCAGTCTTGATTATGTAATCTAACTATGCCAGCAGTTATTTTTCTCTTTTTACCATTCTTTTTTTTTTAAAGAAAGTATAACTTAAGGTAGACTTAACTATGAGGTAAGTCCTCCACACAGCTGTGCTGTTCTCTATAGTTTTTATTTATTTATTATTTGGTTTGGTTTGTCAGTTGCTTACAAGATAATAGGTATAAGTAAAAACATAGTTATGAATACATGGATACATATAAGAAAAATAAAAGAAACAATCGGACAATAAGAAATCTTAGGCATGTTGGTGCGCTTATGCATGCCCCCTACAGACCTCTTAGGAAAGGGGTGAGGTCAATAGCAGAAATAGTAGACAGTTCATGCAGCAGCTGGAAAAAAAGACAGGGTTTCTCTAAAAAAGGACTTGTATTGGTGTTTTTGCAGGTTTCAAAGCAACCCTTCTCAATTACATTGGAAGCATATACGTGACCTCACCCAGATTCTCAGAAAAACTCCAAATAAAGCTAAACCTGTGAGCTATTACATGTGTTCTATGTTATATATTTTGGTGCCTATTTTGGTGGCTTGACACCCAAAGACTGACTGAACTAGTCCCTCCAGTTTTCCTGACAGGATTTCAGAAGTAGTTTGCTCTTGCCTGCTACCTAGGACTGAGAGAGAGAGAGTGGCCGGCCCAAAGTGACCCAGCTGCACCTAAGGAAGGATTGGAACTCCCCATCTTTCTTTCTATCCCAAATGCCTTAACTTTTACACCAGATCGGCTCTCAAACTTGTGCTCTAATTCCTCATTAATTGAAATAGGAAGCTAGCAAGTTTGGTTTGGGTAGGAGCTAAGTTTTGAAGGACTTTAGGAAGAAATGCTCTTTCCAAAAGGCATTACCAAATCTCTCCCTTTTCAGTCATGCATCAAAAATTTCTAATTGTAAGGATCTCTAAGCAATAGGGACCTTTGTAGGAGAATGGCCTTTCCTGCCCCTCCTTCCTTACTCCTCTTTCTATTCTGTAATTCTCATGTGCTATGCTTCAATACCTTACACAAGTGCAACCCTTTGCTGTATAACACACAGGCTTTCCATTTCAAAAGAGGATGGCAAAGAACAAGAGGATGGAACAAGCAGACTGAGAGGGACTTCTCTAAGCTCCTTATCGATAAGGTTAATAAGGGTCTGTGCAATTTACCAATTGGCAAAACATTACAACTGAGCTTGGGCTATAAAGGAAGCATGTGGGCCTTGGACTTTATTGCTTTTTATACTCTGCTACACTAATGTCTCTTTTTAACCTCCTTTTCCTCTGAAAGACTAAGTGCTGTTTCATGTGAATGGCCTCAATAAAAATCCTCTATTTTCTATTGCACTTCTACCTGCCCTAGTTAAGCAGATTAATGGTTCTCTCTTTGGATTTGATCCATCTATCCCTCTGAAAGTGTAGCAGTAGGGTTTAGATTCCTCCTCTCCCCCCCCCCACCAAATCCCTATCCCTGGAGTGTGTGTAGTGAGGGGGGGAGGATAATTTTGATATCCTCAAAAGTAAGCACGATCTGGAGTGGCAGAGAAATACTCCCAAACTTCTCTCTTCTTTAAATCCAAGTCATATCAAAAAGGTGACAAGAGGGGGGGGAAAGTAATTAGTGAGTTCACAGAGTTCAGTGGGAAAGTTAAAATAGAGTAACACATTACTTTTTATGTGAAGATTTCACAAGACAAATCTTGCCTGTGTTTTAATTGCATGTGACCCTGGCAGTCCCACTCTGAAATGAAGTGCCGTAAAATTAAAGATGACAGACGCTCACAACAAGTCTTGTGATCTTGATTAAACTACAAAGACCACACTTTCTCTCTGCTGCAACTCAGATATGATGGGCTGTTTTATTTGGGGAATTGCTTCATTAATGCTTTCTTTGACTAGACATGTTTATTATAAAAAAAAGAAAGAAAGAAAGAAAAAACATGAATATGATATCCTGAATAGCTAAAGGAAGACCAAATAGCACATTAAAACCAGGAGCTTAAAAAAAACATCAAGACTTGAATGTTTCTTTTTAAAATGCTCATGATCTTTTTATATATAATGTAGGTATATATAATATATATGATACATATATTATGTGGCTTAAAGAATCTACAATTCTTATGCCATTTATATTTTGGTGAGAATACAACAAGATCCATAATGGAAATTGAATGAAAGGGAATGAAAGATAAAAGATAGAATCCTGATTAAATCATTTGATCATATCAAATACATTGCACTGATGCAACCCAAAGATATAAAGAACACGTTCACAGTAAATAAAAGAAGTTCTCTTCTACATGAAGAATTGCCAGCTGGATCAATAAATAAAAAGGGAATTTAACTTGTTCATTTCAGAGTTGGACTGCCAGGGTTCCTTCCTTCCTTCCTTCCTTCCTTCCTTCCTTCCTTCCTTCCTTCCTTCCTTCCTTCCTTCCTTCCTTCCTT
>BLBF01000032.1:1444799-1497299 GCA_015471245.1 Laticauda colubrina | reverse complement strand
CTTAGAGTCGGCTTTCACCAGTCTGTGCCAAAATGATGTGTCCAATAAACTGTTCTTTGAGGAACTTGAGTGACTCAGAGTTTGTTTTCTATGGGTGCATTACTTGGAACACTGACACTAACTCCTTTCTGCTCTTCATCCTTCTGGTTTCTTTGGGCCCACATCTCCAATAAGCTTCAATTTAGAATATGGACTGCTTTGTGTTCATGGAGCATGAACCAGTCAGCTGATGTGTAGATCAGTTGTAATTGTAGCCAAAGGAGGCAGGACCATTGCAAGGAAGCCTTGTCAGTGTTCAGTAGGTTAGCCAGGTGCACCACTAGTCCACAGAGCCAGAAAGTTTGGGGTCTGCTGGTGTAGATGACTGCCTAAAAATTCAGGCAGGTTTGTAGAGCTGTAGACAGCTCTAATCCCAAACATTTAGGGAATGTTTCTAATCAATACTTCCATAATTAACACATTAGCATTAGAACAGATACCATCCAGTGTAAATAGGTAGACTTAGTGTTATATATTCAACCTGCTAAATTCTCCTGGCTTTCAGTCTGCCGCAACATGCATCCACAGCAGGTCACAGGATCTCCCTAAATATACACAGCATTATAATATCACACATACAATATATACAATACAATATCATATACATCTTTACATACTTGTGTCCTGAGATCTGATGCAGGTACATAAATAACAGTATTTACATCAGGATGCATGTATTATCAGTTTGCCCATTGCATCCCATCCCCAGATGTTCATGGCTGCTGCAATTTCGCCACTAGTTAGAATTCTCAGGCTACCTTTTAAAGGCAATCCAACTAAGAGCTTGTGCAATGCTGAGGAACTTAGATCTTTAACATCTTGGAGTCGTCTACTTTGTTTAAAACACGCTAGAATCCTGAAATGTGACCTAAGCAGAACTGCCTTTAAAAACAGTTCAGAAACAACAACACAACCAAGTTTGTCTTATTAAGGCAAGGCCACAACTGAGAAACGTCTTATTTAGAAATCTGGAAAATCAAAACAATATAAGAAGCCATTAAAGCAAAGTGGAGTAATGCTTAGAAATCCATGTTTCATTCTATAAACACAGGTTTGTTCTTTGATGCTTTGAGAAATGGCCCCCCTAAACATTTAAGGATTCTTAAAAAGGAGGAGTTGTTAAAATGCAAGATCAAATCTGGGTTGGTCACCATGACTAGAGTTTTAGTCTTCTGAACTTTCAGACTCGGGCTAGAGCCCATCTTCAGGGAACTTCTCTAATTTCTTTAACTTCTAGAGAGAAGTTCCCTGAAGATGTATACGATCATGAGTCCAAAAGCTCAGAAGACAAAACCTCTGGTCCCAGTGACTGACCCAGATTGAACTCCTGCAAAGCTATCCTGGAACAAGTATATTCGCCTTCATTCATGTGCTGTTAAAATATGTAATGAGAAACAAATGCTTTTGGAAGTTGAACCTATCTCAAAAGGTATTTTCCTAAATAAAGTAATCCAAATGAGGTTCCATTGCTTTTCTTTGCAAGAGAGCATTATGAGAGAGACATTGCCCATTTTTGAAGGAAAGAAGATTACCTTTCCATTGATGGAGAAAAAAAATAACCATTACAATCCAATTAATGAAGTAAAATGTACCCCAAGAAAGCCATACATATAAATTGCTTCATGGATGTTATTAAAATGACAAGAAATTACTCTTCCGCAGGAAAACTACTGTGACATTCTCGTTAATATGTCTTGTCTTGTATATTGATTTTAAAACAACTTGGTTATTTTAGTAATGGCTCATACTTACCTTAATTTTCTAAATGGCTTGGAGAGTTTTAAACCATTGCGACAATGAAAGATGAGGTAGGTACAAGCTCTCACAATACTAATTAAAAAGGAGGTTAAGCAAAAGAGGGATAATCCAAAATTAACAAATTAGTTTGGTCAGTGAGCTCTTTTATCCCACAGCTAAAAAAATAATATGTAGGTCAAAAGGGAGAAATTATCTTCATTGTAAATTGGGCATTGCTCAGTGATAAATTTACCTGCAATGGTATCATCTCCACAGCCAAATATCTCTACTTTACACATACCTGAAAATAGCAAAAATCAAGACAACTTAAGGACTGAAATCTTAACAGGAAGATAGTGTCTACCACACTGTGTCAGTTAAGGGACCAAGATGTTTAAAGATCTTTGGTGTGACTTTTTAATGGCCTTCACTAGTATATTGGTCAGTCCTTGGGATGGCATGATTCTAGGATTTTAATAGCCTATGGTTCTTCCAATATTGATAAGGAAAAAGATGAAAATGTCAAGTTCAAATGATTTTCTCTTGACTGAAAATAGTAATAGGCCTATTAGCCAAGCAAGGAAGAAACAGGAACCAGACAGGACTCAAATGTTTATGCAACCTTAGCCGTTAAAGGAAGGCCACCAATCAATGCCTATTGTTTCTTAGCTAGATATCTCTGAGAGTAAAAGCATAATCTCACAAATTCAGTTTTCTTTTCTGTTCCTAGTTTCCCTGATTGTTCTCATCTGTAAGTGAGCATAAATACCAGATTGGCCTCATAGATTTTCGTTGACCTTGGACATTGAAGTATGCATATTGGAATGATTTAACCCACCAATTTCCTTAACTTTAATTGAAAGGATTTTGTAGCAAAATGTTGCCTTTAACAGTCTTACTAGTCCTAGCTTATCTACATAGGCACTGGTTTTTTTTTTGGGGGGGGGGGAACCCTCTCTCTAATCCTATTAGTAATAGAGGCAGATTTCATTTAACAAGTTGGTATCTCCAGATGTGCTATCAATCTCCTCAGCAACTTCTAATGAAGTTTATTTTACATTGTTCCTGATCTGCCTCAGAGATTAAGGCAGGACAGAGAGTGGAAAGCATAAAATGCTATGGAGGGGGAATGTTCAGATGTGGCAGACAACTGCATATTTACTACAATACTTAATTTGTTTTTTTTCCTCTTTCCAAATATTATTAGTAAGAACTTAGAATAACTTCATTGTCACTTTGAATGCATTCTAATTGGCATACATTAAAATGAAATTTCATTTCATACAGTTCTCAAAGGGTCACCCACTCCAATAAATTACATAAACATGACAAGATAAATAAATACAAAATTATGCATATACTCACATATATTATAGGATACAGAGAAACAATATGGTCTTTTCAAATGTATACATGTACATGGTGAGGGAAATGAATCTTGCAAATTTACCAGATGGATGGCATAGGGAACATATCTGTTATAAAATTTACAGTAGTATTCCTGCTAGAAATACTTTGAAAACTTATCCCAGAGGGGAGCAACAGAAGCACACCATAAAGTGGGTGTGTGGGGTTTCTAACAATGCTTTGAGCTCTTAGCACATAGCACTTATAAGTAGTATCCTCAATATCTGGAGCAGCTTCCTATAATCTCCTTGGATATTCTTACTATTCTCTGTATGGACTTTCTATCTGAGACACTGCTGCCACCAAACCAAGATTTTCCATGGTATCCTGCTTTGAATACCACATTAGATTGGAGAAGACAGGACTTTTTTCCTTGAGTTTCCAAATTTTGCTGCCCCAAACTGTACACTAAACTTGTTAGTATGAAATTGTAGAAGATACTAGTCTGTAGATAATGATGACTACCAGTAGTCCTTCACCTGTACAACCATTTGTTTAGGGACTGTTTGAAGTTACAACAGCATCGAAAAAAGTAACTTATGATCATTTTTCACACTTACAACCATTGCAGCATCCCCTTGGTCATGTGATCAAAATTCAGACACTTGGCAAGTGGCATGTGTTTAAGAGAGTTGCAGTGTCCCGGGGCCATGTAATCACCAAGCAAAGTCAACAGAGAAGCCAGATTTACTTAACAAATGTATTACTAACTTAACAATTGTAGTTATCCACTTGACAACTGTGGCAAGAAAGGTCATAAAAAGGAACAAAACTTACATAACAACTCTGATGCTTAGCAACAGAAATATTGGGCTCAATTGTGATCATAAGTTGAGAAATATCTGTAACTTTTTACTAAAAAGACACAGGACTGCAATTGACATCTGTTTCACTGTTTCCTTCAAATGGAAGCTATGTGAAAACCAGAGGTGGTATTCAGTATGTTCTGACCAGTTCTGGAGAACCTGTAGCGGAAATTTTGAGTAGTTCAGAGAACCGGTAAATATCACCTCTGACTGGCCCTGCCCCCATCTATTCTCTGCCTCCCAAGTCTTCTTTGGTTGCCCTGAACAGGAGAATGGAGCTGGAAAGCAGGTTAGTGGGCTGGGGAGGGAATGCGTTTTGCAGTATCTTTCCCAGATGAGTGGGGAGGGAATGGAGATTTTGCAGTATCCTTCCCCTGCCATGCCCCTCCAAGCCACGCCCACTAAGCCACACCATGTCCACCAAGCCATGCCCAGAGAACCAGTAGTAAAAAAAATTTAATCCCACCAGTGGTGAAAACCAACCACTGGGAGAAGACTTGTCTATTCCTGGCAAAACAATGTATATTCAAACCAAACTTTCCCAAAGGAAGTTCTCTCTTTGTTTGGAGGCCTACATCTTTCCATTCTATTTGTGAAAACTTTCCCCGGTCAATTTGAAGATTTGAAGAAGATTACTGACCACCGTTCTAGGTTCTTGGCCCTCTATTATAAGAAAGAGAGATCATGGTGTTGTGTGGCTGTTTTTGGTTTAATGTGATGCACAAACCTAACTAGGATGACCATGGACATCCACAAAGTGGGGCAAGGGAGAAAATGCAGTCATGTACATAATGATGTCTTAATATGGTAGATACTTGTTCAGACATCATATCATTGCATAATTGCAATGTTTGCATGACAGTATGATATACCTGTTATGATATCATCATGATTTGGATAGACATATTGCTAAGGATAGATTTGCACCTGCCTCCAGGTCCAGTGACCCAGACATACTTTATTCAATAAACCATGATTTTAAAAATTCAGTTTAGCATTTTATATATCGATAGTATGTAGTACAAAACAATGTGAAGAACATTGTGATAAAGGAAGGCAAGAGCTGTTAAGGAAAGTGAAACTACAATTTAGCCATAGAAAAGGAGAAAGTGTGAGGGAAAAAAATCAGAATAAACCTGCCTTGATTCTATTTGGTTTAAGGGAAGGCAAAGGAAAATGTTGGCAGGTTTTCAAGATTTTATTATTAAAGACTACAGTGATAAAGTAGTATTCCTACAGTCTTTGGTTTTCTTACCTAGTTTCCTGACCTAGCCTTCCTTGCAGGACTGACAATATAATTGTCAAATTTGAGGTACAACATTACAAGTTACCACTAGATGGCAGCAAAGATATGTTTTTAAAAACTCTTTGCTGCCATCTAGTTAATGCAGGATTTATGCAGCCCAAATTTAAGAACTTTCCCACTGTCTCTGTGTGATACTATCAACAAGGTCAGGGGTGTCAAACTAACAGCATCATGGCGGCATCATGTGATATATCACAACTTTTTCCTAAAACTTTTTCCTTTGCTAAACTGGGCATGAACATGGTCAACGCATGATGCATCTGACCCATGCCCATGAGTTTGACAACTTTGAACTAGGTTAACCAAACCAGAAAAACAATTCCACAAGAAGATTTGGACTATTGACAGAAATCTTGCAGGTTTGGTGGTGTTTCCACCCTCTCCTTCTTAGAATCCAATGACTCAGAGAACACACACAAGGGAATGGAATAAGCAGGGGTTGGATTCTATCAGTTCGCACCTATTCACTAGAACCGTTGTTAACATTCTAAGCAATTCGAAGAACTGATTGTTAGAAGAAATTACTGGCCTAATCCTGTAAGGAAGGCAGGAAGGAAACATTCTGGTGTTGCTTCCAGAAACTGCCTCTCCGTTAACCCTTATTACATTCTTGGCAGGACTAGATTTCCTGTCTCAGGAACTTCTCTGGAGTTTGTGGCGTGACCATTCAAAGTTACAATGGCACTGAAAAAAGTGACTTGTGACCATTTTTCACACTTATGACTGTTTCAGCATCCCCACATCAAGAGAGGCTAGGGGAGGAGATGCATGCCTCTATGTGAGTGATATTGAGTTGGCCACGCCCAGCCAATAACATAATCACCAAGCCATGCCCACCAACTAAGCCATGCCCATAGAACTGGTTGTTAAAAAATTTGAATCCTACCCTAGGAAATAAGTCTCTAGCATCTAGACTTCACATAAATTATTAGTTCATAATTAAGATGCATATATGACTTATTTAATAGATCTATATCCCACCTTTATCTGGGCCAAAATTACCCAGCTGCTTTCCATGCCTAAAGGAGGAAAAGAACCCATCTCTGTTCCAGCATCTTAACTACTACATCAAACTTGCTCTCATATGAATAAACATAAACACAAGTCAGTCAACCTGAAAACTAAGGAATTTGAATGCAGGAACTTAAAAAGTGGTATGCGTTTTTTTCCAGGCCAAACAAGGCCTTGTCTGGAGAAAAAGAAAATTCTCCCAGGCTCAGAAGATTACTTCTTCTTCCTAGTGTTATTCACCATGACAGGGTCCTCTTAGGCTCAGAAAATTACTGCTTGGAAATATTGTAGTGTTACATAGCTCTTGTTCTTCCAGGTCATGAACATTGTCTTTCACTTGGAGTGAAAAGAGCCATAAACATAGTTAAATCTTATCCATTGATGAACAATGTGTCACTGGTTTTAAATGGCTGAACTCTGTAAGTTTCTGCTCCTTTTTTGTATGCTTGATAGTTAGTTTGATCGAACGTATCTAGAAAACACCATGTTAGGTAAGGATGTCCTAGAGCAGGGGTGTCAAACTGGTAGTCCATGGGCTGTATGCATCACGCAAGGCCACACCCACCCCAGGTCCGTGAAGGGGAAAAAGTTGCTAAACATCACCTGGTGGCAACATGACACTGCGAGTTTGACAACGGTGTCCTAGAGCCACAGCACACTTAGATTATCAGTCACGTACATTATTGCTACTGTTGTAGTTACCCTTGCTATCAACATTGAGGTACTTAAACAGTGTTAGAAATTCCATAAATCTCTTCATCAGATGAAAACAATCAGAAGTCACAAAAGGAAGTTAAAAATGTCTAATGTAATCCCCAGACACGTTAATACAACCTTTGAAAGAAAATCATTTCTTTCTCTGAAATGTAAAGGCTAATAAATCCTGCAAATACTTAGGGATACGTTTGGCATTAAGCTGATAGCAATAGCTGCAAATAGAGATGAACTAAGTGTTGATCTTTAAATTTGCAAATCAAATGTAAGTTTCATTTCCTCTGCTAAATATCTGGATGCAAACAGGCACTCATTGACTTTGAATAATGTCCTTCAGCAACCTTGATGCTATTTAATCCACTTTAGTAACTTATGCAGGCTCAGAAGTCTGGTTTGTGTTACTACAGCAAGGGTGGCCATGGCAGGGATGCAGCTGGGACTAAGATTAGATTTGTCAAATTCTTATTGTATTTATATATATATAAAAACGATCTGACAGGCACTGAAGCTTGCTTGGAAGCAAGGCTTTTTGGTCTAGAATATTGGACTCTAATCCAAAAAATGCAGAACTTCTTTAAAAAGAGAGGGGGAGGGAGGGAGGCATTCTGGGTACATTCAGAGTTACATTTTTCTGATAGACTGAATATATCTGAAGACTTAGAACAAAAGAGAGTTCTATGCAGGGGTGGGATTCTTCAGGTTTGCACCTATTTGCTAGAACCAGTTGTTAACATTCTAAGCAGTTTGGAGAATCAATTGTTAGAAGAAATTACTGGCCTAATCCTGTAAGGAAGGCAGGAAGGAAACATTGTGGTGTTGCTTCCAGAAACTGCCTCTCCGTTAACCCTTATTACATTCTTGGCAGGACTAGACTTCGTGTCTCAGGAACTTCTCTGGAGTTCTTTCCCCTCCTTTGCTGGTACTTTGATTGTGTGGAGTGACCATTCAAAGTTACAATGGCACTGAAAAAAGTGATTTATGACAATTTTTCACACTTACTACTGTGCAGCATCCTTACAGTCGTGAGAGGCCAGGCGAGGAGATGCGTGCCTCGATGTGAGTGATATTGAGTTGGCCATGCCCAGCCAATAACATGACCATCAAGCCATGTCCACCCAGTCACATGACCACCAAGCCATGCCCACTACCAAAACCACACCTACAGAACTGGTTTTTTTCAATTTTTGAATCCCACTCCTGGTTCTATGCG
The DNA here is from genome assembly GCA_015471245.1 of Laticauda colubrina. Classification (NCBI taxonomy): domain Eukaryota; kingdom Metazoa; phylum Chordata; class Lepidosauria; order Squamata; family Elapidae; genus Laticauda; species Laticauda colubrina. Next base: position 1,489,069 of record BLBF01000032.1, on the reverse strand, counting down.
TGAAGTTATCCTGTGCTTAAAACAACAGACAGTCATCAGAAGGAAGAGAAGAAGTTCTGTCAAAAGCAACCTTCATTTTGCAACTTGTCAGAAAATGGGATTTCTTGGTCAATTGATTAGTAACGTATTTGGAGTGCCTTTAGTCTACCAACAAATATCCTATCTTCAGGCAGTTTTCACTGTGCAGAAAGTTTTGGATGTGAGATAAAATGTACATCTTTCTCCTTCAACATTTCTGCAAGTAACATGGGTTTTCTTTTCAAAGCTGATGTCTTTTCATGTATTGTTATTACACAGGGAGCCTGTCCTTCTATAGCTCATCAAGGTAACCTGTTCACCATGGTCAATTATCAGAGGTCAGCATCAGAAATCACAAAGGAAGTTTAAAATATCCAATCTTTTGGCTTCATCTTCCCTTTTTTTCATGCCAGTGCAGATTTCAAGATTTCATTTCTCTCTACAAGCCAAGCACCATAGTATCTTCAATAACACTTCTTCCCTTTCAAGGTTTAGAATTTGGCTCATTAAGTTTCCAGTTCTGCATTTGAGTGGGCCAGGGATGGTGAATCTTTTGGGCTCAGTGTGTGAAAAAATTGGAAAATGCCTAACTTGACTCTGCTGGTGTGTCATACTCTATTCAAAAGAGAAAGATACATATCTATTTTTTAAATGCAATCATGTGTGGTTTATTATATTATATAAAGAAACATCAAATTACAAAAATGAAATATGAGTAAAACAAGCTCATTTTAGAAGGTTTTCCAGAGCACAGCTTTCTTGTGCAATTTCCAGAGGCTATGCAAGAGCACATCCATTCTCACACAGCCTCCATGAACTGTGAAAATTGTGCAAGAATGGACCGTGCTGTTGAGAATAGTTGTTAAGTGTTGAATGCTGGCATGTGACCCAAAATGTTGTTAGATGTTAGCTTTGACACACGTTACAGGTTCACCATCCCTGACGTAGGCATTGTCCATAAAGAATCTTCCTTCACTCACCCCACTTCTAGCCTCCTTTGGGAAAAAGTTTTTGAACTTATTGTGATTTCTAACTTAACCCTGGGGCTACCAGGTCTAGAAGTATTTGCCTCCATCTTTTGGAAATAGAACAATCAATCAGTGGAACAGCTTGCCTCCAGAAGTTCTATGTGCTCCAACTCTGGAGGTTTTTAAGAAGAGATTGGACAACAATTTATCTGAAATTTTATAGGGTCTCCTGCTGGAGCATGAGTTTGGACAAGAAGACCTCCAAGGTCCCTTCCAACTCTGCTATTCTAATCAATTTCTTTATAACCTCCCCAACAGAACAACTCTGCTTTCTTTTCTGCAAGAAAGATGAAGAATTAATTGTTATGAACCAAAGCTTGGAAATATTTTGAATTCTTTTAGTTGTGGATTGCTTAGGCTTGAGAAATGAACAGCCACGAAAGCTCTTCTCTACAGTCACATAGATAATGTTTTCAGACTACAGTGGCATCAACATTTGTATATGTATGTATAAAACTTCACACACACACACAGACTGGTTCTTATATCCTTGAGAAAATTACTTTGGAACTGGGCTTGTTTGAATTTAGTAGAAACTCAGGCCTAAAAATAGATGGGAACATTTTAAAATAAAGTCAAATGATTAAAGGTATTTTTATGAATGACCATTTTCAAAACATTTGGAGTAATTTTTTCTCTTGGCCAAAAATGTTAGGTCAGAAACAAGTGGAGAAATTCCTTGGCATATCATGCTGACAAACTTTAATATCTATTCGGTATCCAAGAGCAACTTGTTAGTGCTCTTTGCACATTTCATCTGAATTGTATCAGAAATATTCCAGAAATCATTCCTTATGCAAGACATTTAAAGATATTCATCAATATAACTTGCCTTTCTGGAGTTGCCGTTTTAAGCCAAAACATATTGTAATGAGTAAATTACTCCAAGGGCATCTATGTAATACTGAAATCAAGAAAATGATAAATATAAAATATTCAGGAATGCCAACTTACAATATTTATTTAACCATCCCAAAATATGTTTTTTTTTCATATTTATATTAATAGTTTTGTTCTATATTCATAAGCCACTGCTATTCGAATTCATGAGGCTGGACTAACACAGCACAGCAGCCATTCAAAAAAAAAAAGTCTCACAGAGCAGATTCTGCAACAAACCACCACGATCCCAGAATGAGGACATACGTGCAGTAATGCTATCACCTCAGTGCTGCTATTGCATCCATGCATCCTTCAGTTTGATGTAAAATTTACATTAGTGTGATGGTGTCATCATTCACATGTCATTAAGAGCCTCTCCCAGGATGCTTGGGTTCCTATTACTTCTTCAAAATCAGATTGATATGGTAGAAATGATTGAATCAGGAGAATGAGTGTTATTGGTGTATCATGACCACACAGGATTATTTCCCCAAGAGATTATCATTGGATGATTAACCAATCGGTCTATAGGCTAAAGGAACCCTATGCAGAAATTTAAGTTTCATGAAAGTTTCAAGAATTAGAACCCTCTAAATCAGGGGTGTTAAACTCACATCGTCATAGCGGCATCACATGATGTATCTGGACTTTTTTTCCCTTCACTAAACCAGGCATGGGTGGTCAGCATATAACACATTCGACCAGTTGGCCAGACGTTTGACAGCCCTGCTCTAAATGATTCAGGATATATTTAGAAGCAGTGGTCCATTGACAAAGATTCAGTAATTACAAAATAAAAATGCAATATACATATAATAAATAAGTTTATTAAGTTACACAGTTATAAGTTATATGAGTAGTTCTTGACTTATGATCACAATTGAGCCCAAAATTTCTATTGCTAAGTGAGACAGTCATTAAGTGAAACTTGCTCCACATCTCAACCTTAAGTGAATTGACTTTGCTTGTCAGCAGGTCACAAAAGTGGATCAAATAACCCCAAGATACTACAACCATCATAAATATGAAACAGTTGTCAAGTGTCTGGATTTTGTTCACATAATTATAGGGATGCTACAGTGGTCTTAAGTGTGAAACGGTCATAAGTCACTTTTTTCAGTGCTGTAACTTTGCAGTCACTAAACAGACTGTTATAAGTCAAGGACTACCTAACTTTGCATTAAACTGTTGTCAGTCGAGGACTACCTATACATTAAGTTATATATTTAAGTTTAGAGTAAACTTTCACTTATGGTTATGAAGTTACATATTGTAAAATAAAAAAGAGGGACATCCCTTCTCGTTTTCATCTGCCCATCCCACCAGATCCAACAGAATGGGTATGTTATGGGTTTCATCATTTAGGGAGTTACATTTAGAGGCCTTTAGGTGCCAGGCCTTTTCTGCTGTGGCACCTTCACTGTGGAAACTTCTTCCTCCAGAGATGAGGTAGGTCTTATCACTCCTGAACTTTCCCTCAAGTTCCCTCAAGACCTAGTTATGCCAGCAAGCCTAAAAAATCAATGAAGTTGTGAACCCTAAGAAATCAATGAAGTTGTGAACTGATTCTGTTATCAATAACAAACTCTCCCTCTATTATTTTCTTTTCCTGTTTTCATTCCGCTTTTATCATTTTAATGCTCCTTTAATCATTATTGTATAATGGTTTTAAATAATCATTGATTTATTTTCCATTTTATTGGATTGCTGTGTACCATCCAGAATCACTTTTTGTGGTATGGGTTGCCATATAAATTTGATTAATAAATTGAAATGAGTTTGTGATCTTAGGAAGTTTGTTGCTTCAGCTAGAAATAATAATAAATTCATCCATTCAAATAAATAAAGAACTTTGGATTAACCACGGACATGGAAACTAGTCAACTGGTGAAACACTAAGACCAGTCGATGAGCTGCCCTTTATACTGTCGGAAAGAAAAGTGACATAATTAATTTGCTTTTTTATGTTTTTCAAATGATAGGAACGAAATGAGTATCAAGAGAAAGAGGTAGGGGGGAGGAAAAGCGTATCTCTGGATCCTAGCCATATCTCTGATTCATGTATCTGGCCTTTAACAACAATAATTGTCATTACCATAGAAAGAATGAGGCTAAAGCTACCACAAATAACTTCTTCTGGCCAATGAAGTACAAGACAACCTTTTTGACTGGGAGTTGAAGGTTATGCAGCAGAAAATGAAATGCATATAACTCAGATGTCAATGATAGTTTTGAAGTACTAGGGGAATAATTAAGCTTCCCTATTAGGAGAACACATTGTACTGAACATTTCAGAATCCTTCACTGGCATACAAAAGTGCTAACAATCGCTGAATTAAAGGTTATGTATCACCTAACAACAAGCTTTCAACAAATTACTGCAAGAAAAGGGGAGGGCACAATAACAAGGGTATAAAAGTTGAACAGTGAAGAACTGAACACTTGAACAGCCTTTTGTCTACCCAGAGAATTAAACTTTATTGTAACTTTTGCCAAAGTATAAAAAAAATCTTACTGCTTGATGAGGTAAGACACTCCAGGCATATAAAATTGATAATTCTAGCTAAAAAAAACCCCATTTTTAAAAGAACTTTCCTAATCACAAAGTTGTCTTTTCTCCATTAAATAAATAAGAAAAAAACAAGGAATAATTTGTCATGATTCTAAGAAGCAGCTCAATGACCACCGGACATTCACATGAAACCAGATTTAAGAATTTGTAAAATAACCAGCCAAGGACAGGAAACAGATTCATTTAACCGAGGAATCCTTGAGCTGTGTATGTAAAGGCTAAAATTGTGAGTGACATGGGCATGTTCTCAAGGATCACCCCCTGATCCCTTCTATGCTAGCTTCTAAAAAGGTCTTTGTGCATTCAATGTGAAAATCTGCAAAGAAGTCGCAAAAGCAATCAGTTAAATAGTCTGTCAAAACATGAGTAGGGCCCAATTACAATTAAAATTATAAGAGTGCTCACTGAAAATTATTTTTTTACAGATTTGCAAGTGAAACGAATGACAATTATAGGTAGCCATGTACCCAATACACATGTGTATATGTGAGCAAAGAACAAGTACAAGGTGCTCTTTGTTCATACATTCTCATCCTCCTCCAAATACATTCCTTGATCATGAAGAATGGAAAAGCTAATCTGGTCTAGCAGTGAAGGCACCAGGTTAGAAACAAGGAGACTGTGAGTTCTAGTCTCACCTTTGGCAAGAAAGTGGCTGGGTGCATCAATCAGTCACTCTCAAACCAACCCATCTTAAGGCCCTGTCACACTGCCCAACGGATGCAAAACGGACACAACGGACGAGCAAAATGTTCCATCCATTGTTATCCGCTCTCAAAAGAGGCAAAAATTTGCATAACCAGAGCGGGTAACACAGACGGGGGGAGGATGCAGGGCAGATGGAAAGTGGATGCGGAATGTAAGCCCAGCGGATAGAAGTGGATGAGAGCGGATGGCACATCCGCTAGGCTTCCGGGGGGCCTCAGGAAAGCGGACGCGGAGCGGAAAGAGCGGATGTAGAGCGGACGTGGAACGGATGAAGCGGATGCACAGTGGATGCACAGCGGATGAAGTGGATGCAGAGCGGAAGCCTAGCGGATGCACAGCGGAAGCCTAGCAGATGCCTTGCATTAATTGCGCATACAGGGGGGATGCATTGCATAAGCCATGCGGATATAAAGGGAAGCAGCTCGCAAGTGGCCAGCATTCAGAGGAAAGACCTGCTGCCAGATACATCGAGTCCTTGCCTGCCCTACCTTGCTGCCAGCCTGCCTCCAAGCCTCCTGGCCAGCCTTCCTGCCAGCCTTGGTGCCTGCCAGCCTCCCTGCCAGCCTCCCTGCCTGCCAGCAACCCCACAACCATGGGGAAGAAGCGAAAGCTTCAGCAACCTGCTGCCATCCCTGCCAACAGGGACAGGGCCACCCTTCCGCCCCCTGTCCCTGACTCTGCTTCTGCTGGGGCTTCTGCTGCTCGGGCTCGCTCTTCTGGTGCTGGAGCTTCTGCTGTAGCTGCTCCTGGCAGTGGTACTTCTGCTGCTGCGTACTCTGCTGAAGCTGCTCCTGGTCCTGCTGGTTCTGCTCGTCCTGCTCGTGCTCCTGGACTTGCTCGTACAGCTCGTACTGCTCGTGCTCCTGGTCTTGCTTGTCCTGCTCGTCCTGCTCATTCTCCTGGTCCTGCTCGTGCTCCTGGTCCTGCTCGTGCTCCTGGTCCTGCTCGTACTGCTGGTGCTGGTGCTGGTGCTGGTGCTGGTGCTGCTGCTGCTGCTGCTGATCCTGCTGGTGCTGGTGCTGGCGCTGGTGCTGGTGCTGGTGCTGGTGCTGGTGCTGGTGCTGCTGCTGCTGCTGATGATGATGATGATGATGATGATGATCCTGCTGCTGCTGTTGCTGCTGCTGCTGCTGATGATGATTATGATCCTGCTGCTGGTGATGATGATGATGATGATGATGATCCTGCTGGTGCTGCTGCTGCTGGTGGTGTGGAGGAGCAGCCCCTACCACCTGGGAGCCCCTCTGATGAGGGCCCATCTGGTCCTGCCAAAGGGAGGAAGAGGCGTATGTGACAATGGGAGAGGAGGCAATACTTCATTGAGGAGGAACATGAGGATGAGGTGCTGGAGTGGCTGAGAGAGAATGACTATCTGTGGCGGAAGGGACACCGGCTGTACAGGGACACCAAAAGGAAGCAGGCTGCTTGGAGAGAGAGGGCGGAGAGTATGGGTTACACTTCGGAGGTTCTCCTCGGCTGGTGAAAACATATCCACACCTGGTATGGGAAGCTTCACCTGAATAAATCTGGCCAGGCCACGGTTAAACTGACGGACAGAGAGACCTACGTCATGGCCAGGTGCAGCTTCCTGGAGGGTGAGATCTGCCACCGAGGAGCACCAGGAGCCCCTCTCACAACCCTCTCTCTCTGGCAGCCTGCTGAGACCCAGTCCTCTTCTAGCCGAGAGTCAGTCCCTGTCTCCAGGCAGGTTCTGTGGAGCGTGCCATGGCGGAGAACCCGCGGAGAGGTGTTGTAACCGTGGTGGAGCGCGTGGAGGACTCCCTGGTGTGGTGGGAGAAAGGAGACATTGAGTCCACCACAGTCGTAGCCGCATCCATCACCACCCCCAGCTCCACCTCCACAGAAAGGCAGAGAGCCAGACAGCAGGAGGGGCAGAGCCACATTGTCCTGGTGGAGATCAGGGACACCATCCGCACCAGCATAGATCTCCTCTCTCAGCTGGTCAGCACTGACTCCTCATCCTCCAACTGCAAGCCCTTCCTCACCTATGTCAACCAGACCCTCAGGAACATGGAGGAAGCCCAGTACCAGCAGGTGAAGGACCGGATCACCGAGCTGCTTCACAACCCTCCAGATCCAGAGGAACCTGCTCCCACCCAGCCCAGGTCTCCTCCTCCACCCCAGGTGATGTCCCTCCCATTCCAAGGCTTCCCACAGCCCCTCACCTACCAGGGCTACAGCTACCAGGAGGTCCAGCAGCACAGGCAGCAGCCCTTCCCACTCCAGGCACAGAGTCATCAGGTGACACCGTTGCCACCGGTTCCACTGATGCCACCGATGCCACCCATGCCAATGATGCCACCGATGACAGAGATGCCCCCCACGCCAGTCCTCACCCAGCTGCAGACCAGACAGCCCCACTACACTACTCCTTCCTCCACCCCACAGCCAAGCCTGGCCTCAGTACATCTCTCATCAGTACTGGGGCTGACACCCCATGGCATGGAGGAAGGACCTCTCAGCATCACGGGTCTGAGCCAGCTATCCGAGAGCTTTCTCAACACACCGTCACCTGTTGTCCTCTCGGGGCCAGGCACCCCAGTGGGGCTTCAGACCAGCACTGCAGCAGCAACCACCTCCACAGCACCTGGACCCTTCACCCCTGAGACTGGGCACACCTCCGAGTGACCACGAAGACTGCCAGAGACTGGGTGTGGACTTTATTTGGACACTTGACTTGGGTCTTTTTCCTTTTACAGCTTGTTGTTCAATAAAGTTTATCTTTGATTCACACACTTCCATTATTTCTTTTTTTTAATAAAGTCTTGGTGAAAACTTTTAGAATTGGTTTAAGCCTTTGCATGCTTGTGGGATGGGTTAAGATAGCAGTGGGATGGGCAGGGATACCTTTGGAATGGGTAATAGCTGTGGGATAGATAAACCTCCAGTGTAAGCATAGTGGGACTGTATGGTCCACCATCCTAGGTGCCACACCTTTGGCCCTTTATTATCAATAACAATGTAATCAATCCACACATGTCAACACAAACACAACTCTTTATTAAACACCCTGTTCATTGTAGGCCCACCCAACATACATGGCCCAATCTCATCCGTGTGATGAGACAGGCTGAAGGAAGCATCCATTAATCATCTATCATACTGTCTTGCCACTCCAGTGCTCCAGCTGGGGAGTTGCACCAGTGTTTCAGGAGGTTGCTCTGATTCTTCCCTTCACGTGAGGCTCTGTTGGGGCCTTTCACATCCTCAGTGTCTATTAGGTTTTGCCCTTGCCTCTATTCACCAGGCTCCATGACCCCATTGACTTGCTAGAGGTCCACGAGCCTGTTCTGCAACACTGGGTAGCGGGTGTGCATGAGATTGTGCAGGATGCAGCAAGCTTCCACAATGTTCCTCATGGTCTCTGGGTGATGCTGCATGGTGGTGAGAAGTACCTGGAACCTGTTGGCCAGGATGCCAAAGGCATTCTCCACCACCCACCTTGCCCTGGACAGCCTGTAGTTGAAGATCCTCTCTTCACGGGTGAGGTATCTGGACCTGTAGGGCTTCATGAGATAGGTTCTGAGGGAGAAGGCGTCATCCCCCACGATGAAGTAGGGCACATCTTGTGTGTCGTTGGGCAGGGGGTCTGGATCTGGAAAGCCCATGATGAGGTTGCATTTCAGCCACTCTTTGAGGTGACTGGCGTTGTATACCTGGGCATCTGAAGCTGACCCATTGCCTGAAGCATCGATGTACATGAACTTGTAGTCAGCATCAACCATGGCAAAGAGGATGATGCTGAAGAAGCTCTTGTAGTTGAAATAAGTGGACCCCAACTTGGCTGGCGCTTTGCAGGCCACGTGCTTCCCATCTATGGCTCCAACGGTGTGGGGGAAGTTCACTTATGATACCACTGCTCTGCAACTTTCTTCCATCCTTCTTCAGTGGTGGGGCACTGGAGGAGCTCCTCCAGGTATTCTTCGATGATGGCCTGCACCACTTCTCTGACCACAATGCTGATGGTGTTTTGTGGAACCCTCCAGGCGTACTGCATGTTCCTGTACATGGTCCCTGAGGCCAGGTGGCGCAGAGTCAGTGCCACCTTCAGTCCAGGGTCCAGGCTGGGCCGGAAGTTAGTGTTTGCCTTGGTTAACCTGGGTGTCAGCCGCTCCACAACTTCGTCAAACATGGCTGTTGGCATCCTCATGAAGTGCTGGAATGCACAAGTGTCTTCGTTCCTCAGCTCCACCATCAGCATGTCATACAGTCCGTACTCCGCTCTTCTCGTGATCCATCTTCAGACCCACACACTTCTTGGACGCCTCCTTTTCCTTGCGTAGAACAGGTGAAAGAGCCTGAAGAGGGCTTAGCACTGTTGTAGAATGATAGCAGCTACCAAAAGGAGTGTATGACAATACATGGTGGAGATGACTGGATGCTGTGGAGGAGCAAGAGCAAGAGCAAGGCTGAAGAGGTCTGCACACCAGGGCTGCTGGACTGAAAGTGAGATCAAGGTGATTTCCTCCCCCTTTTTATGGGAAATATCGGTTTTCCGCTAGGTGTCTTTTTGCATCCTCTAGACATCCTCCAGACATCCTAAATATCCGAGATACGTCCCCTATACGAACGTTTTTTCCGTTTTAATGCTTTATATGCGAGCTGCATCCGCTTACATCCTTTCTATGTCCATGCTACTAACGCTGCATGGACGTTCCGCGTCCGTTTCACTTCCTCCCTCTTTCCATTTTCCGTTGGAGCGGATATGAGTTGTGCGGATGCGCAGCGGATGCTGAGCTGATACAGCTGACGTTTAACGGATGTAGAACATTTGTTTCACGTATGTGTAGCGGATGCAGAACGGACACGTTGGGTACTTTATCCGCTCAAATAGTTTTGTGCAGCTCAAAACTTTTTGAGCGGATGAAATCTCAGTAGACGGATGCTGGACGGATAGAACGTATGAATCACGCACGCAGTGAGTACAGAACGGATGCATCGCGTTAACCAATGGATGGCAAGCATTTTTCTCCATTTTTCATCCTCTTTCCATCCGTTGGTGCAATGTGACATGGGCTTAAGCAATTGACAAACCAATTAAAATAAAATAAAAATAAATAAATAAAATCAGGAACAGATCTTCACTCTAATGAATTGAACTAATTGTCTCCTGCAAACACCACTCCTCTTTCGTTCCTCTTTATTCCCTTTGGGTGGGGCCATTCGCTATCCACATTTCCCTTTACTCCTTAGTCGGCCCTTGTTCCCTACTCCTGGCAGCTCTGCTCATGTGCACATTGGGAACAGGCTCCAGCTGTTCTTCTGGCCCACTGATCTCTGACTCTGAAGGCAGCTGATAACTGTCAGAGAGCCCTGGCCCCATCTCTGACTCCAATGCAGAGCACTCGTCAGAGCCTTCCCCAGACTACAGGACAGGCCCATGTTTCTCCCCAACCTTTTCACTGTCCAATCTGCCACCAGCTCTGCTGGCCACTAGTGGGGCCACAACATTTATTTATAAAAATAACATAGGCATGATATAAACAAACAAACAGAAAGTGGAAGGGGATATGTGTTGTAATATTGAAAAAAAAATCAACCAATTTCAATAAAGTAAAATGCTGGCAGATCTTCACATGAATGACAGGTGCTCACAAACCTAGATTGCATAGGTTTGCTTCTGATTAGCCTTGGATCAAATCTAACAGTTTCTACACCATGCATGACCTTTGAATTAGAGCAAAGATTCTGTATGTATTAAAGATGCTAGTTAACTCTACAAGGCCTATTTTCAATTGCTGAACCTACCAAAGGTGGAAGGCTTGACATGTTTTAAGTCCCATCTGTTAGGCCAGGGGTCTCAAACTTGTGGTATCATGTTGTCATCATGTGATTTATTCAGTGGTGGGATTCAAAAAAAAATTACTACCGGTTTTGTGGGTGTCGCTTGGTGGGCATGACTTGGTGGGTGTGGCAGGGGGAGTATACTGTAAAATCCTCATTCCCTCCCCACCCCACTAATCTGCTTTCCAGCTCCATTCTCCTATGCAGGGCAACAAAAGAAGACCCAGCCGATCAGCTGGGACTCAGGAGGCAGAGAATAGATGGGGGAGGGACCAGTCAGAGGTGGGATTTGCCGGTTCTCCAAACTACTCAAAATTTCTGCTACCGGTTCTCCAGAACTGGTCAGAACCTGCTGAATATCACCTCTGTATGTATTACGACTTTTTTCCCCTTTGCTAAACTGGAGGTTTAACGTGCCAACACGTGACACATCTGGCCCATAGGCTGCAAGTTTGACACCTTTGTGTTAGGCAGTTTGATCTAGTGAGACCCAGGAGCCATGCTTTCTTTTGATGCCGTATCTGGCCTGTAGAAAAATATCTCCTGAAGACCCAGATGGACCTGAGTGGCCTTTCATAATATGTATTTTCCTCCAGACATTTGTATTAGGAGGCTAGACAAAGCTTGTCAGTTGCTTTGTTTAGTTATGGATTTACTGACTAAAAATGGAATGAACTTTGTTCTGTTTTGTTTTTGAACCTCTGTGTACACTGTCTAGATCATTTTGGGGAGATATGCAGCTATGCACATTGTCTAACTAAATAAATGTTTACATCTTTCCTGGGACCCTGCAAAGATTGGAAAAGATGCTTTGCTTTGTTTCAAGTGTCAGCAAAGTGCAACTTTGATACAGTTGTTCCATTTCTAGCTCCTGCAACAGAGCTAATACACCTGTCAAACTGTTTTACTGATTTTTGACTTTATTCTCCATGAAGTAGCAACACAAAAACAGCGAACATTGTGGAGACATTAATTATTTTCCTTGAGGTAATATTTCCCTTTCCAATGCTAACATACCAGGCTGTCCAAAATGGACTTTGTCAATAATTGCAATCAAGGCAACTCTACAAAACAAAGCAATGGATCTGCTATGCCCATCTCTATTCATTACTAAGTATTACTCAATTTACAACCAGTTGTTTAACTGATTATGATGGACTCCTAGAAAGGTACTTATGGACCAGATTCAAAGTTCTAATGGGCCATCACACAAGTGCATTTTGAATGTTTGGCAATCAGCCCATATGTATGGCCATGTGAATTGTCCCATGGTCACATGATCACAATTTACGAAGTGTTTTGCCAGAAATTGGCATTTACTTCATTTCATTTAATGACTGGGGTTTGCTGAACAATAGCAGGGCTTGCTTTATGACTGCTGGGTTTGTTTAACGAAAAAAAACATCACACATAATCAGTCATGTGATGGCCCACTTAACAACCAACATGATTTAACAATCATAATTCTGGGCTCAATTACAGTCATAAGTCAAGGACTACTTGTCTGTGTGACTCATTATTACATGACATTTTTGCCACTACCTCATCACCAGCCATTCTCAAAGTGATAAAAAGTCCATTCTCATTGTTATGTTGGCACAGTAGTGTTTGGATGACTCTATAAGGCATTTTAAGTAACTTGTAGAAAGATGGACCAGACTTATTCTGAACCCCCAGTTGTAATCTTCCAAAAATAGCATACTTTTTGATAATGAAATTATCATGTCACCTTCAAATATTCCAGTATATTTCCCACTGAGCAAGACTTTTTCCTTTAGTTTCTTTGTTAAACTTCAATAAGTCTGTATTTCTTCCATAATCTCACTAGGTTACTAGTTTATACAGACATATGATTGGCTGGTTAAAAAAAAAGTTGCCTTTTCTTTCTGTTAGAACGTTTTTAAAGATGTTTCAAGAGAGAGGAATAAAAGAGGAGGGCAAGAAATAAATTAAATGCCAAACAAAATATTTAACCTAGTACTAAAATGAAAGCAAACCCTGCAACAAGGAGGAAGGAGAGAAGATGCGTACACAAATTACTTATGTAGCCATTTTTTTTTGCCCAGTATCAACAATCCATGCACATGATACAGATCAGTCATTACTCTCTGCACCAGATTTGGCATTCAGTGTTTGCCCGCCATATTGAATTTCAGGGGTGTCTGGCTCTGCAACTACCTTTTTGCAACATGCAATTCAAATAAAACCCGTGTTCAACTCTCCCTCCCATCTCTGTGAGTTCTGGATTTAAACCACTATGAGACATGGGTTTCAGTCCCTAAAGGCCCAGTCCCACTGGCCGACAGATGCAAAACGTATGCATAAAGGACACAGTGGACGAGCAAAATTTCGGGGGTGGCTCCATCCATTGTCATCTGCTCCAAAAAGTGGCAAAAATTTGCATAAACAGAATGGAAAAGAACGGAAAAGAACGGACGTGGGTAGTATGTAGCAGGGATGTTAAATGGATGTTCATCGGAAGCCTAGCGGATGAAAGCAGCTGGAAGTGGATGACACCTCCAAAGGGGTTCCGGGGGAGAATTTCAAAGTGGACGCATAGTGGATGAAGCGGATGTATCACGTATGCCTAAAGGAAAGAAAAGGGATGTCACACGGAAGTATATTGGATGCAAACCGTTCACTGCGTATCTTTTCTATTTCTGTGCTACTAATGATGTATAGACGTTCCATGTACCTTTTCTTTCCTCCCTCTTTCCGTTTTCAGCTGCAGAGCATGTGAGTTTCGAGGATGCCCAGAGGATGCAGAGAGGATACAGCGGATGTTTAACAGATGATAAACGGACATTGAACATTTGTTGCTCGGATGTTGTGGATTTACATCGTACACGGCGGAAAGTTCATCCATTCACAAAGTTTTGTGCAGCTCAAAACTTCTTGCACGGATGAAATCGCAGTGGACAGATGCTCGATGGATAGAGCGTATAAAACACGTATGCAATGAGTACACAACGGATGCATAGAGATTTCCAACGGATGGCAAGCTTTTTTTAACATTTTACATCCTCTTTTCATCCGTAAGTGCAGTGGGACCAGGCCTTAAGTAGTTTAATATTTCTTGTTTTACATATAAAAATAAAAAATAAAAATAAAAAAACTATCGGTCTCATAAGCACATTCTTCTCATCTGGTATGCTCTAATTATTAGCACTGAAGATTTTATTATACGCTTAGCAATGAAAAAAAGTAAATTCCTGACTTTTGGAGTCTATCAAGACAACCACCTCTTCCTCAGTCTTTTCCATCAATGGCCTTCACTTCTATGGAGAGTCATCCAACTCTTGTGATTCAGCAGCCATTGCAGATGGCAGTAGAATCGGACAGTTTCCAATGGGGAAAAAAGGGGCCAGTCAGGGAGTCTGGAGGGGACTCAGATGAGGGTCCTGCATTCGATGCAGGGATGAGGCCAGGGGCCATCTGGGAGTTGTGTGCTGACTCTGGAGCCTCCAGAGTCTGGCAGAAGGAAGGCAGAGGAACAAGGGGCCCCTGTTTCCAGTGCATTTGTGCACAGAGCTGCTAGAAGGTGAGAGCAACTGAAACAAAACAGGCAACTCAGGAGTAAGGCTGGAAGGTGATTGCCCCTCCCATAAGGGATAAAAGTCAGGCCTAAATGATGAAACCTTTGTGGGAAGCAACGTAGTTCAATTGGTTCTGAGTCCTCCTTGAAGTTCTGTGAACTTTGGTTGTTTTTTTCTTGTACTTTGGTTGGTTTCTTTTATAGTTAATTGGATACTTCTGTTTTTGGCAGCATTCTAATAACTGAAAGTTGTGTGCTTATCTTGGTGGACTGTTATTTTTATATGTAAAATAAGAAATATTAAGCTACTTAGGGACTGAAACCCATGTCTCATAGTGTTTTAAATCCAGAACTCAAAAAAGATGGGAGGGAGAGTTGAGCACGGGTTTCATTTGAATTGCATGTGGCAAAAAAGGTAGTTGCAGAGCTAGACAGCCCTGAAACTCAACATGGCGGAAATGAAAACAATTCTCAGCATTGCAATAAAATAGGTTTTGCTTTTAAAACAAGTTTAGGAATAACTATGGTATACAAAGCCTGGGTCAGTACACCAACCTTTTCTCTTTCAAAAGGATTGTCCATATATTTGAAATTTCAGCATTCCATCTGTTGCAACTGAAGAAAAAGAATCAGTTCATGTTTTTTCCCTCTAGTTTGTAGCATTGGAACATATGTCATAAAATGTTCATGTTTGTGTCAGCAAAGCTACTTAGCCCTGGAGGACAAAAGAAAGAGACCACAAGTGGCCAAAACATTGATTACTCATTGACCAATTTGGTTGTCCCAAAGTCTCCCAATAACATAAGTGACATCATTAGAGAGTTCATGCTATATTTGGCTTCCAGTGTCATATCTATCAACCAGAAAAGAATGCTCAAATGACTTGTGTCTCTCTTTTGCAGTTTTACAAGTGGCAGTCAAGCAATCAACAAGTGGCTAAGATGGCAAGACAATTGTTGGCAAACTTTATCATATGCATAAACATTAATTATTCTGGAATTCAACATATACATTCCTCATCTGCTGTGGCTTTTATAGCACATTTCCAGTTAGAAAACCTTCATCGAACCTGTATTTTAAAGCAGCAAGATGAATAAATATTTAGTTTATACCTAATTATCCTCTCTAACACTGGGTATGCAAATTTCAATATATTTGGAATTTCCTTGAAGAAACTTGGCAAGTATAAATTATCCTTGTACCAGACTCTCAGCTTCTGCAGATAGCTTATCAACAGTTGGTGTTTAATGACAGCAGCTTTATTATTAACAATCAATAACAAGTTTTAAAACGTTAATATACTTAAGCAATGTTAATGCAATTACATTTCATTAAACAAAATGCTGAATCCTTGAAATACACCCACAAGTGAGCTGTGCTAAATCTTCCTATCTCTATAAATTGTTTTTCCTTCCTTCCTTCCTTCTTTCCCTTCTTCCTTCCATCCTTTTATCCTTCCCTCCTTCCTTATTTTTCTCCCACCCTTCTTCCTTCTTTCCTACCTTCCTACCTTCCTTCCTTCTTTTCCTTCCTCCCTTCTTTCTACCTTCCATCCTCCTTTCTTTCCCTCCCTCCCTCCTTCCTTCCTTCTTTCCATCTAATATAATCTTTACTGGCTTTCTGAAATTACCAAGAAGCATTTATAAAATTCAGCAGAAAAAAAAATAACATAGGAATATGACTGTCAAGGAGGGCAATAAAACAAACAAACAAACAAACAAAACCCTTTGATATTTTTAGGCCTAAACAGAAAATTAAAGGAGTGCTTCTCAAAATAGGACCTCTTTTTCAACTGCAGGAAGGAGAAACACAATTGTTGATCACATTTCTTTAAGATGTCAGAGAACAGGGAAAATGGCTGCTTTGGAAAGCGCTCAGAAAGTCTAAAAGGGTTGCTGCATTTGCCAAGAGCAGCAGCTGCTTTAAGGCCTGGCAGGCACAAAGTCACAAAGTCACTGCTTTGGGGTTTACACAAGAGCTGTCTTGGACAGCAACAAGCCTGGCATGAACCTAGGAGGACATGTCCCCAGTGAGCTGAAGAGAGAAGGCTATTTAGGTCATGCTCGACTAGTCCTCACTCTAGAATTATGCAAATCCATGCAAATTTCCTTCCCAAAAGTTTTTTTGAATCAAAATAATTCCTGCAAAGAGGAGGTTTACCACCAGTGTCCTGCTTCTAATACATAAAAGTGTTTTCAGCCTCTCTTCCTGGATTTAACATGTCATTCCAAGAACCCCCAACATGCAGTTATTTTCATCTGTTCTTAGAAGTTATCTATACTTTTGCTGTAGGTGCTATTCTACCTATGTATTCATATTATGACATGTAACTAAATTGTTTAGGATGATGCACAATTCAGAGACGAGTGTTTTTAGCACACTTACCTGTAATTTGGATCCATTTAGCATCAATTTATCTCATACCATCTTGTAGATTCATCCAACCATTATCAATCAATATAACCAGAATTAACACATACTTCGTATTGCCTCAACAATGGCTAGATGACCCTCTAATGCTCTGTAGCTCACTGGTGGAGAAATAACATTTGTTGTTACATAGCTAAAAGTGGTTATTCTATGTCATTTTAATGAAGATTATAATGTACCAATGAAATGGGACATGTTTTTCTCAAAACTGAATTTCAGTTTAATAAATTGATTAACTGTACATTTATCCAATATTCAAAGCAATAATTTTTACACAGTATATTATGATATTTTGGAACTGTGTATTCTACTTATCAGAAAAAGTGTAAGCTGGAATATATCAGGAAGGAAGGAAAAGGAATCCATGTTATAATTTAATGGTGATATATGGATGAATAAAAATGTTTACTGTTTATTTTAACAAGATGTTATTTTGATCTGATAGTTTGTTTTATTAGCAAACTATCTAGTGACTAAGCAAATGGAAGGATTATTGCTAGGTCAGTGGGAAAGCCCTGGACTCTGAAAGCAGTCCTTCCAACACTGGTTACCAAAAACACTGAGGCTCTTGTTATCAGCCTTGGAGGCCATAGTTTACTTGGAAGTTTTGAGGCTGCCATATTTAGTGCGTGGGAATTTGGGAAGGGGGATTTCATAGAGAGGTGAAAGATTAGACTCAACAACATTCTTTTTCAGAAAATCAAGGACATCTTACCCTGAACCTGCAGAGTGTCAGGCGGAGGAATGTCACCAGTTGGGACGATGCTTGATTGAACTGTGTGATGGACTAGTGGGTGCAGGGGATGGGTCTTTCGATTTCTATTGGGAAGAGAAAACCTGGAACATAGCGCAAAATGTAGTCACCAAACTGGTAGCAACACTGATTGAATCCCACCCCTGCTTGGGACTGACCTCTCTAGAGAGGCTGCACAGAAGCAAACCAGACCAGGCACTCTCAAATATGTTCCAGCTGATTCTTGCTGGGATTTGACCAAGGTAGCATCTAACTCCTAACTCCTTCTTTAATGCCAGCTTCAGAAGCATATAATCTTTTGGGCTGCAATAAAGTTTTTATTTTGTTTGGTTCTTTTTTCTTCTCTCTCTATTGCTAGAGGAAAGCAGAATGCCAGTAAACTTCCTCCACAGCTGCCATCTGTGCCTTGGCAAACTCCATTTCTGATGGGCTGCGGCATTTTGCCCACAAATAAATTGGTCAAGACATATTTTACAATCCTAGTATATGCAGTCAACTCACTGCACAGGCATTGCCCTGTCATATCTTCAACATCAAATAAATAATTTTGGTACCAAGAACCTTCTTTGTGATCTGTAAGACATCAGAGAGCAGATGTCCTATTCATTACAGAAGCTTCATGCAGAATTATTTTTTTATTTACTAAATTTCTTCCCTATCCATCTCACCTAAATGATTTTGCCACCCAAACAGTAGTGGGATTCAAAAAATTAACTGCCAGTTCTGTGTGCGTGGCTTGGTAGATATGATGTAGCTTGGTGGGCATGTTAGGGGAAGAATACTGTAGAATTCCCATTCCCTTCCCACTCCTGGGGGAAGTTTACTGCAAAATCCCATTCCCTCCCTACCCTACTAACTGCTTTCCAGCTCCATTCTCCTGTGCAAGGCAACAAAAGAAGACCCAGCCAATCAGCTGGGACTCGGGAGGCAGAGAATAGATGGGGGCAGGGACAGTCAAAGGTGGGATTTGCCAGTTCTCTGAACTTTTCAAAATTTTCTCTACCAGTTCTCCAGAACTGGTCAGAACCTGCTGAATGCCACCTCTGCACCCAGATGATATTAGAGAAGGTTTGAAAGCAGCCACCACCATTACTGTTATTGAATCTTTTAGAGTCCTGTTTTCTTGATCTTTCAATATAACTTTATGTTATCTTTTCTGCTAAAATTCCTCTCCTGCCTCTGAATTTCTCCAGCCCTCTGAAGAGGTATTGTGCAGAAAGGTCAACGCTCTTCGCACAGCTCCTGTCTGTTTTTCAACTAATGTACTGTAACACATTATCAGATTTCAAAACAATTGTTCCATTTTTCATTAGAATGTGCGATGTTTCTCTTTCTTCAACAGAAAAAAAGAGCACAAAATGGTGCTGAGTTGTTGGCTGGTAATAGCAACAAGCAATCCATTGCCCTGAGAAGTGGGGTGGAATTGATTTCTGTTATTAAAAACAGACTCGGTGCTGGCCCATCATGCCTGTGAGAAGGGTTAACATCAAAATAGGTAGCTAGCAAGTGCTTGGGATGTATCAGACTTGTTTAATGATTCATTTTCAATTTCTGAGGCTGAGGTAGCTTCCTGTCATATTGGTGTTTGGTGGCACCTTCAAGTGTTAAGTGAAGAACCCTAATCCTTTACAGACTTGGAATGTAACTGCCTTCACCATATTATTATTATTATTATTATTATTATTATTATTATTATTATTATTATTATTATTATTATTATAAGAATTTGAATGGCATCCTAGTTAAGTTATATTTCTGTCAGCAGCAAGGCCAATGAAAGAAGGTGGCTTTTGATTTGTGGCTCCAAAATAACGAATTCAGCTATGGAGGCATAGTAAAAATAGTGTGTGTCAAAGGTTTGAAAATGTACCAGATGAAAGTTTAGACACCTAATCTTGGACAAATCCCAGTTTATCTCACATGTCATTATAGTAATCATTAGAACAGGGGTGTCAAACTCACATCATCACATTGTTGTCACATGATGTATTGTGAGTTTTTCCCCCTTTGCTAAAATGGGGGGACAGCACATGACTCATTCGGCCTGCAGGCCATGTGTTTGGCTCCCCTGCATTAGAAGAATAAACAGGAGTGTAAGGTACCTGTGGCCTTTCAAATGTAGATAAATTATATTTCCCAACACCATTCATGACTGAGGTTTCTGTTAGGTGTTTCTCAGAAACAACAGGAGGATGTCATTATCCTATTCCCGTGACAGAGAAAATTGATATTACAAGAATTTATAAAATTCTTACAAGTGATTGGTGCAATGCTCTACTTCTGGGTTTTACTAACAAGGCCATTACAAGAACTTTGAAGAAATTTTGGCTTCTAGGGATTTGGTCCCTCCTTCAGTGACTTTCAAGGTAAGAGGCATGGCTTCCTGGACAGTGCACCAAGAAAGGCAACAGATATGGAAAACAAATCACATTGTTGGTAGGAACACTAATATGAGCATATGTTTCTTTTTAAACTAAGAAGCATTAAGAAATAAACACTATGAATTATTTATCGACTGAGAATGTTAGAATCTACTTTTCAGATGTAAACATGATGTCAAGCAGTGGTTCATGATATTATTCAGCAGTGCAGGATGTCTCCCACAAAAATGAAATCTTATTAAAAGCTCAGGTAGACAGGAATGAATTTCCATACACCAAGGAAATTGAAATTTTCCATTCAAAGAATTCCATAAGATGCACCACAAGAAAGATTGTCCCTGCCATTGCTTTCAGAAAGTAGGAATTTGGGGGAGAAGAGCTTTATGAAATTAAAGGTCAGTACAAAAGTAACCTGCACCCCTAGAGAAGGTTGATAACTAAACATTTGAGCACATAGCTTGTAGGCTGAAAATATCACATGCAAATTATGACATGTATCATTAAAAGAATAACATACTAGATCTTGGCAAATTGCTGCTGGTCAGAGTATTAAATATTGAATAGATACATAGCTGATTTTTTAACATTTGCAATGAAAATAGGTAGATAATGGTGGGCTAGACAAAGTATAAAGGTTCCTTTCATGTTGAAGAATTTCTGAGAGAAATATATAAGCTACAGAATCCTTGGTGGATCTTATATTTATGATATATTGTTGTTGGTATACTTAGCCTTGCTTTCAAACTGTAGTCCCAAAGATGCTCTTTCAGAAGGCAACTAGACCTTCTCTTTTTTTCTTAGAGATGTTTTGTTTTTAATCCAAAAAGCTTTTTCAGCTTTGACTGGACAGTGGAGAATGGAAGGATTTATATTCCTTGCAGACAGCTGGTCTTTTGCATCTTTTTTGAGGCTAATTGAAGCACTTGGAGGTTTATCTGTGTCCTCAGAGTCACCGAGTAGTGCTCCTGGTTCCTGTAGTCTGCAATTCTTTCCTCTGGAAATTCATTCCTACTCCCACACCATTCAAAGTGTGTTAATCCCAAATTGCATAGCTAAAAGTCTGTAGAGATTCTCAGTTATCCAGGTCATGGTTTCCCCAAAGGTGCTTTTTCAGGAGGCAACAAGATTTTCTTGGTTTTTTTTTTTCTTTGAAGACATTTTGCTTCTCATTCAAGAAGCTTCTTCAGCTCTGACTGGATGGCAGGGAATAGAAGGATTGATATTCAGACAGCTAGTCATTTGCACCCTTTTTGAGGTCCTTTCAAACTCTGGTGCTGAAGAAGACTTGGGCAGCAAGGAAATCAAATCAGTCAATCCTAAAGGCAATCAACTCTGACTGTTCTTTGAAAGGACAGATGCTGAAGCTGAAGCTCAGATACTTCATCTGCCAAATGAGAAAGAAAAAAGACTCTGAGGGGGGAAAAGATTGAAACCAAAAGGAGAAGAGGACGACAGATGATATGATGGTTAGATAGTGTCATTGATGCAATGAACAAGAATTTGGGCAAACTCCCAGAGACAATGGAAGACAGGGGAGCCTGATGTACTATGATCCATTGGGTTATGATCAGTGGTGAGTTTCAAAGAGATTTACCACCGGTTAAGTGGGTGTGGCTTGGTGAGTTCACACGCACACCAATCGCACATTTTGCGTGCACACAGAGGCTTTCCTACTTGCCTCTTGCAATCCCTGCAGCTTCAACAGCTGATGCACGGCAATCTGCTGTACCACGCAAAGCAGCTGCACTTCAAAAGCAGGGAATAAAGGTCAGTATGGGAAGCCCAAATGGCTGATCTTTGGTGCTACCAGAATGCCAGAACCGGGCCGAACCAGTAGAATAGCACCAATGGTTATGATGAGTCAGACATGACTCATGCGACTGAACAACAATAGCATTTAGCCTGACATAACTATTAATGTAGCCTTTCCACATTCTAGGGCTCATAGTCGACTGTTGACTTATTCTGCAACAAATTCTCTGACAAAACTGATGTAGATACCTTACTTGAGAGAAAAATAAAGATGAAAGATGATATGCCTTCTGAGGAACATAGCAGTCAGACCCTATTTATACTGTACGTCAGAGCTCTAGGCTGAAATACTATGGTTTTTTTCTCTACCTTTCTGAGTTATATTTGGCTGTTTTTATCAAGGTCATAGAAGGCAGCTGGGATTTGCTGATACAGTGGTTCTCATTAGTCTGGAAACCATTGGCTACTATTTTTCTCCTTCTATTCCAAAGAGTGGCCGTACTTCCTTAGGACAAATTTGTTCATATGTCTATACGCTTAACTGCATTCAGTAAACGTTTAGAACACTAAACATTTGAGAAAATTCAGCTTAAATGTTCAGAGAATCTCTCCTCACAATAGCTCTTGGTTCTGCTGTTCTGACAGAGTTCAGTGTGGCAGCATTAGGCCGGCACTGATTCATTTGTCAAAATATACAGTAGGCATAAGGACTGTTATCTAGATATCAGTGTGCCCTCTTCAAGTACTCCAGAAGCAGCAGCATAGAAAGACACCACTTTGCATTACCAGGTGATCCATTTTAAACTGGTTTTCCCCTGCCCACCCCCATCTGGTTCCGAAAGGTTATCAGTTATAGGACAGAGGTGGGATGCTTCCCGGTCCATACGTCCATTCACCAAATCATATTTCCTAAACCACTTTGGAGCACAGTGTGAGAACTCACCATTGAGGATGAGCTAGTGGCAATAAGACCAAGATTCTTATTCTGTCTTCTTCACACAGAAAAACAGTTTTGAGTTTTTGCTTGAGTTATCATCTATACCATAGAGCCAGAAAAGTGCACAGAACAACTGTACATACTTTCTATATTATTTGAAAATAGACTGATAATATGCGGGCGATAATGGAAGATATGATACCTATAAATTGTGCAGCTGACGAGAGACTCGGTGATTGCTGGGACATCCTGATCCAAATGTTATAAAATCAGTGGAGTTGTGTTCGAGTCGATTTAATTACCAATGTGTATTTTTTTTCACTTACATCATTATAGTCCCAATTGCCCATTACATTTTCCTTTCAATTGCAAAAATATAAATCTAATCACTTATCAAACATTAAAATTAATTTTGCTTAGACCTCAGAGTTGTTCTCAAATTGATATCATTATTCAGTGGGCCAAAGGGGGAATGGAATGTAAATGTAAATGTAAATGTAAAGGAAGAGATGAAAACATTCTGGAAAGAGTGGGCGAATTCAGGGAAAGGAAGTTTTAAAATAATAGGATATTAAATAGTTCTAATTTAGTGGCATGCATCAGACGGAAGAGGCATATCAGTAAAGCCCATGTCACACTGAACCAAGGGATGCAAAGAGGATGTAAAACGGACAAAAAAGCTTGCCATCCATTTGAAAACGCGATGTACTCACTGCCTCCGTTTGGCTTCCTCTCTATCCGTCCAGCATCCGTTTATGGATGTTTCATCCGCTCCAAAAGTTTTGGGCTGCCCAAAACTTTTGCGTGGAAAATGTATCCAGTTCATCCATTCTGCATCCGTGTTAGGGATAACATTGTTTACCCTAACTGGCTTAGGTGAAATAATAACTATGAATCATAGTTGTGTATGTTAAAGTGTCTGCAGCTTTAACTGTGGAATAGTAATTAAGGGAGTGGTTATGAAAACACTTTATAAGTAGCAAGACTACAGCTTGCTCACTCTGGCTTTGATGATCCCTGATTACTGCTTGGAATCAAGACTGCATTGCTCAAACGGGAGAGAGAACAAAGGACTGATTTTGTAAGTGAACTGACATAGGATATTCTACATGGACTTTGCTAACTGAATATCCCTGAATGGACTGACTACTTGATAAATGACTATTGGACTGTTATTTGACTATGCCATGAACTTATAATGGAATAAACTATATTCTTGATAGCACAAGCGTATCTGTTATTTTTACTGTATGTTAATAAACATACAAGCTTAGCTCACTCATTTATCTGTGTGCCTATCTGACTAACGCTGCACATTCTGTTTAGCTTGTCTCCCTAACCCTGGTTGGGGAACCCAGGCTTAACACTGGTTATGGGCCCAGAAGCTGCAAAGTCAGTTTAACTAGGATACAACAGATTTATGTAAAAAGTGAGAGTTTGTGTTGTTATACATTACAGTAAACAGACAGCTGTGTTTTATTAATTATAGTTTTATATCCACATAAGAAAACATGGCACAAGTCAATCTACAAAGTTTGTCCCTTATATCCAAGCTGGATGGAACAAACTATGTATCATGGTCTACAAAATGTAGTCTACTTCTACGAGGAGAAGGTCTGTGGAACATAATTGAAAATCCACCAAACGTAGAAGAATGGGATCCAGAGGATGAGGAAGACAGACTAAAGATAGAAGAATTTATGCATAAAAATCAACAAGCCATTTGCATAATTGGGTTAACCTTAACTGATCAACAGCTTGTTTATATCCACGGAGAGAAAACGGCTGTTGGGTGTTGGCAGAAGCTGAAGAGGATTTATGTTCGAGATAATGTTGGTGCTCACATAAATCTAACACGGAAGCTTTTCAGGACGCATTTCCAAACAAATGGTGATATGCTGAGTCATTTGAAAACTATGCAAAGCATTTTTAAAGAACTACACGAGAAAGAACTTATTTTCTCTGAACTACACCAAGTCTACATAATTCTATCTTCCCTTGATGAAAGTTATGATAACTACGTAACTTCACTTGAAATTTTGCCAAAAGAAAGTTTAACTTTAACTGATATAACTGGCAGATTGATCGAAGAGGCCAGAAGAAGGCTTGAAAGAGATGAATTAAGGAGGGAGCAACCTCAAAAAGAAGATAATGAATCTCCTACTGCATACGCAATTAAAAAGTGTTTTAATTGTGGAGGAAGAGGACATTTGGCAAGATTTTGTAAAAAGGCAAAGCGCCAGAACACTGGCCAGAATACTAAAAATCATCAAAAAATAAATAAAAATTTAGAGTTAGCCATGTATACTAACGGAGCTGTAAAAAATAATTTATGGGTGGTTGACAGTGGAGCATCCCATTGTATAACAGATGATAACAAAAATTTTATTAAAATGTCCCAGAGTACACAGCAGATATCGTTAGCCAATGGCTGGAAACTGAAAGCTAAAGGTCAAGGTATAGCATATTGTTCTTTTATAAAAGAGAATGTAAAAATGTTATATGTACCACAACTTAAGTTTAATTTAATTTCAGTTAGAATTTTGGTTAAACTAGGATATGTAGTTACATTTAGGGGAGATAACTGCATAATTGAGAAAGAAGATAAGAGAATTACTGCATCTTTAAGAGGTGAATTATATGTGTTAAATGATGATGGTTTAAAGGTGGCTAACACAATTTATGAAAATAAGAAACCTCATGACGAATGTATTCACTTGTTACATCGAAGGCTAGGGCATTTAAATTTTAAAATGCTTAAGAAAACTGTTGAATTATCTAAGGGAATAAGTTTGAAATCTTGTAATAAGTATTTGCAATGTAATGCCTGTAATCAAAGTAAGAGCAGGGTTATACCGGCTAATAGAGTTGATGGATTTACTACTAAAGAGCCTTTAGAAGTAGTATTTGCTGATTTAATAGGTCCGAAAAAACCAAGTGTAGGAGGAGCTCGCTACATACTAAGTATAATGGACCACTATTCTAGATATGGGTTTTGCTATTTAATGAAGAGCAAAACTGAAACATATCAAAATCTCTTTAATTGGATTAAATTTGCAGAAAGAAAAACTAAAAAGAAATTAGTAACTCTCATAACAGATAATGGTACAGAATTTACAAATAATAAATTTCAGAACAGACTAAGAATGTTAGGTATTCAACATAAAATGTCTGCACCATATAGGCCACAACATAATGCCTTTATAGAGAGAAGAGGCCAAACATTACAATCAATGGCACGAACTATGATGTCTGATTCAGGATTACCTGACAATTTATGGGGAGAAGCAATAATGTGTGGTAATCATATATTAAATAATGTTGTTAATTCAACAACAGGTGAATTACCATTCACACTGTGGCACGGTACAAAACCTGATTTAAGTTACATGCACACATTTGGAGCACCAGCATGGGTGCATATCCCTACACAACTTAGACACAAAGGACAGCATAGAGCTAAAAGATTATTTTTTGTAGGATATACATCTAATCATAGATCTTATAGATTCTGGGAACCAGGTACATCTAGAGTTTACACCAGTGCTAGTGCAAAATTCCTAGAACATGTAGGATGGAATAGATTAGAGCAAGATTTAAATAATGAAATATTTATTGAACCCTACAAAAGTCAGAAAGATGAGATTAGCTGTAAGAAGAGTCCAATTAAAGAAGAAGTCCACGAAGAGCAAATAGGACCAGAACAAGAGGAAATAGTTGATCAGGAAGAGTTACATGATCAAGAACAATTAATAGAGGAAAGTCCACCTGTAAGTCCTATAATACCTAGACGTACTACACGTGTAACTAGACCACCTGATAGGTATCAAGCAAGTATAGTTTGCCAAGTAACTAAAGTTCCAACTAGTGTAGATGAACTTAGGATGTATCCTGCTAAGGATCAGGAGAATTGGCAAAAGGCAATGGAAAAAGAACTAAATTCATTAAAGGTAATGAAAGTGTATGAAGATGCCAAATTACCTCCAGGAGAAAAATCCATTGGGTGCAAATGGATATTTAAAGTAAAAACTGGAAATGATGGGACTGTTACCCATAAAGCTAGGTTAGTAGCTCAAGGATTTAATCAAACTGCATCTGATTATGATGAAGTTTTTGCACCAAGCCTTAAAGCAACATCTTTAAGAGCAGCATTAGTGTGGGCAGCTAAGAAAAACTATGTTATTAACCATTTAGATGTAGAAACTGCTTATCTACATGCACCATTGCAGCACACTATATATTTAAGAAAACCAATTGGTATAAAAGAAAATAAAGTTAATAGTAATGATTGTTGGAAACTCAAAAAGAGTCTTTACGGGTTGAAACAATCTGGGTTTGAGTGGAACCAATATATTGTAAAAGAGTTAAACAATATAGGTTTTAAATCTGGTTTAGCAGATCTGTGTGTGTTTAAAAGAGAAAATAATGGAACGGTGTCATTATTGTTATTATTTACAGATGATATTGCTTTGATAACTAAGACTAATAATGAAGCTAATGAGATTATATCATTATTAGCCAAAAAGATAAAAATAAAGCATTTAGGTGAAATTAAAAGGTATCTAGGATTGACAATTAATAAAACAAATAATGGTTTTAAGATATCTCAAGAAGATAAAATTTGCCAATTAATTAAAACGTTTAAAATGGAACTTTGTAAACTGGCAAAGACTCCAATGAGTCAGGAAGTTTGCCAAACTAATGATCAAAGTCCCAAATTTGATAAGTCCATATATCAATCTTTGATTGGTAGCTTATCATATATAAGCAATTGGTCAAGGCCAGATATAGCTTATAGTGTAAAGATATAGCTTATAGTGAATTAAAACAGCTGGCACGTTTTAATTCAGATCCAAAACAATGTCATTGGCAATCATTAAAAAGAATATTAAGATATCTTAAAGGAACAATGAACCATGCATTGTATATAGAACCAAAGGGTGATTTGAGTCTTAGTGCCTATGCAGATGCAAGTTTTGCAACTGATATAAACACTAGAAAATCAACATCTGGGATGGCTATATTATTTGGTAAGACACTAATAGGGTGGAGGTCAATCAGACAACAGCATATTAGCTTGTCCACGATGGAAGCTGAATTTTCATGTCTGTCATTATTATGCACTGACTTGATTTTCTACAAACAGTTATTAATAGACATGGGTATAACTGTAAAAGATTCCATTATTGTGTACGAGGATAACCAAGCAGCTATAAAGTTAGCTACTAGTATTGCTGTAAAAACTAGATCAAAACATACTGATTTAAGATATTTAAATGTAAGAGAATCAGTGAAGAATGGACTAATTAAATTGGAATACTGCATGACAGAAGAAAACATTGCAGACCAATTTACAAAAGCTCAAGGAGCAATTAAGTTTAAAGAGAGTTGTAAAAAATATAATTTAAAGATGTAAATGATTCATAGTTATTATTTAACCTAAAAGGGGAGAATGTTAGGGATAACATTGTTTACCTTAACTGGTTTAGGTGAAATAATAACTATGAATCATAGTTGTGTATGTTAAAGTGTCTGCAGCTTTAACTGTGGAATAGTAATTAAGGGAGTGGTTATGAAAACACTTTATAAGTAGCAAGACTACAGCTTGCTCTCTCTCTGGCTTTGATGATCCCTGATTACTGCTTGGAATCAAGACTGCATTGCTCGAACGGGAGAGACAACAAAGGACTGATTTGTAAGTGAACTGACATAGGATATTCTACATGGACTTTGCTAACTGAATATCCCTGAATGGACTGACTACTTGATACATGACTATTGGACTGTTATTTGACTATGCCATGAACTTATAATGGAATAAACTATATTCTTGATAGCACAAGCATATCTGTTATTTTTACTGTATGTTAATAAACATACAAGCTTAGCTCACTCATTTATCTGTGTGCCTATCTGACTAACGCTGCACATTCTGTTTAGCTTGTCTCCCTAAACCTGGTTGGGGAACCCAGGCTTAACAATCTGCTACACATCCGTTACGCATCCATTATGCATCCGCTATATCCGCTAGGCATCCGCTAGGCATCCGCACAACTCGCATCCGCCTGGACGCAGGGAGGAAGCGGAACGGACACGGAACAGATGCAGAATGGATGCAGAACGGAAACAAAGCGTTTAAAGCAGAAAAAACGTTCACAGAGCGGACCTATCTCGGATATTAAGGATGTCTAGAGGATGCCTAGCGGAAAACCTATACTGCCTATAAAAAGGGGGAGCAACTTGCCTGCATCTCACTTTCAGAACAGCAGCCCAGCGGTGCAGACCTCTGCAGCCTTCATCTGGCGCTTCCTCTTCCACAGCATCCAGTCATGTCCACCGTGGATTGTGACAAAGTCCTTTCGGCAGCCACCATCCTTCTGCAACAGTGCGAAACCATCTACAGGCTCTGTGAACTCTACTACGGGAAGAAAAGGAGGCACCCAAAAAAAGTCTGGGTCCAAAAATGGTTCGCCAGAAGAGCAGAGGATGGACTGTACAACAAGCTGATGGTGGAGCTCAGGAGCGAAGACACTCGGGCGTTCCAGAACTTCATGAGGATGCCTCCAGCCATGTTTGATGAAGTTGTGCAGCGCCTGACACCCAGGTTGACCAAGACAAACACCAACTTCCAGCCCAGCCTGGAACCTGGGCTCAAGGTGGCACTCACTCTGCGCCACCTGGCCTCAGGGACCACCTACAGGAGCATGCAGTACGGCTGGAGGGTGCCACCCAGCACCATCAGCTTTGTTGTCAGAGAAGTGGTGCAGGCCATCATCGAAGAATACAAGGAGGAGCTCCTCCAGTGCTCCTCCACTGAAGAACGATGGAAGAAAGTTGCAGAGCAGTGGTATCAGAAGTGGAAATTCCCACACACCGTTGGAGCCATCGATGGCAAGCACGTGGCCTGCAAAGCTCCAGCCAAGTCGGGGTCCACTTATCAGAACTACAAGGGCTTCTTCAGCATCATCCTCTTCGCCATGGTCGATGCTGACTACATGTTCATGTACATCGATGCTTCAGGCAACGGCTCATCTTCAGATGCCCAGGTATACAACGCCAGTGACCTCAAGGAGGGGCTGGAAAGCAACCTCATGGTGGGCTTCCCAGATCCAGACCCGCTGCCCAATGACACACAAGATGTGCCCTACTTCATCATGGGGGATGATGCCTTCTCCCTCACAACCTACCTCATGAAGCCCTACACCTCCAAATACCTCACCCATGAAGAGAGGATCTTCAACTACAGGCTGTCCAGGGCAAGACGGGTGGTGGAGAACGCCTTTGGCATCCTGGCCAACAGGTTCCAGGTACTTCTCACCAACATGCAGCATAGCCCAGAGACCATGAAGAGGATTGTGGAAGTTTGCTGCATCCTGCATAATCTCATGCGCACCCGCTACCCAGTCTTGCAGAACAGGCTTGTGGACCGTGAACAAGGCAATGGGGACATGGAGGCTGGGGAATGGAGGCAAGGGCAAAACCTGATTGACACTGAGGATGTGCAAGCCCCAACAGAGCCTCACGTGAGGCGAAGAAGCAGCGCAACCTCCTGAAACACTGGTGCAACTCCCCAGCTGGAGCAGTGGAGTGGCAAGACAGGATGATAAATGCTTAATGGATGCTTCCTTCAGCCTGTCTCATCACACGGATGAGATTGGGCCATGTATGTTGGG
Source organism: Laticauda colubrina (assembly GCA_015471245.1). Classification (NCBI taxonomy): domain Eukaryota; kingdom Metazoa; phylum Chordata; class Lepidosauria; order Squamata; family Elapidae; genus Laticauda; species Laticauda colubrina. Next base: position 1,458,594 of record BLBF01000032.1, on the reverse strand, counting down.
TTGGCCTACAATGAACAGGGCATTTAATAAAGAGTTGTGTTTATGTTGACATGTGTGGATAATTATTACATTATTATTGATAATAAAGGGCCGTATGTGTGGCACTTGGGAGGGTGGACCATACAGTCCCACTATGCTTGCACTGGATGTTTATCTATCCCACTGCTATCCTAACCCATCCCACAGCTATTACCCATTACACAGGTATCCTAACCCATCCCAAAGCTATCCTTACCCATCCCACAAGCATGCAAAGGCTTAAACCATTTTTAAATGTTTCCAGCAAGACTTTATTAAAAGAAAGAAATGACGCAAGTGTGTGAATCATAAATAGACTTTATTAACAACAAGCTATAAGACAAAAATGAGTCTCTGGTACTCCTCTTGGTCGCTCAGTCCCAGGGGTGAAGGGTGCAGGTGCTGTGGAGGTGGCTGGTGCTGGAGTGCTTGTCATCAGCTTCTCCAGAAGCAAAAGCAGCAGAAGCGCCAGCCCCAGAAGAGTGAGCCCGTGCTGCAGAAGCCCCAGGAGAACCAGAGTGAGTGCCGGGGGTGGGATGGTAGCCCTGTCCCTCTTGCCAGGGCTGGCAGCAGATGGCTGAGGCTTGCTGTGATTCCGCATGGTTGTGGGGTTGCTGGCTGGCAGGGAGGCTGGCAGGCACCAAGGCTGGCAGGAAGACTGGCAGGGAGGCAGGCACCAAGGCTGGCAGGAAGACTGGCAGGCAGGCAGGCACCAAGGCTTGCAGGCAGACATGAACCAAGGCTGGCAGGAAGGCAGGCAGCAAGGCTGGCAGGCAGACTGGCTGGAAGCAAGGCTTGCAGGCAGGCTGACAGCAAGGTTGGCAGGGAGGCTGGCAGCAAGGCTGGTAGCAAGGCTGGCAGCAAGGCTGGCAGGCAGCCATGCAGGCAGGGCAGGCAAGGCAGTCGCTGTGTCTGGCAGCAGGTCTTTCCTCTGAATGGCGACCTGCTTCCGAGCTGCTTCCGTTATATTCACGGGGCTGACGCAATGCATCCTCCCCGCATGCTCAATTAACGCCAGGCATCCATTAGGCTTCCGCTGTGCATCCGCTTCATCCGTTCGGCGTCCGCTGTGCATCCGCTGTATCCGTTCCGCGTCCACTTTGCTGCGGCCCCCCGGAAGCCTAGCGGATGTGCCATCCGCTCTCATCCGCTTCCATCCGCTGGGCTTCCGTCCCGCATCTGCTTTCCATCCGCTCTGCGTCCTCCCCGCATCCATGTTATCCACTCCGGTTATGCAAATTTTTGCCCCTTTTGAGAGCGGATAACAACGGATGGAACATTTTGCTCATCCGCTGTGTCCTCTTTGCATCCGTTGGCCAGTGTGACATGGGCTTAAATGACATCTGCTTAGGAATGTGAACCTCTTCCTATTTCAGTGCCTCATAGAATAGAAACTATCATTTACTAAGCCATACCCAATTACAAAGACAGTACATAGCTTGTTCACATGAAGAATACAGTGCTAATATATTGCAAAAAACATGTGAATTACAAATCATATGGCACACCAAAATCATGTTATTTTTCATGTTAGTTCTGTACGTTTGAAACAAATTATTCTTATGTTGCAACTTTTTAAGTAATTGTCTATGGAGATTCTCAGTCATCCAGATCAGGGTTGTCCGAAAGGTGCTTTTTTTTTCCCGAGAGGCAAGACATTTTTTGGAAGACATTTTGCTTCTCATCCAAGAAGCTTCTTCAGCTCTGACTTGATGGTGGGGAATGGAAGAATTTATATTCCTTGTAGAGAGCTTGACATTTGCATTCTTTTAGCAGGTCATTAAGGTCAAATGGGTGCAAATGGGTGTGGAGCCTTCTTGGAACTGTTGAAAGGATTGTGTTGTAGATTGGAAATAGATGATGTTGTATCCCTCCCCCTCTGTTGAGAGAGAGCTATTCAATTTTGACATTGAATGTTCAACGGCCTCTTTAACCACCCCTCTTTTCAAACCAGCTATCCTCTCTGTCCAAAATATGGACTTTGTTATCTTTAAAAGAATGGCCTTTGTTTTAAATATAGATCTGCACATGGGTCACTGCATTGTGCTGCATATACCACCTTGCTCAGTTTCTGTCTGGGTGTTTTATCATTGGGATGGACAAGCTTCTGCATTAGTATATTCTTGGGTTTGAAGTGTTACATATGTTATGTTGAGTGAAGATCTTCCTTTTCCAAAATGCCTACAACATTGGAAATGACAATGTTGCTTCATCATTGTTCTTGTCATTGTCTGTTACAGAGGAGCTCCTGTAGGGTCTTTTTGAGGTCCTTTTCATTAATCAGGTTATTCCATCTGTTGGTCGTTTTGTCCTATCTTTCTTTCTCTTTCCATTCTTCTGATATAGTCCCTGTGTCAGATGTGGTATTCAACAGATTCTGGCCAGTTCTGGAGAACCGATAGTGGAAATTTTTAGTAGATCAGAGAACTGGCAAATCCCACCTCTTACAGTATCCTTCCCCTGCCACACCTACCAAGCCACACCCACAGAACTGGTAATGAAAAAAAAATGAATCCCACCACTGCCCTGTATGTTAAATCTCTTAGATTCCATGATTTCAACTGGGTTGAAAATGAGCTACCAATTGACAGCTGAATTCAATATATAATGATTAGGTTTGTCCAAACTGTAACTGCTTCTTCATAAAATATATCTGTTTTGTAAATGTATTTATGTGCAATCAGGTCGAATAAACTTATTAGTTTATTAGGAACATCAGAGAACAGATGTTATAAATAGCTATCATGTCTATAAACCATCCAGGAAACTTCAGCTGTATCAGTCTCATGGAAAATCAGTGGCTAAAAGAAAAAAGGAACTCTATTGTGACATATCTGAATGGTTATCAAAACCAAAATTAAAATATCTCCAGATACTACAGCTTAGGACTCTCTCTGTGCCTCTCTAATTTCATTCAGTTGGGCAGTTGTCAAAGTTCTGAGGCAGTTGGGTGATGCAGTTGGCAGTTGGACATAGATCAGCATTTTCAGACTAATCCATATGAGGGGCTGAGGGATTCTTGGTAAAGCAGGAAAGCTGCTCTGTTTTCATTGGAGTTGGAAGTACTCACCCATCCCACTCTGCCTGTCATGTATTGCTTTACAAGGCAGTTACCCCACTCATCCCAAATTTAATGTTTCAGAACTTGGTTTGCAGGGACTAACTCCACCTAGTGTAGCAGGATCACTCAATATGAGTGTGGGGTATTTTATCTGGCCCTGATCTACTTGTCCATTGAAGGAGGATGATTTTATAGGAGCCTCTGTGGTGCAGTGGTTAGAGTGCAGTATTACAAGGTACTTCTGCAGCCAGCTGCCTACAATTTGGCAGATTGAATCCCATCAGTCAGCCTTCCATCCTTCCGAGCTGGGTAAAATGAGGACCCAAATTGTTGGGGGCAATATGCTGACTCTGTAAACTGCTTAGAGAGGGCTGTAAAGTATTATAAAGTGGTATATAAGTCTAACTGCTATTGCTATTAGCGACTTTATAGGGCAGACTTTCACATGCAGACACACAAACACAGAAATATACACCCAAATTAACTATCTCAGAACCAGCTTTTGGCAATTGCCAACATTTGCTTTCTCTCTTAGTCAGAGTAACTTGTGATTGGAGGCAATAGTCTTTCTTTAACTTGTACATTACATACACCAATTTTTACCCTCTGTTGATGTGGGTGAATAAAACTCAGCATGAGAGCATGCAAATATGCTCGCTTACTTTTGAACTTCTATATGCTTTGGAGAGAAAAAAACCTTCATAAAGATATGAAGAAAAACCCTCATAGATTAAAACTAAGTTTTGTATAGCATCACTAGAGTCACAGTGTGTTGTGTGATGTGCTCTCACCCCAAAATAACAACGGGGAAATCACACTGGTCTTGAGAAAGGCTTGGCAGTGCTTTCTCCTACATTAGGCTCCTTGTTATAATGATGGGGTCCTTCAAGCTACTTTTGACTATGGATAAAGAGGAACTCATCTCTACACAATAGATGTGCTCCAGAACAATTTGGTAATAGATTACCAGGAGGTAATCATCAGTGTATTTTAATAACTTCTTTCTTGCAAATAGGAGCACATCTCTGTGGAATATAGAATGGGCAACCTATGGCTCTCAATTCATGTGGTTTGCTTATACATCTCACCTTAAGCTCAAACCCAACTTATAAAAGTCATTTTAGAGCTTTGAGAGCCAGCAACCCATCCTTTCCATATTGCTTACAGATGAGAGAAAGGAAAGCAACAGAAAGGGAACAATGCAAAGAATGGAGGTCCTCACACATCCTTTTTCTCTGGTCTTAGCCCTGATAGGCCCTCTAGGCCTACCCATGGCTCAGTTCTTGACTGAAAACTAATGCCTGCATCTGCAATGTCATTTGACAAAATCAGACAAGATTGATACAGACGAAAGCATATATCTCTTTGTACAACATCCCTGCCACAAGTTAGTATTGGCAGGGATTATTTTAAAATAGGTGTGGGTAGATAATGGAAAAGATAATGGAAAATTGTATCATCTAATACAATTTTTTGTTAAGCATCATTTTTATTTGTTTGTATGGATGTATTCTGCCTTTATTCTTGTTACAAATAACTCAAGGAGCAATCATATCCAATACATTGTTCTCTTCCTGTTTTCCCTACAACAACAACTCTGAGTTGGGGTGGGTTGAGAGATAGTGACTCACCCAGCTGGCTAAAGGCCCTGTCACACTGCCCAACAGATGCAAAACGTTAGTAAAAAGGACACAACGGACGAGAAAAATGTTCCACCAGTTGTTATCCGCTCTCAGAAGGGGTGAAAATTTACATAACCGGAGTGGATAACACGGAAAGGAACAGACGCGGGGAGGATGCAGGGCGGATGGAAAGCGGATGCGGAATGGAAGCCCAGCGGATGGAAGCGGATGGGAGTGAATGGCACATCCGCTAGGCTTCCGGGGGACCTCAGCAAAGCGGACGCGGAACGGATACAGCGGATGCAGAGCGGATGCCAAGGGGATGAAGTGGATGCACAGCGGATGCACAGCGGAAGTCAAATGGATGCCTAGCGTTAATTGCGCATGCGGGGAGGATGCATTGCGTAAGCCCCGCGGATATAAGGGAAGCAGCTCGGAAGCAGGTCACCATTCAAAGGAAAGACCTGCTGCCGGATGGATTGACAGCCTTGCCTGCCCTGCCTGCATGCATGCCTGCAAGCCTTGCTGCCAGCCTTGCTGCCAGCCTTGCTGCAAGCCTTCTTGCCAGCCTGCCTGCCAGCCTTGCTGTCTGCCTGCCTGCCAGCCTTGCTGCCAGCCTTGCTGCCTGCCAGCCTTGCTGCCTGCCTCCCTGCCAGCCTTGGTGCCTGCCCACCTGCAAGCCTGTCTGCCAGCCTTCCTGCCAGCCTTGGTGCCTGCCTACCTCCAACCTTCCTGCCAGCCTTGGTGCCTGCCTCCCTGCCAGCCTTGTTTCCTGCCAGCCTCCCTGCCAGCCAGCAACCCCACAACCATGCGGAAGCACAGCAAGCCTCAGCCATCTGCTGCCAGCCCTTGAAAGAGGGACAGGGCTACCATCCCGCCCCCTGGACCTCACTCTGGTTCTGCTGGGGCTTCTGCAGCATGGGCTCGCTCTTCTAGGGCTGGGGCTTCTGCTGCTTCTGCTTCTGGAGGAGCTGATGATAAGCACTCCAGCACCAGCCACCTCCACAGCACCTGGACCCTTCACCCCTGAGACTGAGCGACCAAGAGGAGTGCCAGAGACTCATTTTTGTTTGATAGCTTGTTGTTAATAAAGTCTATTTTTGATTCACACACTTGCTTCATTTCTTTTTTTTAATAAAGTCTTGCTGGAAACATTTAAAAATGGTTTAAGCCTTTGCATGCTTGTGGAATAGGTTAAGATAGCAGTGGGATGGGTTGAGATAGCAGTGGGATGGGTTGAGATAGCAGTGGGATGGGCAGGGATACCTTTGGAATGGGTAATAGCTGTGGGATAGATAAACCTCCAGTGCAAGCATCGTGGGACTGGATGGTCCACCCTCCCAAGTGCCACACCTATGGCCCTTTATTATCAATAACAATGTAATCAATCATCCACACATGTCAACATAAACACAACTCTTTATTAAATGCCCTGTTCATTGTAGGCCCACCCAACATACATGGCACAATCTCATCCGTGTGATGAGACAGGCTGAAGGAAGCATCCATTAATCATCTATCATCCTGTCTTGCCACTCCACTGCTCCAGCTGGGGAGTTGCACCAGTGTTTCAGGAGGTTGCGCTGCTTCTTCGCCTCACGTGAGGCTCTGTTGGGGCCTTGCACATCCTCAGTGTCGATCAGGTTTTGCCCTTGCCTCTATTCACCAGGCTCCATGTCCCCATTCCCTTGTTGACGGTCCACAAGCCTGTTCTACAACACTGGGTAGCGGGTGCGCATGAGATTGTGCAGGATGCAGCAAACTTCCACAATCCTCCTCATGGTCTCTGGGCTATGCTGCATGTTGGTGAGAAGTACCTGGAACCTGTTGGCCAGGATGCCAAAGGCGTTCTCCACCACCCGTCTTGCCCTGGACAGCCTGTAGTTGAAGATCCTCTCTTCACGGGTGAGGTATTTGGAGGTGTAGGACTTCATGAGGTAGGTTGTGGGGGAGAAGGCGTCATCCCCCACGATGAAGTAGGGCACATCTTGTGTGTCGTTGGGCAGCGGGTCTGGATCTGGGAAGCCCACAATGAGGTTGCTTTCCAGCCCCTCCTTGAGGTCACTGGCGTTGTATACCTGGGCATCTGAAGATGAGCCATTGCCTGAAGCATTGATGTACATGAACTTGCAGTCAGCATCGAACATGGCAAAGAGGATGATGCTGAAGGAGCCCTTGTAGTTGTGATAAGTGGACCCCGACTTGGCTGGTGCTTTGCAGGCCACGTGCTTGCCATCGATGGCTCCAACGGTGTGTGGGAATTTCCACTTCTGATACCACTGCTCTGCAACTTTCTTCCATCGTTCTTCAGTGGAGGGGCACTGGAGGAGCTCCTCCTTGTATTCTTCGATGATGGCCTGCACCACTTCTCTGACCACAATGCTGATGGTGTTGTGTGGCACTCTCCAGCCGTACTGCATGCTCCTGTAGGTGGTCCCTGAGGCCAGGTGGCGCAGAGTGAGTGCCACCTTGAGCCCAGGTTCCAGGCTGGGCCGGAAGTTGGTGTTTTTCTTGGTCAACCTGGGTGTCAGGCTCTGCACAACTTCATCAAACATGGCTGGAGGCATCCTCATGAAGTTCTGGAATGCACGAGTGTCTTCGTTCCTGAGCTCCACCATCAGCTTGTTGTACAGTCCGTACTCTGCTCTTCTCCCGATCCATCTTCGGACTCAGACACTTCTTGACTGCCTCCTTTTTTTCCCGTAGTAGAGTTCACAGAGCCTGTAGATGGCTTCATACTGTTGCAGAAGGATGGTGGCTGCCAAAAGGACTGTGGTACGATCCACGGTGGACATGACTGGATGCTGTGAAAGAGGAAGAGTCAGATGAAGGCTGCAGAGGTCTGCACAGGTGGGCTGCTGGTCTGAAAGTGAGATGCATACGAGTTGCTCCCCCTTTTTATAGGCAGTATAGGTGTCCCTTTGCATCCTCTAGGCATCCTCTAGGCATCCTCTAGACATCCTTAATATCCGAGATAGGTCCCCTCTGCGAACGTTTTTTCTGCTTTACATGCTTTGTTTCCGTTCTGCATCCACTAGGCATTCGTTCTGCATCCGTTCCATGTCCGTTCCACTTCCTCCCTGCGTCTGTTTACTGCTGGAGCATATGGAGTTGCGCGGATGTGCTGCGGATGCCTAGCGGATATAGCAGATGCGTAACGGATGCAGAACGGATGCCTAGCGGATGCCTAGCGGATGCAGAACGGAAGAATTGGATACATTTTCCGCTCAAAAGTTTTGAGCAGCTCAAAACTTTCTGAGCGGATGAAACATCAATAAACGGATGCTGGACGGATAGAGAGGAAGCAAAACGTATGCAGTGAGTACAGAACGGATGCATCGCATTAATCAATGGATGGCAAGTGTTTCTCTCCGTTTTACATCCTCTTTTCATCCGTTGATGCAGTGTGACAGGGGCTTTAGGTGAGACTAGAACTCCCAATCTCCTGGTTTCTAGTCTGATGCCTTAATCACTAGGCAGGCCTGGCTTTTATTATATTGTGGTATGACTTGTCTTATATTAACAGTGCAGAAGTATTGTTGATATTTGCCTGAGATTTCATGCCTTATTTACTCCACCAAGTAGACACTTATCTACATTGGAAAACTGAGGATGAACTGAAGTTGATAAACTGAAGGTTAGTTAAAGCACCACTTCTAAAGCATATCCCCATTTTTTTTTGGGGGGGGGAGTATAATAAGTATTTAAAAAGTAGCAAGAGAGTCTGAAAATTGTTATTGTAGCTTGGCAGCACTATTAAATATGCATACAGTGGTCTTTTTGACAATTGTATTAATCCTTTTATAAAGCCTTTAGAAGTTCCATCACAGAGGTTTGGGTGCCGTTTTGATCTATTTATTATTCTTAAGTGTTCAGAGAACTGTCCCTATTTTCTAATTAACACTTTTAAAGATAAAAAGTTACATATTAAATCAATCTGAATGATGCTTGTTTGTGAATCCCACAAGATAAGGCAATTTGCATGTTCACTTTGTACTTACAAACTAAATCTGAACATCTCCAAAGCAGTTCCTTATAATATGAACCTTTTGTGCATATTTGTAACTTAAAAGTAAGTTTGGCCTAATACACAGGCAGTGCCAATTATCTAAAGGGCTTTTTTTTTTTTAACCGAAGTAAATACATGATACATGATTGAGATACAAAATTATGAGCTTGTTATTTTATATTGTTTGTAGAGGAACTGGAGGAAACTTCATTAAGAAAGTTAAGTGCTCTGCATCTTGCTTTCTTTCTCATAAGCAAAAAAATAAAGTTTCCAGGTCATTTATTCATCTGGATTCATTTGATGGGAATTACATTATTTATTTGGAAACATACCCATAGTATTCTTATTTGGATAGTAAAATGAATTTGCTAATTTTTATAGAGTATATATTACGCTGGGTATTGAAATACTGCAAAGCAATGTCATCGCTCTTTCAAAATACATTTACTGGTCCTCCAATAATAATGACTCAGCTCTACGCAGATGTTCATGGATTTTAGTATTTCGTACTCAGTTCCAATGACACAAATCTGAGCAAAGATCTGGGAATTAAATAAGAAATTGTGGGATTAATGAAGGAAACTCGAATCTCTCTGGTCAAATATACAGTATTGTCTAGCTTAGTATTATCTTCTGTTCTGTCTTCCTTTCTGCACCCAATAAAAGTTTTCTGCTACTGAGTTTATTTACCACATTATCTAGTCCTAAAATGACTGTGTTAAATATGAATTTACCAAAGATTGGCAGAGTTCAATATCTGATACATATACAGATAGATCAGAGGTGGTATTCAGCAGATTCTGACCAGTTCTGGAAAACCAGTAGCGGGAATATTGAGTAGTTCAGAGAACCAGCAAATTCCACCTCTGACTGGAGATTTTACAGTCTCCTTCCCCTGCCACACCCACCAAGCCACATCTACAGAACCGGTAGTTAAAAAAATTGAATCCCAAAACTGAGATAGACACACATTAAAGGAAGGGTATAGGCAACCCCAAATCTTTGGTTTATAGATCCATGTAAAAGTTATATTTCAACACTCTTAGAGGCCAGAATACTGGCAAAGGTAACAGATGAACCATGTTTTAAAACTGTTCTTAACATTTATGCACAGAAGGATATCTTAAACTGAACCAAGTGGTTTATGAATCTCGGCCTGATTTAAAGTATTGCTTGTTTCCTCACCTATCACCCAACTACTCCTTGGAAGGACACCACTTCTTCCAAGAAAAATATCTATCAAATTAAGTGAACTTGCATATTTAATTCTACATATGTGGTTGGAGGCGATCATCATTGTCAATTTCGGTGGCCATCAAGGAACTTGATGCTCCATCTTTTGGTCTTCCTAGTTATTTGTTTGACTACTTCCAAAATTCTCAGCCAACATAACCAGTGACCATACTCAGTGGAAATTCTAGAAGTTATAGTCTAAAATATCTGAAAGGTTATTTGGAGAGGACTGGTTTATCTTAGAGTACTGGTGTTTTTCCTACAGTGAGGCTGTGTATGAACACAACTTTAAGGGCAAATCTGACATTTTCCAAAAAATTGCTGCCTTACAATCAATCATATGGCCAAAAGTGTTTAACTGATTTCATTTATACTAAATATAATTTATTTACAATGAATATACCATCTCAGATGCATTCTTTGGCATGAAAAAAATGTGTATTTTTCTGATGGAACAAGGAACTGCCTCTCCTCATCTTAAATAGTATCCTGATTTCATTCTTTTAATCTTGGAAGAAAAATTTGAAATTTCCTGTCCAACACCATAGAAACAAAGTGTTACCAGACTAAAAAGAACCCCATCTCTTGATTTGTTTATAATTTCAACATGTAACAGGGGCCTTATTAAAAGATGGGCAACTTCTTGTGAGGGGGGGAGGGAGGGAGAGGGGGGAAGGATATGTTATTTATAGCCAATAAATCATCAGCTCTGTCATGGGGAATAGAGAAAGTTCATTTTTTTGTTGTAAAAAAGGAAAGGGGTGAAGGCCTTGTAGTCTGGTGGGTTGTGCAGAAAACAAAGCATAGTGATGGTTATGTTAATAAACATTCTGTGAGTTTTCACAGCGGATCAGCAGAACGTCCTGAAGCACAGGTGTTTCTGTAATTGTGATACCTTGGGAAACTTCACACTGTTAAATGAGCCTCAGCTTCACACTTCCACCTGCGTAAGGTGGAAATGTACTGTTTGCACACCGAGGTATAACAGTCAACATGTAGGAGTGATTATAGGCAGGTACAAGACATGTTAGGATGGGTTGTCCCACCCAACCGCCAATTTGCTTCTTTATTCAGAAAACTATAGAAAATCCCACATTTATATTTACCAGTGTTGTAAAGTGGGAAATATCTGCTGCATGTGTTGGTAAGATAATTATAAGAAGCCACCATACACAATTAAAACCTTCAGAGGACTATAAAAGGATCTTGAGCATTTCATAAGTAAGCAAGTGACCAGAAATATTGTTTGAAAACTATTTAATAATTGTCAAATGGGCTTTTTTGGTATCTAAATATAGTGACCAGTTGATTGGATTTATCTGCTTGGGTTCAAATGGGACATGAGTCTCAGACTGAATTATCAGTTTTTATTGGACTCCCTTCTTGGACAGGGAAGCCTTTGTTTATTTGATGAATGGGTGAGATGGCACAAAATATTCAATTGCCCAGCAGGAATTGTAAAGTTTATAGTCAAGCCTCACCAGGAATAGGAGCAAAGCATGGAAGATAGACAGAAATATGGCTACAGATCTTAGTAGAAGTGGGGAGAGGCAAAGAATCTGCGAGAAAACTAGGCAGTGGATAGATGAAGAAAAAAATAAAAGTCTGGGACAAGATAACACTCCCTTTCCAGTTGACTTTAAAAAAAAATAATGTATTTATTTATTTTAAAAATACCCTTCAAAACAAAGTTCTCCTAGGAATCACCCAGACTGATAGTTGAACCTTACTTCAGTGCTAAAGATGGTATCAAGTCTTCAATGCAACACACCGTAATTTAGAAGCGCTAGAGAATTTGCATGGCCTTCACAAGTCTGGCCTTTATGAACTATGTTTGAGGCTCAGGAGAAACAGGTAGAAAGCTGCAACTGCCATCCTGCTGACAGGTAGTTCTCTTGGCCCATTTTGTCTAAGGATCAGATTGGTTTTTGTGAAAGAAGGGCTGAGAATATAAGCCAAATTCTCTGAATATTATTACTGTGATCTTTTTTTAAAAAAAAGAAAACATTCCATTGTGTTGCAACACTGGAAGGGACTAACATACAGTAATTATTTCTACTTAGTAAAATTTCCTTCAGGTAAAGCTCAATTCTTCATGACTACATTAACACACCATATAATTATCAGGGCAAAAATACCTAAATATTTTCCACTGCAACCTTCTGGACGTTTTTCAACTTTCTAGACTAGCTGACAGTTGTTGGAAGAAATGCCCTTCTGAGCTCAATTCCAACTGGGGAAAAAGACACTGGAAACATGGAGGCTGTTTGGAAAGATGGTTAAATGGTGGACAGGAGCACATGACTTGGAGCTCCTGGGTGAAAAGAAAGATCACATGCTTCAAGATGTTGGGTGAAGGAAAAGAAGGGGCTGGGCTGCTGAGAGTCCCTTGGTTTCATACCCTCTGTTGGGGCCCACCTGAGTGTTTCCTGTTTCTACATAAGAAATGTATCCCATTGGCTGTCAGACTCCCAGGGGTGGGGTGGGGGTCTTAGCTAAATTTGTCTGGACCACATGGCTTCACCTGAGTGCTGACTAATGCAATCTTCCCTGATGCCATGTAAAATGGGTAATCCTATCATTTTCTGAGGGTCATAATCCCATCACCCTGGAGCTGAAGTGGAGGCAGCGAGCTGCAGGAAGATGCTTTGTCTTTAAAACATGTTTCTCCTTTTCTCATCCAGAGAAATATAATATTCTGCCTTTTTAATATTTACTAGAATATTTCATTCTTCTAGGAAAGGGGTGGGTGCTAATTTTACACAGTCTTATTTCTTCCTTACAGCATGAGTTTCCAATTTAAAACATCACAAATGTCATTGGGGAATAAATCCTTAGTCCAAGGGCCACAATGTTGAAACCTTTTATACATTAGAAAGTATCCATTGACTATTTAAAAAAAATGAGGAAAAAAAAGAATAACATAGTATGCCAACAAACATAAATATACTGTATTGTAATAGTTTATTTTTACTGATCTTCCTATCACCTAAAATAACAGGGTCTCAGTCCCAGTTCTCAGAGAGCCCATGGTTTATTTAAATATTTTAATTTACCTTTGTGCATATCCTGTGGATGGCTGTGCTTTTATATAATATAGTTGTGTTAAGGGTATATTAAAATTGCAGCTATGGGTTGAAAATATTCTTTGTCAGATGACTGGATGATAAAACAGTAGCAACTCTTTACCGTATTTTCTTTTTTGAAAAAAATAGCACTAGGAGGAAAAGTTCAAGAAATAGACACATATACACACATACACACACACACATATACTTATACATACATACATATACACAACTATATGATCATTATTGCATACATATTTCTTTTTCTTCCCTATTTTAAAAATGCAAAAAACCAACAAGAAAGGAAAATGCAATAATCTCTATCATTATTTTATTATTATTAAAACAAGTCCTTGTTATCTTGAATTACATGAACATTTTTTTCTTGAGAAACAAAGCACCTTAGGAAGCTGAACTTCTCTGTATATGAAGTATAAAAATTAGAGAGAAAATGCCTGATACAGTGCAAGGGATGGTTTATTTTTTTTATGCACTTGCTTGCTCTGGAAGTGAACAAATAGTCCGCATTATGAACCAGAAGGAAAATTGTAATGTAGTGGCAGACAAATATAATCTGCAGATTTTACAGTACAGGAAACTGTAGTATATACTGGAAATGCTGACATAAAGTTGTTCAATATATTTTATTTATTCTAACCAATAGAATGATGGATGGATAGATAGATGGATGGACGGACGGACAGACAGAGAGATAGACAGGGAGATGATAGATAGATAGATAGATAGATAGATAGATAGATAGATAGATAGATAGATAGATAGA
>BLBF01000032.1:1355774-1397451 GCA_015471245.1 Laticauda colubrina | reverse complement strand
TATATATATATATATATATATATATATATATATATATATATATATATGTTTTCTTAGGCTTTCGCGGGTACCTACATGTGTGCTGTTTAGCTTCCTTCGGGTATTATTATGTTAAAGTGTTCGGTTTTGGCGATAGTTCTTTCATACATAGGACAAACTAACAGAAGAATTAGTGCACGCATTGAAGAACACAAAAACTCAATCAAAAAAGAAGAACTGACCTCTTCCCTGGTCCAACACCTCAAAGCCACAGGACATGAAATTGACTTTAAAAATACCAGAACTATCGCCAAAACCGAACACTTTAACAACAGAATAATCAGAGAAGCCATAGAGATAGAGAAACGCCCACACAGCATGAATAGACGAGATGATACCTCCCGCCTACCAACCATTTGGAAACCTGCCCTCATTAATAAATGAGTAACTAACATGAAGAATGACACCAGACCCACACCCGCAAGTGCCACACAAGATGCTACCACCACACTTCCACACAGAAAAAAGACTCACACCCACACAGAAGAGGAGACACGACCACGAAAAAGAAACCATACTGCAGCTGCACCACTACCCGCTTCAAACCCCTCTGACCCATACAAGAAGCAAACTGACACCCACCATGAAGATGTGGCACGACCACGAACACGAAGCCAAACAACAAGATCACAGCTCACCAGCTCAAATCCCCCAGCAACTAAGACTAACCTGAGCACAACCAAGCCCCCACCTAAGCAGAACACACCCCCAGCCAATCAGAACACAGCCAACCCCCCTACCAATCAGAACACAGCCAAACCCCCACCCAATCAAGTCACACCCCCACTAGCAGTTAAAAGGAAGAAGCAGCTGCAAGCTCACATTACTCTGAGAAGCACAGAGCTGAAGAAACAAGCCTGAAGATGATGAATGAGACTTCATCGAAACGTTGCCTAGATACTTCCAATTCTATTTATATATATATATTTATATATATATATTTGTTTTCTTAAGTTTTCACAGGTGTTTATGTGCAGGGGGCCCCAACTACCGGTCCCCAGACCGGTATCGGTCTGTGGATCATTTTGTATTGGGCTGCAAAGCTTGGCCACCGCCATCTTGTTTCAACGGTGCTTCCGCGTTTTTGGTTGCTTCTGGGTTTTCGGTTGGAAAGTACTTCTGGGTTTTCGGTTGGAAAGCGGTGTTTGAGTGTTGAAGGAATCCTTGCGCCTTAGTTTCATCGAAGGGGAGGGCAGCTTCGAATGAAGAGCCATCCCGATGGCAGTGGAGTCTCGCATTACTCAGGTACCGGTCCATGGAAGAATGAATAATCGTGAAATCAGTACCTGGTACAAAAAAGGCTGGGGACCACTGTTTATATGTATAGTATTCAGCTTTGTTCGGGTGTTTTCCCACGTGGCTTCTCTGATAATTCTGTAGTTGGGGTTTTCTATAGTGGCTAGGGTTTTGGTGCCATTGAAATTGATGCTATGACCTGTGGCTTTCATGTGTTGGACTAATGAGGAGGTGTGTTCCAGCTTTTTTACTGCATTTTTGTGTTCATCCAGGAGGGTACTTATTCTTCTATTGGTCTGTCCAATGTATGTGGCCGGGCATGATGCACAGGGGACTTCGTATATGCCTTGGTTTTCCAAGTCAGTTTTATCTTTGGGGTTTCTAAGGATGGCTGCTATTTTTCTGTCTGTTTTGAAGGCAGTCTTGATGTGATGCCTGTGTAGTATCTTACTGATTTTGTCTGTAGTGCCTTTTATGTAGGGTGGGTACAGTTATGTAGATCTCGGTGTGTTTGGGTCTTTTCCCATGTAAGATTAAGAGTATCTTGGTGATGTTTTGGTGAGGTCCCACTCGCCATCCTTTGTGCCAGTGCGCTGGCATGAAGCCGAAAGCACCAGCCTGAGGATGGCGAGTGGGACCTCGCCGAAATGGCGCCAAGATACTCTTAATCTTACATGGGAAAAGACACACACACACACACACACACACCACACACACACACATATATATATCTTGAACATATCATCTTCCATTAAACAGTATGTTATCTGGGTACAAATGTCTCTGTGTAATTACAATCAAAGTTTACAATATTCATTACATTGATAATAATTCTCTAATCTTACAATATTAAGATAAACATTCCAAAAGTTCTCTTACCCATAGATGCCACCTGCTCCTTAAGCAGAAGTTATGAGTCCAGGAGAACTCTGAATTGCACACCATTCTAAGCAGAGAAAGGAAAAGCACTCATAATCAAATATGGAATTTCTCTGGAGTTAGCTCAGCAAACCCATCCAGATACTGACAGCTTCCAAGCACTCGGCTAGTACTTCTATTGCATCACCTATTTAGCTCAGGGCTGAGAAGTATAGCAGGGTTATCATCAACATGCAGGTGACACCAGACCCTGGTGCCAATAATAGATAACCTCCCTCAGCAGTTTCATGGAGATATTAAAAAGAACTGAGGCAATGCTAGAGCCCCTGAGTCACCATCCAGAGCACTGGTGGTATTCAGCAGATTCTGACCAGTTTTGGAGAACCGGTAGTAGAAATTTTGTGGAGTTTGGAGAACTGGCAAATACCACCTCTGACTGGAGATTTTACAGTATCCTTCCCCTGCCATGCCCAACAAGCCACTGGTCCAGAGAAATGGTCTTCAGACAGAAGTCTCATCTCCCTCCAACTAACCTTCATTTTAGAAAGGAGAAGAAACACTGCAGAATGGTGGCCCATCTCTCCAATCCCTTAAGCCCCTGTCACACTGCACCAATGGATGGAAAGAGGATGTAAAACGGAGAAAAACACTTGCCATCCGTTGGTTAACGCGATGCTTCTGTTCTGTACTCACTGCCTCCGTTTTGCTTCCTCTCTATCCGTCCAGCATCCGTCTATTGGCATTTCATCCGCTCAAAAAGTTTTGAGCTGCTCAAAACTTTTTGAGCGGAAAATGTATCCAATGCGTCTGTTCTGCATCCGCTAGGCATACGGGGGACATCCATTCTGCATCCGTTACGCATCTGCTATATCCGCTAGGCATCCGCTGCGCATCCACGCAACTCAAATCCGTTCCAGCGGTAAACGGACGCAGGGAGGAAGCGGAACGGAGGCGCAGCATTTGTAGCACGGACAGAGAAAGGATGAAAGTGGATGCAAATCGCATCTGCATCATCCACTACACATCCGCTCTGCATCCTCTCTGCATCCACTCTGCATCCTCTACGCATCCTCTACGCATCCGCTCTGCATCCGCTCCCATCTGCTTCCATCCACTAGGCTTCCGCTCTGCATCTGCTTTCCATCCGCCCTGCGTCCTCCCCCTGTCCGTTCCTTTCCATGTTATCCGCTCTGCTTATGCAAATTTTTGCCCCTTTTGAGAGCAGATAACAACGGATGGAACATTTTTCTCGTCCTCTGTGTCCTTTTTACAAACGTTTTGCATCCGTCGGCCAGTGTGACAGGGCCTTTAGGTTTTATGTACTAAAATTAAATACATTAAAGGAAGAGGAGAGTTTTTCACACTTATGACCACCTCCTGTTTGGACTTCTGAAATATGGGGCTATTGTGCCCTATTACCTGCAATTTCTGGAAGAATACAGGTCCAGCAAATAGCTTTATAACAATAAGCATCTGATTATTACCACAACAGCCTATAAAGGTAAATGAATCTAGGATGTACAAGGATCTTAATGCAGCCCTGGATCTTCAACCTTCTGCCCCAGACCACTCCTCAAAATGTAGCAGCTGGCTGGGTAGCTTACATGCCTGTAACCAGGCTAGTGTATTTCCTTTGACTTTCTTTATTCAGCTCCATGGAGAGCAAACTGTTAAAGATTCCTCCAGGGCTGTCAGGCTCCCTTGTTGCTCAGGGAGCATCACAAAAAGTCCATTCGTTCACCCTTTTCTTCTCTCTCTGCCTGCAGTGGCAGAATGGAGGTGAGTTTGACTGTACATTTCAGCAATTTTGTTCCATCCTCAGCAAGAACGATTTGCCCAAGAGCTCTAGAGGAGAAGCAAACCTACCTTATTGAACATAATCGCTCCCCAGACGAAACTGGGTAGCTTGGAGAGCTCAGGGTAGCAAGAGGTCAGCTCTTGTGTTTGGATGCTCAAATTAGCAGCTGAACCGGCAATGATTTCTGCCCACTTGTGCTGGGGCTTCCCTTGCCAGCACATGGCTCAGTAGCAGTGTGAGCAAAGCAAAAGCAGCAGCCAGGGACAGTGTGATGTGTGTATGTGTGTATATATATCTTGAACTGCCTCACTTCGGAACTTGCAGCAGGAAACAGGGAAGGTATCAACATGGAGCAGATGTGCCAGGAGCGATCAATACTCTGTCTCATGATTACAATGGGATCTCCCTGGGGCCATACACTGCCATTCAGGCACCAACAGGCAACCACGCACAGAAGTAAAAGATGGGCAACTATGTTTAGTGATCATAATGCATCATGTTATTTTCACCAGACTTGCTTTGTGGGTTGAGGAAAGGAATGCTCATTGATGCTAATTTGGCCCAACAGCACAGCTAAATAAGAAAAGGGGTGGATGGGTTTTGTTTTCCTTTTTGTTTAGCTCTCAGAGTGGCAAGCATTATCAAAGTTTGCTTTTTAAAGTTCTGGAAAGCAACAATTCTCTCTCTAGAACTTTTGTAAGCCCTGGCTAAGCACTGTTGTCAGGCAAAGCAAGACGAAACCTTTTCCAATGTTGACGAAATGAGCCATTATTATCTTTCTTGCTGAAAACGGCATATGGTTCCCCCCACTCCACCTCTTTTTCAAAAATTCATTTATCAATAACTAGGTATAGCCAGTTACTCACCAGTATTGATCACAATATCTATAAGAGTTGCAAAGTACCTTTGCTCAAGGTCACCGTAAGGTCAAATTATGATCAATATGAATTGACTGCCTGCAAATAAATTTAAATAGCTGACATAATTGCCAGAGGTGCCCATTTGAAATTAAGGTGGACCACTTCAAAGAGAGGGGAGAAGGTTTATACAGCATGCTGGAACAGCCTTGCGCAGCCATCTGCCATTTTTAAAAGGCCCCATAAAATCATATTTGCTGCAGTGACAAATAATTGAATGAACAACCATATATTTTCTGCTTCAAAAAAAAATAGTAATTCAGAAAAATAGCATTGTCATTGAAGTTTTTTTTACTGAGAATCTGAGTACAAATGCAGCAGATCTTTCATAGTATAGGCTGAAAGTGTTGGACTGGAAGGAGAAAAGACCTGGATTCAAATTCATCCTTAACCATGGAAATTGGCTGGGTCACAGGCTTATCAGCCAGCCAGTCTTTCATTATCTGCCTTCCAGATTATAGTAGGGTCAATAAAATCAGAGAACAAAATGCTATGTAGGGTGCCTTTTGCTTCCGGGGGGTGGGGGGGGGGAGAAGGTGGAATATAAATATAGCAAGTTAAAACAAAATAAAAGCAACACAAAGCAAATTGTATTTACCAGGCTGTTTTACAACTAAATCTAGCAGGAAAGCTATAATTGTAAACATTTTCTCCTTTTTGTTTTTCTTCTCCTTATTTCTCAATGGCAGAGGTGCATGGAATCTGTCTGCTGCATTTGTAGATTTCTCATTGTTCTGATTCAGTCATTGACATGATTTGTTTGATTCATTATGTGCCATCAAGTTGATGTCAAGACTTAGCAAGCACACAGAATTTCTCTAGGAGGACCTGATCCCAATCTGTTCCTTTAGCTCTTCCAATGATGCCTCCATTGCCATTGAAACGGAGTCCATCTGCCTCGAAGCTGGTTGTGTTCTTCTTCTCTTTCCCAGCATTAGAGCCCTCTTCAGAGAGTCCAGAGTAGGATAATTAGAGGCTGGACATTTGGGCCTTGAGTAAAAATCCTGGGTTGATTTGTTTAAGGATCCATAAGTTTATTTTTTTGGCTTTCCATGGTAGTCTCATGAGTCTTCTTTAACACCAAAGTTCAAAAGTATCAACGTTCTTCAAAATCGAGGAAATTGTCATGACAAGCTTTTTTTTTTAATCTTCCAGATTGAGTCATGTTGCAAAAGTAACCTATGTTGTCCTAGCATTTCACTCTCCAGAACTAATAAAACTAAGTGGAACTGGGATTGAATTGGAGACCAGAATAGTGTTAGAGCTGGATAGGCACAGTTACATTTTTTTTTTAGTAAACAGCTTTAGCTACATGGAAAAAAGAAAAATATATAATTAATGGCATTGTCTTTTTTTTAATAAACAAACTTCTACATTTTTATAATCTTTATAAGTCAGGATCCCCAACCCCCAGTCTGTGGCCCTGCACCAAGCCACTACATACCAGAAACTGGGCTGTGTAAAAAAGTGAAACCCCATTCATGTGATGCAGACAGTGTGCAAAACCACACCCTTTCTGGACTGAAAAAAAACTCTCTCCATGGAACCAGTCACTGGTGCCCAAAAGATGGGGGACCAAAGTTGTAAGCTGCCTGGAATCACCATGTCTCAGACTATATACATTTGTTTAATTAATTAATAGATGTTCCCCAACACAATATATAGTAGGCATGAGGCCAATTCTTTCAAGAGGTACTGAGCAAATAAATTTGGATGTAGCATATAAAAGGTGACCGGCAGATATTAAGAAAAGTTTTCCTGATTTTGCTTAACACAGTTCTACTACTACACTACAATATTTATATTAATGTCCTGAAGCTCAGTCTGATTAGATCCCAATTCTTTTGCACATATAGTATGCAGTGAATCCACTCCATGATTTTGAAAAGTTTCAGATTAGTGTAAAGGATAAATTACACAAATTGTACAATTACATAAATTGTAAGGTGACAGCCATGCCATTCAAGGGTATTTCTCTTAAATATTCGCAACTATTGTGATCTCTGGCAGTGGAAAACTATGTACGACAAACTGATTGACTAAATTAACTCACTGCCTCACTTTTCAGTGTGAAAGAAAGAAGGAGCATAGATAGAAAATTAGAGGGCTCTGCTCATCTACTGGTAGACTGATTATTCCTTATTTAAGGAATAAGGACAATATCCTAAACAATATCTGCAGTAATTAAATAAAATGGAGCTAGTTGTAGAAAGTATACACCTTTATAAGAACTTGGACAAGCTCAACCAACAGTCTCACACTTGTGAATGTGGATGAAGAAGAAAAAAAGAAGATGGCTTACTCTCTACTAACCTGACATTTAGGTGTCTGAGTTAAAAGGGATTACGGTACGAAGTAGGACAAATGTTCAAATTCAATAGCATACACAGAAGCATTATTGCTTTCTTTAAAGGCATTTTCCAAAGCAGAAAAGATATATAATTCATATCTTAAATCACTTTCCTAGAGACCTGGCTGAATAACCATTACGCAGAGAAGTTAGGTAGGCTGAATTCTACCAAGATCTAACATGAGCTGACCACTGACTTGGGTTTATTTTTTTTCCCATCCTCCCATAAAGCAGAAAGTTTTACTATCCTAAGTGATGTTGGGGGAAGAAGAGTAGAGCGGAGGAGAAGTATCCCTACTATTCTGACAGCCTAGCCTCCCTTTCATCTTTTTAGCCAGGTATTCAACTTGCATGGAACAGGACAAATGGATAAAAAAGCAAGGCTTAGGATTCTCTCCCAATAAATCTTCAGAGCGAGCGAGTGAGCCTCCACCTTAAGTGCATTTCATCAGACAGCAGCACAGAAGCTAAGGTGGTCAATGCAATTAAATTCAAAACCTGAATGTATTGAACTTTTCTGCAATTATACATGGGTCATCTCTGGACAATATGTTGGCCATCTGCTAGCATCTGTGCTGTTCCCTCTAATAGAGTTCCTGCTGTGGCTCCAGGCCATGAGAGGCAGCACGAAGAGGGTCACATATTGTTTCTTTCAGCCATATTTAGGTCACAGGGTGTTCAGCTCCCTCCCCCCCCCCTTTTTTTTTCTCCTCTTTTTTGGGGGGAGGGGGGGGAGAATGGGGCAGGCAAGACCATTCTAGCTTTTCACAAAGGCAAAGAAAAGACAGAACACTTTTAACTCAGGTATTTATGATCCACGTGAAGTAAACGGCTCCCTTTGCTATCCAATGAGCCTCTCTGAGAGCAAGAGCATGAAGTGTTTAGTTTCACTCTCTCGTTTTAATGATCCCTGCAGAAATGTGAAGAGCCACAAATGCTGAATGCTCGTCAACATCTCTTGCATTGGGCAAAAGGAGAGAGCTTCTCCCAGCTCATATTCCCTGACTGAAACCTTAAGTGACTCGATGGGGAAAAATAGAGAGGATGTGATACCTTTTTGATGCTTTTACTCAATCTTTGGAACAAAGTTTTGAAGAAGAAGAAAAATTACACATGCTCAAATTTTAAAGTTTTTATTATATTTCAGAGGCAGAGGTAGACTTCCTTTTTTAAAAAAAAAACTGGGCTGAAATCACCTGATCTTGGAAGATTGTGCTTCTGGAAAAGAAGAATTGTGTTTATTCACATTTCACATTTCCAAACATGGAAAATGGAACTCTCTATTATCCTTCAAAATGAAAGATAGCAATTCTACAAATTTTGTAAGCAACTGGTACGTATGTGTGTGGATGTGTGTACCCACAAATACCCCATACACTGATGGGCAGTCTTTGACTTACGACTATAATTTAACCAAGAATTACAGTTGTAAGTCATGCCAGTTATTAGACAGAGCATCATATGACCAATCTGGTTTTAGAACAGTTTTCCGCAGTGGTCATTAAATGAATGCAACAATTATTAAGTAAACCCATTGTTTACAATGAATGTTCTTTTGTCAAAAACCAGAAGTAAACACTGGTTTCCAGCAAAAAAATAATAAATCACAATAACATCACCATGGGATGCTGCAAATGGCTGTAAGTGCAGGCTGGTTGCTGAGTACCTGAAACACAATCACATGAGTGTGGAAGGGGAAGACAGCCAGCAAATGTTTGAATCCAGATCACAAGTTCCTATTTTGGGGCCTATTGTAGCTTTGGTCACTAAGCAATTGGCTGCCAAGCAAGAACTACATAAAGAAGATATGTCTGCATACATATGCACTGCAGGCAAAGTACCATGTCAAGACAAGACCCTTCATGGCATCTACCATCAAAAGATAGCTCAACTGGCAGGCACTGGGATATCCTGTTGATAGCTGGAAAGGACTGGGCTAAAAGACAGCACTGAGACATAGATCATAGCAGCACAAGAACAGGCACTAAGCACCACAGCCATAGAAGCAGGAATCTCCACACTACACAGGGCCCAGAGGTTCAGCAGGTTCTGACCAGTTCTGAAGAACTGGTAGTAGAAATTTTGAGTAGTTCGGAGAACCAGCAAATAGCACTTCTGACTGGCCCCACCCCATCTATTCTCTGCCTCTCGAGTCCCAGCTGATCATCTGGGTCTTCTTTTGTTGCCCTGCATAGGAGAACAGAGCTGGAAAGCAGGTTAGTGGGGTGGGGAGGGAATGGGACTTTGCAGTAACCTTCCCCTTGAGTGGGGTGGGAATGGAGATTTTGCAATATTCTTCTCCTACCATGTCCACCAAGTCACACCCACCAAGCCAAGCCATGCCCACTAAGCTACGGGTAAGAACCGGTAGTAAAAAATTTCTGAATCCCATCACTGGCCCAAGTTGCAGTTTTTGCAGGGAGGCCTCAAACACATAGTGTCAAGGTGTAAGATGAAGGTAGGAGTAGCATATACAGAACACCACAGCTAAGTTCTGCCGTTGTGTATAGGAACATCTGCACTATGTATGGATTAGATCTTCCCAAGTCCATTTGGAAAATTCCACAAAAAGTCATGGAGAATAATAAAGCTAAAGTCCTATGGGACTTTCAGTTCCAGACAGATAGGCAGTTACCAACCAATCAAGCAGATATTGTGGTAGTAGACAAGGACTAGAAGACAATGATGCCAAGTGGCAGCAACAACAGGAAGAAGGGGTATGAAAAGCTGTAGAAGTGCCATGGCCTAAAATATGAATCAGAAAGAATATGGAAAATAAAGGCCTAAATGGTCTCGGTAGTGGTAGGACCATTTAGGGCTGTGAATCCTAAGCTGGGACAGTGGCTCCCACAGAGCTCAGGAACAGTATCAGAGCTTTCTGTCCAGAAAAGTCCAGTATATTAAAGTCTGTATTATACGAGTGACAGATTGATGAAGGGGATAAAAGTAACGAGCTAGCTTTCAGTATGTGACTGAGTTCTAGCTCTGGCTTAGGCACAAAACCAGCTGGTTGACCTAGGGCCATTCATTCCTTGTCACCCAAGGAAGGAGGAGGCAATGGCAAATCATGTCCAAAAAAAATCTTGCCAAGAAAAAGGAAGGGACCCAATTCCAGGCACATGATTGCCAGGAGTCCAGATAGCAACCAGGGGAAAAAAAGGTACAGAAAGATATATTTTGAAAATGCAAACTTGCAAATAAAAAATATCTTTCTACAAAGATACAGACAAGTGTGTGTGTAAAATTAATATGTGTAAAATCAAACTGGTAAGGAAAAGGCACAGACTGAATGTTCATACTGTAAGATAAATGAAGAAAGTCTGAAACAGGGTTATAACTGTTCCATCTGGAAATAAGGTGCGTGAGACCGGGTTCCAACAAACAACTCTTTATTCAAACAGTAAAGTGACTTGTAACGGATGGTTTCCCCAGCCGCAGCAGCCCTTCTTATAGCAGCTTGCTCAAGGCTTGTGGCCAATGACAGTTGTTTAAGTGTTCCCGCCGTCAGGCGGGCCAATTGGAATGGCGCTTAAGTAACCAATCTGAGAATGGCCTTTTCAGCCAATCAGTTTAAGGTATTTGGAGTCTACCAAGTTCTACGCACAACACCCCTCCCCCTTTGGTTTCGTCCAACGTGCATAACGTAGTCACGCAGGTAGGTGGGGCTTCTGTGGGTCCTACTTGACCTGCACAGCTCAGTCTCAGTGTGGTCCTCAAGCGGTTCGGACAAGATCGCTTTCTTTCCACGTCTTCTCCATGGAACCTCCTGGAAGGGTGAGTCAGCCTTGCTGCTTCCGCCTGAGTTTCTTGGGCTGGTTGAGGTGGCTCCACCGCTCCCTCCTGGTTCATCCAGGCTGGTCGAGCTGGCCTGGCTGTCTCCTTCCAGGAAGGCTTCGCCTCACTCTCCTGCTCCTGGACTTCTTCTCTGGAGATCGTCTATGGGTAAGCGCTTTTTTTGTTTCATTTGAGTTTCTAGTTTGGGTTTGTGTAGTGATTGTTGTCTTGTTATTGGAGGTTCATCTCTCCCTTTTTTATTATTTTGTGTTTCCCCCCCCCTCGGTTGTTTTTAGCTCATTTATTGGGGTTTGCAGCAGTAGTGTAGTGTTGCGTTCTAATGTGTGAGAGCGAAGCTGGTCGATATGCCGCTTCCATGTTCTGCCGTCGTCTAGTGCAAGTCGGTATGACCGGGGCCCTGTGATTTAGGTAACTGTGTCTGGAAGCCATAATGGGTCCCGGGTAAGGTTTTTAGCGTAGACTAAATCACCGATTTCAAAAGAGCGATATCTACTGGAGGAGTCAGGGGGTTTGTCCCAGGTATAGGTGGGGTGCAGTCTATCGAGGTAGGAATGCAATTTCCTATCCATGAGGAGTTCAGCTGGGCTTTTGTTTGTGGTTGTGCTAGGGGTGATATGTTGAATGGTTAATAATCTGTTAAGTTTATCTTGCACATCCCCTGTGTCCATTTTTTCTAGGGCCTTCTTAGTATAACTAACCATGTGTTCAGCCCATCCATTTGAAGCCAGATGAGCCGGCGCTGTCAGGGCATGTCTGATGCCCTGTGCAGCCAAGTATTGCTCGAAAGCTAAAGCAGTAAACTGGGGCTCATTGTCCAAGACTATTACATCAGGCAGCCCCTGCATGGCAAAAAGTCTGTTTAACTGTTTCATGACTGCCTCAGTAGTAGTGGATGCCATAAGGATAACCTCTAACCAGTTCAAGTAGGCATCCATGATTACAAAATAGGTGTTCCCTTTTGTTGGCCCAGCAAACTCAACATGCAGTCTCGACCATGGGCCTCTGGGAGTTTCCCATTCCAGGACTGGTGCCAGTGAGGGGGTAGGCTTTGATTTTTGGCAGTCATGGCATGTTGCCACCTATCATTTAATGTCCTTGTCTAGCCCTGGCCACCAGACGTAACTCCTGGCCAGAGATTTCATTTTGACTATGCCCGGGTGTCCCTCGTGCAACATGCACACTTCTTCCTATAACTTTTCTGGGATTACCACCCTGTCCCCCCCCATAGTATACAGCCTTTTTCAATAGACAGTTCAGTCTGTCGGATGTGAAAAGATTTAAAAGTCTCACCTCTGTTCTCATCCAGCCAGCCCTTACCTACCCAATGCAGGATTCAAGCTGTCAGCGGGTCTTTCGTGGTAGCTTTAGTGACATCTGCTGTGGTTAGTGGCAGATTCGGCCAGGACTCGATTTGGAGAGTGGAGACAGTGGGAGCTGGGTCGTCTTCCATATTGGGCAGTGGGGAATGGCTCAAGGCATCCGCATGGGTGATGGTCTTTCCTGGCCGATGGATGAGTGTGTAGTTGTATGCAGCGAGGAATTCAGACCACCTCATTATTCTTGGTGATAAAATGTTCGGGGTGGGTTTGTTTCCTGCTAGGATCCCTAGCATAGGTTTGTGGTCAGTGATAATCAAAAATGTCCTACCATATAGGTATTTGTGGAATCTTTTGACGCCGGCTATGATTGCGAGGGCTTCTCGGTCGAGTTGGCTGTAGTTCCTTTCCGATTTTGACAGCGTTTTGGAATAGAAGGCGATTGGTGCCTCTCTGCTCTCTGGTAGTTTGTGGCTCAGGATGGTGCCGATTCCAAAAGGCGATGCATCACAGGTGACCGTCAGTGGCAGGGTGTTGCTGTACTGTATCAAAATGATGTTAGAAGTTAATAAGTCCTTGATGTTTTGGAATGCTGCTTGTTCCTGGTGGCCCCATTTCCATAGTTTTTTATCTAACAATCGATGTAAAGGTTCTGCTATGGTCGCTTTTTGGGGCAGGAAGATATTGTAGAAATTAATGAGACCTAAGAATGCTTGTAAGTCAGTTTTGTTCTTAGGTCTGGGTGTGTCTTTTATTGCCTTTATTTTCTTTTCAATGGGGTGTATCCCTTGCTCATCTATCAGGTAGCCTAAAAATTCAACCTGGTCGGTGGCTAGTTCACATTTTTCTCTCTTGACTTTAAGCCCTGCTTCTCTGAATCTTCGCAAAACCTCTTTTAGTCTATGTTCTAATTGGTTTGCATTTTTTGCTGATACTAATACATCATCAATATAGGGGACGACTCCTTTGATTCCATTTAGAAGGCGCTCCATGAGGCTTTGGAAAACACCCAGGGCAACGCTAATGCCAAATTGAAGTCGGTTGCACTTGAATGCCCCTCTGTGTGTGACAATAGTATGTGCCCCTGCAGTTTTGGGGTCAACTGGTAGCTGTTGATATGCTTGTGCGAGATCAAGTTTTGCAAAAAAATTTCCTCCCCCGAGTGAGTGCAATAAGTGTTGCACTATCGGTACTGGATATGTGCTTTGTTGCAGCACATGATTTAGGGTTGCCTTATAGTCTCCACAGATGCCCACTGACCCATCTGGTTTGACAGGAGTCACGATGGGTGTTTTCCACCTGGCATGGTCGATTGGCTGTAACACCCCTTGTGAGATAAGTTTGTTAAGCTGTTCGTCTATTTTTGGCTTTAAGGCAAAGGGAACGGGTCTGGCTTTGAGCCTGATGGGAGCTATCTTTGGCTGAATGATATTGGGGTCCCCTTGTACTTGCCTAGGGTCCCATCGAATACATCCCAGAACTCTTGCAGCAGGCTCTCTTCCCAGTTGGCCGCAACGATGCTGATGATCCTGGTCACTCCAATTCCCAGGGGCACGAACCATTCAATTCCCAGCAGGCTAGGGCGATCACAGTCGATGATTGTTAGAGGCAGTATGTCAGCGTGGTTTTTAAATTCTACTGGAAAATGTCCAAGGCCCACTACCGGGATTTGGTTTCCCTGGTAGTCCTTTAGTATCAATTTTTGTTGTTCCAGTCCTCTTTGCTTGATGTCTGGTATCAGGCTTCTGATAGTGTTCCAAGATACCATTGACAAATATGATCCGAAGTCTACTGCCATCTCACAGGGCTTTCCTTTGATTTTTACATTTATCTGGACCTTTTTTGTGTTTGCTGCCCTGGCATTTCCGATGGTTATTGTTTGGTGTGTTTCTTCTCTGTCGCTCGTTCACCGGTTCCTGCTCTCTTGGCTCCATCTGCTTCTGGCTTGTCTCTCTTTGTTTCTGGGGGGAGTGCTGCCGTGTCTTTTTGGACTATAGCTCTTTTGTTTCAGCAGACTCTTGCGATGTGCCCCCATTTTTCACAAGCTCTGCCAATGGCATCTAGGAACCTGCATTCTGAGCATGGGTGATTTCCTCCGCATCCAGCACACTGGAATTCTCGCCTGCTTCTTCTTTGTTCCCACCATTTTCTGTCCGACTGAAGCCTATGTATATCTTCATTGTAGTCATCAGTGTTGGTCAGGGAGTCAAGTTCTTCATGGTGGGCAGTCGCTGTGGGCTGTTTCTTGGTTCCTTCTGCCCTCTTTTCTCTGAGTTGATTCGGCGGATCTGGAATTGAGTTCATCTGGCGCATAGTGGTTGCAGATTTCTTGGCTGCTTCAGCGGCGGTGGCTTCTGCGATGGCCTCAGCCACTGTGATATTCAGTCTGTTTAGCAGCTTGCTTTGGAGTGTAGCATCCTTCAATTCAAGGACCACGCGGTCCCTTATGGCCTCGTCCATGTTCTGGAACTCTCAGGCTCCTCCGATATTCCTCAGGGCTGCTACGAAGTCTCAGACGCTCTCGTCTTCCTTTTGGTCTCTTTTGTAATACTCGTGCCTTTTGATCAGGTTCGAGACCACAGGTGCGTAATGGGCTCAGAGCATTCTGTTCAGCTCAGGCCATGCCATCTGCTTTACGTATCTTGGTTTAGCTAGTGTTTAGCCATTTTAAAAATGGCTGGTCCACAGTGCGTGAGGAATACAGCCCTCTTCCTCTGGTCAGATATCTCCTGCAGCTCATTGCTTTCTAGAAACCTTAAGAAGCGATCAATGTACGACTCCCAATATTCCTCGGCTGGGTTGAACAGTGCGGGCAGCACATTGTTACCGGCCATCTCTGTCGCTCGGTTCTGGTTGCCATGTGCTTCGGTCTTGCTCTTCTAGGATGATCCTACATTCATCGCCAGTGTTCTGTCTGGAAATAAGGTGCGTGAGACCGGGTTCCAACAAACAACTCTTTATTAAAACAGTAAAGTGACTTGTAATGGATGGTTTCCCAAGCCGCAGCAGCCCTTCTTATAGCGGCTTGCTCACAGCTTGTGGCCAGTGACAGTTGTTTAAGTGTTCCTGCCATCAGGCGGGCCAATCGGAATGGCGCTAAAGTAACCAATCCGAGAACGGCCTTTTCGGCCAATCAGTTTAAGGTATTTGAAGTCTACCAAGTTCTATACACAACAATAACATATAAAACAGAGTACTAGGTTATATCTACTACAGGCTATCTTTGCAACAGTCAAGTCAGGAGGAGGAATAAGAGCAATGGTGGCACAGTGAATTTGAAAGTAGTATTGCAGGCTCTACCCACTGCTAGCAGTTCAATCTTGATGGGGTTCAAGGTTGACTTATACTTCTGAGGTCAGTAAAATGAGGACCCAGATTGTTGGGGGCAGTAGGCTGACTCTATAAACTACTTAGACAGGACTGTAAAGAACTTTGAAGTGGTACATAAGTCTAAGTGCTATTGCTAATAAGAATAAACTCAGAAGGCCAAATCTGCTCATAATGTGGAGGCAGAAGGAGCGTGTTCCTTCATATAGCAGGGAAACCCAATTCATTTAGGAGGTAAGGCAGTTCAGGCAGTCAAAGAATCATTTCTCACATCATGCAACTACCAGTGGTATCCTCCAGATGTACTGATATCACAATACTCAAAATTTTCATTACATGTGACAATTAGTGGCTAGGAACTCTGGGGTTTACGGTCCTAACTTATTCTGAGGATGCCAAAATTTAAATGTTTGCCATCAAGGCTGTATGGAGCTAGAAGTTACCTTGTTGATAAAGGTATCCTGAATTATACATGACCATGGCAGTAGCTTGTTGAATATGTATCAGATTTGTATACACATTTATAGGGAACACAAACACATAAAGAAAGGAAAATACTTATCTATTTTATGCAGCTAGAAATTAAAAAGAGAAACATAAATGTAAAGGTGTGCGCGTGCACATGCACACACACACACGCACACATGCATACAGAGAGATAAATTGCAACATCATTTAAAAATGTATTACTTTTACAAAATTAGTAGAATCTGGTTATTAAATGCAGTCTCTTCCTCTGTATCATGACCAATATTAGCAATTTCAAGTTCGACATCAATTAGCCAGTTGCTTTTACCCTTATAGACATATTTATAATGGAAAGGAGTGCATTTAAGCTTTAAGGTCCTGCCAACTAATCAATTTGATGAACTAATTGATAATGAATGTTAATTGACAACTAACAGCAGTCAATTAATTGCATTTCAGATGTAGCTCCAGGAAGCTGAGCTGAACATTATTTCACCTCAAGCTACTCAAATAATAGCACGCGATGACTTTGAACAGACATCTGAGGTCAACATGAGCATCCTTCCCTATTTATTATTGCAAGATCACAGCAGATGAGTTGATAAAAACAGGGATGGGTGGCTAAGTTCAACTTGTAAGGACATTTCAAGAGGATGGTCACTTAATGGAACCCATGACCAGGGATAATGAAAGCTTGGCCATCCCTTTCCTTAACTGGGGGAAGTTTTTCCCCAAATTGAATGGAAAAATACTGGGCTCCTATTGAGGAGATAACTTCATTTGGGGAAAGTTTGGATTGAATATACACCAGAGAAGTCTTCTTCCAGTGGTGGTTTTCCATTGGGCTTCTGTTTGAAGGACACACTCTGAAACAGATGCCATTAGCAGTCCCATGACTTTTGTCATAAAAAAAGCTAGCCAGTTGAACGAACCACAGCTATGAGATCTCCTCCAATTTTGAATTTATAGCAAGTTATACATTTAGAGATACTTGGTTGGTTTTCAGGGGTCCTTGGTCATCTCTGAGGTTGGTTGTTTTCTTGCAGACATTTCATTACCCAAAGTAGGCAATATCTCCTGTGCTAGTAAGGAATGGGATTTGCTCTCAATTTATATCGTAATGATTTCCCCTGTCTGTGTTGGTGGTACGAGTCTTGAAGTTTGTTTGTTTGGACTTTTTACTGTTATCTTTTTTGGCAATTCCATGATTGAGTATTATTTATTTCTTCATTGTTGGCCTGATGTTAATCTTGGTGCTAATTTATGTTCATTTGGGTGTTGATTGCAGGCATGGAGAAAGAAGAAGAAAAGAACCTCCAAGACCACTCTCCAACAACATTAATAGAGCAGGTCATTAGAATATAAATATTTTCCCTACAACAACAACCCTGTGAGGTGGGTTCAACTGAGAGAGTGTGACTGGGCCAGAGTCATCCAGCTGACTTTCATGGCTACTTTTTTTTAACTTGGTGCTTTACCCATTATTAATGAGTTAATCCTTGCAATGAAACTGAGTAATATAGGTCCAATATCCATGTACCAATTCAAATCTAAAGCCAACATCAAACAGCAGTTCAACAAATGTGAAGGGTATTCTCCAGTTTCGATGTAATTTCACCATAGGTTTTGTTTTGTTGAAAAAAAACAAGTCTATAAGAAAGAAATGAAATAGCATATTATCCTATTTTAGCAAAATGAATGAAAAATCCAGGTCTAAAGAATCTGGTTTAAGATTTATCAGCAATCATGGACCCTTAACTGATATTCAAAGTTTTTCAAAATTAACTTAATAAATGCTACAACCACAGAAACAAGAAAGTGAATTGCACATAAAGCCCCTGTCACACAGCACCAACGGATGCAAACAGGATGTAAAATGGAGAGAAACACTTGCCATCCATTGGTTAACGTGATGCTTCCGTTCTGTACACACTGTGTCCGTTTTTCATCCTCTCTATCCGTCCAGCATCAGTCTACTGACATTTCATCCGCTCAAAAAGTTTTCAGCTGCACAAAACTTTTTGAGCAGAAAATGTATCCAATGCGTCCCTTAGACATCCGCTATGCATATGGGGAACATCCGTTAGACATCCATCGTCATCCGTTATGCATCCGCTATGTCCGCTAGGCATCCGCTGCACATCCATGCAACTCACATCTGCTCCAGTGGAAAACAGACACAGAGAGGAAGCGTAACGGACACGCAGTGTTAGCACGGACGGAGAAAGGATGTAAGTGGATGCAGCTCGCATACAAAGCATTAAAACGGAAAAAATGTTCGCATAGGGGACGTATCTCAGATATTTAGGATGTCTGCAGGATGTCTAGAGGATGCAAAAGGTAGCGGAAAACCTATATTTCCTATAAAAAGGGGGAGGAACTCACCTGGATCTCACTTTCAGTCCAGCAGCCCTGCTGTGTAGATCTCTTCACCCTTCATCTGCCTCTTGCTCTTCCACAGCATCCAGTCATCTCCACCATGGATCATCACACACTCCTTTTGGTAGCCACCATCATTCTACAACAGTGCGAAGCCATCTACAGGCTCTTTCATCTGTTCTACGCGAAGAAAAGGAGGCGTCCAAGAAGTGTCTGGGTCCGAAGATGGATCGCAAGAAGAGCCGAGTATGGACTGTATAACAAGCTGATGGTGGAGCTCAGGAACGAAGACACTCGTGCATTCCAGAACTTCATGAGGATGCCGCCAGCCATGTTTGACAAAGTTGTGCAGCGGCTGAGACCCAGGTTGACCAAGCAGAGCACCAACTTCCGGCCCAGCCTGGACCCTGGTCTCAAGGTGGCACTGACTCTGCGCCACCTGGCCTCAGGGACTACGTACAGGAACATGCAGTACGGCTGGAGGGTGCCACACAACACCATCAGCATTGTGGTCAGAGAAGTGGTGCAGGCCATCATCGAAGAATACCTGCAGGAGCTCCTCCAGTGCCCCTCCACTGAAGAAGGATGGAAGAAAGTTGCAGAGCAGTGGTATCAGAAGTGGAACTTCCCCCACACCGTTGGAGCCATAGATGGGAAGCACGTGGCCTGCAAAGCTCCAGACAAGTCAGGGTCCACTTATCACATCTACAAGGGCTTCTTCAGCATCAGCCTCCTCGCCATGGTCGATGCTGACTACAAGTTCATCTACATCGATGCTTCAGGCAACAGCTCATCTTCAGATGCCCAGGTATACAACGCCAGTCATGTCAAGGAGGGCCTGGAACGCAACCTCATCGTGGGTTTCCCAGATCCAGACCCCCTGCCCAACGACACACAAGATGTGCCCTACTTCATCGTGGGGGATGACGCCTTCTCCCTCAGAACCTACCTCATGAAGCCCTACACTTCCAGATGCCTCATCCGTGAAGAGAGGATCTTCAACTACAGGCTGTCCAGGGCAAGGCGGGTGGTGGAGAACGCCTTTGGCATCCTGGCCAACAGGTTCCAGGTATTTCTCACCACCATGCAGCATCGCCCTGAGACCGTGAGGAACATCATGGAAGCTTGCTGCATCCTGCACAATCTCATGCGCACCCGCAACCCAGTCTTGCAGAACAGGCTTGTGGACTGTCAACAAGGCAATGGGGACATGGAGCCTGGTGAATGGAGGCAAGGATGTAACCTAATAGACACTGTGGATGTACAAGGCCCCAACAGAACTTCACATGAAGGGAAGAAGCAGCGCAACCTCCTGAGACACTGGTGCAACTCCCCAGCTGGAGCAGTGGAGTGGCAAGACAGGATGATAGATGGTTAATGGATGCTTCCTTGAAGTTTTGTATAACGCTGATGAGATGTGCTATGTATGTTGAGTGGTCCTACAATGAATAGTGCATTAATACAGAGATTTGTTTATTTTTAAATGTGTTGATCAATGAATAAATTGTTATTGATAATAAAGGTCCATATGTGTGGCAGCTGGGATGGTGGACCATACAGTCCCACGATGGTTGCACTGGAGGTTTATCTATCCCACAGCTATTACCCATCCCACGGGTATCCTTATCTATCCCACAAGCATGCAAAGGCTTAACCATTTTTTCAAAGTTTTCATCAACACTTTATTAAGTAAGCAAAATGAACCAAGTAAACTAAGTGTCTCAAGCAAAGATAACCTTTATTAACTTTCTTAGGGAAACTTTATGACTTTATTAAATAAGCAAAATGAACCAAGTAAACTGTATTAAGTGTCTTAAGCAAAGATAAACTTTCTTAGGTAAACTTTATGACTGTATTAAATAAGCATAATGAATCAAGTAAAGCGTCTTAAGCAAAGATAAACTTAACAAGTAAACAACTCAGTCTCTGACACTATTCTCAGTCACTCTGAGTCATGTCCATGGTCTCAGCTGTTAAGCGGGCAGAGACTGTGGAGGTGGCTGTCACTTGAGTGCTGGTCTGAGGCACCATTGGGGTGCTCGGCCCTGAGGGTACAACAGGTGGTGGTGTGTTCAGGAAGCTATCCGAGAGCTGACTC
This sequence comes from Laticauda colubrina, assembly GCA_015471245.1. Taxonomy (NCBI): domain Eukaryota; kingdom Metazoa; phylum Chordata; class Lepidosauria; order Squamata; family Elapidae; genus Laticauda; species Laticauda colubrina. The sequence goes on along the minus strand of BLBF01000032.1, from coordinate 1,376,849 downwards.
AGTCCCATGAGGTTGAGAGGCCCTTCATCAAGGACTTGATATGTCAGGCCCAATACTGATGACAGATTGTCCATTGACGGGCTTGGGTTTGGGGTGGAGGAAGGAGGAGTGTAGTGGGGCTGTCTGGTCTGCAGGTGGGTGAGGTGAGGAGTCTGTAGCGTGCGATGAACCTGGGCCTGGACTGGGCAGTTCTGCTTCTGCTGTGGGAAGTCCTGGTAGTCATAGCCTTGGTAGGTGAGGGGCTGTTGAAAGCCGTGGAAGGGCTGTGACATTGCCTGGGGTGGAGGAGCAGACCTGGACTGGGTCAGAGCAGGTTCAGCTGGGCCTTGAGGGTTATGTAGAAGTGCTGTGATCTTCTGCTTCATCACCTGGTACTGGGCCTCGGGCAGGTCCCTCAGGGTCATCACGTAGGTGATGAAGATGTTTCAGCCTGAGGATGCTCTGTCCAAGTGGACCAGCTGAGAGAGAAATTCTGTGCTGGTCTTCATTGTGTCCCTGATCTCCAACAGCACACTGTGGTCCTGGCCCTCCAGTCTGCCTCTCTGCCTGCATCCTCTGGAGCTGGGGCTGGGGGTGGGGGTGGGTTGGCCTCTAGTGGCTGCTGCTTCTTCCTCCATTTGTGACAGCAGGACGTCATCCTCCATGGGATCCTCCAAGTCTGCCGGCATGGGGAGTGCAGCTGTCAGGGGGGTCTCTGCTGTGGGGCCCTCTGAAGACACCTGCCTGGACAGGGTAGCTGGCTCCTGGCTGGAAGAGGACTGGCTGTCTGTGGGCTGTCTGAGGGAGAGGGGTCTCAGAGGGGCTGCTCCTTGGTGGCGGATCTCACCCTCCAGGAAACTGCACTTGGCCATGACGTACATCTCCCGGTCAGTGAGCTTGACAGCAGCCTACCTGGATTTCTTGAGGTGTAGCTTGCCATACCAGGTGTGCATGTGCTTCCACCATCCAAGGAGTACTTCTGCAGTGTACCCCAGGCTCTCTGCCTTGTCTCTCCAAGCTGCCTGCTTCTTCTTGGTGTCCCAATAGAGTCTGTGGCCCTTTCTCCAGAGGAATTTGTTCTCCCTCAGCCATTCTAGCACCTCATCCTCATGCTCCTCAGAAACGGTGTACTGTTTCCTCTCTCCCTTCTGCTTTCCTTGCCTCTTCCTCCCTCTGGCAGGGGCTTCAGCAGGGCCTTCAGGGGCTTGAGCAGCAGGGTCTTCAGGGGCTTGAGCAGCAGAGCCTTCAGAGGCTTGAGCAGCAGGGCCTTCAGCAGCAGGGCCTTGAGGGCCTTGGGGCTGGTCCACCACAACAGCAGCAGCAGCAGCAGCAGCTTCAGAGTCAGTGCCAGGGGGTGGGATGCTGGTTCTGGCCTTCTTCACCTTGCCAGGGCTTGAACAAGTAGTCACAGACTTCCTTTTCTTGCCTGACTGATGAACCATGGTGTTCCTGCAAGATGTACGTGGCAGCACATCTTTCCCCTGTATGTTGACTGCGTGCGTGCTGCATCCTTTTATATCCGCAGAGCTGACACAATTCATAATCCCCACATGCGCAGTGAACGCTTTGCATCAGATATACATCCGCGCAGCATCCCCTTTGTTTCCTATAGGTGTCCTTGATGCATCCACTTCATCCATTATGCATCCGCCCCTTCCTCTATACATCCGCTTTGAAATTCTCCCCCAGAACCCCTTCGGAGCTGTCATCCACTTCCATCCGCTTTCATCCGCTAGAATGAATGGTGTCATCCGCTTTCATTCCTATGAACATCCTTTTTACATCCCCACTACATGCTACCCACGTCTGCTCTTTTCCGTTCTGTTTATGCAAATTTTCACCACTGTTTGGAGCGGATGACAACAGATAGAGCCACCCCAAAAATTTTGCTCATCCGCTGTGTCCTTTATGCATATGTTTTGCGTCCGGCCAGTGGGACCGGGCCTTTACAGTTGAGCAGGGTCTTGGAATAGGGACTTACAATCCCCAGCTAAATATATTAAAAAGTATTCTAGGAAGTATTCTAGGAAGTCGACCACCATTATTCTTTTTGAAGGCACTTAGCAATGACAAGCACCATTAGCACAAAGCATAATATTGATTTGTCTTCTGAATGTGGTGTGGTATTCTCCAACCTCTTTCATTTCCCACAAAATGTCTACATGGATTCTTTCAGGTGTTGTTTTTAGAGATATAATTTGTCTGCCTTGATTAACAGAATAACAGAATTAGAAAGAACCTTGGAAGTATTCTAATTCAACATGCTCAAGCAGGAGATCCTATACTATATCAATCAATTGGCTGTCCAATCTCTCCTTAAAAACCTCCAGCATTGGAACACTCACAGCAGGCAGCCCCTCAAATATTGGAACACTGCTAATATGTCAACCCTAGTCCTTCTTTTCTCTAGGATAGACATACCCAAGTCCTGAAACTGTTCTTCATATATTTTAGCCTCCAGTACTCTAAACAAGTTTGTTGCTCTTCTCTGCACTCTTTCTAAAACCTCAACATCTTTTTTATATCATGGTGACCAAAACTGTATGCAATATTCCAATATTACCAAAGTATTATAAAACAGTACTAACAGTTCATGTGGTCTTGATTCTATCCCTCTGTTAAGTTGACTTTTTGGCAGCTGCAGCACACTGCTGGCTCATATTTTAAAGATTGTCCACTAGGTCAAGAACACTGTTGTGGTTACTGCTATTGAGCCAGGTATTATCTTTTCTATACTTGTGCATTTGGTTTTTCTTACCTAAGTGTAAAAACTTCCTTTTCTCTTCACTGAGTTTCATTTTGTTAGATGGGGCCCCAAGGCTCCTTTTGGGGGGAGTTACTATTCCTGTCAGCTTGTTGTCATTTGCAAATCTGATAAATTCTCCTTCTATTCTCTCATCTAAATTGTTTATGAATATATTGAAGAGTACCGGGCCTGATAGAAACTTGGAGTGCCCCACTGCTTACTTCGCTCCATGTAGATGTAGTTCCACTGAGGATTATATGTTGAGCTAGTCAGTTACGAATCCATCTGATTGTGATGCTGTCTATCCCACATTTTTTAACTTAACAAGAAGTAAGTTGTAGTCTACTTTGTCAAATGCCTTACTGAAATCTGAGTATGTAAACGGCCTGTCACATAGGCCGATGGATGCAAAACATATGTAAAAAGGACACAGTGGACAAGAAAATGTTCCATCCATTGTTATCTGCTCTCAAAAGTGCCCCGAATTTGCATAAGCAGAGCGGACAACAACGGAAAGCAAGGAATGGGGGGAGGATGTAGCCAGGATGGAAAAGGGATGCTCCACGGAAGCCTAGTGGATAGAAGCGGACGGAAGAGGATGGCACATCCGTGGGGCTTCCAGGGGAGCACAGCAAAGCGGATGCGCAACGGAAAGAACGATGCAGAGCGGAAGCCTAGCAAATGCCTAGCAGATGCCTAGCGGATGCCTAGTGGATGCAAAGTGTTCACTGCGCATGCGGGGAAGATGCATTGCGTCAGCCTCACGGATATAAAGGGAAGCAGCTCACAAACAGGTCACCATTCAGAGGAAAGACCTGCTGCCAGACACAGCTCCAGCCAACAACCATGGGGAAGAAGAGGAAGCCTGTGCCATCTGCTGCCAGCCCTGGCAAGGACAGGGCCACCATCCCACCATCCCACCCCCTGGCCCTGACTCTGCTTCTGCTGGGGCTTCTGCTGCTCGAGCTGACTCTTCTGGTGCTGGAGCTTCTGCTGGCGCTGCTCCTGGTGCTGGTGCTTCTGCTGGTGCTTAATCTGCTGGTGCTGCTCCTGGTCCTGCTGGTCCTGCTGGTGCTCCTGGTGCTGCTGCTGCTGCTGGTGCTCCTGGTCCTGCTGGTGTTGCTGGTGTTGCTGGTGCTTACTCTGCTGGCACTGCTCCTGGTGCTGGTGCTTCTGCTGGTGCTTACTCTGCTAGTGCTGCTCCTGGTCCTGCTGGTCCTGCAGGTCCTGCTGGTGCTCCTGGTCCTGCTGGTGTTGCTGGTGTTGCTGGTGCTTACTCTGCTGCTGCTGATCCTGGTCCTGCTGGTCCTGCTGTGGTCCTGGTGCTGCTGGTGCTGCTGGTGGTCCTAGTGCTGCTGGTGCTGCTGGTGCTGCTCGTGCTGCTGGTGCTGCTGGTCCTGCTTTTGCTGCTACTGTTGTTGTTGGTGCTGGTGGTGGTGGTGGTGTGGTGTAGCAGCCCCTACAACCTCGATGCCCCTCTGATGAGGGCCCAGATGGCCCTGCCAGAGGGAGGAAGAGGCATACACGAGGACGAGAACAGGAGAGGAGGCTGGTGGAAGCACATGCACACCTGGTACGGGAAGCTGCACCTCAAGAAATCTGGCCAGGCCATGGTCAAGCTGACGGACAGAGAGACCTACGTGATGGCCAAGTGCAGCTTCTTGGAGGGTGAGATCTGCCATTGAGGAGCAGCCCTTCTGTCTACCCTCTCTCTCAGGCAGCCCATAGAGAGCCAGTCCTCTTCTGGCCAAGAGTCAGCTCCTGTGTCCAGGCAGGTATCTGTGGAGCACCACACGACGGAGACCCACCCCCCCCCCGACAGCTGCACTCCCCATGGCGGAGCGCATGGAGGACCCGCTGACGCAGTGGGAGCAAGGAGAGGGCACTTCCACCAGAGACCAACCCACATCCACCCCCAGCTCCACCTCCACAGAAAGGCAGAGAGCCAGACTGGAGGGGCAGAGCCACACTGTCCTGCTGAAGATCAGGGACCATCAAAAGCAGCGTAGATCTCTCTTTCAGCTGGTACACACCGACATACCATCCTCAAACCGCAAGCCCTTCCTCACCTATGTCAACCAGACCCTCCTGGACATGTCCGAATCACAGTACCAGGTGATCAAGGACAGGTTCACCGGTCTTCTTCACAACCCTCCAGACCCAGCTGAACCTGCTCCCACCCAGTCCAGGTCTGCTCCTCCACCCCAGGTGATGTCACTCCCCTTCCAAGGCTTTCCAAAGGCCCTCACCTACCAAGGCTACGGCTAACAGGAGCTCCAGCAGCACAGGCAGCCCTTCCCAGTCCAGGCACAGGTACATCGTACGCCTCCGGTGCCACCGGTGCCACCGATGCCACCCATGCCACTGATGCCACCGATGCCACCCACGCCTCACCTCGCTCACCTGCAGACCAGATATCCCCACTACACTCCTCCTTCCTCCACCCCACAGTCAAGCCCGGCCTCAGAACATCTGTCATCGGTCTTGGGACTGACCCCCCATGTCCTGGAGGAAGGGGCTCTCAACATCACAGGACTGAGCCAGCTCTCTGAGAGCTTCCTCCACACACCATCCCCTGTTGTCCTCTCAGGGCCAGGCACCCCAATGGCTCCTCAGACCAGCACTCCAGCAGCAGCCACCTCCACAGCACCTGGACCCTTCACCCCTGAGACTATGGGCACACCTCAGAGTGACTGAGAAGAGTGCCAGAGACTGGGTTGCTACCTGATGACTTTATCTTTGCTTGGGACACTTGGGTCATTTTTTTTTTTACAATTTGTTATTAATAAAGATTATCTTTGCTTCACACACTTGCTTCAGGTTTTTTAGTCAATAAAGTCTTGGTGGAAACTTTTAGAAATGGTTTAAGCCTTTGCATGTTTGTGGGATGGGTTAAGATAGCAGTGGGATGGGCAGGGATACCTTTGGGATGGGTAATAGCTGTGGGATGGGCAGAGATACCTGTTGGATGGGTAATAGCTGTGGGGTGGGTTAGGATACCTGTGGGATGGGTAATAGCTATGGGATAGATAAACCTCCAGTGCAAGCATAGTGCAACTGTATGGTCCACCCTTCCAGGTGCCACACCTTTGGCCCTTTATTATCAAAAACAATTTAATCATTGATCCACATATTTCAACATAAACACAACTCTTTATTAAATGCCCTGTTCATTGTAGGGCCACTCAACATACATGGCACAATCTCATCAGTGTGATGAGACAGGCTCAAGGAAGCATTCATTAAGCATCTATCATCCTGTCTTGCCACTCCACTGCTCCAGCTGGGGAGTTGCACCAGTGTTTCAGAAGGTTGTGCTGCTTCTTCCTTTCACGTGAAGCTCTGTTGGGGCCTTGCTCATCCAGTATCTATCAGGTTTCGCCCTTGCCTCCATTCACCAGGCTCCATGTCCCCATTGCCTTGTTGACAGTCCACAAGCCTGTTCTGCAACACTGGGTAGCGGGTGCACGTGAGATTGTGCAGGATGCAGCAAGCTTCCACGATGTTCCTCACGGTCTCTGGGCAATGCTGCATGGGGGTGAGAAATACCTGGAGCCTGTTGGCCAGGATGCCAAAGGCATTCTCCACCACCCGCCTTGCCCTGGACAGCCTGCAATTGAAGATCCTTTCTTCATGGGTGAGGCATCTGGAAGTGTAGGGCTTCATGAGATAGGTTCTGAGGGAGAAGGCGTCATCCCCCATGATGAAGTAGGGCACATCTTGTGTGTCATTGGGTAGGGGTCTGGATCTGGAAAACCCATGATGAGGTTGCGTTCCAGCCCATCCTTGAGGTCACTTGCATTGTATACCTGGCCATCTGAAGCTGACCCATTGCCTGAAGCATCGATGTAGATGAACTTGTAGTCAGCATCAATGAGGATGATACTGAAGAAGCCCTTGTAGTTGTAGTAAGTGGACCTTGAGTTGGCTGGAGCTTTGCAGGCCACGTGCTTCCCATCTATGGCTCCAACGGAGTAGGGAAAGTTCCACCTCTGATACCACTCTTCTGCAAGTTTTTTCTAGCCATGTTCAGTGGTGAGGAACTCCTCCACGTATTCTTCAATGATGGCCTGTACCCCTTCTCTGACCACTTTGCTGATGCTGTTGTGTGGCACCCTCCGGGCATAATGCATGTTTCTGTATGTGGTTCCAGAGGCCAGGTGCTGCAGAGTCAGTGCCACCTTCAGTCCAGGGTCCAGGTTGGGATGGAAGTTGGCGCTAGGCTTGGTCAACCTGGGTCTCAGATGCTCTACAAGTTCGTCAAACATGGCTGGTGGCATCCTCATGAAATGATGGAATGCACGAGGGTCTTCATTCCTCAGCTCCACCATCAACTGGTCATACAGTCCAAATTCCATTCTTCTCACGATCCATCCTCAGACCCACACAGCTCTTGGACGTCTCCTTCTTCTCCTTCTGTGTAAAACTTGAAACTGTTTGAACAGGTTTTGGTTCTGGTGATGAATGTGTGCAGCTATCATACGGACTGTTTCATCATCCATGGTGGAGAACAATGGATGATGTGGAAGAGCAAGACCAACAGTGAAGAAGTCTCTACACCACGGCTGCTGGACTCATACTGAGATGCAGATGATTTTCTCCTCCTTTTTATAGAAAATATCGGTTGTCCGCTAGGTGTCCTTCTACATACTCTAGACATACTGCAGACATCCTAAATATATGAGATACATCCCAGATACAAACCTTTTGTCCGTTTTCAATAGTTTATATACGAGATGCATACGCTTACATCCTTTCTATTTCTGTGCTACTAATGCTGTGTAGACGTTCCGTGTACCTTTTGTTTCCTCCCTCTTTCCATTTTCAGCTGCAGTGGATGTGAGTTGAGGGGATGGCCAGAGGATGCCGAGAGGATACAGCGGACGTTTAACAGATGATAATGGACATAGAACGTTTGTTGCCTGGATATGTCGCGGATGTACATCGTATGTGGTGGAAGGTTCATCCTTTCACAAAGTTTTGTGCAGCTCAAAACTTCTTGCGTGGATGAAATCGCAGTGGACGGATGCTCGATGGATAGAGCGTATGAAACATGTATACAGTGAGTGCACAACGGATGCATGGCATTTTCCAACAGATGGCAAGCTTTTTTTAACGTTTTACATCCTCTTTGCATCCGTAAGTGCAGTGGGACCGGGCCAAGAAAAAGTTGAAAATAAAAACATTTAGGACATTTTCCTACCCAAAGTTCTTAGCAAAACTTAAGAAAACCCTAAGAAAACAAGGAGTAGCTGTGCCACCATTCAGTCTTTGATAGGAGGAAAGTTTTAATGAGAAATTTCCCTTTAACATGATGGAGACAAATGTTTAGATATGTAAAAGAATGTATATGACAATGGGAGAGGGAACTTGAAGAATGATGAAACACAATAGTCACAGACACCAAGTTCCAAACCAAATCAATAAATTTAATGTTAGTTACTTGTTAATGTTCTAGTTGGGTCTTCTGTTGCATAAACTATGCAGAATTGCTTGTTGACATGAAGGCATCTGTATGAATGTGTGAATGACTATGATTGGTCTCCTGGTTAGGTGACATTAGAATGATTAAAAGTACACCTAAACCACAAGAACTTGAACTGCAAAACATTTACTGGACAACAAATATAGTGAACTGATCTTCCAGGAAAGAAGATAATCACATGAAAGGATGAAACATGTCCTATGAAAATGTATTAATGCAAGATGTTGTCAGCCACTTGTTTTTATGCACGAAGAAAACTGTGCCCCCAAACATTTAAATAATAAACCAAGTTTCCAATGTTATCACTTTTTCTTCAAGAAATTAATTGTGGTGCACACATTCTTTTTACTTCTAATCACAACAATTCATAAAATTGAGTTTGTGAATGGCCAGAAGACCATCTGTGATATTTCTAATATTTATACCATTTATTGTGTTCTAGTAGTTCTACCTGGCCTTCTTGTCTTCACACTTTATCAGTGATAATAAAAGCTTGTACCATTTCTGTTCCTTTTGAATAAAGAAATACCTGCAGCACATTGTATTTTGCTGCTGATATGAATTTTTTTCTTTGCTCCCAATCCTGGCTTGGTTGAAACTTCCATGAACATCTCAGCTATCTGAGAAAATAGCAATCCCAAAATCAACACCACTAAATGGTGCTGCCTAACCAAATTTAGTATGTCTTCTATGAATTTATAAACTTCAAACAAAAGGAAGTTCACTCCAGTTTTTAAAAGGAAATGTAGAATTAGGATAAAAGTGTTTAAAAGACATTTTTAGAAATCTGGGAGAATGCCTTGATTACATATATATCTACTAAAATTCAGTGAGCTTCCTTTTACTCGCTCCCATATTCCCCTAACCTACACATGAATGGCTGTCTTTGCAAAGCCATTAATGCATTGAATGACTTGAAATGGGAAACCACCACAGTGAAGTATGTGCAGTCAGTTAGTCTACTTTGTCAAGTTGCAAACATCATCAGTGACAAAATTAATGGAATGATTTGAAAATGACAGGAAGTTGGCCAGTGTCCTTTTAATATTGGATCATGCCACTGCTAATATATCCAAATTAATTAACACAAAGTGAATCTGATTTATCAAACTACCACGCAGCACTCCATTAGTGCCTAAGCAATAATATTGGCTGGATAATATTTTCTTTTAAAGATAAAATTCACATATAGATGCTACTCAGATTGGGGAAGCAGGCATGTCCACAAATAATGAGAGTGATACATTCTAAACCTTATGTCCCCAGGACTCTTCCTTCCTTCAGTATTCCATCCTTTCCAAAGCATCTTTTTCTAGACTCAAAGGTGTCCTATATGCCCAATTGCCTGATGTGCACATTCCTGCCTTAAAATGGTGCCTCTGTGCATAGATGACTGGAGTGAATCTTGTTTTATAGAGAAGCTTTTCCTGGGTTGTTCTTGCCCATTTAATGCCATGTCTGAAGTTGTTTGTTCTTTTTTTTCTGCTGTGACACAGATTACTGCCAGGAGTCTCTGCAACTCTTAACTCTTTTTATGGACCAAATGTTTTGGGTCATCCCTGATGACAAAAGCGCCTTGGACAGGATATGGCTTAGCAAAGTAGCCTGCCACTGCAGTCATTTACTCTTCGGTCTGTTGCTTTGGCTGTTATTGCCATCCAATTTTCCCATTTGTTTATTAAAGCAGCACTAATCAAAGAGAATGCCCCAGGGCTGCCCAAGCCTCATGGAGTTTTAGGACAAAGCCTAGAGCTGCCTTCATGTTGAGACTAGGACACAATGGGGGGAAAAAACCAGCCTCTCAACACATGGTGAGGCTCCTGGTCCATTGATGCATAGATGGGATGCGTCGATTAGCAAGGGGTTTTGCGCACCAAAGCTCTGCGAAGATGAACATTTGGGAAGAGCAATGGCAACAACTTTCTCCTTAATGTTCCGGCGAGGCACACTTCATCCAGCATGGGCCATTTGATATGGATAAAAGTACATTCGAGAGAGAGAAGGAAGGAGGAACAGTAAAAGAGAGAATCAGATTGAACTTGATTCCTAAAAGTCTGGAAGTTGAGTCACGGTAATTGAACTTCTTTTCTTTTTGGTTTGAAACATTTCACTGCTTATCCGAGTAGCTTGTTCAATCTCTGAACTCCCAGACAACTCTACCTGGATGACTGAGAATCTTCATTGGCATATTGATTGATGACCTGCGGTGGTGCAGTAGTTAGAATGCGGTACTGCAGGCTACTTCTGCTGATCACCGGCTCAAGGTTGGCAGTTTGATCCTGACTGGCTCAAGGTTGACTCAGCCTTCCATCCTTCCAAGGTGGGTAAAATGAGGACCCAGATTGTTGGGGGCAATAGGCTGACTTTGTAAACTGCTTAGAGAAGGCTTTAAAGTACTGTGAAGCAGGATATAAGTCTAATTGTTACTGCTATTAGTATTGATTCCTAAAAGTTACCATTTGCCTCATCTCAAAGAAATCCACCAAGTTCCAGGAATGGAGGTCTCAGGATTCCAAATTATTTTGCAGGAAGGAAGTGAAAGAGAAATGGTCTTGAATGGGAAGCCATGGACAATGTGACAAATTCCAAATGCTTTGGGTTGCATTTGCAATCAGACCAAGCTGATCTGGTCAATAGTTGAGTTTAATGGGAAGTGTCGTGCAAAACAGCTGAGCTGGCTTGAAGGCTGATTATTCCTCATACTGCCCATTATTAAAATGGCAATTCAAACCCCCATGATTTCCAATGTTTCTGATGGTATGGAGCAGGGGTGTCAAACTCAAGGCTCATGAGCTGGATTGGCCAATGGAGTGCTTAGATCTGGCCCATGGGGCTGCTGTGGAAATAATGTGGTACCTCTGCCAGCAAAAACAGAGCTCAGGAGGGCCACACATGGCCCTCTCGGGCTCTATTTTTGGTTTGATGGCCTCCTGCAGCCCTATGCCAGTGAAAACGGAACTTGGGAGAGTCATGCACGGCCCTCTCAAGCTCCGTTTTCACTGGTAGTTTTCACTTCAGGAGGATCCCTCCAGCTCCGCCCAGACCACCACAAGTGCCCCTTAAATGAGTGATGTTGAGAAGGCCACACTCACCCTGACCACACTCCCCCCAACCATGCCCATTCAGCACCTACCCTGGGGTCAAACGCTAATACGGCCCTCAATTAAATTGAGTTTTACACCCCTGATATGGAGGAAACCTATTATTGGTATCCCTAACCTGAAGTAAGCCAAGCAAATTAAGCATACCAAGAAGAAGCTGTTCCTTCTCTTTGTTTAGAATTATCCCAAAAATGCTTTTTCAAGAGGCAACTGGACTTTCAGAAAGTCCAGTTGCCTCTTGAAAAAACACCTTTGGGACAGCCATGAACCTGGATGACTGAAAATCTCCATAGACATATAGGATTACTTGAATGGAAATGTTTATACTATCTTTCTTCAAACTTTTTAAAGAAAAGCTGTAAAAGTTTGCCAGGTATGAGAGTTTGGGGACTCTCCCAGTTATTAAAAAGAAAGAAATCAAATGTGAAACATGCCTGTGTGTGTTATTATCTCAGTTCCTTTGTGCTTAGAACTGGCAATGAAATCGAGTTCCCACGAATGGTTTTTTTTTTAAGGTTGGTTTTTTTTTATAATAGGCATTTGTTTATTTGCCATTGTAGATTTGCAGTTGTTGAGCACCGCTTGTAGTTTACTATTGTCCATTAAATGTGCCAAGTTGTGCATCTATCTACAATGCCATAAAAATGAAATAAGCTTATTTTGAGTTCTCTTTTCTACTACTCCCTTTTCTACTAATTTCTACTATGTACAAATGCTGAAGCTCTATTAAACGTTTAAACAATGTGTCCAAGTTTTCTTATCTGCATATTTCTATGACTTTATTTTGTACTTGTTTCTCAACCATAGAAGAAACTACATTCTGGCAGCTCTGTACTAATAACTTTTCAACATAGTCTCCTCTTATCTTCGCATTTCCTGCTTTTACAAGTTATAAATTGTGTTTGCTTCCTGTCATGATCCAAATTTTATTCTGCTGACAGCATTACTATAAATATGTATCTTTCTTGATTCTTCAGTTGTGCAATGCCAAAACCAGACTTGGAACACTGAAAAATTTATTTGATTATAAAGTGCAGATTTCTACCCTTCATAGTAATGACAATAAACTTAAAAGCAAGCAGCAGTGGTTGGTGATATCGTAAGATTACTTTGTGATGTGTAATTCTTGTGTTTTCCTGTGAGGAAAAATAAATCAGGACAAAAAAAAACCCATTTTTTATTAATTTATATAGTTGTACGGAATGCTCAGTATTTTTCAGTAGGAAGAGGTTGTGTTTTAGAATAGAATATTAAATATTGTACAATAAAATGCATCTACAAACAAGGATAAACAATTCTTAAACTCCCTGATTTAATGGAAAATAATTGCAGTTTAGCTTGATTTGGCTATTTCACATACTCTTTCCCACAGTTTGATTATTAATGTGATCCCAACACTCCAAGGTAAATGTAAGTTAAATATTTTTCCTGTTAGTTTTTAGCCAATTTGAGGCCTTAGCCTTACTTTTCTCTATTTTACAGGCAGGGAAATATTTTATTTTATTATTTTATTTTAATTTCACTTAATTGCATTTAGTTTATTTATTTGTTATTTTTATTTTGCCTTTATTATTTTTACAAATAACACAAGGCAGCAAACCATACCTAATTCTCCTTCCTCCCTCTACTTTCACCACAACAACAACCCTGAGAGATGGATTGGCTGAGAGAGAGTGACTGGCCCGAGGTCAGCCAGGATTTGAACTCACAGATTCTTGATTTCTAGCCTGGTACCTTAACCTCTAGACCAAATTGGTTCTCTTTTTTATCAGTTGGTAAGGAATCACCCCACAAAGAGAAATAATTGAATGGATGGTTGGCGATGGAAAGCTTTGTGGAAACTTGGTCCTGTCTTGTTTTCAGCTGATGGAGAGGAAGATTCTTCAGAGGCCTTAGTCTCACTATAGGATGTTGACATGGAAAGAGACACCATGGAGCTTGTGATATACCTGGCTTCACTTTTATTATGGTGAGACGTGCAAACACTGTTGCAACCAAACATTTTAAGCTTAAGGAGGCTACCTGAATAGTGTTTATAGAACTCAATGCTCTTCAAGCCAGATGCGAGTCTTTCCTCCTGTGCACCGTGATGATGTGATTACTAAGTATGTGACACTGGTCCATTCAAACAAAGCTGCTGGGTCAAATTGCAAAGAATTAATTGGCAAGGAGGCTTCCTGTCTCTAAATCTCATTGAAGGCAAGCTGCCAGAGGAGGGTGCTCTGTTATTAGCCAAACATCCTTTCAAGTTGAATAGAAGGAACAAAGGGGATCCCTCTTCACCTTTTGTGAAACATGCTCCCCATTCTGTCAAATCCCTGATCTCTGACAATTGCCAGACAATGATCTGTCTCAATGGCACTTCAAGCGTTTGTTCAGACTTTCTGCTCTTCATATGCCCATGCTATCATTTTGTAGTTCTACAAAGGATGCATTTCTACAGTATAAAGTAGACAGAATTATCTGAGTGATGAGTTATGGTTTTAAATGTTCTCAACTCCACCAGCAGCACCAGAAAAAGTCTAACAGATACATTATCTGTGGCTTTATCAACATATAGGTCCCACTCTTGAGGACAAGCAAAGCTTTGAGTCTAATAAAAGCATCCTCTTAAGAGCAACTGCTCAACACTTTAACTTTTCTAAAGTTGAAATAACTAAAATAACTGTTTTCTTTAAAACAAAAAAAAAAGAAGTTTAGAAATCGCAACTGAGTAAACAATAATGGGGGTTAGGAAAGAAGGAGAGCTGATGCTCTTGTGGGAGAACCAAAATTGAAATTCAACTCAGAGTTCAGGATCTTGACTAATGTGTTCAGCTCAACCACTGATTGGAGTCACAGGAAGCAAGTTCCACCAGCAGATCAGCTGATAATGCCTTCAAGTAAGATGTGTTTGTTGAACTGGGAAACTGGCCACCCACTGTAGTCATCATCAATATGCACACACACAAATCATTCTCTGCTATTGTTTGGATTTGCTTTGAGTAGAAATCAGATCCCACGACTAGCTGGATATTTTAGTGTGTGAGTTGAAATGAATTTGATTTTTATCATCATTATGAATCTCATCCACCACTGTGGGAGCTATGTATCTTCCTTGGCAATCATACATCTGACACAGAGAAGAAAGAGAAGGAGATGACTTGAGCACAGCTGTGGAAAACTCAGGCCAAATCTTGACAGATTATATCAAATGCCACACTGATGCCGCTGGGAAACCCACTAAAGACACAATGATCTGGTTTCCCCAAAAATTACTTTTAAGGGGTACACAGCCTCACTTCTTGCATGTCACTGATACAACTCACCCACTGTGAGAAGATCTAAATCTGTATCAAAGCCATCTGCTGTAGTGTATTTCATAACATCCTAACTAGCAATATTTGTACATGACTTATGAACTGTGCAAAAACAAAAGTGCATCTTACTGCCTGGTGCAATTCTTCCACCAACCAATTTTGAAAGGTGACTAGGACATTCAGGTTTTACGAGATGTAAGACATGGCAATTTTGCAAACTACAAACCTAATGTCACAGAAGATCACAATATGACATAAGATGCTATTTGTTGTAAATGTGTCATTTTGCTACTTTAGTAGCATTATGTAATGGGTAGGGGGAGCATTTTTGAGTATAACAGCAGTGGGATGATGGGATCCTTTCCTATGCATGTATATGAATCACCTATTCTATGAATGCATTTGAATCATGTGTCTGATAATAATCAACAATCTCCAATTCATTACCCTGAGGTTGATTCTAATTAAAAGGAAAGGAGTGAGGAGAACCTCAGTTATGGACTTCAAAAACACATTTATTTCACAGGCACTCTATTTTGATAACAATGGGTATAAAAGTGATAAGTATAGTTAGATCCCCTGAAATAACATCTCACTGTCAATGATGGACATTAACTTTGGTAAAGATTATACACATTTTGAAAGATGGAAAACTTACTATACCTTTTTCTGATTTTGATGACCCACAATTCCCATATTGTATGACCACATGATAGATAATTGTTTCTCTCCTTATCATAAAAGAAGGGGAACCTTCTTGTCTGAGTGCTTTTAATTTTCAGCAAGAGTGTTTTATCTACAAGGAATTATTGTAGATTAAAAATTCCTGATATCTGATTAACTAAGTATTTCATTCCCACAGAGGTTGTTTGATTTCAAATCTATGTTGCAGATGCAGAAGCTAAAGTGCTTAAAAGTGAATGTAAATCCATGCAAAATCTTTGAATCAGGATGAAGTATAAATCCTGCTTTACTTATCTCCCTAGTACTGCATGTACTCAAATGTAAAAGTCATTGCGCTATCAATGACTATTACTCTTTGGTTGGTTGTCTGATTGTTCCATTGAGTTTTGGAGGCTATTATCTTCCTCAAGGTTGTTTAAAATTTAAGCATTTTTTCTCAATATTTCCAACCATGGTATCCTTCTGGAGCAACTTTGGGAGTTGGGGGTGGTGGGCTTTGTGCTATCCTGGTTCACTTCCTTCCTCTGTGACCTCTCTCAGTTGGAGTTAATAGGAGGTGAGAGATCCAGCCCTCCCCACAACAGGGCTCCGTACTCTCTCTCCTCCCATTCAACATCTACATGAAGCTGCTGGGTGAGATCATCTGTCACTATGGACTGAGATAGTGTCTGAGATAGCACACTGATGATTCTTATAGCCAAATCTGGCCCTAGGCAAATCTGACCCTTAGTTTACCTTCTTAATAAGCAACGAAGTTGGAAACTCATTTAAGAACAGTTTATTAGGGTACCCTGATAAAGTGGGATCTTTTTATGAAAAGGAGAACCTTCAGATGCATCTTACATTCCGTTTTATTGTTAACACAACAAAGAAGAATAAAAGAAGAAACTTGGTTGGACAAGATAACAGTAACCCCTTCTTGCACAGTAAATAGTCTACTAAGCTTATTTGAAGTTAGATAACCAGATGTCAGTTGTCAATCAGAAACATTATCAGACGATAGTCTCCAGACATATCAGCCTGTGGTGAGTTAAATGATGCCTTGACTTCCCTCTTGGAGTGCCTGGAGGCTGTTAGGGGCTGGATGGGGAGCAACAGGTTGAAACTGAACCAGGGGTAGGATTCAAATTTTTTAACAATTTTAACATGTGACTGGCTTGGCGTGGCCCACTCAATATCACTCACATCGAGGCACACATCTTCTCGTCTGGCCTTTCATGACTGTGGGAATACTGCAAATCATAAGTATGAAAAATGGTCATAAGTCACTTTTTTCAGTGCCATTGTAACTTTGAATGATCACTCCACACAAGCAAAGTACCAGCAAAGGAGGGGAAAAAACTCCAGGGAAGTTCCAGAGACAGGAAGTCTCGTCCTGGCAAGGATGTAATAAGAGTTAATGGAGAGGCAGTTTCTGTAAGCAACACCAGAATGTTTCCTTCCTGCCTTCTTTACAGGATTAGGCCAGTAATTTCTTCTAACAACCGGCTCTCCAGACTGCTTAGAATGTTAACAACCGATTCTAGTGAATAGGTACAAACTGGTAGAATCCCATCCCTGAACTGAACCCTGGGAAAAAATGAGTTGTCTTGGTTTGGGGTATTTTGGTCCATGGAGAATTGCCACCTTTGTTCTTGAATGGGGTGGCATTGCCCCCAAACAGACCCAAGGTGGTAATCTGGCAGTTCTCCTGAAATCACGAATCCTGATCGAAGAGCAGGTGGCAGTCATGGCCAGGAGGGCCTATGTGTAGCTGGGGTTTGTACACCAGTTACACCTTTTCCTGGACCAACAATCCCTACTCACAGTCATTCATCGTCTAGTCACCTCCTGTTTTGACTATTGCAACATGGGGCTGCCCTTGAAAAGCTTCTGGAAGCTCCAGTTGGTACAAAATTTAACAACCCACATTGTTTTGTGCAGACCTCGGTGTGTACACATCGCCTCAGCTATGGGAGCTGCATTGGTTGCCTAATTGCTTCCGGGTTCAAGGTGCTGGTTGTCACCTTTAAAGTCTTTCATGGCTTGGGACCAGGTTATCTGAGGGACTGTTTCTTGCTGGTCAAACCTACCTGACCAACTATAGCAGGAAGACAAGGAATGTTGTGGGTCCTGTCCCCGAAGGAGATACATCTGGCAGAACCCAGAAGAAGTGCCTCCTCCGTGGTAACTCCCTCCCTTTGGAATATCTTCTCTCCAGAAATTAGACTGGCCCCAATTCTCTTTCAGAAGGCTCTGAAGATGTCTGCCAGTGGGCCTGGGGAACCCAGAATATAATGGAACCCATTAAATGACTTGTATGAGTGTGTATTGTCATTGGGATGGGTTTTTTTATTACTTTGTTATTTATTTTGTTATTATTTTTACTTCTTTTATATTGTGTTTTTATTTCCTGTAAGTCACCTTGAGTCATCCTGAGGAGTAGGCAGCAATATAAATTTTCCAAATAAGTAAATAAATAAATTATTAAACAAGTATTAACTTTGGTGAAATGCAGCTTTCTTCAACTGATACATAGAATGCTTTGGTTGATGTAAGATTTAAACTAGGATGAGGCATGGAAAAATTTGATCATGCTCACAGTGGACAAATGGTTGGTGAAGATGATGAGATTGCAGAGATGGCTAAGTTAACTTCATGGCAGAGAGAACAAGCGATATGTACATTTATGTTTTTATGGAAAACTCTTATAAAGTCTTCTTGCATAAAATGGAAAAATGAACTTATAATTTGCAGTTCCGATAATTAGAAAAACAATGAACAGAAAAGAGTGAGCTTTCTTCTATAATCCTAGAGTAAAAAGATAACTTTGTAATTGTACTTATATTTGCTGCAAAGAAAATTGGCAGCTTCTTCTTTCTAATTTTTTTCCTTCTTTCTGTCTTTTCTTCTTTTCTCTCTTCTCTTAATTCATTTTTAAACTGTTTGTAAAACTTTCAGTAACATTTTTTTTTAAAAGATGAGGGTAGGAACAGAAGGTGGTTATATAGGCGCAGTTATAAGGGAGACAGATTACAAGTACTTTATCATTAGAACATCTAAAAAAACCCGATTGTGTTTGCTGAGACTTCCAGAGATGGACTGAAACTTTTTGCTGTATGAAAGTTCAGCAGCCTCTTGCTGCTGAACTTGTAGATATTTCTCAACTTATGACCACAATTGAGCTCAAAAGTTTGATTTGCTAAATGAGTCATTTGTTAAGTGAGTCCATTTTACCGACTTTCTTGCCACAGTAGTTAAGTGAATTACTACCGTTGTTAAGTTAATAACATAATAATTATAATAAAAATAAATATATAAAATAAATTAGGTGAATCTGGCTTTCCCATTGACTTTGCTTGTCAGAAGGTTTCAAAACATGACCACATGATCCCGGAACACTGCAGCCATCATAAATAGAAGCCAGTTGCCAAGCATCTGAATTTTAATCATGTGACCACAGGGATTATGCAACAGTTGCAAGTGTGAAAAACAGTCATAAGTCCCTTTTTTTTAGTGTTGCAATTTGGAAGGGTCACTAAATGAATGGTTATAAGTCAAGAACTACCTGTATACATATCCACTGATCTCATGAAATTTATATGCCACCCATGTATGAAAAGACCTATGCAAAAAGTCTGCAGTATTCCCTTCCTTCCCTCCCTTCCTTCACCCCCACTATCATTCCATCTATTCATCTCTAAAACATCTGAAGCCCTGCAATTCCCATTTATAATATTATGCCTTTGTTGATAAACTTTTTCTAGTAATTCCATTATCGCAAATCACAGGGTTGCCAAATATTCAAGGATCAGAAGATCACTAGTTGACAAGCCGCAGATGTACATAAGAGGTTTTAAATGACATACATTTATCCTCCTCATCGTGTCTATTTCTCCCTCCCCATCATCTCAAATACAAAATGTACCTATTTCACAAAGCCAGACTCTTTTGTTTCTTTGGCATTTTTATTCACAGAACTGTTTTTCTTTTCTTTTAAGGAGACTTCTAAGAGGCTTTAAGGGGGAAAAAAACTGTTTCTGTTTAAGGATAGACTTTCTTCTTCTGAAAT
This sequence comes from Laticauda colubrina, assembly GCA_015471245.1. Classification (NCBI taxonomy): domain Eukaryota; kingdom Metazoa; phylum Chordata; class Lepidosauria; order Squamata; family Elapidae; genus Laticauda; species Laticauda colubrina. The sequence goes on along the minus strand of BLBF01000032.1, from coordinate 1,357,504 downwards.
GCACAATGTAATTGGGATGTCTTTAAACAGGGTAGAAGTGGTAGGAAAACCAAAGACTTTGCTTTTTTTTTTCTTTCTTATGCCTCCACTACAGGTTTATTTGAAACGCAATAGCATCTTCAGACCATAATTATTGCCTTTGTTGTTTCAAACAAACATAGTGTTGCAAACGATAATAAAAGCTGTTTGCAGAAACTTATACCACCAATGTATCTCATGCAGAACAGAGATGTAGAGTTGTGAACCATATCAAGGACTTTCCCGTGTATGGTATTTTTAAAATAAAATAACCAAAAACTACAGATAATTTTATGAAGAGCCAGCATGAAATGCTCAAAAATGCTACACAGTATCCAGGAGATTAAAAACATTTTTTTTGAAGCTTACCTTGTTAATCATTTGCCTTGGCAGTGATTTCCTACGTCAGCCTCTCCCAACCTCCAGATGTATGAGACTACAGTTCCCATCCTCCCCAACCTGCAAAGGTTAAAAGGGAGCCGACGTAAAAAAGGAAGAATAACGAGGAAGGGGAGAAACCAAACCTCTCAACTGTGCACTTCATAAATCTGTTCTCCTTCCTACCTTTTCAGACAGGCATCTCTGCAGTGCCATCTACAGATGGACCAACAGCTGGGATCATACAGCTGTGTATGTCTATTGCACAGGTGTTGCAGGATGATTTTTGCCAGCTAGACAACCAGTAAGTAGATTGTGTGAGTTTCTGCACCCCCACCCAACATCTTTCCCCCATCCTTCAGGGCACCTAGTTATTGTCAGAAAGAAAGAAGGTGGCCCTCTCAACTTTAATTGATAGGTTCACTCTGTTTCACCACCTTGCTGTTTGACTTCACCCTTCGAGGTGTAAAGAAAGGCAGATGTGATTCATGGCAGGATTTCAAGATGTGTTTCTCTCACTTTCACCCCTTCCCTCCATCACCCCACCCCCACTGCTTAACGTACACACATGAGTGATTCAGAAAGCCTGGGTTTTCTGTGTCTGAGAATAAAATGTTGGAATTAAAAAAAGAAAAATAGGACCTTTGAAGATAGAGGAAAATTGTAGCAACAGTTTTATCTGAAGTTCTGCACCTCTATAACTGTCAGGTTTGGTTCTACAACCCAACAAGATAGACTCAGACTTCAGAGGATAATTAGGACTGCAGAAAAAACAATTATTACCAACCTGCCTTTAATCGAGGACCTGTATACTGTACGAGTCAAAAAGGGAGCTGTGAAAATATTTACAGACCCCTCACAACCCGGACATAAACTGTTTCAAATCCTTCCCTCAAGACCACGCTATAGAGCTCTGCACACCAGAACAACTAGACACAAGGACAGTTTTTTTCCCCAAACGCCATCACTCTGCTAAACAAATAATTCCTTCAACACTGTCCAACTGTTTACAAAGTGTACACTACTATTACTGTTAATCTTCTCATCACTCTTTATCGCCCATCCCCTCCAACTTGTGACTGTATGACTGTGACTTTTTTGCTTGCATCCTTACGATTTATATTGACTGTTTCCCAGTATGATTTGATTGCTATTGTACCCTATGACTATTATTAAGTGTTTACCTTATGATTCTTGACTCTTGATGAATGTATCTTTTCTTTTATGAATACTGAGAGTATTTGCACCAAGACAAATTCCTTGTATGTCCAATTTGGCCAGTAAAGAATTCTATTCTATTCTATTCTATTCTATTCTATTCTATTCTATTCTAT
>BLBF01000032.1:1291960-1355764 GCA_015471245.1 Laticauda colubrina | reverse complement strand
ATTCTATTCTATTCTATTCTATTCTATTCTATTCTATTCTATTCTATTCTATTCTATTCTAAATTCAAGGCTCTGTAGTGTTCTAAAAACTACATGCATCTTGGACTTGCAAGTATTCATTTCATGACCATTCAAAGTTACGACAACACTGGAAAAAATTGGACTTATGACCATTTTTCACACTTACAATTATTGCAGTGTCATGTTATCAAAATTTGGACATTTGGCAACTTGTCTTGTATTTATGATGGTTGCAGTGTCCCAGGGTCATGTGTTCCCCTGTTGCGACTTTCTGACATGCACAGATTCGCTTAACAATCATGTTACTAAAGGCCCTGTCACACTGCCCAACGGATGCAAAATGTTTGTAAAAAGGACACAGCGGACGAGCAAAATGTTCCATCCGTTGTTATCCGCTCTCAAAAGGGACAAACATTTGCATAAACAGAGCGGATAACACGGAAAGGAACGGACAGGGGGAGGACGCAGAGCGGATGGAAAATGGATGCAGAGCGGAAGCCTAGCGGATGGAAGCGGATGGGAGCGGATGGCACATCCGCTAGGCTTCCGGGAGACCTCAGCAAAGCAGACACGTAACGGATACAGTGGATGCAGAGCGAATGCCGAGCGGATGAAGTGGATGCACAGCGGATGCACAGCGGATGAAGCGGATGCAGACCCCGACTTGGCTGGAGCTTTGCAGGCCACGTGCTTCCCATCTATGGCTCCAACAGTGTGGGGGAAGTTCCACCTCTGATACCACTGATCTGCAACTTTCTTCCATCCTTCTTCAGTGGTGGGGCACTGGAGGAGCTCCTCCATGTATTCTTTGATGATGGCCTGCACCACTTCTCTGACCACAATGCTGATGGTGTTGTGTGGCACCCTCCAGCTGTACTGCATGCTCCTGTAGATGGTCCCTGAGGCCAGGTGGTGCAGAGTGGGTGCCACCTTGAGCCCAGGTTCCAGGCTGGGGCAGAATTTGGTGCTCTGCTTGGTCAACCTGGGTCTCAGCCGCTGCACAACTTTGTCAAACATGGCTGGAGGCATCCTCATGAAGTTCTGGAATGCACGAGTGTCTTCGTTCCTGAGCTCCACCATCAGCTTGTTGTACAGTCCATACTCTGCTCTTCTCCTGATCCATCTTCAGACCCAGACGCTTCTTGGCCGCCTCCTTTTCTTCCCGTAGTAGAGTTCACAGAGCCTGTAGATGGCTTCGCACTGTTGCAGAACGATGGTGGCTACCAAAAGGAGTTTGTTACGATCCATGGTGGAGATGACTGGATGCTGTGGAAGAGCAAGAGGCAGATGAAGGCTGCAGAGGTCTGCACAGCTGGGCTGCTGGTCTGAAAGTGAGATCCAGGTGAGTTGCTCCCCCTTTTTATAGGCAATATAGGTTTTCCACTATGTGTCTCTAGGCATCCTGTAGACATCCTTAATATCCGAGATAGGTCCCCTCTGCGAACGTTTTTTCTGTTTTAAATGCTTTCTTTGCATGCTGCATCCGCTTTCATCCATTCTCCGTCCGTGCTACTAACACTGCGCGTCCATTCCGCTTCCTCCCTGCATCTGTTTATCGCTGGAATGGATGCGAGTTGCGCAGATGCGCAGCAGATGCCTAGCGGATGTAGCGGATGCGTAATGGATGCAGAACGGATGTCCCCCGTATGCCTAGCGGATGCAGAACGGACGCATTGGATACATTTTCTGCTCAAAAGTTTTGAGCAGCTCAAACCTTCTGAGCGGATGAAATGTCAATAGACGGATGCTGGACGGATAGAAAGGAAGCAAAACGGAGGCAGTGAGTACAAAACGGAAGCATCTCATTAACCAACGGATGGCAAGTGTTTTTCTCCATTTTACATCCTCTTTCCATCCGTTGGTGCAGTGGGTCAGGGGATTAACTTAACAACCACAGTGATTCACTTAACACCTGTTGCAAGACAGGTCGTAAAGTGGGACAATACTCACTTAACAAAAGAAATGTTGGGCTGAGTTGTGGTCACGAGTTGAGGACTACCTGTATGATATTAACATGAAAGCTAACCAGAGGCTAAAGCTCAGACATGAGACTGTCCAGATTCTCAAATCTGCACCTCTGGGATGGCAATAGCAGCTTATTTCTATACAGAAGCCAGGAAAGCTGCATGGGTTATACATTCCAAAGAAGACTTGCTGTTAAGCTGTGACTGGTGCACTCTAGACAAATCCTGCTCTTCACAGGCCCTGCTGGGAGGTGATCAAACTGAACATTTTCAAGTTTTGGTTGAAATTGGGGGCCCTGTTATGGTTATTTTCTTCTTGTGTTCAAACAATAGCCATGTCACCCAGTCTCTCTGCCATCTCTTTTTTTGTAGGAGGATAGGTTAGGGGGTCTTACCAGGCCCTGTGTGAATAATTCCTGTGTGCACATCAGCTCATATGCATTTAGGCATACTGAATTTCTACTGTTAACTATTTCCACTATTCAGCTTTTCCAGCCTCGGTCTGAGCTGCTTGCTGTGTTCATACAAAATCCTTTTTAGCCTGATCTATTTTATTCCTTGGATTAAATCAGTAGATGTAGCAACCATGTGTCAGGGCCCATAAACTGTTAGCAGGATGTCTGAATAATCAAACTGAATTCAGGAAGTTAAAAAACTAACAACTTTGCCTCCAAAGAAAGAGAGACAGAACAAAAATAGGACAATGGGAATCATTTTAAATCCAGTCTTTAAATTCTGGTAGTAAAATGTGGATCAAAGCAAACTGTTTTTTTAAGAACAAAAGCAATGAACTAAACAAACAAGATGTCCTGGTTTAAAGATGAATTGTTTAGAATTATTCAGTTGTGGGCAAATGGAATAAAAGGATTATGCCTATTATTAGACATATTAAAGTAAAATTCAAGGAGAAATTAACTCTCAAATTAAATTAAATTAACTCCAGTGCAAATGCATGTTCTGTCTGAGGGATTGGCTGGCAATTCTTGTGCTTCATGTTATGAGTCAAGCAGATAAGGATGGGTCATCAGCAGTGAATTCAAAACATTATAATTTCCTCAATGACACTTAGCCAAAGATGGGCAAAGAAAAATTGCAAGGGTTAAAAGAATGCAATCTTCACATCGCCAAATTAGCTAACAGTGTGCATTTCTGCCTGGATGATATTTTTCAGGATAGATATCTGAAGAATCTGGCTGGCCTTCAAATACTTCCCTATGAATGGAGAAGATTGAACAGGAGAAGTGATCCTTGGAGGATACCTGTTGCTTGACATTTTACTTCACATGTGTCAAACTCAATCGTGTCACGTGCCATATTGTGACATATCTCAACATTTTTTCTGCGTTTGCGGAGCCAGAGTGGGCATGGCCTGTGTGTGGTGCCAGTTTGACAGGCCTGCTTTACTTGATGGGTATGCTGAAAAAATGGCCACCTAGCCTAATTTTCGGTGCGTTTCAGATGTCAAAAAAATCTCAAAGTGTGACCTGCCGACACTTTACTTTCTTGTGAAAGCCCATCTAGCAACTGGGGAATACTTGCCCCATTCCTATGTGTTGTTGTGCTCTTTTGAACAGGCCTGCCCTCCTTGCAACTTGCAAAGTTAACCTTCCTTAGCTGCTGTCCTCTTGACGACTTGTATTGCAATATCCAGAATTTCCAACCAACGTGGACAGCTGCTAAGAAAGGTTTCAATGAGCTAAACACTCCAGAAAACAAAACAAAACAAAAAGATACTGACAGACCTGAACAATGGGCCGTATACAACAAAATGAAGTTGAATGTGGAGAAAAGTTGAATGTGGAGAAAAGCAAGGTTTTACACCTAAGCAGAAAAAAACCAAAGGCATAATTGCTGGCTCAAAACCAGTAACTGTGAGAGGGATCTTGAAATCCTAGTGGATGATCACTTAAATATGAGGCAGCAGTGTGTGGCAGCAGCCAAAAAAAGCAAATACAATCCTCGGTTGCATAAACAGAGGCATAGAATTAAAATCATGTGAAGTACTAGTACCGCTTTATAAAACCTTAGTAAGACCACACTTGGAATACTGCATCCAGTTTTGGTCACCACATTATAAAAAAGATGTTGAGACTTTGGAAAAAGTGCAAAGAAGAGCAATTAAGATGATTAAAGGCCTGGGGACTAAAACATATGAAGAACAGTTGCAGGAATTGGGTATGGGCTAGTCTAGAGAAAAGAAGGACTAGGGGTGACATGATAACAGTATGGCAGTATTTGAGGAGCTGCCACAAAAAAAAGGGGGTCAACTTATTTTCCAAAGCACCAGAAGGCAAGACAAGAAACAATGGATGGAAACTCGTTAAGGAGAAAAGCAACCTGGAATTAAGGAGAAACTTCCTAACAGTGAGGACAACTAACCAGTGGAACAGCTTGCCTTCAGAAGTTGTAGATGCTCCATCACTGGAGGTTTTTTAGAAAAGATGGGAAAGCCACCTATCTGAAATGGTATAAGGTATCCTGCTTGAGCAGGAGGTTGGACTAGAAGACCTCTCAAGGTCCCTTCCAGCTCTATTCTGATTGAAGCTAAACGTACTTTGCTAACTACATCTAGTATTGCATCTGCCTTAGCAACCCTGCCTCTGTAGTTTCTGTGGATTTGCCGCAATAAAGACAAAGAGTCTCTTGCTGATGAATTCCTCTGAATTTTTGTATTCTTTTAATTGAAGTTTTCTTTCAATTTTTTTAAAGAGGATATTGATGAAACTTTTATGGTCACACTAGGATGGAAATGGCCAATACATGTGTGTGAATGCTTGTCTCTTATGGTCTAATCCTCTCGTCAGCATTCCGGTTTTCCAATCTTAATTTCAGAGGGCAACCCAAATTGGGGGCAACCAGGGGGTTGCTGAAAAAAGGTGGATAAGAAACAAATAACTCTGTCATACCTTCTGATAACTCCCATAACACATATAAGGAGTCCTCAACTTACAACCATTCATTTAGTAATGGCTTGAAGTTACAACACTGAAAGAAGTGACTCATGACCTTTATTCACACTTACGGTCATTGAAGAATTCTCATGGTCACATGATCAAACTTCAGACACTTGGCCACTGACTCGTGTCCCGGGCTCCTGTGCTCACCTTTTGAGACTTTCAATGGAGAAACTAGATTCAAATTAAGCAAAGTCAATGGGGAAGCCAGATTTACTTAACAACCATGTTACGATGTTAACAGCAGTGTAAAATGGGGCAAAACTCACTTAACAACTGTCTGACTTAGCTCAGGAATTTTGGGCTCAATTGTGATCATAAATTGAGGACTACCTGCATGGTATTAACATGAAAGATAAGTAGGGACTAGACCTTGGACACGAGACTATCCACACTCTCAAATCTGCACTTCTGGGATGATGGCAACAGTAGAATATTTCTCCACAGAAGACGGGAAAACTACATGGGTTGTATATTCCAAAGCTCAACCAATGAAAAGCAATTGCCAGGATCTTGAGGACAAAGAAGACACAGGCAAGATTCCTTCACAAAGACAGAAAACATCTCAGAAACTACAGGGCAGTTTTTACACGACATTGACGACAACCTCATACTCTCATTGGTGGTAGAAAAAGAATGCTCAAACTTCAAGGGTAGCTTAACTCAGATCACTGTGGAAAAACAACTCATGAACCAGTAAGAACAAATAATGAAGAACTTTAGGAAAGTCATGGTGGCTCAGACCTCCAATCTAGTCCTCATATCCTGCTTCCCACAGTCAGATGGTCTCAAAGAAGCCCACAAGCAAGGTATTCACTGATTAATATTTGAAGATGTATTGTCTCTAAATATGGAGGTTTGTCATCTAATGTCTGAGAGTCTAAGCACTTCACATTAGAAAAGAGAAGTTTTCCTTTCTTAGTTAATTTCTCCTCAGATTCTACCTCCCCTTTCACTCTGTACACAAAAGCAATACTCTTAATTTGGCATGCAAAGGCCCGTTGCTTAGAGCATAACTGTCAACAAAAGGTGTTTTGTTTTCTCACCCACATCTGCTCTCCTTCTTCTGTCAGGCTCCAAAATTCTCACCACTTCCTTCCCCATTATACAAGCCTTTCCCTGCTCTCCAGGAACTCTGCACTATTTCAAAATTCACTCATCAGGCATCTGCGCTGATAGAGTTTGAAAAGAAAAATAGCAGAGCTCCAGCTTAATCATCTTTTAAAAATACCTACATGCTTAAGAACCTGACTCACCTACTCAAGTGGGATAATGTTTAATTGAAGCAAGAATAGATTTCATCCATGCTGCTAACTACTCCAAGTTATCTCAGAGCAGAACAAATGTAAAAAACATTTGTATCACCAGTTCAACAGGACAGGTATGATAGTATAGGCTGACAGGTGTTGTTAGAAACAGAATTGCAAGCTAAATTCATGCTAGTGAAGGGCTCAGAGGAAAAAGTGGTTCTTGCATGCATCTATGAAGCTGTCCTAAATTTGTTTTATCTGTTTATTTGATTAACTGATGCATTTTTGAAGTGCCCTTCCATTCAACAATTGAATAAGATGAGGTATAGTAAGATAATGAAAAAAAAAGAATAAATTACAATTAAAAAAATGCAAAGCAACAGATAGAATTCCTACATTATAATAACAAAAAAAGAACAGTTTCTACAACCAAGATCCAGGAATAAATTGTCAATTTCCACAATGGAGGAAGGTAAACAGTGAGGTTTAAATAGTAAAAGTACCTGGTTGAACTTGCCTGGCATCAGAAGTGAAGTAGGATTGGATCTGGTTAATATGTGGATGGGAGATTAGCAGGAAATATCTGAGGTGAAAGTTAGTCTGGACAATATTAAAAAAAAAAAAATCCAAGAAGAGTGTAATGAGAAATGACTTGCATATCGTGGCCAAGAAGACTGTAAGAACGCAACGAGAGAGATACTATTTAAATAAATTGGAAGAAGGATTTACACTCATTCTCTAAGATCTGCTTCCTTTAACTTATTCAGAACTTTTTAAGAACTTTTATTGATTGATATCATCCCTTGGATTTTATCTGCTAGAGATGTGTGTTGAAGGCATTATAGAATGCTTACAGGCCCTATTAAACTCACTGAGGCTACTTCTGAAGAAACAAACATTGTGAATCTGCATAACACAAAGACAGTTCTCTTCTGCTTGTTCCCGCTGAGATTAAGAATTCCTATGTGGCTCATTATCTAGGGGTTTATCTGGGGGAAAGGATGTCCTTTAATCCAACCTTAAATCAAAGTCCCATTTACTTCTCCCCAGATGTGGTGGACTTTAGCTCTTATCACGAATAGCCAACCTTTTTTTTTTTTCCAAAAGAAATATTAAAGTCCGAGAGTTGTATACTTCCCATGCATCTATGCCAAAAAATCAGTGCCATTATCATTACATCTCATATTATTAAATGGTGTCCAACTTTTTTAGGCTGACAAGTCCACCTGCTAATTCAGTGATAAGAGTTGATTTTACCCTTATTGTCATGTGGAGTTAAACAAAAAAACAGGAGAAGACATCTTTTCCCAGCTAATTCTTCCTGTCTTGGCTAATTGAAACAATTTTCTAATAGTTTCTCCATTCATTGCAATGTTTCTTTCCTTTTCTCTAAGGAATTGGAGGCTCCTTAGGCAAAACTTGGAAATCTACAAATTCTTCAAGAACCTTGCTATGAAGCCAAGTGCCCAATGCTATGCTAAAATTACTTCTAATATCGTTAAAGGCCAAGATTTTATGTATTTGTTGGTGACAGGCAGTTGAGAATGTATTTTCCAGCATTGCTGCCATCAAGTGAGTTCCTCTCACCATCCCAAGTCCTCTCCGCAGTCCATAAATTGTACAAAAATCTAAGCAGAGAAGCTGTGTGGATCTTTCTTGGTCCCAAATCACTAGCTAGTTTATCCTTGAATATAATTGTAGACACAGAGGCAGCTGGCAGCTGTCCTGTAGGGGAATCAAAGATACCATTTTGAGGGATGCAGCTAGTCACCTCGAGCACCAGATGCTGCCTTGTTTTCAGCCCTCTGGTCCTCCTTAAGCCACCTGTGTACCTCATTTAACATACAGCAGTGATCTTGATTGCCGTTTGAGCACAATAGAATGCCTATCGAGGCTGAAAGTAATTCTGCCAGGAAAGGAGCGACGGAAGGGTACGTCAACCTTAGCAATATCTTCTTTAGGGTTTTTGCTATAATAAAAGTTGGGGTCTCCCTGAAGCTCTGGTCTTTGCGATCCAGCCTCTTAAACGAGAACCAACTGGGGTTTCTGAGCAACACCAAGCTGTCTTCATTTATGACATTGAGACCAGCTTTGTTTTCTTAAACAATGACAGAACGGTCAGCAACTCTGCAAAAATATACAGTACAGTCATGTTTACGTTCAGCATCAAACATCCCAAGAGGGAAGGCAGACAGATAGAACATTGGGGTTTTTTTCCCCCCTTTCTTCTTCTTTTGAAGTAGAATCCCTTATTTGAGATTAGGAAATATTAGGAACATATAAAGCTGACTGACATATTTGGTTTGAGAACAGCGTTCAGGAGGTGAAAGGATCTCATATTCAGTTTTGAACAACAGAAGTATCTTCTAACAACACTGCAGAGGCAACAGTGCTGCTGTCTGTATGCTGCTCTCTTATTTAAACACAAGCATTTCCTTGGGGAATAAGCCCACTGGCCTCAACGAACAGGGCTGCAGCTTTCATAAAAGAGAACATGACTTGGTCTTTATCTGAACCTGCTAGGCATCCCCCTCCTGTTGCAGAAATTTTCAGCAAAAAGAAGGAACGCTCACCAGAAACTCCTACAATCCTTCCTTCGACTTCCCAAAGTCAGAATCTGTCTACAATTCCCTTCACCTCCAAACTTTCCTCGATAATTATCTGCCAGCATCAGAAGACTCCAGTTTTTCCTTCTTCAAACGATACTTACAAGGCCATTCTCTCTCTCCCTCTTTAGTTTAAAAATGAGGTTGATAATGATAATGTTCCTCCCATAGAGAATCGCCTACTTTTTAATGATCCCCATAGTTTCCTCTTTACATAAATGACTAAATCCTCACAGAATCTCTGCCTTGATTAGCACTCCTGCTAGTAAAATTTCACATACTAAATCAGCACCAGCTGTAGCAAGAAAGAATGAAAAGGCAAGTGTAAATGTTCCATATGCCCTACCAAATTGGCATCTGTGTCAGTAACCCTGTGTTCCTTAAACAATTGTATACATACATTCTCCTAAGTGTGGCTGCTTACAGGATTTTGCAAGTCAAAATCCCCTTTCTGTGCTATACCACTGAGAGGCTAAGACTTAAAATCAGCAGAATTTTTTTGTTTTGTTTTGTTTTTGCTTTTCAAACATCTTACATTTCCCTTCCCGTATCTAAGCCCCATGGAGTCAAAATAAAAGGAAATAATCTGGAGTTTATGCTTTTCCTCATCTTGACAGACACTTGGTATAACATGCCATCTAAAGCTGAGAGATAATAACTACGTGTGACTTTGCCATGTTCAAGAAATGCGAAGTTCAAAGCTTTTAAATAGAAGAAGTTTTATATTTATTAAGAAATGACTACATTATTATTATTGAAAACAAAATTGCAGAAATTTATGTGTTTTGTCCTCCACTTTTCTTCTCTGTTTGAACTAGTACACCATTTTGATTTGGTGCAGGAGAGGTCATTTAGATGACTATACAGGTAATCCTTGACTTACAACCAGAGATGGTATTCAGCAGGTTCTGACCTGTTCTGGAGAATTGGTAGCAGAAATTTTGAGTAGTTCGGAGAACCGGCAAATACCACCTATGACTGGCTCTGCCCCCATCTATTGTCTGCCTCCCAAGTCCCAGCTGATTGGCTGGGTCTTCTTTTGTTGCCCTGCACAGGAGAACAGAGCTGGAAAGCAGGTTAGTGGGGTGGGGAGGGAATGGGATTTTGCAGTAACCTTCCCCCAGGAGTGGGGAGGGAATGGAGATTTTACAGTATCCTTCCCCTGCCACGCCCACCAAGCCAGGCCCACCAAGCCACGCCCACAGAACCAGTATTAAAAACGTTTGAATCCCACCACTGCTTACAACCATTTATTTATCATTCAAAGTTACAATGACATTGAAAAACAATGATTTATAACTGGTCCTCACACTTACAACCATCACTGCATCCTCATGGCCATGTGATCAACATTCTGGAACTTGGAAACCAGTATGTATTTACAACAATTGCAATGCTCCAGAGTCATGTGACTGTCATTGGCAACCTTCCCAGTCAAGTAAAGTCAAATGGTGGGAAGCTGGGTTCGCTTAATGACTGTGAAATTCATTTACCAACTGCAGTGCCTCTCTGAACATCCGTTGCAAAGAACTGTGTAAAATCAGATATGATTCACTTAACAACTGCCTTGCTTAGCAACAAAAAATTTGTTCCTAATTGTGGTCATAAATTGAAGACTACCTGAAACATACTTTGGTGGAAGGAGATCAAGCGATCAATGGTGTCATTGTGAGGATGCTAACCACATCTTGTGAATTTGCTGTAAAATGTCAATAGGCATGTTTATACCAACCAACTCTGGAAAAGCTGCATGGCTTGCCATTAAATGAAAATACAGTCAAGAGATTTTGTTGGACCTTAAAATTAAACTTTCTGGAAGTTTTGCGTGGCTGAATATCTGGGTTTAAAAAAAAAAAATCCAAAAGCAACCAGGAAAATCAATGAAGGAGAAATGCAAAGTTTTTTGCTATACTTTTAAAATCTGTTCCATTATCTTTGGCTTTATCCAACTCAGATTTTTTCCAGAAAACTGGTACATTTTGCTCCAGGACCTGAGTGGTATTTATCTAATAAGCACTTTCTGCCTACCAGTATTGCAATAGCAGTTTTCACAGTAGTCTTGGTGTCAAATTGCCCTTCCCTCAGCAGGGATTGTTAAGCTTTTCCGTATTATACTTCCAATGTGCTCATGAGCTGGAATTGGGAGATAGAAATTTCCTTTGAAGTTTGAATTTTTGAACACACTGTGAGAAAGCAAGCTCCAATTCCTCCACAGTTAAACAATTCTGGCACATAGGGATTAGGCTAAATATTGTACCCAATTTTCTAATTAGGCTGTTGAAATATTTACAACACAATGTTTGAGGTAAAAAGCAGATTCTAATTACTGCAACACTTCTTGACCAAATAGAATACCTGGCCTTTGAAATATAATATTTAGGGCATTTGAATTTGGTTTATTTTTTATTTTAAAAAGGAAAACACCAGAAGGTCTAAAACTGTTAAAACTTGGTAAAGTTTCTTCCGGCTTTGCCAATTTGAAGATTTGGGGGCACAACAAAAATTCCTAGACGTGCCTCAGAATTCATCATCCCACAAGTTTTTTCCTCTGGTGATAATTCAGTTAATCCTCTGCAAATTAGGAAAGACAATGTTTTACATCAGTCTGGTTTTGATGAAGCTTTCTTACTGATTGCTTTCGGCAACTAAAGGAAAATATTCCCTTTGCACATACGTGCTAGTAGTTTCCGGCTCTAGGGGGTGGTGCTCATCTCCATTACAAAAGCTGAAGAGCCAGCACTGTCCAAAGACATCTCCATGATCATGTGGCTGGCATGACTAAATGCCGAAGGCCCACAAAATGCTGTTCCCTTCCCACCAAAGTGGTCCCTATTTTTCTACTTGCAGTTTTACATGCTTTCGAACTGCTAGGTTGGCAGAAGCTGGGACAAGTAATGGGAGCTACCTCCATTATGCAGCGCTAGAGATTCAAACCACCAAACTGCCAACCTTTCTGCGTCTTAGCCACTGAGCCACCGCATCCTGCAACTAGGTGCCTTCAAATTCTGTGGTACCTCCAGAATTCCCAGATGCTGGCTGATATTTGTTAAATTAAGAGAGAGGGTAGTCCACAGTGCTATACTCAAAGAGTGCCAGCTTGAGGTGCTTGTAATAGATCTGTCTCCCATCTGAAACCTTTTGCAGGGAAGATGGTTATGCCTTATTCTCCCCCACCCTGAATATTAAATCTTATTTGGCATGAGAAAAATAAGTTTAATATGCACACATAATTAATAAAATGTATTACTGCTATATTCATAATCACGTTGTGATCTTTGGATAGGCTGGGCCATTAATTCCTCTGTCCTCTTGCCAGATTTGGGCTAAACCCAACAGGCCTATTCATAAGATTCTGGAGAGACCACTGTGTGTTGGAGATGCATATGTTCTTCTTGGCTGTAAAACCTTTGTATTTGGAATATATCAAGACCTCAAGAATTGTCAACTTTTCAGGCATGGGAACTAGCAAAGGAGAAGAATTTAACCAGACTAGAAGAAAGGTAGATGTGATTTGCAGCAAGGGAGTATGTGGTGTTTGCCAGGGTTGCCAGGGTTTGAATTGGGGTCTATTGGGTGAGATGGGAGGGTTGTTGTTTTTTGTTTGTCAAAATAATAATAAAAAGAAAACCCTCTCGGCATTATTGTTTAATATGTTGGAATTTTCTTACGAAAATATCACTTTTAGGCTTTTATACCCTTTTTTTCTCATACTATTAAAGAATTTGAGGTTATATGGTATTGTTAATATTGTTTTTATGTTTATTGATTGACTTTGTGCCCTCAAGTGATTTTCAACTTTTAGCAACCACACAGATAGATGATGATTTATCCCTAACCTGTTCTTTCAAATTTTTCAGTAATATATGCATGACCCTTGAAACTGAGTCCATCCATTTCTCTGCTGGTCATCCTCTTCTCTTTCTTTCTATCTTTCCCACCATTAGAACCCTTTTCAGAAAGCTGGGTCTTCATTTAATGTGTTGAAGTATGATAATTTGAGCCTAGAAAGGTTTTCCCCCCTCCCATCAGAACATTAACCAACCACATGTGGGCAGACATTTTGTGTTGTACATAAAAGGCTCCTAAATGACACCACGGTTCAGAGGTGGTATGCTTTTGGTTCGGACCAGTTCAGCCAAACCAGTAGTAATCAAAACCTCCCATGATCAGCTGAGTGGAGGAAAAAAAGTCTCCTCAGCTGAGAAGAGAAAGAGAAAAGCACAGAATCGGTCCTCCCACCGGGCCCTGCACTTTTCTCTTCATTATCTTCTCAGCTTCAGGTCTCAGCTGGTGTGGGGAAAGCTGCACGCCAGCGTTAGGCAAAGCATGCCCACCAAGCCATATCCACCAAACACAAGGCAAAACAATTTGAATCCCACCACTGCCACATTCCAATTGGCCCACTTATTTTTATTTATTTAATATTTATTTAATCAAGCAATTATAAGATAACAGGTATAAGTATAAGCATAGTTATGGATACATGAAATGGATACATATAAGAAAAATAAAAGAAATAAAAATAAAAAAGACACAACAGGACAGGGATGGTAGACACTACAGACCTCTTAGGAAAGGGGTGAGGTCAATAGTAGACAGTCTAAGGTTAAAGTTTTTGGGGTTTGGGGAAGAAACCACAGAGTCAGGTAGAGTATTCCAGACATTGACCACTCTGTTGCTGAAGTCGTATTTCTTGCAATCAAGTTTGGTGCGGTTTACCTTGAGTTTGTATCTATTGTTTGCTCTTGTGTTGTTATGGTTGAAGCTGAAGTATTCATTGACAGGTTGGACATTGCAATGTATGATTTTATATGCTATACTTAGATCGGACTGAAGGCGGCATAATTCCAGGTTTTCTAGGTCTAGAATTTTAAGTCTGGTGGCATAAGGTATTCTACAACGAGTGGAGAAGAGTGGAGAACTCTTCTTGTGAAATATTTCTGGACTTTCTCAACTGTGTTAATATCAGATACGTAATGCGGGTTCCAAACTGATGAGCTGTATTCGAGTATTGGTCCAGTAAATGTTTTGTACACTCTCATTAGTAGTGTGATATTACCAGAGAAAAAGCTACATAAGATTAGGTTAAGGACTCTTAACACCTTTTTGGCGATGTAGTTACAGTGGGTTCTAGCACTTAGAACATTAGAGATGAGTACTCCAAGGTCCTTGACAGAGTTTGGATCATCAACAAGGTCTTGACTATTCAGGCTGTATTTTATTTCCTGTTTTTTTTTTGCCAGTATATAAGACAGAGCATTTATTTGTTGAGATTTTAAGTTGCCATTTGTTTGACCATTCTGATACATAGTCAAGGTCTTTTTTTGAAGGGTAGCAGTATTGTCTGTGGTGTATCCACTACAGGATGATCCCTCTCATCTGACCAGGGGTTTCATTGCCTCCAAAGCTACCTCTGTTTTGGCTGCTGGAGAGTCAGAATGTACATAGCAACCAGCATTTTATTTATTTTATTTATTTTATTTTATTTTATTTCATTTGTTTTGTTATTTTATTATTATATTTTATTATTCTAATTTATTTTATTTTAATTAGTTTATTTTGTGATTTTATAACTCTATACCTATGCTTTGCTATGAAACAATGTGTTTGGGCTTAGTTTCTCGGGAGGAAAATAAGGGGAATTTTTTTTTTGCCTCTAGTATCCATCAGTATTCATCTTGCTAGTGTCCTATCAGTGTGTGGGAGAGTCTAGGGCTGTTTGGAAAGTGAAACAGTATTTGCTGTGTGAGCAAGAAGGAGACAGTGAGGAGCCTGGCCATGGCTTAGCTCAACTGTTCTGTACAAAAGCTGGTTGCTGCTGTGAAACAAAACTGAAACTGAAACTCCTCTGCTTGTGTTTTGCATTTGGAACAGGTTTCTTTTCAGGTGGGGAGGGGTAGTAGTACTCCTTAGCCATCAGAGCGTGTTGATAATAATATACGAAAGATTAATGCTCTGATGGTCATTTCAACAACAAAAAAAAATCCCTTCTTAGTGAGCACCTAGAAGCCAAGAGGAACACACATGCCAAATTTCAAGTTTGTAGGCTTTACAGTTCTCGAGATTTTGTGATTATGCATGAGTGGTATTTTGCATATATATATATATATATATATGAAGATAGAAGATTTTATATTTTATTTTGATCACATCACATCACACTACTAGATTAGTTTATTTTATTATATACATATACATACACATACACACATATATATATACATACACGCGCACACACAAGCATACACACATGCACACACAATTTTATTTTACTTATATGCTGCCATCTCACTATCAGACAACTCGGGGCAGCTTACAACATCACAAAATAACAATATAAAACAATAAGAATGCGAAAAGCATAAAAAAACATTGAGCATCAAAAGTTAAAATGTTAAAAACCATTAATTTGTTTGTTTCAACTCTGAGGAATAGCTGGGGAAGAAATACCTGAGGTTTTCAAAGGTAACCCAAGGCATGAATTTGACATTTGTCAGTGATACTCAGATTTAAAAATCAAACATTTGCTTTTGCCACTGGATTTAAAATATGGAAATACTATACAGAATGGTATATTTCCATAAAAGAGCCAGTTTAGTGTAGTGGTTAAGGTCTCAGGCTAGAAACCAGGAGGCAGTGAATTCTCATGCCACCAAAGCCAGGTAGGTGTTCATGGGCCAATCAGTTTCTCTCAGCTCTAGGAAGTAGGCAAGGGAAAACCCTAAGTGAAATTTTGCTCTGGAAAATACAAAGATTTGTCCAAGCAGTCACCAGGTGTCAAAACTGACTCAAAAGTAACCCCCCCCCCTCAGAAGGCTTCAATAGTCCAAATTCTCAGGATTCTGACAACATTCACCTGGTGATAAAAGTGCTTCTCAAGATTTCTTATGCTTTGATTATGCAAGTAACTATTCAGGTTAGAGTATCACAGTCATATTCTTTTCCTTATTTTATTCTTCTAGTTTCTGGACTTATTGGCATTGCTTTGTTTCCTTGAAGAAAGTTCAGAACCAAACAAATAGAGGTACCCTGGTATGTCCTGATTCATACCGTGGGCATTTATGTGACATGCCAACTATAGCAGTACCACTATCACCACTACTACTCCACCACTTGGCCACGAATACAAAGGCTGACTCCCTGACTGGCAGTTCAACCTAAATTACTGTGAGAAGTCCTCTAGGCCAGGGGTCTCCAAACTTGGCAACTTTAAGACTTGTGGACTTCAATTCCCAGAATTTCTCAGTTGCCATGGCTGGCTGGGGAATTCTGGAAGTTGAAATCCATAAGTCTTAAAGTTGCAAAGTTTGGAGAACTGGTTTGAAGCAATCTATTTGACTTCAGGCACATTCAGAGGCTGAAGATTCTTTCTAGAAATAAAGATGTAGCATCCCAGATTTGAAAAAATCTTAACGCCTTTTTTAGATAAGACTTTCCAGAAGAAGCTCAAATGGACACTGAGATTGTCTTTAAGGATCATTCACCATCTACTGTTGTTATAACTTTGTTAATCGCACATTTTCTAGCCCTTGACAAAAAATGTAATTTTGTTAATCTTTTTTTTAAAAAATACATTTTAAATAGATGTTTGAGTAAATAGGATAGTGGATCACATGCGTTTTTATTTATATTTAAGAAATCTGACTAAAATTAAAACAGCTTTTATACTGATGTATGCATGTGTACACAGACATGCACAATACATATCCATATATATATGTGCATTGTACGGATCATATCTATTTGGGGATGAATACCCAGAGAAAGTAGAAAACAATTAGCATGAGAGTTCATTTGAAAAGTTGATGGACAGTTCATCAGTTTGATTATTTTGTTTTAAATCCATCCCTCCCTCTTTTAGGCTTCACTGGGAAAGGTTATGCTTTTACTTTTAAAAAGAAAAGCCTTAAGAGCCAGTTACGGAAAAAAATAACAAAGAATAACCGAGAAGACCAAAAGTGAAAGGCTCTTCAGATGAAGTTTAGCAAATTAAGTCATTGACCTGCAGAGGAGATTAATACAAACAAGGTGCCCCTTCTTCTGAAGTAATGAATATTCTTCAAACAGCAAGGGAGCCGCTTGACTGCTGTTTGATGCTGATGACATTGAAAATTTAGGAGAAGCAAAATTCCATCATTTTTCATTTGTATGCAAATGTGCCAGTTCCAGAAATTAACCCCTGAACCCCATGTCAGTTTTCATCTGGAGGAATTCTCTTTGGCAAAGGCCATAGAGAGCAGCCTGGTGGCATTTCTGGGGTCATAAGGGTTCCCCTCTAAAACTAAAAGGAGAGGGGAGGAGGAGGAGGAGGAGGAGGAGGAGGAGGAGGAGGAGGAAGAGGAGGAGGAGGAGGAGGAGGAGGAGGAGGAGGAGGAGGAGGAAATAATAATAGTTGTCAGGAAAATGGATTGGTGAAAGAGAGGAAATCATAATGTCAGCCTTTGTTTACACCCTCCCTTGCACACACACACACACACACACACACACAAACATAGGTGTTGGAGTAAAAAGCAAAGAGAAACAGAGGAATTCCCTTCTCTGAGGCCCATCCCTTCTTGAGACAGAGAAAAGCCCCTAATCCTTTTCATCAGTTTAAAAGATGAAGCAAGGGCCAATATCCAATCCTATTGCTCTTTCTTCCAGCAAGGTCTTCAACAGTTAGAAAAGTCCCTTTGTGTCTCAGCACCTTGGATAAATGCCACTACTGTATGTGAAGGGGAAAGAGGTGATTGAGAGGGTTTCTTTTATTTTTCAAATGGATGTGGATTTAATTATGCTAATTTATACAGCTATAAAGCTTTCACCCCCTCCCCACCATTCCTCAGTCACATAAAGGGACTAGCAAATACAGGTATCCTTCACTGAAGACATTTAATGTTTAACCTCAACTGTGTTTTGAAAAATGAGGTGAAAGGGTGACCATGGTTAACAAGCAGGCAGTTTCCTGACAACTTAATGAGGAATCTCAGCAGTGAATACCATACTTCCTCATAACAATCCTAAAGGATCAAGGAGGAAATAGGAAATCAGCAGAGAACTCCCTGCATTTCTCAGTTCACCGTCCTTGACTCTGTCAGATCCTATAGACTTTGCATCATGAAACAAAGAAGAATGTGGACCAAGGGGATACAAGCTATGTTTGATATGGCTGCATTGTTGATTTGGTCATGTGAACAATTCCTGCTTGACTTAATAATATACACTTGCAATTCCACACCCCACTGGAGTGCCTTGTTTATATCAAAATCAACTATTGTTTTGGCAAAGAAGTCATACTCTTTCTTGGGATCATATCAAAAGAAAATGTTATCAAAGTCAGATGAATCCCCATCAAAGTGGAAGGATATAAAGTGAGTTTTCTGGCCATCACTCCACTGATCTCAAGGAAATCAATAGGAATAAATCTTACGATATTCTGGATGGAATCAACCCAGCATTGGGGCATATATTTCATTATTTATTTATTTGATTTTTATCCTGCTGTTATTACTTTATAAGTAACACAAGGTGATGAACACTCCTTCTATTTTCCCCACAGCAACAGCCCTGTAAGGTAGGCTGGCCTGAACAAGAGTGACTGGCCCAAAGTCGCCTAATTGGCTTTCATGCCTAAGATGAAACTAGAATTCACCATCTCCCAGTTTCTAGGGCAGCACCTTCACACTATCCCAAACTGACTCTCCAATGTATTGCAGGATCCAATCTGGGTCAGTCACCGGGACCAGAAGTTTTTTTAAAATTATTATTATTATTTACTTTTTTTTAAAAAAAGTATTAGCTTTTAAAACAAACATAAACAAACAAAACATAAAAACATCAAGCCATCTTCCATATATATACATACAGTGTGTCGGTTGGTTTACAAATTGTTTTGTGCTTCCATTTCGTAGTCTTCAATCACAATTACATTGTATATATTCTCATATTTTCAATCAAGTATTAAATAGATTAATATTATTAATCATTTGACTATATTTTTATTCATTCATGTTTTACGAAATAATCATATTTTACTTAATTTGTTTTATGACAGTTCATATTAGCATCTCAAATCTATCCTGGAATCATTTTGTAGATATAATAAGAAAAGAATACATCTTTATATATTAATTATTTTCTAAGAATCTACATAATTCATTGCTATATTTTATTGTCTAACCATTGAAAGAATAGATCCCAAATTTTATAAAATTGTTTATCATCTTGTTCTCTGATTTCAAATCTATGAAATCATGAGTCAATCTACTCATTTCAGTACATTCCAATATTTTCTTAATGATTTCCTCCTCTGATGGTATTTTCTCATTTTCCCAATTTTTAGCAAATACAATCTTAGCTGCTGTTAATACATTTACAATCAGGTATTTCAATTCTTTACTATATATTTCAGGTAAAATTCCCAATAAAAATATTTCTGGTTTCAAATCGATATGATGTTGTTTTTTTTGTCATTTTTTCAAACCACATGTGGATTTTAGTCCAAAATATGGGACCAGAAGTTTTGTCTTCTGAGCTTTTGGACTCGTGCTGGAGTCATTCTCAGGGAATTCTTTCACCATAACCACCCCAATTAGAGAGACACATTCTGGTGAGAGAGAAGTTCCCTGAGGATGGTTCCAAAAGCTCAGAAGACAAACCTCTGGTTCCAGTGACTGAAACAGATTTGGATTCTGCAATCTTATCCTGGGACACACATGTTCACTTTCATTCTCCAATGGATTGGCTTTTTAAAAACTTAACTCTACATCCTATGAAACTTTAGGTAGTAGACAAGCTGGCATGAAGCTCTTCCTTCCCAGATGCTGCTCTGAGGCTGAAGTAATACTTGTTTGCTAACTTGTTTGCTCAGAGGCCACTTACTTGACAATTTCTTGATTATAAAGACTGCCTTTGATTACCTTTCAGAATAACTCAGACCTTTGGAATGAGGGTTTGTTTTCAGAATTATGACCTGCATTTTATTCTTGTGGGTTTTTCCCCTTGAAATGAAAGTGCCAGCCTTAGAGCCAGCTAAGTTTTGGTAAGGATCCCAGTGATATATCACATTTCTTGCACAGATTTCATTTTTGTAGCCGCACAGGAGTCCTTTTAAAAACACACACACACACACAGGAAAATCTACCGTACACAAGGCAAAGAGGTATGCCCTGGCTTTTAACAGGTTTCAGGATTTGTCTTAGAATTTGCTTTATAGCCAAAGGCTAAAAGATTTAAAGATTTATGCCTGGAAAAAACATTACTGAAATGCTGCCATCCTTGCCTTATTGTTTCTTGGCTGAGACAAACAATTCATTTTGGTACCAAATAAGATGCACAGTTTTCACAAAGCCACTCTCCACAAAAACTAAAAAAAGATCAATTGTGTGAGAAATGCTTTCATGGGTGAATTTTATTGATGCAAATGACAACAATCTCATTCCAAAGTGTGCTAATTTTATATGCTGTGATTGGAAAGGGGGAAATATCAAATCCAGGTGTAATTCTCTTCTTCCATATATCAATTTTTTACACGTTGAATGATAGCAGATAGTTCAAAATCTGCTACAGACTGGAAATGTTTGGACTACTGAAAGGATAGCTGTATAATTCACTAACATATGTACTAATTCCATAAGCCTCAAATGCTTAGCATTCAGGAATGAGCTAAATGGAATTGGAAGGTAGGTAGATAGATAGTCTTTCAGTTTGCCGTACAATGTTTAAACCTTTTGATATATGCATCTTGCCTTCCTAAAGTGCTTAAAAACCCTCAAGCAGTAGATAGGAAAGCATCATTATCTTTTTTGGTACACACAGAATACACAATTGGTAAGTTGAATGATCACTCCATCTTTTCTGAGACTACAAAGGACCAAAAGTGAAATTCCTACTAAAGATCAGAAGGCAATTCTAGCAACAGAAATCTGGGAACAGAGATGTATTCTTTCCCTTTGGCAGACTCTTATCAAGATTGCTTTGCATTGTGGACAATTCAAAATGCCAACCATTTTTGCTCCTTGGAAATTGGGAGAAGTTCTCTGCCCTCCTGCACAATTATCAACAATGAAGAAGCTGCCACATGGAGTGGTGTGATACAGTGCAGGGTATACTATACTACAGTAAAACAGGACTCCCCAAACTTGGCAACTTTAAGAGTTGTGGGTTTCAACTCTCAGAATTCTGGGAGTTGAAGTGCACAGCTTTTAAAGTTGCCAAGTTTGGAGACTCCTGGAGTAAAGGAATCATTGTAAGATAGTTTTCACAATTAACTTTACCAACCATCCAAGTTAAAGAGTACCTGTTTTCAAGTTTAAAATATAAGATATTGTTGAAAAAGATTTTACAACATGTCCCAATTCTCAGTGTTTCCAGTAAATGATTATATTATGATTTGAGTTAATTATAAAACATTTTGAACTAAAAATACAGCCTACTATGCAGTACATGGTAGCCTTTAAAAGTAGTTTACTGGAATATAAATATATAAATTTAATACTACATCCCTTGATATATCTTAACTTGATTATACTTTTATACTTAAACCATACCAACCATTACTTATAAATTCATTAGAGGATAGTGAGTAAATAGCTAGTTATTCAATTATTTTGCAACTATATCTGTTTAGATCCCAATTTCAGGATTGCATATAATAAAGTATCACCAAAGGTTAAAACAGAAAAACAAAACCCTTAAAAAGGTCCTACCTCTTTTACCAATCTGATGAGAACCAGATGGTTTGATTATCATTCCCATTGTTTACAGCTGCCATAACCTTTTCACATACAGGGTTGGGAGCTGCTAGATTGGGATAAGTTTGCTGTGTTCAAACTTTGCTTCCTTTTAAATTCAAGTGGGGTAAGAGGAGCAGAGGATCTCAGTCTTTGTGAGATGAAGTGTGTTCCACTAAGATTGTGGAATCAAACATGGCCTTTTCTACCCCAATTAAATTAATAGAATTGAATAGAATTGGTTCCCACCACGATCTAGTCTTGAAACTGAACTACTCCAGGGAGCAGAAAGACTTCAGGACTTAATGTCTTTCCACTTGGGGCAGTAATAGCTCACCTTGTCTATTAATGTTTGATCATTTTTACTAACTGACAAGGTAGTAGGTAAAAACACACTGCAGCTTAAATTAATGATGACTCCCAATCTTGTAAGGTGATAGGTAAAGGTAAAGGTTGCCTTCGTACATACATGCTAGTCATTTCCGGCTCTAGGGGGCGGTGCTCACCTCTTTTACAAAGCCAAAAAAACAGTGTTGTCCGAAGAAATCTCTGTAGTCATGTGACAGGCATGACTAGCACGGAACACTGTTCCCTTCCAGGCTGGAAAGGGAACTAAAGTGGTCCCTATTTTTCTACTTGCAGTTTTACATGCTTTCGAACTGCTAGGTTGGCAGAAGCTGGGACAAGTAATGGGAGCTCACTCTGTTATGTGGTGCTAGGGATTCAAACCACTGAACTGCTGACCTTTCTCATCGACAAGCTCAGCGTCTTAGCCACCCAGCCACCGATAGTGATAGTGGTAGCTAAAATAATAGCAATAACACTTAGACTTATATTCTGCTTTATAGTGCTTTATAGCCCTCTATAAGGTTTGCATATCAACAATCTGGATTCTCATTTTACTGTCCTTGGTAGAAAAGAAGGCTTAGTCAACCTTGAGTCAGTCAGGACTGAATTCCAGGCAATGGGCAGAGTTTGCCTGCAACACTGCATTCTAATCATTACACCACCACAATTCTTTTTCATTACAAAATAAATAAGAAAAAAAAAGTTAAAGCAGTCAATTGTTACAAGAATTTAGCATGATCTTTGTATAGGAGAATCAATCAATCTTTAGAATGACATCATTAGAAAACTAGCTAGAATAGCAGGTTTCATTCCAAGTATGTTTCCAAATTTGTGCGTTTTTCATTCCTTCTATACAAATGTTGTAAAAGTGCTTTTTGGGTGGGGATGGGGGTGGAGAGAAGGATATATATGCTGTATAAGAAAATTGTGTGTTTGGCTCCTGCTACTGTCATCCCTTTTCTTAAAGAACAGATCTCCATTGGAAGACAACTGCCGAAAATTGTAGAATAGAAGTGCATGGTGGAGAATGCATTCCCATCACATTCCAGCCTGGAAACTGAATAACAAGTTATCCTCAATTTATAATCAATTGTTTAGCAACAGTTTACAGTTACAAGAAAGACCCCCCCAAAAAACCTACATTCAAAGTTACAATGTTGTCCCTTCCCATGTTGAGATGCAATAGACTTCAAAGCTGTAATAGAAGCAATAACATAGGCACATCATCTTTGTTTTAAAATGGTAAAACTTAAAACAAAAAGCCACAAAATTATTGACTCAGCAAACTATATGAGATGCTGCTGCTGCTTAGTTTTCATTATAGCTATTGTGGCTTTTAAGCACATTTAAGTGGGGTCTCTAGCAACTCAAAGAATGTCCACTCCTGGTTTATAACTTAGAAACTATCTTGTTGTTTACAGTAGTTGCTAAGGCTTTGCGACTCCAGACCTTAATTAGGCCAGGCCCCTCTGTCCTCCACTGCCTCCTGGAGTTGGCCCAAATTCATGTTCGTTGTGTCAATGACACCATCTAACCATCCAGGGGTGGCCTTCAAAAATTTTAGCAAGAGGTTCTCTGCCCAGTTGCTGGGTGGGTGTGGCCATGGTGGGTGTGGCTAGTCAGCCTCCTGCACCATAGCCAGGGGGGCATTTTTGCCCTCCCTGAGCTCTAGAGGCTTTCCTCGAGCCTCCAAGAGGGTGAAAACAGTCTCCCTGGGCTCTGGAGGCTCTCTGGAAGCCGGAAATGGGCCCATTTCTGTTCTTCCTGAACTTCTGGGAGGCCCAATTTTAGCCTGGCTTGAGCCTCCGTACATGCCGTGCACTTACGAGCATCCAAAATGGGCCACATGGGGAGTCCTGGGAGGGGTGGGGCAGGTGGGTAGGGCCAGCCAGGAGTGGGATTTGGGGGTTCTCAGAATCTTAGCTAGGGGCTCTCCCAAAACCCTGCAAACCCCCAGCAGCCCAGCCCTGTAACTATCTCATCATCCTCTGTTGTGCCCTTCTCCTTTTGCCTTCGATCTCTCTCAACATCACAGCCTTTTCCAATGTGTCCTCCCTTCTCATTAGGTGGCCAAAGTATTTGAGCTTCAGCTTCACTATCTGTCCTTCCAAAGAACAGTCAGGGTTGATTTCTACCAACCTACTGAATACACAGCTGTGGCAGCCTCTTGTGATATGATCTAGTAAAGGAAACAGAGCTTTTCTCGGTTTTAACAACAAGCAGGCAAAATAAAAACTGGGAAGAAGTTACAGAGGAACTGGGAAGAAGTTACAGAGACTGATTACAGCTTTTTTTGGGGGGGGGGGGTTAGAAAAAAGAAAATCACAGCTAAGCATAATGGAGTGGATAGCAATCTATGATTCACGTGGATGTCGATGTCTTTAAGTTTTTAAATTTCTCAAATTACACCATGGTATCAGATGATGTGTATGCTGCACAAAGGAAAAGAGAGAGAGTGGACATGTTGTGCTTTGTGGAATGTTTGTGTTGCAGCTGAATTTTGCCTTAAAAAGATGTCAGCTCTAAAAAGATGTCCAGCTTTTGGTTGCCTCTGTGAAGGTGGGAGGGGAGGGGCATAGGGGTGGTATAATATATAGCCCACATCACAAAAGTCTTGCTTCCCTGGTAAAAAGATCCAGCATAATTTTCAGTTTACGATACTCTTTCAAGGCGTTCAGTAACTGATCTTTTATCTACAAAGCAGCTCTGGGTAATCATTTGTGCTACTCAGTGACTCAAAATTAAAAATAATGTTTTGGCACAACCAGTAATAGTCAACAGTAGCTCTTAATGGAGAAATGCGTAGATGTGAAATAACAAGGGAGTATGGTTTACTCTCATCTAATTAACCAACACGATTTCAAAAAAGAAATCCATGCTGTGCACATTTGACAAAATATAGGAGTGTGGAGGAGAAAGGGGGGGGACTGAAAGAAACTCATACATCACGAAGTTTCTAGCCCTGATTTTCTGTTTTCTTTTTTTTCCCTTTCTTTCTTTCAGTTTTTCCTGCTTCCAACCTGACCTTTTCCCCAATGGTTTGTCTATAACTTAATACAACTCTAATTCTTTTGAAATCATGTTCACAGTTAGTATAATTGGTGTTACATCGTCCTAAAGAACATTATGGAACATTCTGTCACTAGACACTAAATTGAAAATTTAAAGGAAATGACAGAAGAGCTGGAGGGGGGGGGGGAAGTAGGCTTTTAAATCTAATTTGCTATGCACCGCAGTAGGGTAATAGATGCAATGGAAGGTCTTTTATGGCGTTTCCACATCCAAAAGGCATTTAGGTAGCAAAGGATGTTTAAGCAGACCCCCTGCCTTTTTCCTTTAAGTGGGGATAGCAGGAAATAAGGTATATGGGTTGGTGTCCTCCTGCTTTTTATTTCCTTGGGAATCCAGCTAATGGAAAGGGCACCTTCGGCTACTTAGCAGATCAGAAAGGGTGCCCTAGCGAGATTCCCCCAGGCTCACATGAATAGAAGGATCTAAAAAAAGAACGGCAGAAGCCATACAGTGAGTTAAATCCTTCAGGTGGGTCTTTTCAGATTCCAATAGTGAGGAGTAACTGGAGAATTGGTTGGGATTTCACTGGGCCTCAACAGGTTTGAGATCAAAAGCTTCTCTTTAAATAAAAAAGTCCTGTTGAGAAATCTTAACGTCCCTTTGTAATGTGGCTTTAAAAAAGTTAATACAAAGCACTCTTCAAACTGAAGCACCAAACGGCATGAACAAAGAGTATATCAGAACCGATTCTATCAACAGAAGGTTGACAGGAACAGGCATTTGTTTTAAACAAAGATATTCTACAAATTCTCTCCTGTAAAGAGTGTGGCACAGCACAGCAAGAGTGGAAATTGGTGCTGATGAGCAGCATACAAACAATTCACGTCCTGTTCAATCTGCGTGTTTAATGCGATTCCAGTTGTCCAAACTTAAGTGAGAAAACGGATGCATTAAAAGTTTACACTCTCTGTATTTGGCCTAACAATCCCTTTATTTAGATAATTTGCTGAGTTATCTTCTCAGAACCACAAAAGTTAATCAACTAAAATTTAAAGGGGGAATACACATTTCCATTAATGAAAATGACATTTTCATTATAGTGCTAACATTTCTAGGCCATTATAATTTTTATGACTGGTCAGTCTCTTTTCTACCTGTTATATTCAAGGCAGTCTTCACAATGTTGGTAGGACACAGAAAGGGATATGTGTTTCTGACATTCCTAAAAATCACAGTTGAGTGAGCTCCTAAATTCAACCTGACACGTAATATTTTTCAACCCAATTAATTAAAAACTATGGATGCTCATCAGTCATCTGGCACCATTTCTTTCTTCATCCTTGTGCCAAACTGTTAGTTGTGCAGTCTGTTTTCTTCCTTTTTTTTTTAAATCTGGCCTGAGATATTGATTATTAATTGACCCATTTTTGAGCAGCTGACAGAAGAATTAACCCATTGAAGGGTTCTGACTCTTGAAATTAATAAAACAAAGTTCTTCCCTGCAATGTGGACACAATCCTATACACATTTGTACATACTTATCCTGAAGGTGAAACAATAAGTGCAGCAACATGCTGTTTTATGATCCTGGATTACAAGAATATTTTCATGAATTTCAGTAGCACTTACTGAGTGCCATTCTGAAATGATGGACAGGTGAAATAAGTAGACCGGTCAATCATAAGTATGGGAATTTCCTTGAGTTCAAGCATAATTCAATTTTCTTTTCCACTTTTCTTTTTACATACTTCTCACCATTTACTGAAGGGATTGGCTGGATACTAAATGTTTAAAAACAAAGATATTACTATAAGGCATTTTTTATAGAATCCTGGCTTATCGAGATCAAACAAACATTATGGTGAATGATAGCTAATCACTACTGCTTAATACTTCAGAAAAGCTTGAGCAACTAAGCAAATCAGCCATCCTACATCTACAGGTGAAACTCAAAAAATTAGAATATCATGCAAAAGTTCATTTATTTCAGTAATGCAACTTAAAAGGTGAACCTAATATATGAGATAGACTCATTACATGCAAAGCAAAATAGTTCAAGCTGTGATTTGTCATAATTGTGATGATTATGGCTTACAGCTCATGCAAACCCCAAATCCACAATCTTAGAAAATTAGAATATTACATGCAATCAATAAAACAAGAATTGTACATAGAACAATATCAGACCTCTGAAAAGTATAAGCATGCATATGTACTCAGTACTTGGTTTGGGCCCTTTTTGCAGCAACTACTGCTTCAATGCGGCCTGGCACTGCTGACGTGTTATGGTAGACCAGGATGCTTCAATAGCAGCCTTCAGCTCTTCTGCATTCTTCGGTCTCATGTCTCTCATCTTCCTCTTGGCAATGCCCCATAGATTCTCTATGGGGTTCAGGTCAGGCAAGTTTGCTGGCCAATCAAGCACAGTAATCCCACGGTCATTGAACCAG
Source organism: Laticauda colubrina (assembly GCA_015471245.1). Taxonomy (NCBI): domain Eukaryota; kingdom Metazoa; phylum Chordata; class Lepidosauria; order Squamata; family Elapidae; genus Laticauda; species Laticauda colubrina. Next base: position 1,328,449 of record BLBF01000032.1, on the reverse strand, counting down.
GTTTTGGTGCTTTTGGCAGTGTGGGCAAGGGCCAAGTCCTGTTGGAAAATGAAGTCAGCATCTCCATAAAACTTGTCTACAGAAAGAAGCATGAAGTGCTCTAAAATCTCCTGGTAGATGGCTGCATTGACCCTGGACTTGATGAAGCACAGTGGACCAACAACAGCAGATGACATGGCTCCCCCAATCAACACAGACTGTGGAAACTTCACACTGGACTTCAAGCATCTTGCAGTGTGTGCCTTTCCATTCTTCCTCCAAACTCTGGGTCTTTGGTTTCCAAATGAGATGCAAAAGTTGCTCTTATCAGAAAAGAGGACTTTGGACCACTGAGCAACAGACCAGTTTTGTTTTTCTTTAGCCCAGGTAAGACGCTTCTGATGTTGTTTGTTGTTCAGGAGCTGCTTGACAAGAGGAATACGATATTTGAAGCCCGTGTCCAGGATCAGTCTGTGTGTGGTGGCGCTTGTTGCATTGACTCCAGCCTCAGTCCACTCCTTGTGAAAGTCCCCAACACTTTTGAATGGCCTTTTCCTGGCAATCCTCTCCAGGCTGCGGTCATCCCTGCTGCTTGTGCACCTTTTTCTTCCACATTTTTCCCTTCCACATAACTTTCTATTAATGTGCTTTGATACAGCACTTTGGGAACATCCAACTTCTTCTGCAATTACCTTTTGAGGCTTTCCCTCCTTATGGAGGGTGTCAGTGATGGTTTTCTGCACAACTATCAGGTCAGCAGTCTTTCCCATGATTGTGATTCCTACTGAACCAGACTGAGAGACCATTTAAAGGCTCAGGAACCCTTTGCAGATGTTATGGCTTCATTAACTAATTAGAATGGGACACTTTGAGCCTAGAATATTGAACCTTTTCACAATATTCTAATTTTCTGAGATTGTGGATTTGCAGTTTTCATGAGCTATCAGCCATAATCATTTCAATTATGACACATCACAGCTTGAATTATCTTGCTTTGCATGTAATGAGTCTATCTCATATATTAGGTTCATCTTTTAAATTGCTTTACTGAAATAAATGAACTTTTGCACAATATTCTAATTTTTCGAGTTTCACCTGTACTTTTTTTAACCATTCTATGAAACAGAGATCCATAATTTGTTATTATTTCAACAAAACAGAATCTTAAGGTGCAGTTTATCCCTGGTTTAAGACTGTTGCTTGATGAAAAAGTAGAGATCTCACTGTGATTGTAACCATCAATAAACTAAGAAAAGGCTATTTCTAATTTAGTGAGCCACTTCCACTGAAAATCAGAATCAAGCAGGAAGAAAAAAGTCAAATAAAGCAGAGTTTATGCTCCATTCTCCAAGATGAGATAAAAATTATGGATCACTATTATGTATAACCTGGTTTATTCCCTTCTTAACTATTTAGGAAACACATCTTTAAGATTTAAAGATATCTCCCATACTTTATAAGATACTTGAAATACCCTTCTAGTCCCCAAAGAATGCAATCTTTTCTAGCCTCATCAAATTCCAGTTATTAAAAGTAAGCCTCAGCACATTGTCCAACTCAGCAAAAAATGCAAAAAATGCTCAGAAGCACATTCATACATTCACATGACTCTGACAAAAGCTATTGATCACATTGTACATATCTATACACTAATATAACCCATATTTGTTATTTAGGTGGAAGTAGTAAGAATGGATCACCACAATGAATTAAAATAATCAACTGCTAATGCACATTTTCCTTTGGCTTACAAAGAATGCATGCGGGGAATCAACAAAATTATCCTGGATCCCAACTATCTCATTTCAAAGAGATGGAGATCGATGCTGAACCACTTGTGTGAATAAAACAACTTTGTAAGATTTTATAGATAATTTCATATTTTATGTTCAAGAAGGTTCCTTTCCAACTTGCAGAAATTCAGTATGCCTCCCACATGGCTGGCCCCCAAATATCATTGTTACCACAAATTACATTGAGTATAACTCAGCTCCAGCACTTCCCTGATCTTGGCTAATTTTGAAAAGCTAAGCAAGGGTCACACTATTTGAATGGGAGATCATCAGGAAATCAAGGGGCTGGGGTCTAGTTTGAATTTTGAATTGAATTAAGTTGAATTGAAATAGCACAAACAAACATAGCAAACAAAACCCAGCAGTTTCCCGTGGCAGACCAGTTCCATGTTATTGCCAAGAAAATAGATCTAAACAGGCTGTACGAAGTCATCAGGCGTTGCTCTCAGTTTAAAGGAGACTTGATTTCATGTAAATATATGAAGAATGGAAATCTCCTAAAGAGAGAAAGTGCCTTCTTGTCCTGTCTGGTTACGGTACTTCTGAAGGAAGGGATTTTTAATTGTCTGGAGCCGCCAAATTTGTATTTCTGAGATATAAATCTCAGTCAAAGAAAGTTTATGGCTCTAAGTATGGGGAACTGAGGACCTATGCCTGGCATATAAACATGTGCAATATTTTGTTATGCTCTCCATTCTCTCTCAAGTTTTGGGTCTATCTCCCTGTAATCAGACTTCACAGATAAACCACAACCATCAGACTGAAAAAGATGCCAATGGATAATGGCTGAGCACACTGGAACAGGGCAGCCTGATTTATGGCTGCTTTGATGTTTAAGAGCAACCTCAATGGAAGCACAAATTCATTTTTATTCCTGTTTCAGTTCATCTCCTAACAATGCTGGCACCAGAATTGCTCTGCTTACAACAGCTTCACAAATCAGAGATCATTAAAGGCTTATTTGTATATCTAAGTGGAATTGCCTTTGCTCTCTTCTACACCACCAGCATGCCGTGCTTTAGCAGCATGGCTGGTACAATATTGAGGTATGCAAAGGGGAGAATACAAACATCCTAATAAAACTAATAAATTAGGCTGAATGTAATTATCCAGGCTGGAACTGGGCCAGAACACTTAGGCAAATCCTTCTTGAGCAGAAGAAGCCCTCCGAGGTATGATCGCTTCAGGAGGAAGCATGGCTGTTAACAAGATATTCAAACAGGAAAAGTCAGTTCCAAAGATAGCACCATTCTTGTACTGACACAGAACTCATATTTACAGTAGATGGTAATATTTGCTTCTTTTATCAGGGCTCAACAAGGTCAGGTTGGGCTAAACATTCATTACCATTCAGGCAGGACATTCCACAATGTCTCCTTTGAAAAGCCAAATTTCAATTAGGATTCCACTTCTCAGTGCTCTCTGGGCTTGGCTGTTTTCTTGCAGATGTTTCATTACCCAAACTAGCTAACACCATCAGTGCTAGTTTGGGTAATGAAACATCTGCAAGAAAGCAAGAAGGCTGAGAGAGCACTAAGGAGCCCTCATTTCAACCCTGAGCTATAAATATTCTCCTTTATTGGTATGACAAATTGCTTTTTCAATAGTAAGGGTCAGTGTTAATATTAAGTAAAATGAAACTATGGTAGTAGCAAATCTCCCAGAATGAAGCCAGGAAAACAACCATTTCTTTTCCATAAGGAGTTTTGAATGACTAGTTTTGCAAATAGATGGGATGCATTCTCTAAGGGGGTCATTGACTTCAGGTTGTGTGCCACTGGGCAAAAGTGGTGATGAGTGTGGCTAGATCCAAAGTGGACACAGCTGAATATTTTTCCCACTGCTTTGAGCACACATCTGCTGTCAAGTCAACTTCTTTCTTCCCTTCCATACAGCATGTAGGTAGGGAATGGACATGCTTTCATGTGTGAGCTCTAAGAGCTCATGTGCCCAAAGCGAAGATAATATGGTCAGACTGATAAATGTTATATTTATCATTTTGTAAGGGATGCTAACCCCAACACTCATAAAACAGGTGGACAATTATCTTCACCGTGCTATATAATCATGCAAAATGTTTAATTAGACATATCATTTTACTGTCCTACTGATTTTTCCCCTTTCCCAATGAATTATTCTGACAAAATATCCTGGGGTCATGTCATCAGCTTTTGTGACCTTCCAACAAGCAAAGCCAATGGGGAACCCAGATTGACTTAACGACCATGTTACTGATTTAATAACTGTGAGGATTCACTTAACAACTGTGGCAAGAAAGTTGTAAAATGGAGCAAAACTCACTTAACAAATGTTCCACTTTGCAACATAAATTTTGGGCTCAATTGTGGTCATAACTCAAGGACTCCTTGTATACACACACATACACTCACATACACACAAAAAACCTTTCCTCCATCTATGTTGAAGAGCCAAGAAAAAAATATAGCATTTATGGACTCTAATTATGGTAATTAGAAGTGAAAGTTATCAATCACAAAATCCTGCCTTCCTCTCATTTCCCCCACTCCCTTATATGAAGAAATGAATCCAGAGGTAGTATCCAGCAGGTTCTGACCAGTTCTGGAGAACCAGTAGTGAAAATTTTGAGTAGTTTGGAGAACCAACAAATACTATCTCTGACTGGCCCTGCCCCCATCTATTCTCTGCCTTCTGAGACACAGCTGATCATCTGGGTCTTCTTTTGTTACAACAGCACTAAAAAAGTGACTTATGACTATTTTTCCCACTTATGACACTTGCAGCATCCTCATGGTCACATGATATACACATGATGCTTGACAACGGACTCAATTTTTTTTTCTTTTAAACATCATGGTATCAACGTTCTTGGCATCTATCTATACAGGATTTTGGCTTAACTATCATAATACATTATATTGCATTTGTCTACTACTAAATAATATCTTTAGCCATAATTATCATTCTCATATCTTTATATAATTTACAAAAAAATATTTTACTTTCTTAAGGATTGTTTCAATTAACAATTTTGTCTCACTTCTTGGTGGAACAACCAATTGTTCCAAATTGTAAAGAACTCAGAGTTGCCTTTCTCTTTCAATTTCATTGTTAGCATATTCATCTCAGTACTTTCTATTACTTTGTGTATTATTAGTTCTTCATTGGGGATATTTGGTATTTTCCATACCTGCGCATGGCTATTCTGACGGCTGTTGTAATATGTAACACTAAGTATTTTACTTCTTTTGGTAATCTTTCTTTGATGATTCATAAAAGGAAGGATTCCGGTCTGAGATCAATCTGATAGCCAGTGATCTCTTTTAACCAATTTTTAATTTAATTTAATTTTTAATTCAGGATGTCCTGGCCTCGGGGAACATCCACCACATGTGATAAAATGTACCATCAACTTTTTTCCGCTTCCAACATTTGGGACTCATGTTGGAGTAATTTTTGCCAATCTCGTTGGACCTAAAGACCATCTATTTTATATATGTTTTCTTTGTATGCTGCAGATACTCTTAACTTATAATTTATGTTCCATATTTTCTCCCATTCCTCTAATTCTATAGTGTGTCCAAAATTCTGTGCCCATGAAATCATTGTATTTTTGACTATTTCCTCTTCCATTTTGAAATCTAATAAACATTTATATATTTTAGTTATAAGTTTTTGTTCCAGTCCCATTAATATTTTATCTAATTGGTTCTGCCCTTTGTCAAATCCAAAATCTTTTGAGTCTTTTTTATATTTATTTTGAATTTGCAAATATGGCCACCAATCGATTATAATTCCACTTTCCTTCAGTTCTTGGATTGATTTTAATTTCCCTTGACTTTTTAATAATTTTTCATAGCTTACCATTTTCTGTAGATCTAATCTCTTTGGATGTATTATGATTTCCATGGTTGACAGCCATTGTAGGATTTCCATTTAGTTTTTACCGTTGATTTTTTTCCAAATTGTAATCAATGAATCTCTTATTAGGTGTTGATTGAAATAGGTATGTATATTACTTTTGTTTTCCCACAAAAATGTATGCCAATCTTTCAAGAGGTCATGATTCTCTTGTCTCTTAATTTAACCCAATCCTTATCCAACTCAACACCGCTGCCTGGTAATAAAGCTCCCATTCTGGTAGTCCAAGACCGCCTCTGCTCCTATTATCTTGTAATAGTTTCATTTTAATATATGGCCGCTTGCCCAACCAGACAAACTTGGATGTCATTTTATTTAGTTCTGTAAAAAAAAGATTTCCCGAATTTAATTGGAATCATTTGGAATAGATATATTAGTTTTGGTAAAGTATTCATTTTTAACGTTGCTATTCTTTCTAATATAGACAGTTTCAATTTGGCCCATAATTCCAATTCTTTTCTGATTTGCTTAATCAGTTTAACACAATTGTCCTCTTTTAATGATGAACATCTGGGTGATATCCAAATTCCCAGGTATTTCACCTTTTTTACTATTTGCAGTCCCATTATGTTTTCTCATTCTACTTTCTGTTTTGTTGTACAGTTTTTATCATCTTGGTTTTATTTTTATTTATTTTAAATCCTGCCGCTTCCCCATTTTTCTATTTGTTGCAATAATATTGGTCATGAATTCATTGGATCTTCTACTATAAATACCAAATCATCGACAAATGCCTGAATTTATATTCCTCATTTCTAATTTTAATTCCATGAATCTCTGGGTTTTGTCTGGTTGCAGCTAGCAACACTTCTAAAGACAAGATAAATAATAGAGGCAATAATGGACACCCTTGTCTCACTCCTTTTGCAATTTCAAAATCTTCAGTGCGATCTCTGTTTAATAATACACTTGCTTTTTGACTTGAGTATATTTCTTGTAATGTTTTTTCTATATTAGTGCCAAAGTTCAGCTTTTTAATTTGATATAGCATGAATTTCCAATTGAGATTATTGAATGCTTTTTGCACATCTAAAAAAATTAAAGCTGCCTGTTTTTCTGAGCGAGCTTCGTAGTATTCAGTCGAATTTAGTACTGTTCTAATATTGTTTTTAATTTGTCTATTTGGCAGGAAACCATTCTAGTCTGTATGTATAAGTTCACTCAAAATTGGTTTCATTCTTTCTGCTAATGTTGTCATGAATATCTTATAATCCGTATTTAGCAACGAGATTGGCCTAGAGTTCTCAATTAGCTGTTGATCGGTGCCATCATTTGCAATTAAGGAGATGTATGCCTTGGATCAGGACCTCGGAAGTCTAGCTTGCATTAATGCCTCATTATATAGTTCCAGTAATATTGGTTCAAATATTTCAGATAAATGTTTGTATAGTTTGCCTGGTAGACCATCTGGGCCTGGTGTTTTGTTATTTTTTTGTTTTTGTATCACCTTTTGTAACTCTGTTAATGTTATTTCTTTATTAAGTACTTCTCTGTTTTCTTCTGAGATTGGGCTCAGACCGTTTCCCTCCAAGGAATATCTAATGTTTTCTTCCGTAACTTCTTCTTGCTTATAAAGCTCACCAAAATACCTTTGCACAATTCTCTTTTTCTCCTCCATCTGATAATACACTGTCCCTTCCTCATCCTTGAGTTGCTGAATTAATCTTTTCTCTTTCTCTATTTTTAATTTATGGGACAACCACCTTCCTGGTTTATTTGCTGATTCAAAGAAATTATGTTTAAGAGTTTTTAAGTTACATGCATTTTCCTCAATATCTATCAGATTTATTCATGTCTAATCATCCCTATTTATTTCTTAACTTCCATATTTTGGGGTCTTTTTGGAGCTCATATAGGCATATGATATCGACATTTTGTTTAGTTAGTTTGGTTGATATTTGTTTCCTCTTGATCTGGGAGTTTAATCCATTGAAGTTTATTGAGAGTAATTTAATCTCTTCCTCCATTGTTAATTCTGAGTCTACCTAAATTCTGTTTGTTCTTGCTTCTCTTTGGGGTCTTACTCTTAGTCCTTCTCTCCTTGGGTATTCTCTTTTCTTTGCCTCTCTCTTCTTGGTCCGTTTCCTGTATTTCCTGTTGTTGATCTTCTTGTTGGTCCTCCTGACTCTTGCTTTCTGACTCTTCTTTGCTGCTCCCCTCTTCCTCTATTTCCATCAACTGATCATAAAGTTCTTGCTCCTTTTCAATACTATCAATTTTTACTCTTCTTTCTTGCCACAACACCAGCCATTGGAACCAGATGTTTCATTTATTCAGGAGTATCACCAGAGAACTGTAGTCCTTCCTCAACTCTCTTACCCACCTCAGAATTTGTTTCAAGGTTGTGATCTCTTTTTCTTTATACACCATCGGCTTGTCCTTTGTGATTCTATATACAATATCTCTTACATTTTTTTCTGGTGAACCTGATGTGGACCTCTCTAGGCAGCTTATTTCATCTGGCGTAGTTTGTCTGGATTCGGTAGACCTCATCTAATTCTTTCACTATTTCCTGTTGGTCCCTTTGCAATGCCTCTGCTATTAAGTGGGACATTATGTCTCCCGGGTCTTTGTCTTTTGATTACAATACATTTTGGAACCTCAAATAGAATGCTGCACATTCCATTTTGAGGTGGATAATCAAATCGTCTAAATCTCTGTATTACTTTCCTATCCATCCCTTCCAATCTCTTATCTGTTTGTTCAGCTTTGGTTTCTATATTCTTTATTCATTCTTCTCCAGTGTCTGTTGGATCATTCCCATCTTCTCCTCTAAATTTTAAATCTTACCCTTCATTTCTCCCATTTCCATCTTCATATCTGTATGGTTATTTACCATTGTCTCCTGCATTTTAAGTATCGTTTCCTGAATAGCTGTTAATTTTGCTTGCATTGTCTGCATGTTGTCTGCGTTGCTCATTTTTTCTGTGTTCAACATTCCTTCCATTGTTTTTGGCCCGCTGGAGATGCAATAGACATTGATGAACCAGACATCATTTTTTTCCCTTTCAAGTTCACTATTATAGTACTGGTCATATTCCTAACTTTATTGGAAATATCTTCCCACTTTACCATTCACTATTTTTCTTTTGTTACTAATTCTATTCAGTAGTTTTCCTTAGAATATAAATATCTTTTCCAACTTATGATATTCTAAATTATTCAGATTTGATTCAATCTTTTATAGAATCTGAAACTAACTGAATCACCAAAATTAAAGAAGATAAAGAAGGGAAGGAGCAAAAAGGTTGACAGGAAGGATAATATCAAAATGAGAAAGAAAAGAGAGAGAGGGTGTAATATGATATCCTAAAATATACTTACTATAAATTGTTCTACAACTATTTTATATTACCATAGTATGGTATATCAACTATATTCTTTATCTCACTGTAAAGTTCAGTTTCCTTTAAACAATTCTATATTCCACTGCTTATATATATATAACCTTACTTATTTCATTAGTTGTTAATAATCAATCAATCAATAATCATCGAAATACTATTTTACCAGTCTTCACAATTTCATGTCATTTAAACTTTTAAATTCTTAATAGATTCAATCAAACCTTAATCAAAATATCATTTCATTAATTATATTCTATGAAAAGAAGTCCAGTAATATTCAATCACTTTCCTTTCTTTGTCCGTTCACATTTTGTTTAATAAGTCTGTTACATCAGCTTCTCTTCTCTCTGTATAGTCTCAAAATGTCACTCCCGTTCTTGGGTTCAGTCCTGTCTTTATTTTTTTCCACTGTTCTTCTTGTACAAGTCACAAATCCGTTAAGTTAAACTTCAAATTCCTAAATAATCAGTCTAAATCAACTCCAAATTTATCAGAACAAGTCCAAAACACCATTCAATCTTTAATCAACTAAATTGGCTTCAGTCTCTGTCTTAAGGGTTACTTGCTTTCACCACTGGATCACCAGCGGACTCACTTTTATGACCATTGCTGTGCCCCAAGTTCATATGATCCCCTTCTGTGACCTTTTCTGACAAGCAAAGTCAATGGGGAAGCCAGATTCTTTTGCCTTGTTGTTACTAATTTAAGAACTTCAGAGATTCACTTAACAAATGGTGCAAGAAAAGTCATAAAATGGGGCAAAACTCACTGGATAAATTTCTCACTTAACAACATAAATTTTGGGCTCAGATGTGGCCATAAATTGAGGACTACCTGTGCATGAAAATATTTTTTCAAAAATACCCATCTTTTTCTTGCCCTAATGATGAAAGAGTGATGACTTCATATATTTAAATTATTTCTATATTGTTTCCTATTTTTCTTTCAAAATAAATCAAGCATAGTTTACAACAGATATCAACAATTAAAACTAACCTACTTTATTAAATGTAAGCCATAAACAAGTCGATATGTATCACCTGGGCTTTTGAATGGAAGATATAACAAGGCAAGTAATGTTGTTAAATTCCTTAAATTGAAACAAAGGAAGCATTCCTTCACAGTCATGTGGACCTTGTGGAGTCTTGTGCTGTGTGTGTGTGTGTGTGTGTGTGTGTGTGTGTGAGAGAGAGAGAGAGAGAGAGAGAGAGAGAGAGGGAGAGAGAGAGAGAGGTAAAACCAAGAACACATATGACTTAAAAGGATCAGACAGCAGGTCAGGATTGTGGGAGGGGAGAAGGAGAAAGCAAAAAGAACAGCATTGTCATCTCCACAACTATGCAGAATTCATACAGATATTCATTTATTAATGTGCTATCATTTTTTTTTCCAAAAAAGCAAAGGCAGCAGTCAAAGCAATGGACAACTGCCTGATTGACAGCAGCCATAATTCCATACAATTGGAGTGCAACAGATTGTTCGATGTGATACGATATTCATTGTGGAGAACTGATCAAACATATTTCTGCATCAAACAGGATTGGAGGGCAATCCTATGGCATGTGTCTGCTGCCGTAATGGTTCTTTCTGGGGCGCACTAGATGGAGACGTTTTGATGAAGCACCCAATATTGTCCTTTTCTTTTTTCTTTTCATATAAAGATTTTCATACAAATAGAATGGAATAGAATCTGTAACACCTAAATTTGGCCATGCTATCTTAGGGTGTAGTAGCGTTGATTTTTTTTTTTAATTCCAGCAATAAATTGTTATGGTTGGTCACACAATCAGTCTGACGTTTTGGACTGGATTTGGCATTTTTATCTCCCTATCAGGCAGGTGTTTCATGGTGTTAAAGGAACCCTCACAGGACATCAGTTTTTCCAAGTAAAATTGCCCTTTGCAATTGGCTGATGCTGATTTTGTCAATACCAGCAATGTTTTAGTGGTACTCCAGATATTTTGGGATTGTAGCAGGGGTGGGTTTCAAAAATTTTAGCAAAAGGTTCTCTGCCTGGTTGCTGAGTGGACGTGGCCATGGTGGCCATGGCCTAATCAGTCTCCTGCACCACAATGGTGTGTGTGTGTGTGTGTGTGTGTGTGTGTGTGTGTGTGTTTGCCCTCCCTGGGCTCTGAAGGCTTTACTCGAGCCTTTGGGAGGGCAAAAACAGCCTCCCTGGGCTCCAGAGACTCTCTGGAAGCTGGAAACAGGCCTATTTCTCGCCTTCCTGAACTTCTGGGAGGCCCATTTTTTGTCCTTCCTGAGCCTCCACATGTGCCCTGCATCCAAAATAGGCCGCATGGGGACTCCAGAGAGGGGCGGGTGGGGCCAGCCAGAAGTGGGATTTGGGGGTTCCCTGAACTGCACAGAATCTTAGCTAAGGGCTCTCCCAAACCCCTGCAAACCCCCAGCAGCCCAGCCCTGGATTGTACTCATGGTGCCTTGACTGACTGATTTTACAACTTTTTTGAGCTGGTCATGAAGCAAATGCCACATCATAAAGTGAATGCTGTAGCCATTAAGCAAAACAATAGTTTGCTATGAGTCAATTTTGCTGAAAAATAGAAATAAATGCTAGTTTCTCGCAAAACTGTTATAAAATGTGGTGTCAATTTCTGCTTCATATGCATTTGTTCTTAAGTCTTGGACTGGTGCAGCCAGAATTAGTCCCTCAGACTCTGTCTTTAATATTCCTGCTCTTAGCCATTATCAAGTCATGTTATTATCTGTTATTGTTATATGATCACAACGTGAAGCCAAGCTGCCAGTTCTTTAAGTCGTGTTGGCTTTCATCGACATTGTGTTCTTCTCAAGAAACTAGAACAACATAATGTACCACTGTAGTAGATGTGCAGATCCAAGTCGTGTGGTGTTTTGCAATCGACAGATGGAAATTTTGTCGATGTGCAGATTTTCTAAGTGCCCTCCAAGCATGTTTGGTATGATACTCAGTGCCAATAACCAATGGGACCACAATAGCTGGTTCATACCACAATCTTTCAATTTCAATTTTCGTATCTTCCTACTTTGTGGTCTACTCTAATTCTTTGTTCTATTCCATTATCCCCTGGTATTTTCACATCAATTATCCAGACTTTCTTTTTTTAACAATCACAGTTATATTTGGAGTGTTATGAGGCAAGACTTTTATCAGGTCTGAATTTGGAAATTCCACAATATTTTAACCAGCTCATTTTTTACTACTTTTTCAATGCTGTGTTTCCTACCAATTATTCATCACTCGTATATAATAATTTTTATGGATCTTCCAGTGAATCATTTTGGTAACTGTGTTATGTTGTTTATAATCAGTTTCTGCAATCTTCTTGCTATTGTTATTAATATCATTTATTTGATTTGTATTGCTGTTTCTAGTATTCCCTGCTTTCTTCCGTCTTTATTTCTTTGATATCAGATTTTAAATCCCATGCCAGTTTCACTCTTTGTGTATAGATTCCAAAGTTATTTTTTAAAAAATCTGGATAAAAGGATTATCAAAAGGGTTATTCAAAGGCCAACACCTTTGAAAAAGTAAGCCAATCTTTCTATGATTTGACTCTGAAACATAGAAAAATAACTTCACAGTCATATGAAGGAAAAGCCAGCCAGCTGGCCAGCATGTGAACAAGTCAGTCGTGACATCAGAGCCAGCCAATGAGCAATTTGCACTGTTCTAATTTTTCTGGAAATGGGAGGTTCTATCATTTGAGAAGAATCAAATAACTTCTTAAAAAGTACAAGTGCAAATTGCCCATGATGCCACCTGATCTTTCATAATAACAATTTAGAAACACAATATTGTAGGGCTCTTTTATAACTTAATATTGTGTAGATGTTAATGTAATTTCCTTTTCACTGTACACAGTGCAGCAAAGCATTTGCATATCAAGCACAAAAACAACAATGAGAAACTAAGCCTAAGTGCTTTTCAGATTTGGAACTTGAATGTAAAATCAAGGAAGGATAAAATAAGTGGATAATATTACTTGATGGTTTCTTCATTTCAAGTATGCATACAATTGTTAAAGACAATAGCAAATAAATATTAAAATATATATTTTCTACTTAACGTTCAACTTAACGATATGCCTAGAATGTTAAAAGAGTCCATATCTACCGTGGAGGTAGATGTCAGATTATAGTGAGGTTCAGCAAAAAGTATTTTTCCTCCATCCTAGGTTCATCCACAGCAAAAGGCCACATCTGCTCCAGAAAGAGACAACTGGGAGATGGACCAGGGGAGAAAGACCCTGCAGAGAACAAAATTATTAACTCCATCCTTCCTTTCTGTATTAACTTTCCATTTATGTTGCAGTCTCTGTACCTGTTGGAGATTTCAAGGTGGGGTTTTTTTTTTAGCAACTTGAAAACCATGCATTTTTGTACAGTCATCTCTTTGAGAGGAGATGGTGGTTATATATGCTTACGTATGTAGGCCTTCTTTCATATATGGACAGCATGTCTCTTAGCCAGGATGTTCATCTTATTTTACAGAACTTTCTTTAACTTAAGGGCCTTACCTTTGGTGGATGTCTAAATGCCATGCCCATTTGCCATAATTACACTGATCCTAAGAGGACATCATTTGTCACCTCCAAAAGCACACAAGTGCACAAAAATTCAAAGTGTTTTTTTGTCTCATTTCTATGTAATATTCAGTTTTAGATCCAGATAAGTTCTTAAACACTTTGATCTTGTGCATACTGACCAAGCTCCTGCCCCAGTTTACACTGGAGATCTCTTTATTTAAGTCAACTGTCCAAATCCTTCACCTGAGTCATATCCACCACAGTCTAATTTATTTATTTATTTAATTCATTTATTTGCTGCCCATCTCATTTCAAAGCAATTAATACTTTTTTTTTGCAGCTCAGATCATTACACTACACCTTCAATTCAAATGTTATTTAGAATCATAGAATTAGAGGACTGGAAAGGATCTTGGAGGTGTTCTGGTCCAATTTCTGTCCGAAACAGGAGTCCTTATATCATCCTGGACAAATGATTGTCCAATCTTTTCTTCAAAACTTCCAGTAATGGAGCACCCGTAACTCTGGGAATCAAAGCTGTTCTTACTGTCAGTAAATTGTTCCTTATTTCCACATTGTCTCTTCTTCTGTTGAGCTTCCACCCACTGCTTCTTGTCCCTCTTTCAGGTGCTGTGAATAAATTGACACCCTCTTGTGGTACCCTTTCAAATTTTGGAAGACTATCCAGTTTCTCATAAGCCTTCTCTTTGTTAGGCTAGACAGTTTCGTTTTTTAAAATGTTTATTTACTTTCCCCCATATCTTCAAATTCTGAATCTAATATTGATTGCCTAGTCTTAAACCACAGCAAAAAAAAAAAAATGCTCAACAACATTTCTGGAAAATCCTCAGACGGGGCCCTTAGCAAAGTCTCCAAAAGGAAGGAATCCTAAAACTGTGACACTACAACCAAGGGTTCAGTATGGGCCAGACCTCTTTACCAGACATGGCCTTCAGATGGAGTAAGTTCAGAGGTTGCTCTTTATTTATCTTAGCCTGGCTGCAATGGGAAAGAAGGTGGCTTCCTCGAGCAGCCCAAGCAATTGATTGGTCCAGAGCAAAGAGAACAGGCTCTCAGCTTCCTTCCTTTTTAGCCAGGCATTTGGATGACCCCGCTTTGGTCATTTGCTTCAAGCCTGAACTACGCAAGCAAAATGTTAATGAAGATAAACAGAATCATTGTTTGCATTTCATCCTGGAATCATCAGATGAAAGATGGGCCAATAAATGCATGAACCAATAAAGTGGCGTCCAAGCATGCTCATAAAATAATATGTACTCTCAGTAACCAAACTTGTTCTCTGTGCTACATATTTCATAAATAGAAAGGGTTTTTTGTGTGTAGCACACAGGAACAGCAAGCCCCAAAGGCAACAGTAGTTTAAATAATATATTAGCAGGTAACATTGGGCCAAATTCAGCCTTTCAAACCTCAAAAATTACAAGAGGTTGCTGTTTACTGCTTCATCTTCAAGATAGTTATGATTTCTTTCAAAGGTTTCTTTATGTGTTTTGAGCTTTATTGTGAGAGGTGATTTTTGAGATTTTCTGTGGAAGCCAAGGAGATTGCAGAGTGCTGAGGAAAGCAAAGCCCCCCAGGGCAAAGGGGGCTAAAAAACCAGTAAATTTACATGTATCCTTTTGACCACCTTATAGCAAAATGAAAGAATATCACACTCTGCCATTAAGAAATTATTCTCTGTTGAAATAAATTTTGAAAGCAAACACTTTCATTTATCTGAATGACAGCTGATATTAAAATGCAGGATAATTTTTCTTCATGCCACTGTTATCAAGTTCCAATTTGGGTGGGGGGGGGGGAGAAACCAAACCAGCCATATGAAATGTTATATCAATTCTGAAAAAAATTCTCCTTGGCCCATTCTTTAAATTTCCATGGACATCAAAGGATTAACGTTACATTCATCAATGCAGAATGGTTCCTCTTTTTTTCTCTCCCTCTCCAGATAGTGTGCTAAAATAATTTTTTTCCAATCATAATTTTAGCTTTATTCCTTTCTTTCTATTGCAAGTAGCAGAAAACTGATTAAAATGTACTCCTTCCATATCATAGTACCTATTGTACTTCCTACCATGTCTCTTTATTGTATGTGGTCATATGTGGCCAACAACTTAATTTTATATGGCCATCTTGTTTATAAAAAGTCAGGCACCGAAAACTATTAATCACAGGGGTTGAGATTGTACTCTTACTAGCGAGTATCATGGCTGTGACTGAACTGGCAATGGCAAACTCAGACCTATGGCACAGATTGGCAGAACTATTCTACTTTCCACAGAGCTGATGGTGCTTGCAGAATAGCTGATGGCTCCTGAGTCTTAAAGATCATATTTAAAGTGGATCTGGGTACACACGGATTACAAAACAGCTGGTTTGTTGTTGTTTTTTCAAAATTCTTCTTTCTTCCTTCACTGGCCTCTCTTCTCTTCTCTTTCACCCCACCCATTTTTTGAAAAGGAGCTGTCAATGTACAAACTCCCAAGGAAAAAATAGAAATGAGGGGGGGACGGAGAGGGGGAGAGGGAGGGAGAAAGAGAGAGAGAGAGAGAGAGAGACTCTAAAATATGCTTTCCACAAACTGGTGCCCTCCAGATGAGTTGGACTATAACTTCTATCAATTGCTGCCAGTAAAGCCATACAGAAGTTACCCATGATAACTTCAAGCTGCTTTATATTAAGACCTTGACTCCACAGGCTGAACTGAATTTGGTTGTGGTTTGAGCACTGCATCATTAATCATTCTAAATGCTATTACTGGCCAGAATATCATGGATTATTTTCCAGCTGACAAAGAGGGAGATTCTTTTGAGGCCTTAATCTCACTATAGGGTGCTGACATCGAAAGAGACAATACTACAGAGCTTGTGATATTCTTGGTTTCCAGTCTAAAGGCTGTGAAACAATTGGGGGGGGGGGGGCGACAAGAGTACAAATAGTATGAGCCTTGATGCAGATTTGACCAATTATAAGGGTGCTGCCCATAAGAGATTGAATTTGTGAGCCTCCCTACCCCTGCCAAATCTTATTTTCCTTTTTCTGTGGGATCCTGAGTGCCTTCTTGTAAGTGCCGTCTCATTCAGTGGGAAGGAGAAGCCTTAGCTTCTAGTAGTGACAAATTTGCTTAGAAAATCAGTCATTCATAACAGCACGGATCTTGGTGAAGCAGTTGCGACAACATCAGGGGAGGTGTCCTGAGAAAGCCAAGTCAGGTTTCTCAGGGTGATTCTGTCAGGTGGGCAGGCCTCTTGAATCAAGATCACCTTATCATGGGGAGTCTTGATTAAGAATAGACATCTCTCCTTTCCCTTCTGTAAGCTTGGAAATCTATGATTAGCTATTTTTCAGTGACTAATATTTCATTTTAAGAGAGTGCTTCTTAAAGTGGCTAATCATTCTCAGACTCAAAAAATACTGGCAGTTCTGCTAGATGACATTCTTTAAGGGAAAAACAGAGATAGTAAGAAATTGTCCCTCTCATCTACCAGTGGCTTTTGATGACATTAGCCATCACCAGAGCATCATGCCGAATGAACTTTCTGAAGCTGAGGAAGTTACAAGCCAAAAGTTGCAGCATCTCTATTCCTATTTTACGGCTGTTTCTGAAGGGTTGCACTGAAATATTTTTGCTTGGTGTGCATGGTTGTTGGATTGAGGATGCTGTCTTCCATATTTAATGTTTATATGAATCAATGGATGAAATTGTCTGAGGTTTCAAAATTGGTAGCATCAGTATTTTTTTTTTATTTCAGAATTCAGGTGGAATGATACAGCAGCTATAGTATACTTTACGTAGAGCAGTAAATTGAGTATGAGTATACTCAATATATGTGAATATACAAATGGATATTCTGCAGCTATTTAGTTTCAGTGTCAGTTATTTGGAAAAATAACCTTCTCTGGGTAGGTTGCATTCTTTCTGATGAAGCAGGTATATATTTTGGAAAAAGCCCTAGATTTACTGTCTGTACATTATAGGTTCAGTTAACCTCATGGTCTGCTACAACATATATCATGTCAAAAACAATGTTTTAACTGGATAGATTCCCTCCCCTGAAGTTTTGCTGTTTTGCCTCATTGTGGTGGTGGGATATTCTGGGAGGGATGAGCAAAGAATGCCAGAAATGTGTGCCAAGAATATTTATATTCAAAGAAAGACCAACCAAGAGAGGAAAGTCTTCCCAACTTCTCAACTAAAGCAACTAGGCATCCATATTGGGTAGCAAAAATATAGAAAGATGTTGGAGGTGTATGATAATGTTAGTGACAATGGGAAAGACATCAAGTAACAATGCATGGAATGGGAAACACACACATGTACTTTTACAAAGAACACTACATGGATAGAAAATGTGAAGATGATAAAATGCCAGATGATGGGCCCTCAGGTTGGATGGCACTCAGCAGACTAATGCAGAAGAACTGAGGATCTAATGATGTTTATGACATGGCTAAATTAAAGCCTTCAGGATATTTAATTGCTGATGTTGCCCTACAGGAAAAGCTGCAAATGTGGATTGTTAGAAATATGAACATGGAAAAATTCAGTACAGCGTAGGATGAAATGAAATGACAACAAATTGACACCTTGGGCGTCAGCAATCTGAGATGGACAGGGATGGGACACTTCCAGTCAAAAGATCACATTGTGAAAAATAAAGGAATGGGATTGCTTTTATAGCTATGAAGGGTATAGCAACAATAGCATATGACTGCAATGCAATCAATGACTAATATCAGTTAGACTTCATGAACTTTATAAAGAGATTTAGAGACCTGTTAGAAGACACAATATTACAATGACATCTACAGATTAGAACCTGATAGAGGAGCCTTGAAGGCCTTGGAAAAAATATCCAAGCGTCTTGAGGTACTTATGCCTGCAAAGATCAAATAGCACAAGGAAAAATATTTCCTGTGACACTCTAAGGAAGCGATAGTTGGAAGAAACAGGATGGAAAGAATATTAACACTTTAAAATGTTGGTGTTGGAGAAGACATTTGAGAATACAATGGAGAGCTAAGAAAACAAGCAAATGATTAATTGTACAAATCAACCCAGAGATCTCTCTTGAGGCACAAATTATCAGACTCCAGTTATCATACTTTGGACACATTGTGCCAAGACCTATTCTCTAGAGAAAGCTCTACTAATGGGAAAGGTAGAAGGAAAGAAAAGAAAAGGAATGGCAAGGTGCAAGGTGTGTGTGTGTGTGTGTGTGTGTGTGTGTGTGGATTTGAAGCCTGGAAGACCTTCAAATCACCCTGCACCAGATTGGTTCCTGTTGTCCCATGTACCAGCTGAGCAGCATTATTATTATATTATTCCTTCACCTTAGGGAAGGGACCCCATATGTGAGCTCAACAAAACTACCTCCACCACCCCAAGCATCACTAGCAATAGAAGAATAAACTGTCTGCTTCTCTCTCAACAAAGCAAAGACTACTGCTAATCTGAATATTCACTTTAATGGGCCTTATTAGGAAGTTTAAGCCCATTTCTTAGGAAACTCTTGTTTTCAAAAGTGGAAAGGCACCCACAGGATGTGACAAGGCAGCTAATTAACATGGGCTTGCAAGGCAAATCTTCTTAGTGACTTAATGACAAAGGACATATCCTTGAGTTAAGAAAGCATGTCTTGCTTTCAGGAGAGACATGAAGATAATTTAACAGAGCAGCATTTTTAAGAGTGCCATCCAAGTTCCACAAGAAGGACTTCTGGCACTTTGTGTGTGTGTGTGTGTGTGTGTGTGTGTGTGTATGTGTGTGTGTGCAGCAGGAATACGTCTTTCTTCACTACAACATGTAGAATTCTTCAATTCCTGAAAAAGAGGAGCAATAGGATCAATATGGAGTAAATAATAATTAAAAGGGGTGTGGTTAGATGATTAAATACACTCTCAAACAATTTTTATGAAATTGAAGCATGTTCTACAAACTGCCAGAAGCGTTTTTATTTATTCTTGCAAACGTGGTATCAGTCTAATGAATCTCTTCATGTTAGCATGGCAGCATTGAAGCAACTACAAATGTTCCAAATTTCAATCCTATTGGTGTCACAGGTCTCATATTTTGGGTGTGTTGTGGAATTTAACTCATTTGGGGTACCTTGGTTCCAAAATCATTGGCCTAAAATGCACTGTTTTGCCCAGTTAAATGTTAAAGACACAAAAGTTTTAGTCATATATAGATACAGCCTCACTTTTCTCTAGCTGTATCCATTTCTTATATTTATATAGTATATATTTATATATTTATATAGTGACAGATTTTAATGAGGCTGCTGTGGACATAATGTTTCATTATGTTTTGCAAAAACAAAATATCAGATTCTTGTGTAATCCAGAAGGAGTAACCAACAACAGAACTTTCAACAGTCAGGTCTTGCTTGTTACACTTTAAAACAAAATTTTATCTCCTGAACAGGATTAGGACTTTGTTTTATAGAGAATCACTGGTTAGAAATCAAAGAGAGGATTAAGAGTATAGATTAGCAGCTTCACTTGTGGAGTATGCAATATTTAAGATTAGTGCTATGCAGAAAAGATTGCCAAAGCTGCAGAAAATGGTATGGCAGTAAAGAAACAACTGATTATTGTGTCCAGCATTCCTCTTGTCATCATATGAGCCACAGACTCCACCATGTGTGGCTGATACCTCAGACAAGAGATTCTACATACATGCCAGAAGAGATGTGATGAAGATGACTGGATGTATGGATACTGCTGAGAGGTATACCCAGTAGAAGCAATTAAACATTAAATATCACATCCCAAATCAATCAATCAATCTCAAAGCCCATCTTTTTCCTCCCCAGTAATGAGTGCACATAGTTAATTGAGGTAAAGCTCTAAAGAAGGTCCTTTCTCTTGATCTCTTATGAGAACTATTTCCATTGGAATGCCCAATGGTTTGGATACAGGATGCCTGCCCATTGCTGCATTTACTTTGGTCCTGCAAACTCTTTGAATAGTAGGCTGCCAGCTAATCTGAGAATCTTGAGGGAGAAGAAAGGCCGGGCATAAGTGAAGATAATGAAGGTCAAGAAAAGGGGAGTCCCTTATCACAAGCCTACACAATCAAAGTCACAAGAACCAAGGGGGTAGCACAGCTGCTGCTATATTCATATCCAGAGAATAGCAAAGAGACTTCTCGGTATCAGAAAGCAAAACATAGACTGAAACAAAATGAGACTCAGTCATGCAACACTACATGGAAATTGTAAATAATCAGGAACTACACTGAATGCATTATTTTACTTAAGTAATTGAAATATAAATGTTGCCTAACAGCAATTCAAGTGACTCCCTGAATTCCAAGTAGACAATACTGACAATACAAGTTTGTAGACAATTCCAAGTAGACAATACAAGATAATACAAGATTGACCAAAAAAGCTGTTTTTTCCTCCTCTTCCCCCCCCTCCTCTTTTTAAGTACACATATGACCATGCATTGTAGCTTATAAACAGATGGTATTTGGCCTCCTTGCTATTCTCAACATTTGGAATTCCTAAACTGCACAAATTAAACAATAATATTTTATAAACACACAGTGGATTTTGCTCACTGCTTTGTTAACATAGAAATTATACAATGCTGACATTCATGTAAATTTCAAAAAGTAAACAAGAGGCCACGTTTGAAATAAAGCAAATGCAAACCAACACAGGCGAAAGGCGTGTTGCACTGGGCACCTCCACCTATGTCCGACAGCAGCTGGGCCTCCTCGGGAGAAGTACAATGAAATAAAGCTCAAATTGAAGCTACTGGCAGTCTGATCCTTTGTAACTCTAAAACCTTGTTTTACACCTCTCTAAATAAAGGAGAGCTAAACAATAATTGGCTAGTTGACCATCCATACTCATTTAGCCTGTAACCTGCTATTAGAGTTAAAAGAAGTTTGCAGCAATAGTTCCTTGGAGGTAAGAGAGAAAAAACTGTATATTAGCCCTTTTAATGTTGGCAACAACTGGTGCATGTATGTGGGAGAAAGGCTTTTGTGACAAGGGATGGGAAGCAGTTTGAGAAAAGTCTCTGGAATGCAGTTCAAGATGATTAAATCGTTACTTTTCTATTTTTATTTATTTATTTGGGGGGGAGATTCCTGTTGAAAGCAAGCAAACCAGCAGGCTGTCCAGCTTTTAGTATGCTTTCCTAACTTTGTTGGCAAAATAAGGATTTTAATTGTTTGTCAGGGTTTGAAAGATCTAATTACCATCATTTATAGATGGGCCGGTTTGTTTCAAGGTCCACAAAGGTCAAGCCCTCTGCATCCTTCACTTGCCTGTCCCTTGGATTGGCCATAAGCTCCTCTCACTTGGTTAAATTGTGCCTTCTAGATATTTTGTTAGAAGGGAAAACTTTGCAGCTCCAATGACACCAATCATGGGGCCTTGCAGCAAAACTGTCGATTCCTAGGAGAACGCTCCATGAACAACCCAGTTTGAAATCTATAGGATGGGAAGAAACCCTTCAGCCCTCAAGACCAGAGGTGGTATTCAGCAGGTTCTGACCAGCTCTGGAGAAATGGTAACGGAAATTTTGAGTAGTTTGGAGAACCAGCAAATACCACCTCTGACTGGCCCCGCCCCCAACTATTCTCTGCCTCCCTAATCCCAGCTGATTGGCTAGATCTTCTTTTGTTGCCTTGCACAGGAGAATGGAGCTGGAAAGCAGGTTAGTGGGGTGGGGAGGGAATGGGATTTTGCATTAATCTTCCCCCAGGAGTGGGGTGGGAATGGAGATTTTGCATTATCCTTCCCCTGCCATGCCCACAAGCCAAGCCCACAGAACCAGCAGGAAAACTTTTTGAATCCCACCACTGCTCAAGACCATGTGAAGCACACAACTTCAACCATCACCTCAGGTTTTACAGTTGCTTTTTGCCATGTTCCAGATGTCTGGATTTGAATTCCCAGAATTCTCAACAATCATGTTGGCTGAGGCATTCTGGGAATAGAAATCCCAGAATGTCTCAATTGGCTGAAGATCAGATTAAAGAAAGGCTTTGTTTCAAGCAAGTGATCCCAACTGGGGTGTAGTGGCTAAACTATGGGATTAGAATGTGGTGTAGTCAGGTTCAAGACTGCTTTCAGCCATGGAAGTTCACTGGATGATTATTTTCTGCAGTCCTGGATGCAGTGCTAGGACATGCCATAAGCTCTTGGAGAAAAAAAATCAAAAATGTTTACTTTTATTTTTTTAAATCTCAACATATAAAATGTCACATTTCATAGTCAACTAATATCCACAGCATTATCATGACTACAGAAATACAGCTGCAGTTGTTTTTGTTGATGTACGGTAAATCAGATTTATTTGTGCATTAGTGTCAATTTTTGCAAGACTTATTGTATACACTCACCCATTCACGTTTTAAAATAAACACCAGAAATGTGCCTGTGGATACCTTCCAAGATTAAAACTTTACAGCCCCATGACCCAAATGTTGACTTCTGGCCCATCAACTTCTGTCTCAAACACCACTAACCTTGTTGTCCTTCTTTCCATCTCCAGCCATGGGAGATCTTGGAGCCAGTAGCCTAATCTCTTCAGACTTTCATATTTAATCTCTTTTAAGAGGCAAATCCCAAAGCTCCATCAATGAATCATGTGATTAAACTAGAAGAGTTCCAAACCTTTACAGTATTGTAGAATGGTTGAAACTGCACCATCCCTGGACATACAATACTATGCAAAAGTCTTTAGGCCATCATTAGATTTGTTGTCATAGCAATAGTATAATGACCATATAGACTTATGATCTCCTTATTAGAATACAACCAGAAAATACAGGACATTTAGATGCAGTATTCAAAAACAGGGAAAAGCAGAAAAAATAACTGAAAGGTTAAAGTGGCAAGTCATGTGATCTCCTCTTACACAACACGATGCATTATATGCAACAGCAGACACTTGGCTCCTGTAAAGCTAAATGGAATGGAACCCTAAGTACTGTCATTGCAAATACCTGTATGTCCTATTATTTCACAGGTATCAAACTCGCAGTGTCACGTTGCCATCATGTAACATATTGTGAATTTTTTCCCCTTCGCGAAATTGGAGTAGGTGTGGCTGGCACATGACAAATTCAGCCTGTGGGCTGCCAGTTTGAACCCCCTGTATTATTTAGTTTCCATGTAGTTTTAAGGAAATTATGTGAAAATGTCCTCTTCTGAAACAAGTTACCTTATCTACAACTACTTTAGCTTAATTTGTTCTTGGTATTTGCTCATTCAGAAACATGCACCATGAAAAAAATATTGGGGTTGATGAATGGCACTTTCAGGTACACATAACATCTGGAAATATATTGGAGACTCAATGATGCCTATCTCAGAAAGGACAGTACAAGGGACCCTGAGATACTCTGCAGAAGAAAGGAAGAGTAAACTTTTAAGAGTTAATGTGTTTACAGAGGACATTTTGATTCCTCTTCCTTCAAAATTGGTGACTGCTTGTCATGTGAAACTCCAGAGGTTTCTTCAGATTCAGGGGGCTTGCTTTAAAAAAAAAAAAAATAAGAGAGCTGCCATGGTCAGATGTAAATGTTCAGGCACCAGAACTTTTTCAATTTCCACCCCACAATTTTTGCCTACATTAAATCAATTGGCCCTGTTTAACCTAGTTTGATTTTTAATCCACTAACCTCGCTTACAAACTGTTGGATTGGACAGCTGCTCATTCTTCACAGCCTTGCTACAAGCCAAAAATTTGTAAGCAGAGTTCAATTCCCTTTATTCAAATTTTGCTGTCATTTAATAAATGCTTTGAGGTGACATTTCTGCTTCTGTTATCTCCACTCCTGAAATTAACCAATTCTTCAGTTTGGATACCTTTCAAACGCAGATCAAAGAGACTTGAGGTTTTGTTTTTTTCCCCTTTGACTCACACTTCAAGTAGAACTGATTTTTCTCTTCATAGTAAAGTTCAAAACTGGTTTGTTTGGGGATTCAGTGGCACCTTCAATGCTGTTACTTTCAACTATCTTCTCATGAATTTCTCCAAGATCCACATGAAGAAAAGGTGCATTGTAAATGCAAGACTTTCTGTAGCATGTGATTATCAGTTTCTAACAATAGCGAGGCACTTTTTTGGAAAAAAAACACCCCAGAAGTTAATACAGCATTGCTATTTATTATTTTATAATTAAGGCACTGACAGTTTTCCTATTATAAAACCTTATTTGCAAAGGTTCATAACTCAAGAGGCAAAAAATTCATTTCATGATAATGTCTGGATTACCATGTTGAAGCATTTAAAATATTTTAGCAAAACGAATTTAATCTGTCACAGGTTTGCCATTTTCCAGCTGTTATTTTGCAGTATTGTTTCACCCCACACTGCTTTGGGTGGAGGGGTTAAGCATGATTGAACGTTCAAAAATTAAGGATTACACTAAGGGACAATCACTTTATTGTTGTTTTGGAAATGGGGAAAGCAAAGTTCATGAAAGTAAAGAGATTGGAATTAGAAATGGTGCTAATAATAAATTAATGAACAAATTTTGCTACACCTGAAAAATTTCCAACCCTTAGACTCTAGCACTAATCAGTGAGAGAAAATAAGTGGAAGAGCAACAAAACACATGGCCACCTACTATGGAAAAAAATATTAGCATACTTTCATCTTTAAAAATTAGAAATATGTAGCAAGATTTTTAAAAGCAGCTGTGTTCAAAGGAAAGTGGTAGTATCTGAGTTTAGCTACAGCAGAAAATATTTAGAGCTGGCATAATTACAGCACTGAATTATAATGGAAGCACAGAATAGATTGTGACTTTGAAAATATTAGTGGTAGCAATGAGTATCTGCAGAAGCGTCAGTGAAGACTAATTTATTTATTGAATTTATATTGCCACCTATTTGCCCATGGCAACTCAAGGCAACTTACAGAATATAAAGCCATCTTTAAAACAATAAAACTAATAAAAAGAATAAAATAAATTAATATAGTATAATACAATAAAATCACCCCTTATCCCCACCCCGGCGACAGCAGATCGCATAAGCCATTTAATGGGCTCCATCCCGCTCTGAGTTCCCCAGGCCTACTGACAGAACCAGGTCTTCAGCGCCTTCTGAAAGACTATTAAGAGTGGGGGCCGTTCTAATAACTGGGAGAATGATGTTCCAGAGAGAGGGAGCCACTATGAAGGCCCTTCTTCTAGGTTCCACCAGGTGTATCTCCCTTGGGAATGAAACCCACAACATTCCCTACTTCCCCGCTCTGAAGGGTTGAGTAGATGTGACCAGCAAAAGACATTCCCTCAGATGACCTGGTCCTAAGCCATGAAGGGCTTTAAAGATGACAACCAGCACCTTGAATTGTACCCAGAAGCAAATCAGCAACCAATGCAGCTCCCACAGGAGAGGTGAGATACATGCACATACCGGGGTCTGCACAAAACCATACGGGGTGCTGCATTTTGCAACAACTGGAGCTTCCAGATGTACTTCGAGGGCAGCCCCATGTAGAGTGCGTTGCAATAGTCAGGATGGGAAGCGACTAGGGCATGAATGACTGTGAGTAGGGATTGTTGGCCCAGGAAAGGGCGTAACTGGCGCACAATTCACTGGAGTGGTGGAAATAACTATATATTCTTACAAAAAGTGTGTGCCATTGGGGTGCTCTTTTAATAGAAATACATGAATCCAAAGCAGAATGCCCTCTTTAGTTAGTTATCTCAGTAGTGGCATCTCTATTTCAGTGATCCATGTTTTGCCAAATCTGTTTGGACTGGGGGTCTAGGGAAACTCGTCAGTCATCTTGTCATGGCCATCTTACTGCAGTCAACTTGCTGCAGGACAGCTCATCACAGAGAATTCCACATGGGATAACTCAACACGATAAATGGTATCCACCATTGTTTCTTCAATATTTTTTTCATTGGGTTGGTTGTGGCGAGTTGTTTCATTCCATTGGACTAGAGCTTGCTACATGCAGCATACTGCCTCTGAAAATTACTGTACATAAAACTCTGAGCTGGTATTCAAGATGGCTAGAAAATTGCTCAGATTGCACAGATTTATTTTCCTACCTTCATCGATTCCCAGTTCAACTTTGGACTCAAATCAGATCACATTGCTCAATTCCAACAGAAAAATGGAGAAAGCAAGAGAATTTCATCATATTTAATTTGAAGGAACACACCAAGAGTTGATACTATCTCCTTATTTATTTAGCTTAAGCAGAATGTGTTATGAAAAATGCTAGATGAAGAAATAGAAATAAAAAGTAATAGTGCCGGGAAAAACTTGAACAACCTCTGACACTACATTGATGGGGAGATGGAATTTCATGAAAGGTGAAAAAACAACACTCATGATGTTAAAGTTTAAATATTTTGGACACATAATATAAAAAAGATAAAGAGTCATTGGAGAAGGCACAAATAACTGGAAATTTATAAAAATAGACTGAAAAAGAGGAAAACATTAGGTACCTGATTTGGTACAACAGCTCTAACAAGATGGATAATCCTACTTCAACTTTAGTGCATCTGCTGCCTGTAAATTTTGTATTTAGCCACAGGGTTAAATGCAGGTCAGTAGTGGAGGTTTAAGGTAGAAATGAAGTACAGGTAGTCCTCAACCTGGAACCATTTGATTAGTAACTGTTTTAATGCCACTGAAGTGACTTAGAACCATTTTTCAGACTTATGACTGTTGCAGCATTCCCAATGGTCATATGAACAAAATTTGGATGCTTTGTAAGTGGCCTGTTTTTAGGTTGCTTGCAGTCCTGGGGTCATGTCATCACCTTTTGTGACCTTCTGAAACATACTGATAAACATATGGAATATGCTAAGCAAAAACTTCAAGGGGTTATCTTATTTTTTAATAAAAAATAAGATGTAGTACATCTGAAATTTTGGAGCATCTCACATCAACCAATGCAGTTGCTGTATCATTGTTCGAAGTACGATCAATTCATAATGAAAAGTTCTTTTGCCCCCCCCCCCCCCCATGGAACAATTCTGGTGTCTGCCTATTCACTGGCCTTGAGAGAAATAAAGCAAGTCTCCAACCTTTCATTTCATTGGATAGATGGCACCATATAGCATATTTCCCATGCTAGTTTGAATTACAGCTGTTTATCTTGCCACTTTCTTTAAGATTAATTAAATGCAAATGCAACTCTGGGATCACCTGCCAGACCTCCTTATTAATACCTTCACTTAAAAGCCCCAGTGCCACAGAATCATTAATTTGCAAAAGGAGGAAAGGGGGGGGGGGCAAGAAGAGGAGGAAGAGATGGTGGGAAGAAGTGCAAAAAAAGCAACCTCAGCCTCTCCATAATTCCTAGAGATCTGCCCAATTAGATAGGGAGGGTGGGTTGGAGAGGGAGCAGCAGTCCTCCTTCGAGACCCTGTGGCCCTTGGAAGACACAACGAGGCTGCAACAATGACCTGGCACTCTAGGTAGTAAGCTGGCCGAGCAGCAAACGTTTGAAGTTGCAGTCTTGGCTGCCACCACGTCGGCCAAGGGAAAGCACGCAGGCTCCGTGTCATCCAGTACAAAGGATACAAACAAATTCCACCGGAAATTCAATGTGGCACCACATATGGGATACATGAGCATAGTTATACAACAGGCCACATTTATTTTTTCAGTCTCCTGCCTGTGATGCCGAGGACATGTGTAACTATCGTAATGTCTCTGGGAATCTGCATTTAATTTGAGCTGAAGTGGTGGCAGGGATCGGAGTTCTGAAGCCGCCACAGGTTTGTGGCAGATGGCTCTGTGTCAGCTATGACAAGCAGCCAGGCTGAGCTTCCTCTGCCTCTTTTCCTCTTTTGCTCTGATCAGGTAAATATGGACACACACCCTGGAAAATTCTCCCCATTTTGCTTTTGGCCACAAGTTTGTGACTTCGCCTCATCTGTCACAAATCTTCCCTGGGTTCTGTTGTGAGGAGAGACCTGAATTTACCATGGAGCGCTGCCCAAGAAAACTGAGATGTTTCACCCTGTGAGAACAAAGAGACAGACAGAGAGAGAGAGGGAGAGAAGAGACAGAAAAATAAAGAAGGGTTTCTTTTCCTTTTTGCAATGTCAAATATTGGATTTAATACATATATCACAGTTGTATCCAATTCAGAAATTCTCCCTTAAAATCACATGGGTAGTATAAACAGCAGAATAATACCAATGTAAATAAAATCCTGTCCTTCAGTTGGCTCAAGGTATAGGGACTCGGTCCCAAGTCAATGTAACTTTTGTAAAGTAATAGGAGAGGCTTTTGTTGCTTAGCTGTTGTGAGACTGGGTTGCTGCTCTTTGTAGACTTCACCTGAAGTAAGGAAAGCTTTAGAGAACATGCCACATTATTTCACTGTGTACCTTCTTTCCTTTTCCTCCTTCCTCTTCATGCAAAAAATTCCTAGCCCCTTCAGAGATTTAGCACAACTTTATTTGGAATCACAAATGAGTCTAATAATAATAATAATAATAATAATAATAATAATAATAATAATAATAATGCTGCAAAGAAGCAGATGAAACCACTGATCACATACTGAGCTGTTGCAAGACAATCACTCAGACTGACTACAAACAACGTCACAACACAGTTGCTCAGATGGTCCACTGGAACTTGTGTCACAACTACCATCTGCCTGTAGCAAGGAACTGGAGGGATCATAAGCCTGAAAAAGTGATCAAAAATGAGCATGCAAAACTACTGTGGGACTTCCGAATATAGACTGACAAAGTTTTGGAACACAATACCCAGGATATCATGATTGTGGAGAAGAAAAAAGTGCAGATTGTCGACATTGCAATAGGGGAATGAATGACAGGGGAATCGATGAGAAACAACTTGAAAAAAATCACCAGATATTAGGATTTGAAAATCGAACTGCAGACTCCGGCATAAACCACTGCAGGTGGTTCCAGTGGCACTTGGCACACTGGGTGCTGTGCCTAAAGACCTAGGCAAGCACTTAAAAACAATTGGCACTGATAAGATCACCATTGGTCAGCTGCAGAAGGCCACCTTACTGGGATCTGCTCACATAATCCACCAATACATCACACAGTCCTAAATGCTTGACTAGTGATTTGTGATACAAAACCCAGCATAGTTATCTGGTTTGCTGTGTACATTTTGTGTACAACAACAACAATAATAATGGGCGTGCATAAGTGCACCATCGTGCCTTCTGTCCCTGTTCTATGGTCCCCTTTTAATCGTACCTATTTTCTGTATTCTTATTCATGTTTATACTTATACCCATTATTTTGTAAGCGATTGACAAATAAAAATAAATAAAAATGTGAATTATTAAAAGTTAAGAGCAAGCTAAAGCAGGATTAAACAGTCAGAAAAACACATGTTCTACATACACAGATACATACAGAAAGTGGGGGGGAGGGGAGAGAGAGGGGTTTGCATTGGATTCCAGAGAAGAAGGAACACATTTTACTGGTATTTGTTCACTAATCTATATTGGCAAACACTTTTCACATTTTTTTTAAAAACCTGTAAACATCAGTTTACAAATTATCAGTTTCATTTACTCTTCTGGTATAGAATAGAATGGAATGGAATGGAATGGAATGGAATAGAATAGAATAGAATTCTTTATTGGCCAAGTGTGATTGGACACAGAAGGAATTTGTCTTGGTGTAAATACTCTCAGTATACATAAAATAAAAGATACATCGTCAAGATATAAACCTCAATTATCAATTATATACCCTAAGTATACCTTTAGCAATGGTAGACATCTCTGGGTTTATTTTGTTATAATCAGTAGGATATAGAAGCACCCACATTCATGCCTTACCATTCATTAAGGGCAATACATGTTGATTTGGAAACATTATACAGGTAGTCCTTGACTTACAACAGTTCATTTAGTGACGTTCAAACTTAACATTGCATTGAAGAAAAAACAACTTATGACCATTTTTCACACAACCATTGCAGCATCCCCCATGGTCACGTAACTTACATTAGGATGTGTGACAACTTGTTCATATTTATGACAGTTGTTGTGTCCCTGGAGTCACTTAATCCCCTTTTACAACTTTCTAACAAGCAAAATCAATAGGGAAGCTAGATTTACTTAACAAGAGTGTTACTAACTAAACAGCCTCAGGGATTCATTTAATGAATGTGGCAAGTGAGGTTGTAATATGGTGCCAAACTCACTTAATAAATTTCTCACTTAACAACATAAATGTTGGGCTCAACTGCGATCGTTTGTATTAACTGATCTTTATAAACAGGTAAGTCTCTCTGTTAGATAAGAACTGATTGCTCAAAAGCAACATGGGAATTTTGCTGGGGAGGCCAAGGGCCAGACGGGATAGCAGATGGGAATAGGATCTTCTAGCATCCTTTTTACTTTGTTTAAAAGAAACTGAAGAGTATTAATCCTCCTCCTACACACTGGTACCCAAATTCAGATCATCCTCTTTCCAAATCTGTTGGGACTATTATGGAAGACAAAGACAGAGACAAATGTCTTTCCTTCTCTATAACTAACAGCAAATTGGATAAAGGTGGGGTGGGCATAGCTGTAGAATAAAGGGTTAAATCCTTTCCTTTCTTCAATTTTCTGGATCCAAATATGAACCACCATTACCCCTTATGAGCCTTTTATGCAAAGAGGATAAGCGGGCCATACTGCAATCCGCATCTCCCTACTCACATGTAGTTTAGGCCAAAAAAGGATGCTAAGACAAATAGTGTTCAGTTCTGATCTGTGATTCAGTTTACCTGCTCCCTGTATACATTTATTGTGGACTTAGTTATAGACTGTGACATGGGAAGAAAAGATGGCATGGAACAAGATAAGTTGATGATTTTATGATATGGGGAAGGGGCAGAGGTCAAGAATCCCCGCACCCTCAGATATGACTAGCAAAACTCTGATCTGTAACCTTGGAGAACTGCTCCAGTTACTCTTGATCAGGGGTGTCAAACTCAAGGCCCGCAGGCCAGATCTGGCCTGTGGGGTGCTTAGATTTGACCCATGGGGCTGCCCTGCAAACAGTGAAGGACTGGCCTACAGTGACTCAGCGAAAACAGAGCTCAGGAGGGTCATGCATCAGGACTCTATTTTCAGCCATGATGGCTTCCTGCAACCCTGTCCCACTGAAAATGGAGCTCAGGGAGGCCACGTGTGACTCCCTGGGCTCTGTTTTCACTGGCAGAGAGCTCCAGGAGGCTGTTACAGCCAAAAATGGAGCCTTGATGAGTGACATAGAGCTAGTGAGGCCCACTCTGGCCATGCTCCCCAGCCCCCTGAGATCAAACACAATCCTGAACTGGCCCTCAATAAAATCGAGTTTGACACCCCTGCTCTTGATGGACGAATGTCAGTACAAAAGAGCCTATGTCTTTATGAGTTTTGACCTGCGTAACGGATTCCTTCAAAAGTTGGCATGTCTTCTCCTTGCCCTGCCTTTTTTCCAGAATTGTCTTGAAGGTAATTGTCGACAATTCTTTCTTTATCCTCCTTATCTTCTCAATTCCCCTTTGCTTCACCATCAGTGTTAACTCTCAGGAATTCCTTGTTCTTTCTCTTTGCTTGTTTAAGTCCTCTTCTCTAGTATCGAATTTGTTCCTTTCTATGTTTTTTGAATTATATGCATTTATAATCTTGATCCTCTCTGAATAAAATCTTTCAGGTAATGCTGTCCATTTCCAAGCAAGAAAGTTAATGTTTCTGATTCATGTAATGCTATGCACGTTTGTACAAAATCACCTTCAGTGTCCACACCATCATTTGTAGGATAAATCTGTAATCATTTCTGTACTTCTTTCCCCTACTCCAAGCCCAAACTGGCTTGGAGTAGGGGATTATTTCTCAACTGCAGAAGGATTATTTCTCAACTGCAGTTTCAGCAACATTTGGGTGCATCATAAATGGAAAGATACAGATATTCAGGGAGCGGGTTTTCTCATAATCCTATCTACAGAATGCCCCCCCAGAGGATTTCACATGTGCAGGTGAATGCCATTAGGAGGGCATAAAAAGATCTATGCAGAGGTCTTTTTATGCCATCCTAATTCCATTGGGTGCTCCTGTTTTTATTTTATTGATTTATTTGTTGTAAGATTTGCCACCTATCTCATATCCAAAGGCTCTGGGCAGCTTACAACATAAAAGCATGACAACAAAAACATTAAATTCATCAATTAGAAAATAACACAGCAGATAAAATCATTAGCACAAGATGGCAAAGGGGGGAACCGGACACATGGGGGGGGGGGGGAAAGAGGGAGGAATGGGATTATATTTTAATTAGTCAACCACCTCCATTATGAAGCTCCCCCTTTGGATCCTCAAGCTATATGGTCCAGTGGTGGGATTCGTTTTTTTTTTTTACTACTGGTTCTGTGGGCGTAGCTTGGTGGGCATGGCAGGGGAAGGACACTGTAAAGTCTCCAGTCAGAGGTGGCATTTGCCGGTTGTCCGAATTACTCAAAAATTCTACTACTGGTTCTCCAGAACTGGTCAGAACCTGCTGAATACTACTTCTGATCTGGTCTTAAGACTCTTATGAAAAATCAGGAGGGTGGAAGCCAATCTCATCTCAGGGAGTAAGATATTTTAAAGGACAGGAGCCATAGCAGTAAAGGTTCTTCTCATGGACCCGGCTAGCCAAAATTCCTTGATTGACAAGTCCCATCAGCATGAGTCAATTCCTCAAACAGTTATTATTCCTGTTATATGTGTTACTTGTAATATTTATTATTATTTATAATATACTTCATTTCTTTTGAATATGTGTATTCGTTTTGTTGTTGTAAATTGTTCAGTTGCTACAGTTGAAAAGTAGCACAAAAATAAGAAATAGATAAATCTTTCACCCCGTATTGCAAAATCAATAACAAGAAAGGACAAACCTGTAATGGTTCTCTTAGCAAATTATCACAACTACCTTCTCCCTTCCTTCTGCTCTCCCCCATTCACTCCATTCTTAAGGCCTTAGGTACAGGAAATCCTATTTATGGGCCTGGTGGACGACCACAAGATGAATCTAAGGTAAGTCACTCTGAAGAAATAAAAGGCAGGGAATTTGTATTGGTGTCTAGGAAGCAGTAACCAGTTAATGACAGGATTGTGTAAAGTCAGTTCTAAGGCAAAGGGGAAAGAGTGAAAAATGGAAATTATTATGAAAAATGTTACTTGCCCTTTGTGACAAATGATGGCATAAATATCATCCACTGCTTTACTTTCAACCTCTAACCACCTTCTTCCTGTTGCAAAATAGAATATTCTCATTTGGGGGGGGGGGATTTGGGATGGGAAGGGATGAAATTAAAAAGCATACTTGCTATGGATCTACTGAATTAAAGAATAAGAAAAAGGTCACCCATGCCTTCTGCAGTCTCCTGTTAATGTATTTTCTGCAAAATTAAATGATTCTCTCTTGCAAATATATATATATATATACATATAATATATCTCTCTCCATCCTGCCATATTCCAGGGACTCAAAAGATTCCATTCTTACCCTATTCTCTATGTGCTCCGATGCCCTTTTTCCAATGTTTCTAACTCATCAGACAGTTTTAATTCCCTCCCTAATGGATGCTGGAAGCTTGTACTCCCCATATAGTTTTGAAATAGAAAGTTTGATGTCCTTGCTTTTATACTGAAGGTTCTGCTACTCACAATGGCAGCATTACTTCCTACTGTACCTTGGAGTGTAACTTAATGCTCAGCTAAACCTTCTCTTTGGGCTAAATTCGGAGTATCTCAAGGGAATGGAAAATAACATGGTGAAAGGCAAATGAAAGACTGAAAAAATACAACCAATCCAATTCTCTGACTGGTTACTTCAACAAATACACTGGATTATCCAGTACGTACATGCAGTCTTTTAAGTCTTTCACAAACTTGACTAACTGCATTTTGCAAACCCAGTCTGTATTTCTCACACCTGCAGTTCAACTGACAATGGAATGACAATGGGAAACAATCCAAATTTTCATGGCTGCCCCTTCACAGGACTGAAAGGAGCAAAGGCTTCATCTGAAAGCAGCCTGCCTTCCGGTTCTGCTCCAAGGACCGAAGGCTCATTTCTGTTTCTCCACCTCATCTCAAACTCTGCCATGTTTCCCATCTTGTCCTGCTCTGCTCTGCCTTGTTTTCTTTCTACTAATACTTTCATTACGATTTGGGTGAAGTTTGTTTTCAGGCTGGTGGTGAAGGAGAAAATGGAAGGGGGGGGGGAGGGAGGGAGAGAGAGAGAGAGAATGATAATTCAGAGTTTTTTTTAGTAACGGATCAACAATTTCCATCAGGATGCAGGTTCAGGTGCTTCTATTCTGGGCTACACAATTCTTGATATGTCTTTTAAATAATCTGCTTTGCATAGGATGCAAACAACTGGATCTATATAGATCCAGGTTTGGCCTGTGTATGATTGGTGACTAGTTCAGGGATGAAAGTTAAACAAGATATCAAAAACAGACATTACACCCGGTTACCTATAACCTCCTGTTATAACAAGCAACTAGAGGATAAATCTCACTAGGAAGCAGGCAGCTTCCTAGTTTAATTGCCTATCTTTTTAAGCAAAACAAATAAGGGAAGCAAATGGGAGTTTGGCAAGGAAATTAGAAGAGTTGTACAGAATCAAGTGCCAAGAAAGGTGAGAGACTGCCGGCTGTCTGCTGCTGGTGACTGCCTCTTAATTGCTGCTGATCTTTGCCTTGAAGGTTGACTTCTGAATGACTGTCTCCATCTCTGATTGGAGAACATTGTTCTTGCTGTCCTAGGTGATGTAACTCAAAGGACTCCAATTCCCAAAAAGCATGAAAACTTGTGTTTTTTTTTTCTCCTGTCATTTTCTTTTTTCTTTTTCTCCTGTCTTCCTTTTCAAGAAGAAAAGAGCAGAAGCTTCTTGAGCAAGAGATCTTGCAAGCAGGGAAGGTATGTAAAGAATTTTGGATACGGGAGTGGGGAAGGAAGGTTGCAAACAAGATGGAGCAGTGACGGAAGCATTATCCTGAGAAAGTGTGTGTATGTGTATGTGTTTGCCTTCCTGCCTTAGGCAGATTCAAACGACATCTGCTGAAAGTGCTAGTTTGTTTTCTTCTTGGGGAAGAAAGGGAAGGGGCTGGAGGAACTGTTGCACCACTGAAATGCACCAGAGAAAACAAGACAGCTGAAGGGGCAAAGAAGTGGACACCAAAGAATGGGAGAGGGAGGGGGAAAGTGGGGGGGGGGGAAGAGGCAAAGATGTGGGAAAAAATGCAACCCAAAGAAGCTAAAAGAACAGAGGGCAATTACTGCCAGTAGAACTCCAGAAATGACCCCATGGTCTCTTTTGAGAGGGTAACCAACTGCCACTTGAAATCCTATGGATTTCTTGATACTCGTTCTGTGACTCATGATGATTCTTTACAGAATCAACACTGGCATATCCAGTAGTTTTCTCACAATTGTTTTGGCCTGGAGTAGCAATCATATCCCAACACGCACTTGTACTGGAGTTCAATAGATCTTGTTGCTAGAAGAAAAGGAGGTTTCAGCTCTGGTGATTTCATGGATGTCTCCATATAGTTTTCTTGGTACGATACAGAAGCGGCTTAATACTGCTTTTTCCTAAGATAAGCTTTCATCTTTTCTCTCCAACCTACAACCTTAGAGTTTCCTGGTGGTCCCCTATCCAAGTCCTAACCGAATCCAATGCTACTTTGCTTTTTCAAATCGCCCAATAATTGCTAGAAACTGTCCTGTTTACCGCTTGGGATGATTGACTAATAAAAGAAGATGAGATTGCAAATAAGAAACCACAAAGATATATTTTTTTAGACACTGCCTCCTGCTTGCCTGACTGTTCATCCGTCTGTCTGTCTGTCTGTCTGTCTGTCTGTCTGTCTGTCTGTCTGTCTGTCTGTCTGTCTATCTATCTATCTATCTATCTATCTATCTATCTATCTATCTATCT